>NW_026847993.1:22293431-22353225 GCF_025583915.1 Anolis sagrei ordinatus | reverse complement strand
CTAAGTGAAGTGAAGTGAAGAGGGAAAGAGCACAGAATAGAGAATTCTTGAGTGCTGTCTTATGTGGAAGTTCCCATGCGGATTTTCAAACAAGAAGTTGCTCTAAGACAAACAAGTAAAGAAATGAAACCCATTCAGTCGAAAGTATAGCACTACAGGAGAGGGTTGTGATCTGGTGTAAACAACAGCTTCTTCTCCTTCTCTTCTTCTCCTTCTCATTCTCCTCCTTCTCGTTCTCCTTCTTCCTTTTACTTCTCCATCCCCTTCCCTCTTCCTCCTTCTCCCTTCTCCTGTCCTCAGTTGACCCCAGTCTCCCCTAGATCAATGATTCCCAACCTTTGGTTTTTCAGGGGTTCTGGACTTCAGTTCCCAGAACTCCTGACAGTTGGCCAGCAGAATGGGGATTCTGGGCATTGAAGTTCCAAAGACATGGATGACCAAAGTCAGTCGTTGGCAACGACTGACTTAGAGGATGTAGAGAGAACTTCAGTGACTAAGGATTCAACTTTTCCCTACTGAAGACAAAGAGACTGGGAAGCTGTAACATGTATTTTATTTATTATTTATTTATTTCGTGTACTTCTACCCCGCCCTTCTCAACCCCCGAGGGGGGACTCAGGGCGGCTTACAAAAAGGCACATCTTGGTGCCTACACAAATACAATAACATATAAAACCAGCAATTAAATGGTCAACAATTAAAAACAATTAAAACAACAATATATCACACAATCAATAGCCAATCTCAGACACAGCATTCGCCAACTCAGAGTTCATATTTCGTTCCACCTTGTCCAATTCCTATCCATCGTCACAGTCCCTTATTCATCTGCCAGATTGCCCAAACGCCTGGTCCCACATCCATGTTTTAATTTCTTTCTGAAGGAAAGGAGGGATGTTGCTGATCTGATCTCCCCGGGGAGTGAATTCCATAGGTGAGGGGCCACCACTGAGAAGGCCCTGCTCCTCGTCCCCGCCAATCTCACTTGTGACAGAGGCGGGGTCGAGAGCAGGGCCTCCCCAGAGGATCTCAGACTCCGAGATGGGACGTAAAGGGAGATGCGTTCGGACAGATACGCTGGGCCGGAATCGTATAGGGTTTTGTAGGTCAAAACCAGCACTTTGAATTGTGCTCGGAACTGGATCGGCAGCCAGTGGAGCTGACATAACAGGGGGGTGGTATGCTCCATGTATGATGCTCCAGTGAGCAATCTGGCTGCCTCCCGCTGGACTAATTGAAGTTTCCGAACTGTCTTCAAAGGCAACCCCACGTAGAGTGCGTTGCAGTAATCTATCCGGGATGTAACAAGAGCGTGGACCACTGTGGCCAGATCCGACTTCTTTTATGCCTTGACTTTGACAAACACGCCCTCATAAATCCTGAACTAGAGATTCACTAGCATGAATCTCTCTCCATCACTTGCTACCAGCATTACCTTCAGCATAAAAGGCTTCCCACAATGTGCAATTCTTCTTTGCCTATTAAAGGAACGTTGCTTTTCCCAAAGACACCTTGGGACATCTGAGACTTTTTCAAATGTTTCTTTTCCTGCACAGGATTATTGCTTTTCTTTAAAAAGCTTGGCATTACGCTAAGCATCTAACACTTTCCATTAAAGCTGCATTTATATTGTCTCAAACTGAACATTGCCAAGTGACATACTTTCCCGTCCCAAGCCATCCTTAAAATATGAACCCAATTCCCTTCTATCCCCTTCATGCATCCTTTGTAGCACTGTGGTTCAAAACACCTATAAATGGCTCTCTGAAATTCTTCCCGCCGACACTTGAACATGTCACCCTAAATATACATTTGTTGGTAAACAGCAGACTTGGGATGAATAATTTATGCCTTCTCCACCAGTTAATTTCCTTTTGTCTTTTCTTCCATTAACAAGCTGGCTATTAATACCCCACTCCATCCCAAAAATCAGCAACAAAAAACAACAAGGCATGGCTTTATTTTAAATTATTCATGAATGTCTATCAGATGCTTTCCTTTCTATTAGCTATGGGAAGGTTTTGGGTAGCAGTCAATAATGTGTGACATTATTAATAATTCTATTAATACCTTTGGTTTTAGGTTCCCCAATTGAATTGTTGGCCTTGAAGCTATGCCAATGTCAATCAAACATACACAAGCCCGATACATTATGACTGGCCGGAGAAGGCCCGTTTCATGATTGGCTTGACTTTGGGAAAGTTACTTCCAGAACTTCCAGAATCCACAGTAGCCTAATCATGCTGGTTGCAAGGTGTAATGGACTCGTACCTTGGTAGGCCGAAGCCGAAGCCTAGAAGTCAGTAAGCCGGCCTCCATGTTAGTGAGGGAATACAATGAGAGGCAGATCAGCAGAGGGGAGGAGCTCAGCTATCCCAGGATTGGCTAGGACAGATGGGAGGAGCTGGAGCTGTGAGTGTGAAAAAGGCAGGCAGCTTCTGACAGAGAGAGAGATTGGATTTTGATCTGAAGGGTAGTGGGTGGATTTCGAGTGAGCTGAAGTTTTTCCTGAGAGAGAGTGTTAGAAGGCAGGTGTGTCTAGAGAGAGTGGCCTGGAGGGTCGATAGCCACCTGTGAACTGGTGTGGGTGTTAACACACCAGTTGTTTATACTCTCTAAGGCCATGATGGCGAACCTATGACACGTGTGTCAGCACTGACACGCATAGTCATTTTTGATGACACGTGGCTGCATGCAATCACATACAGAGAACTAGGGCCGCATGCCAAGAAGGATATTTCATCCTTGGCTCCTGCATGGCCAGGTGCAGTAGCCAAGGATGAAACTTTTGCTGTAGTGTAGACACTCTGTGCCAGAGGTCTGGAGGCCAAAACAACAGAACTCTAGCACAGATCGTCTAGTTCTGGGACTTCTAGTTAGGCCGTTAGGGATCTTTGACCTCACTTCCAGTCGGTGGAGCAAGGAGTAGCAGAATGCCATGGGAGACGCATCTCTGGGGGCCTGTGATCACCATTACCAACAACCACATAACTACAGCAACCATCATCCAAACTATCATTACCATCATTGACCATCATTACTAAGATAAGTTTGGGGGGGGGGCAGATTGAAAGATGACGTTAGTAGCGCTTGCTTGGCCTTGAAGTGTATAAAATATCAACCTTCAACCTTACGCTTGGTTTTTTGGCAAATTTTGACACACCAAGTTCAAAAGGTTGCCCGTCACTGCTCTAAGGGATAGGGTATTCTAGGGAAGCTAGATACTCTGAGGGGACAGACAGGATTGGTCTGTCAGAGGGAATTTGCTCACGTTGAAGAAAAGATACCCAGTTGGGGAGTCCAGCAAGCTTGTTAGGACCCAGAAACCGTTTGAGAAGATTGTGCTGTGATAACCAAATATGCTTGTGTAACTCAAAGAAGAATTTAGTTGTTTGTTCCGGTATATAAATAAACTTTGTTCTAGTTCAACTTTCAATAGAGCCTCCACATTGATTCATTCCATTAGATCTGTTCCAGTAAATTCTAACATCTTTTTACCTCAGACATTTTAAAGGGAGTTAAAGGAAGGGCTGGGGAACAACAAGCTTTACCTCAGGCCTAACATCAAGATAATTTTCTCAAATCCATTTGAGTGGTGGCAGTAATTCTACCAATGCACATTCACGTTTCCTCAACACACATCGAGCTTTGTGACAGGATTGTGTTGGTGTCCAGTTGGAGCCTTAGTAAATAAAATCCTTTACTCTGATCCTTCAAATTGGTGGCCAGCTGTAGGCAATATAACAGCTGAAGGAACGTGTGTGTGTGTGTGTGCTAGGGAATATATTAATTAAGTATTATTCCCCTGGGTCCTGGCTACATTACACAAGGTAAAGGGATTTGATGTGTTTTGCTCCATAACCCTCTTTTGTGGTTTCTTCCAACTCCATGGTTCTACTTGGGCCAAACACTGGATTGCTTTTAACCACTGTTTACCACTCTGAATCTCTTTAAGAGAGAAAACGCAATATGTAAATAAATATATAAATAACAACAACAACAACTCAGATATTCTCACTTCAAGTTGTATAAATCAGGACATGGAAAAAGAGAGAAATTAGCCTGGCAGTGTCCAATTGATGGAATATTAAAATGCAAATATATGATCAAATACATATTGCACATACTATTTCAATATGTAAAAGTTGACTGAGAGGAGTAGAAAATACATAAATGAACGTGGACATTTGAGGCTTTGACTGAAATACAATTACTATTCCCAGCAATACTAGATTCACTGAATCAATGGCAACTCTCTGGTTATGGAAACCCCATTGATGTGGTGCAGCTATTCTGGTTTAGACTAGCGACTGGATGCAGGCCTTTATTCCGATCCAGTATCTGTCATCAACTGGGCACATCATGATCCCTGTTGTAGACAAATCACAATTGCACTTCCCAACTAATTTGTGACTTGCCTACCCCAAGAAGAGAAAATGGAAGGAATAATGGGCCTACTTGGGAATAAGGAGCTTCTCTGGTTTCCACAACTACGATTATTTCAACCCAGCCTCAATTAGAATCAAGATACAAAGCATGGACAGTGGGAGGGTAAGTGGATTTCCTGATACTTGCATCTGGCTTGAATTCCATTCTTTCCAAACTCTGAATGGATAAAATATTCTCCAAAATAGGGCAGTGTCTTTCCTTGACTGGCATCTCCTCCACTGACACAACCCGGCACAGAAAAACACACATACAACCTAAGCATGGCTTTGCATAGGGTCTCAGTGCAATTGTTTAAGATATACAAGTGATATATTGATGTGCATGCAGTCCCTATGGCCTTGGAGAAACATTAAGCAGGCAGAATATTGTTGCAATTGCATCTGGATTTGCTCACTTTGAGATAGTTTATTCTTCAGCTTTTCTGAGCAGGTAAAAAAAAAAGATTTGAAGGAATTGGCCAGCTGTAGCTAACTGTGCCCGTGTGGCACCTTATAAAATCTCAAACCTGTTAGTGTAAGGAAATGGAAACAAAAATGGAAATGGGACAGAGGATTTCCATCCATGCATTATGCAAAGGAGAAGAAAAGGAAAGGGAGAAACATAAGAAATGGGGTCTTTCATGATAGGTTTTTATGATCCCACAGCAGATGGATAAGAAGCCGAATGGTCGCCAGAGACAGCATTTCTCCATAGGGACAAAGGAAACTCTCCCAGATGTGATAAGTTGTTATAGTCAAAATCCCAACAAATCAATTTTCCAAGGTTTAATTGGATTCCCGAGGACCCCCCTGAACTCTCAGCCTGTCGCAGCTCTCAACCAGGGAAACGGGAGGAAAAAGAGAGCCCCAAATGTGCCACCACCAAACATGAAAGCCGTTAAGGTTATATATTATGCAGAGAGTGTTTATTTTGGGAAGTAAGGTTTCATGATGATGTGTGGCTGGTAGCCGCTTTTGTGGTGGATGAAAGACGTGGAGACAAATGCTGTCAGAGTGGCATTCGGATAATCTCCCATTGTAACTAAAGCCATGGTTCATCAAATGTAGTGATTTGGGAGCCCACGTGCGTAGAAGCGGAGGGGAGGTGATTGCATGCTTCCACTGGTTCATGTCTCCCTTTCACACCTGGTCCTTGTTCCACGTTTGATAAGTGACAAAAAGCCTTTCCTTCTCACCCAAGTACTTCAACCAGGCCTCTTTTTGCATGGCTCCTTTGATGTCTCCCAAGAACCACTCTTCAACTCTTAACCTGCTTTGACCATTTCCATGTCTTATCCTACTGTGCAGACTCTTTTTAAGTGACATAAGATTTGTGGCATATGTGAAGCCTTTTATGTACCAAGCACTTATGCAGCTACTAGCCTTTTTAAGTAGGAAGGAGAGGCAGAAATTCACTTTTGTAGTCAGTTGCAGGAGCAGAATCCTTTCGGTTGTTCTAACTATAGTTAAAGCTGGCTTGAAAGTCTCTGCAAAGTTCATGGACTGCTGCCGAGTACAATGAAGCATATTTCCCTATAGTCCTTTCCTTTAAGACACAATATATTGACAGAAGGCAAGGTAAATTCTGACTCAATAAACCAGGGGTGGAGAACTGTAGCATGTCAAGGGACCCATTTTCACCACTCAAGACCCTTTTGGGGCTACACAGAAGGAGAAAAATGCTTCTAAAATACAATGCAGATTCAGAAGTGTATAGAAGTCCACTTCTGGTTTCAAACAATGTATATTTTGATGTTGAACAGTGGCAACGCAATGCCAGTCCTGGAGGCATTTTGGTAGTCAGGAGAAATATGATCCAGTGGATATAGAGTAACCAGGGCCTGCCAAACTTGTCTTATCCCTAGAACAAGTGAAGAATTATATCTTGTCTCGATGTTCCCAGAGGGTGAGATCTGGTAATCATCATATTTCTTCAGCTAATCTCACTCACAACACTGGGATGCCACCAGGCTGTGTGTTGAGTCCTCTGCTTTTCACTTTGTACACACATGATTGTATCCCTGTCCACCATAACAATATCATTATTAAATTTGCAGACAACACAACAGTAATGAGGCTTCTTATCTCTGAAGGGGATGGCCTGCCTATCGGGATGAGGTGGGCCAGCTGGTCTCCTGGTGCAGGGACAACAATCTGGTTCTGAACATCAACAAGACCAAGGAGCTCATAGTGAACTACAGGAAGAACAGATGAGGAATTCAGCCCTTGGTAATAATTGGGGACCAAGTGGAACAAGAGTTCCATCCTGGGCCCAGTCCTGTCCAAGATCTTTATTCATGACTTAGATGAAGGGTTAGAAGGCATGATAATCAAGTTTACAGATGACACCAAATCGGGAGGGATAGCCAATTCTCCAGAAGACAGGAGCAGAATTCAAAACAATCTTAACAGCTGAGAGAGTTGATGGGCCAAAACTAAAAAAATGAAGTTCAACAGTGACAAATGCAAGATACTCCACTTTGGCAGAAACAAGGAAATGCAAAGATACAGAATAGGGGATGTGTGGCTCGACAGCAGGATGTGTGGAAAAGATCTTGGAGTCCTTGTGTGGAGGAAGGTGAACATGAGCCAACAATGTGATGCGGCAGCAAAAAGAACCAATGGGATTTTGGCCTGCATCAACAGGGATAGTGTTTAGATCCATGGAAGTCATGCTAACCTTCTGTTCTGCCTTGGTTAGACCACACATGCTTTGAAAGTGAGTTTCCTGCTTCTTGGCAGAATGGGTTTGGACTGGATGGCTCACCAGATCTCTTCCAACTCTAGGTTTCTAGGATTCTATAAGTGGCTAGTTTTAAGTTCCTGGGTGTCGCTGTTAAGAAGGATCCAACCTGGGGAAGTATTCATACGACAGCAGCATTGATGAAGAGGATTGAGCAGAGAGACTGGACTATTTTTAAGGAACCAACAACCAAATAAAAAAGTGGTGTTGACTTTCTCCCGCTGTGCGTTAGAGAGTGTCCTAACCGACTACATCTGTGCATGATTTGGTAACTGCACAGTGGCTACAGATAGGAAGGAGCTCCATAGGGTCACCACTTCTGCACAGAGAATCATTGGCTGCCCTTTTTCTCCCTTCTTTGGAAGAACTTGATAAGCCTTTTTAAAAAGCTCAGAGCATTCTTGGGGATCCATCTCACTCTGTTTTTTCTTTTTTTTAATTATTGGCATCTGGCAGATGCTACAGGGTGACAAAGTCAAGGACAAATAGACTGAGAGAAGCTTTTATCCTAGAGTTGTGGCTATTATTATTATTTATTATTTCTAGTATTTATATCCTGTCTCTTCTCTACCCCAAAAGGGGGGTTCAGGATGGCTTACATATTGAACTCCATGGCTATGCATTGATGTGGCATTGGGGGCTGTGTGGTGGTTGGGGAGGGTGTGTGTGGAGGGAGGGGCATGTTGTTTTGTGGTGTGTGCAGGGGAGAGGCATTTAATTTCATTGTGCAATAGCACAACGACAAATAAAGCTATTCTATTCTTAGCTAGAGATGTATCTATACCAGGCATGTAGCGGGGCTTGGGGGGCTTGGGGGGCTTCAGCCCCCTCCCCCCAAATTCTCATGGTGGTATGCGAAAAGGCCTTACTGGTACATTATTTAAACTGTTATGTTTATTCATATCATGATCTGATCACCATGCTCAATATATCTCATATGCATGGGTGTATTGGGGTAACGATACAAAAGGTTTGCTAGGGTAGACCCTCTTTCACTCAGACTCAGCCCCCCCCCCGAAACAAACTCAGTCCCCTCCCCACCTCGAAACAAAATCCTGGCAATGGGCCTGATCTATACTGTAGAATGAATGCAGATTGGAACCAATTTACCTGCCAAGACTATGGTTGTAGTTTTACAATGCCTTCTTTACCAAGGAGTGCCAATGTCTCAATAAACCTTTATAACCCTGGAGACCAGGATTCAAATTTGGCCATAGAAACCCATGGGGGACCTTGGCCGAGTCCCATTGTCTCAGAGGCAGCCAAGAAGCAAACCTCTTCTGAACTAAACTTTCCTTAAAATCACCATAATTCACAAATTCACAAAATCCAAACTGCATTTGCAGTGCCAGAAGGTGCCATGCGGAGGACAAGTTCTTGTCCTTCTGAATTATTTTAGCATCCCTTCATTCAAGATGTATAGATGTTTCCTTGCTTCCTTTGTGTTCTGCAAGGCCTAAAACGTTGTGAGTGTTTGGAGGCGGCAGAGGTTGCCTGCCTCTGGGTATTATTCTTGCCACTTTCTCTTGCCAACATGGCATCTCTCGGCAGAGAACGAACCCCTCAACAGAAGAGAAACATCATTGTGCCATTTAATTACATGCCTTCTGACTACATCCTTAACATAGCTAGTGTTGAAGAGCTCCTCTCCACCACTGCCAGTACATCAATTTTCTCTTTAATTACCACTAGGAAAATAAGCCAAGTACATCTTGGCATCTTTTTTCAAGGCTCCCTGCATACTCAGGCTTTATTCAACTTCTTATAGAACCAACCTTTTCCTTCTCGATTTGCTTTCTTGCAAAAGACCTTGGTTCCCGCAAATGAGGTCCCCGATGGCCTCTGGCATTTCTGCCTGGAAAGATGGACATTCTGTTACCATGAGGTTGAATCCTTGTAGCACTCAAAAACGTGCTGCAGAAAGGTAAACGTACAATAGTCCCCCATTTCATATTTCAAGAAATAATGTCAAGCAACAGCTGTGGCACTGAATCAAATACCACAGCACAAGGACTGAATACGTTGCCTTGGTTTACTTTGAGAACCAGTTCATTCTTTCAAATCTGAAGAAACAATATAGGCCAAGTCGTGAGCATCCCTTATGTGGACGTTCCAAAACATTCCAAAATTCACCAATGTCCACATGAGTGGCTAAGGTAACAACACTCTTGTGACTTCATCACAGTGAGAGGGGGAAGCATGGGTGATGGTCCCTTTAAGAGTAGTGAATCACTCCTCTTACATTGTCCATGTGACGGCGCGAGTGGTGCCACCTATGTGTAGAACTGTTAGTTGCAAGATTTAAACTGTTGTATCATGCTTAATCCGGCCCCTTTTTACCCTGCTTATGTATAGTTGTATGGATTGGTTACTTGTAGCTGTCAAGCAGTACTGTTTGGCTCCACCTCTTCCTGGAGGAGGGGAGTGCTTCCTTTCTTTTCATTCTGCCATCAGAGTTCCTACCATATGGACATAAGAGACTTGACTCTAAAAGACCCTGATTTAAGTTACCTCTTAGCACCAGTTCTGAGGTTTTTTACCCTTGAGACTTGTGCTTCATGTTCAGACCAACCTGAATGATGTTGGAAGTCTCAAGCGCCTTCAAACCGGTTCTTTTGGCACCAAAGGAAGATCCTGAGTCTTCAAAACATAGGCCATCTGAACTGGGGTTGTGGTTTGCTCCGGCATTCACAGCCATTGAGGAAAGAGGAAACTTGGTGAGGCTTCTCAGCTTCAAACACCTTGGACCCAGGACTAATTGAGACTGTAACGTATATTTTCCTTCACCCCTCTGAAGTTTCCAGCTCATTGCTTTAAAGAAATAACTCTTTGTGATCAATAAAACTTATTTTGAGTTATTTACAGCGTTTTGGGTTTTTGAGAGTTCCAGTTTCCTATAGGAGGGCAAGAAGCAATCCCTTGGGGGAAAGATGCCACATCCATCCCTCCTTCATTAAGAAAAATAGTCCCCAAACGCGACGGCACAGTCCACAGTCCCCTTTCTTGCTCTGCCTCCCCACCACACTCACACGTGGAAATTTGAGCTGGCAATACATTTATCTCAAGCTCAGAATTAGCTTTTTGTTTTTAATCAGGGGAAATAGCAATATCTGAAAACCAAGAGATATCTTGTCCTGCCCACAGCCCCTTACATTAGAGGGATCCTTGGTCCTACATGGAACCCAATAGGAATAAAAAAAAACAGTGATTGAGGTTAAAATCATTGCTTTCCATGGGATCCCATGGTTCTACATCGAACCCCATAGGATACAGGAGAATTCTGACAGTTTGGCAATAAAACAGGATGGGAAACTGTAATAGTTTCCATCCCACCTATTTTTCAGTTGTAAAGATGGGAGTAAAGTACGATAAGAGGCAGGCGCTCTCAACAGGATGGCTGGCCCATGTCCTATTTTCAGGACATTTCTGCCTCTTTTCAGCCCTGAACATGTGATGAGCTCCATGCCTCCCCATGCTTGGAAAGCGGCTGAAGGGCCCTACGACTGGGAAATGTCTCCATGTGAGGAGGTTGATTGTGGAGTTCCCTCCTTTCAGGACACTTTTGCCTTTTTCCAACCATGGAGGGCTACGCGTGATGGGCGAAAGTAGCTTAACTCATGTGATGAACTCTGTGCCTCTCCAGGCTTGGAAACAGGCCGAAGGGTCCTACAACTGGGAAATTTCTCAAGGTGACAAGAGGGTTGATTTCTGGTCATTCATATATACCAGCCCCATTTCTTGCACAAAATTATTTTTAAAATTGTGTATAAAATTACCTTCAGGGTATCTGCAAATGATGCCTATGAAACATAAATAATTTTTGGGATTACGTTTGGGTCCTATCTCCAAGCGATTTCATTATGTACATCTATGCAAGTGTAACTAATAGGCTTGGGTGGTTTCGTTTGTTAATTTCGTAATTCGTTATTAATTCGTATTTAAATTAGCTTACGATCCCATATTGAGCCATTTTGGAATAGTGTGAGGAGTTAAAATAGATTCGAAACAATTTTTTCAATTGTTTCGTAATTGTTTCGTAATTGTTTCGAAATTGTTTTGAAATTGTTTCGTAATTATTTCATAATTATTTTGTAATTATTTCGTAATTATTTCGTAATTATTTTCGCATGTCTGGTGCAAGTTTTATAGTTGTTGTTTGTTTTATCACACCAACAGTCAACAACAGAGGGAGAGGGAAGCTTCAGAAGTTCCCCCTGTCCCATTTGGAGGGTTTTTTTAGCATATTGCGCAATCGCGTCCGCCATTAACGAATCGATTCGTAATTATACGAAATTTCGTATATTTCGAAATTTTTAAAAGGAAAATTTCGGAATTATTAAAAAAAATGAAACGCAAGGGCCCCCTAAAAACAAAACGAGTTTAGAATCAAATTTTTCCGTGGTTACCCAAGCCTAGTAACTAACTACACCACAATCTGGGAGGAAAGAATCCAAAATCTCAAACACTTTTTGTCCCAAGCATCTCAGATATGGGCTATTCAAACTTATTGTTGCACAATAATAAGTAAAGACAGACTTTCTTGGTCTCAGTATTCTATAGACTGTTGTATAGTATTATATCTCAATATATTTTGGAATGTTTTGGATATGAGAGACAAACGGCTAGCAAACTCCATTCTTCAAGACTCCAAACACATTGTTCCACAGGAAGGAAATGGCTTCACTTATGCATTGTCCAAAACTCTTTGATATAACCTGTAATTTCCTCTACTCCATTCTGGCTTTATCTTCATGGCTCACACTTTTCCCCACCACACAAACAGCCATGTTTCCAGTTGGCCATAATAGATAAGCATTTATTATTGTACCCCACCCCCATCCCTTATTAAATGCATACAAACATACCTCTCCTTTCCTGGAATAATAATTACGCAGCCAATGTTCTTCTGCAACTCCTACATTTATTGCTACTCCTGTTTCACAGTTCTGAGATGTGTGAACTCAAATGTTTGCCAACACAAAGAACAAGAAGTAATCATCAAGGGGTTGGGTTTCCTGGTATTAATATTCTCCATGCAAACACAAACGAGTGCAAGAAGAAGTCAGAACAGCCCGATTTCCGGATTTTTCAGAAGCTCACCAACTTCTCCATCATTAAAGGTGTCTTATCCTTGGACATTTTACAAGATCAGCTGCCTTATCAAGGTTTTACTGCTCAGTTTTGCATGCTTGCCACTATCTCTCCAGAGTGTCTAAAGAGGTCACTCTTGACAAGCGAAGAACCATCGGTACAACCATAGCAGATTTTTTAGTGTTACGACAACTTTGCAAATAAGTCCCCTTGCTTGCCAAATGGTTAACACACTTGGAGCAGAAACAAAATACTGTGAAAATGTTCCCGTGAGCCACTTGTCAGATATATGGTGATATATTGCTTATCAGTGGCTGAGGAGCACAGATCAATCCAGGCAAAGCAGAAATGGTTAAGAATGAATTAGAGGTATGTTTTGGTTAGCCGTGGCTGGATTATGCTCGCTCAGCTATCAGACTCTGACAAGGCTCTTCCTTTAGGACATAATTGTGTGGTTTATGGAATAAATCAGACATGGGCCAATTTGGGCCCTCCCTCCTGGAACGAATAATAAAAGTTTTCTGGATCCCAGCGTCCCCCATCTCCAGTTTTCTCGGGCCAACTCGGGGGACACAGAAAGACCCTCCCTGAAGACTGAGTAAATACAATCAGACATCCCCTCAGCAACGTTTCTTGTAAACAGTTAATCTTTCCAAACCCCAAAGCATTGCTTTTATACATTTTAAATTAGAGATTTTATTTCCCTCCACAAAAGGACAAACATGATCGGTGTTTATCAGGACCATAGCTAACAATTATGTCTATTAATATTGTGCTGGTACGGCTGTACCAGAAGCTCCAGCTTTATTTGCTTTGTATTAAATGTTTGTTTGCAGTCCAAGGTTTCAGGGACTCTGCAGATAGGTGGCTTCCTTTGGTTGCAGTTGTAAGGCAAGTCACCTGTCCATCATCATTAAGTTTTGGTTCCGCCCCTTGCTCAGGGCAATTGGGAAAGGAAGGGAGTCATTTTTTAGTTAGTCTCAGCAAGGAAAGCTTATGTACAGGATGTGTGCAAGCTTCCCCTGTTCAAAAGCTTCAACCCTTAAGACTTCTGGGGGAAAACAGTCTTAAGAGCATCCAAGGATTCCCAAAGATTCCCAGGAAACAGCCCTAAAGCTCTGAGGAATTTCAGAGGGAAAAACAGCTTTGAATATCAAAGAACTCCAGCTGAAGAGACTACAGGCCTTGCTGGTAGGTCCACTTTGAGACGCAGTTCAACCCGGTAGTGGTGCCTACATCAGTTAGGTTTAAATTCACAGCCAGCCTGGGAGAAGTTAGAAAGGGATTTTCCTTTAAAGTAAAGTAACAGTTAGTAGCCACCAGGTGCACAAAAGCCTGGAAACATTTGTTTAACCTTTTGAAGACAAGAGAAGTTTCTGTTTGATTGTTCCTCAATAAAAGACTTTGTTATATTTCACAAGTCCTCTAAAGACTGTTTGTGGTGGAAAATTCCTAAGAGCTTCTCTTTGGGCCCCCTGGCTTCCCGCTGGGCAAAGGTTGCATGTCCTGTTTTAAAGACAATTCTTTACAGGCCCAGCGCGCGACAGAACAAATATAGAAGGTTTGTCCCTTGCTAAGGAAGAGCTACTGGCCAAAGTGTCTGAGGACATTTCATGTGACATTTTATGTATACAGGAAACACGCAGACATCACAACGAGAAGACCAAAAATCTTCGGAATGCAACTGACAGTGAAACGACCTCACAGACAATATGTAGCAACCTCTGCAACCTCCCATTTTATTCTGGGAGGTTTCAATAGCCATAGCTGTATCTGGGGCTATGGTGAAGAAGACAGAAATGGCGAAGCAGTTCTAATGTGGGCCGACAATATTAAAATGAGCCTCCTCCATGGCAGTAACTTAGCGCCTTCATTTAATAGTGGCCAATGGAAGCGTGGTTTTAACCCTGATCTGATTTTTTGTAAATGATAGCATAGTCTACTAATGCATTAAAAGGGTATTCAACTCAATACCTAATACTCAAAACAGACCAATATGCTTCGAGGCATATGCAGCTGTAAGACCACAAAATGTCCCTTTCCACAGAAGATATAATTTCAATAAAGCTAACTGGACAAAGTTTACAGAGAACTTGGAAGCGGCTATTTCTGATACAGAACCTTCAATAGAAGACTATGTGTTCTGTTGCACGCTGGGCCTGTAAAGAATTTCCTTTAGAACAGGACGTGCAAACTTGCCCAGCGGGAAGCCCAAGGAGAAGTTCTCAGAGGTTTTCCACCACAAATGACCTTTAGATGGCTTGTGAAGTATAACAAAGTCTTTTATTAATGAACAATCAAACAGAAACTTCTCTTGTCTTCAATAAAGCTAAACAAATGCTTCCAAGCTTTATGCAACTGGTGGCTTCGTAATCTTGCCCACGAAGGACAGGCAACTGTCTTCAATAACTTCTTCTTTACTTTGAAGGAAAATCCCCTTTTTAACTTCTCCCAGGCTGACTGTAATCTAACCCTTACTGATGTGGGCTCTGCTACCGGGTCGAACTGCATCTCGAAGCACCGAGTGGACCTACCAGTAAAGGTTTAGATATTCTCCAGCTGGAGTTCTTTGGTCTTTAGGGCTGTTTTCCTGGAAATCTTTGGAGACTCTTAAGACTGTTTCCCCCCGGAAAGTCTTAAGGGTTGAAGCTTTTGAACAGGGGAAGCTTGCACACGTCCTGTACATTAGCTTTCCTTGCTGAGACTAACTAAAAATGGCTCCCTTCCCTTCCCAATTGCCCCGAGCAAGGGGCGGAACCAAAACTTAACGATGATTGACAGGTGACTTGCCCTACGACTGCAACCAAAGGAAGCCACTTATCTGCAGAGTCCCTGAAACCTAGGACTGCAAACAAACATTTAATACAAAGCAAATAAAGTGGGAGCTCCTGGTATAGCCGTACCAGCACACTATGACTTGTTTATAGAAGCTGTGAAAAGATCCTCAAGGCTCTCAATCCCTAGAGGCTGTTGCACAAGCTACCTACTAGGCCTGAATGAAGAATCGCTAAACTAGCTAAAGGAATATCTCAGACTATTTCCAGAGAATCCATTTGTTGCTGCATCTTGCAAAGTCTCCCTGGGTGACCCATGCATTTACTTACTTAAGTTTCCCCTCCCCTTTCAATGTTTGTGAGGTCAGGACTCATCACCTATTATGCTCCACATATGCCTTGTGAATAGAAGTAAGTAGGTTAGATAAAATGTTTCCCTTATAATAGGTATATTATATGTAGGTATAACAGAGCCTCCACTTTTGCAATAGTTAAGGGTGCACCCCCCCCCCAAAAAAAAAGACTTCTCTGTGAATCTCTAGGTCCTTCAGTACCGCTCTATAGTCAACTTCCACCATAAGTTTACAAAATGTGTATAGACCTTTTCACAACAAAAAGAAAATGATAATAATGAATTACTCATTATTACCTTTAAGAGGAACGTTTAGGTGGAATGTTCCCACCTGTCTTTCCAGATTCCATGTTTTGGAAACATGTTTTGTTTTTCCAATGAAGAATTAACTCTAGAGAGGACATTTTACGCTGTTCTCCAATCCACACCAAACTTGCAAGAAAAAATCCACAAGGAAATCTCTTCCCATTGGACAAAATACCATCCATCCCTGGCCAGGACAGCATAGCAAGCTTCCAAAAACTTGTCCCCTGACACATGAAACTGGGCTCACTAGAGATGACTGGCCACTCAAAAACACACTGTACTAATGAAGTCTCCCCAAATATGCTGATGAATTGTGGCTGCAAACAAAACAAAATGCAGAACTGTATGTATTCGCTGTTTTGAAGTTCTAATGTTTTGCACATTGCTCCATTGAACCAATAAAACCCAAGGACACACCACAGCTTGTAATGATATTATTTCACTGTGTTAATTAGTAGGCAATTGGGGGGAAATGGTTGGCAACAACATCCTTCTCTCCATACATAACTCTAACAATAACATGGGAACAAAAGAGACAGAGGGATTTTTTCCTGAGCACATCCTCCCATAAATCTCACTAATTAATGGCAATTGGAAGGAACAAATGCCTCTTGCGGATTRCAGTCTGAGATTATAAACACAGGTGAAGCATGCAACATGTTAGAACAATTGTTGTCATTTTCCCCTGCCTCCCCCCCCCCCAAAAAAAAAGTTGACATGAGAAGATTAAACAAAAGGAGYTGGGGTGTTTGCTAATTAGACATCATCATAAATAACACAGAAAGTTAACCAGAATATAACTATCTAACTGGCCCAGTTTTTCCCACTATGTCCACTATACATTTCCCACTGCCATGCTGAATGAATAATTTCATTGGAAGGTCAGAGACTCCACCTGAGACTCTCTGTTATGTGCTCTACCAAAACATTCCAGCATTCCCCAATAACTGTAACAGGTTAGAAAACTGGGCAAAACTATTTATTTATTTGTTTGTTTGTTTACTTATTTATTTATTTTATATCCCGCCCTTCTCACTCCCGGGGAGGGGACGGGACGGAGACTCAGGGATCCTCACAATAAAGGCACAATTCAACACCTTGAACACATATCAGCATAAAACAACATATACATTAATATCATATCATTAAAACTTATCAATTAAAACATTCAAAATCACACAATCTGAGAACATAAGTTTCAACAGGGAGAAATATATGATACTACACATTGAGAGGAAATGAAATGATGAGATATAGCATGGGTGACAGCTAGCTGGAATGTAGTATGTATCATCTGCAATGCCAAAAATACAGCATAATGGTGCAATATTAGAAAATGTTGACAATTTCTGCTACCTGGGAAGCCCTCTCTCCACAAAAGTCAACATTGACACTGAAACACAACACTGCTTGAGCTCTGTGAGTGCAGCATTCTTTCAAATGAAGTAGAGAGTGTTTGAGGATCGGGACATTCATAGGAAAACCAAGATACTTGGTTAAATAGCTATTGTCCTCCTAACCCTATTATATGCCTGCAAATCATGGACCTTCTACAAACGTCACTCTCAACTTCTGGAACAATTCCATCAGCATTGCCTCCAAAAAAAGTCCTGCAAATCTCTTGGGAAGAAGACAGGTGGACAAATGTCAGCATTCTGGAAGAGGAAGAAGGCACCTCAAACCAACCCTTGTTGGGAACATCTTCCATCTGGAAATGGATGTCCTTACTGTGGAACAACATGTGGATAAAAAGATATCTTTACAGTCACCAATGGACCCACCACCAAGACACAATACTTGGAAGGCAGTCAAACTCGGACATGAGGAATCACCAGTGATGGTGATGATGATGCGTGAAAGGGATCTAAGGGTCTTAAAGGATCATGATCTGAACATGAGTTAACAGTGTGATGTGACAGCTAAGAAAAACAAAGTGATTCTAAACCATATCAATAGGAGTAGAGTGTTTAGATTGAGGGAAGTGAGTTCATAACTCAGCATTTTATACGTTGTTGTAATCTGTTTGACAGATTGTTGTGTGTTTTAATTGTTTATATGCTTAGATTGTTTATATTTTATGAGATGTGTTTTATTGTTTACCTGTCTGGCATTGAATTTTTGCCAAATTTGTTGGTCACCTTGAGTCCCTTCCCAAGTCTAGAAAGGTGGGGTAGAGATGAAGCAAATAAATAAATATCATTCTATTCTAATTTGGTCAGGCTGGATGATTAAAGAAAAATGGAAAAGGTGAAAATGAGAGAAGAATTGAGAGAAATAAATATTTCCTGGCTGCATTGGATGCTGTAATAGATTCTAACCTTTGCTGGCTAGGCCGAAGCCTGAGAGTCAGTGGGCTGGGTCTCCATCTTAGGATAGGGGAGGAGTCAGCCAACTCCTGATTGGTTTAAGCACCAAGGGGAGGAGTTGGGTGAGAGTGAAAAAGGCTGTCACTTCTGACAGGAGAGAGAGAAGGGTTCTAACGAACAGAGAGAGAAGTAGGATTTCAACAGAGAAGAAGTATTTTAGACAGGGAGAAGGAAGCTTTTGAGTGAGTGAAGCTGTTAGGGAATAAGAAAGGGACAAGGGCTTCAGTATTACTGTACTAGGAGAGTCAGTGAGAAGACTTGTCAACTTGTATTGATAGAGAGTACAAGAAGGCTTATGGCCCTATAGTGGAGAGTAGACTGGAGAAAGTCTGGTTACTCTGTAAGACAGTCAGAGGGACTGATCTTAGAAACACACTGTTTCAAAGAGTTGAATAGTGTGAAGAAGGGAACTCACTTCAAGTAAAAGCTACACCTTCTGTAGAAACTTTATGTCTAGTAAGCCTAAGCCTCAGTAACAAAGATACGCGTGTGTACCACTCATTTTATGAGTTGTCATCTTCTTGAAGTTCAATAAACCTGTTATTAGTTCATCGTTAACTGGTGTCTGCCTCGGTCTGTCATACTTAGTGAAACCAAATCAACCTAAATCTCTTTATAGTCCAGTCAGCAAGCAAACGATCCTGAAAAGAAGAACCAGAAGCCTGGGTGCATATTACCTCAAACACATTCACACCTTTGTTTCCTCAAACAATAATATTGAGGTGGTGGCGGCAAAATCTACCAGTATCATCTGTCTCTCATATCTTTAGTCATTCCCTCACGCAAAGTCCTGTCACATATGCATTAAGGGACCCCTTGTTCCTTAATCTTGTTTACATTGGTGGCAGTGGTGGGATAGAAAGGTTTCCCCCCGCCACACATGCATTAAGAGACCCCTCGTTCCTTAATCCTGTTTACAGATTCAATTAGAAAAATGGAATAGTAATTGGTGGGTCTGAAATAAAACTGGGAAACAAATAACACAATTTGAGGAATTGATAATAAAAAGATTAAAAAGAGAAAATAGCGAGCAATTAAAAGTAACAACAAGTAAAATATATAAAATACTAATTAAAGACACAGGAAAAAAAGAAAAGACTAACATTAAGAGGACTATGGGAGGAGGGAGTAGGAACAAAGATAACTGAAAAAGAATAGGAAGAGATATGGAAAGCAAGAAATTAAAAAACATGTCAATAAAAGAAAATTGTCATAAATTAATTTGCAAATGGTATTTAACACCGAGAAGGTTAAACATTATAAATAAGAACAATAATGAAAAATGTTGGTAAGGGTGCCAAGAAATTGGAACCTACATGCATAGGTGGTGGGATTGCAAATATGTAAAAGATTTTTGGGAATTGGTTATAATGGAAATAGAAAATATTATGGATATAAAAATTAGGAGGAATCCAGTAGAAATATTGCTTTTAATTTAAAAAGAGGATGGGAAAGATAAGAGGGAAAAAAATAATAGACATGCTATTAACAGCAGTTAGATTATTAATTGCAAAATATTGGAAAGGGGAAATGAAATGAAATGAAATGAAAATACAGATTAATGAATGGTATAAAGAAGTCTGGAAAATGGCACTGAACGATAAGCTAACATCAAACTTAAAAGTAAAGAAAGAATTATGTAAAAAACTATTTTGAAAGTATTTGGAGAAAATTTCTAGAAAAAGTATTGGAAAAAGAAGATGGGAATTTACCTCCAAAAGAAGAATTGGACTTTTGGTGGGACTTTAGAAGAAAAGATGGCTCTGGAGAAGGGGAGCATAGGGGTGAATGTAAATAAAAGAGAGGGAAATGTATAGTACATATCTATATAACTGTCTTTTTTTCCAAATAAAAATTTATTATAAAAAGAAAAAGAAGCCATGACAAGTTTCTTGGGGAGATGGGTATGTTTCGTCTGGAGAAGAGATGGTTGAGAAGGACATCATAGCCATGTTTAAGTATTTGAAAGGATGCCATAATAAAGACAGAATAGGATCTAGAGCAGTGGTTCTCAAACTGTGGGTCCCCAGATGTTTTGGTCTTCAACTCCCAGAAATCCTAACAGCTGGTAAACTTGCTGGGATTTCTGGAATTGTAGGCCAAAACACCTGGGGACCCACAGGTTGAGAACCACTGGCATAGAGACAATGAAACAAGAGTTTCAAGCTGCAGGGAAAGAGAGTCCACCTAAATGTTAGGAAAAACTTTCTGATGATAAGTGAAACTTCTGTCTAGGAATGTAGTGGAGTCTACTTCTCTGGAGGTTTTTAAGCAGAGGCTGGACGGCCATCTGTCAGGGTTTCTCAAGGCGCTCCTGACACGAAAAAAAGGTTGTGTATTTCTGCATGGCAGAGTATTGGACTAAATATCCCTTAGTGGTCTCCTCCAACTCCATAATTATATGATGCAGATATTGCTCAAAATCAATCATACTCAGCATTGGTCTACCAAACTTTTAGGACTTCAGCCCTCTGGAATCCTTGATGATGGAATTTGTTGGATGAGTGAGTGATATTTATAAAGAAGACCATCTTTTAAAATATATTATTAACATTGAAATGTTAAGTTTTGACCTAAGACAGTTGCATGGGGCATAGCCTCAATGTTTTTCATTGGTTACATCCCGTCTAGATTACTGCAACGCTCTCTACGTGGGGCTGCCTCTGAAGACTGCCTGGAAACTGCAGCTAGTCCAACGTTCGGCAGCCAGATTTCTAACGGGGGCTGGGTACAGGGAGCATACGATCCCTCTGTTACGCCAGCTCCACTGGCTGCCGATTAGCTTCCGAGCACAATTCAAAGTGCTGGTTTTGACCTACAAAGCCCTAAACGACTCTGGCCCTGTTTACCTGTCCGAACGGATTCTCCCCTATGAACCATCAAGGTCTTTAAGATCTTCCGGGGGGGCCCTGCTCTCGATCCCACCACTGTCACAATCGCGGTTGGTGGGGACGAGAGACAGGGCCTTCTCGATGGTGGCTCCCCGGCTTTGGAACTCCCTCCCACAGGAGATTAGAACTGCCCCTCCCTCCTGACGTTCAGGAAGCTAACAAAGACTTGGCTATGGAATGCGGCCTTTGACAACTGAGTCAACTTTGGTCCATATGGAAGGAGAATGAATAACTGTGAATTATGACCAGGAATGCTTTGACGACATGGCTATGTGATTGTGATGATGACGATGTTGTATTGTAATATGTTTTTAATTGTGTAATGATGATGCATTGTGTGGTTTGTATTTTTGTATATGAACACATGTTGTGAACCGGATCTGAGTCTCTCTTGTAGGTGAGAAGATCGGTATAGAAAATGTTTAAATAAATAAATAAATAAATAAATAAATAAAATTTCTGAGACCTGATGTCCAAAACATCTGAAGAACTAAAGGCTGATAACTCCTGCTCTAAATGACAGTAAATCAAACCTACATTCATGCATCTGTTATTCCAAATGCATAAGGGCAAGAGACCAGTTTTCCCTCACAGATTCCCTATGGTCGGTCCGATTTTCACCACAGCCAATACATCCGTTTTCCTCTTCAGTCCTTCTCAAAGCAGTATTTTGTCACTGTTTTAAGATAATTTGCAGAGGAAAACTAAAGTGTTTCCAAGTAGTACAAGGTTCAGGAATTATTGCGAGATGGGGTTGGGGGTATTTTTCATGCCTTGGAGGGGCTTTCTGAATGACTTGGGTCAAAAACCACTCCAAAATTGCATCAATTTGTATCATTTTTGAAGACCAGTGCGGGCCAGGGAATGAGTCGGGTAGCACTTTGTGCAAATGCTCCAGCTTTTAATGCTATTTGAAGAGAGAGAAGGGGGCCTCATTGGTCCTTCTTTATTGACTACAAAATAGCAAGATAGTCTCAGAGTAATGGCTGCCATTAGGAAGGCGAATGGGAGATAAAATAAACTTTTATTGCCGGAGTAAAAGCTCTGAGTCCAGCCGGCCCTCCAATGACACTTTTCTCTTTTAAACTAATCACAGATGTAGAGTTGAGCCTCCCCAATGGCATTTTTGCAAGAAGTGGGTAAAGTTACTTTAAACGGATCCCTTCAAACTTGTTTTTTTCCTCCTCCATCTAAGGAAACACAAATCTAGAGGGTTAAAACAAATCCTCAGAAGAGTTTTTGACCCCAAGAGATGTAGATGGAAAATATATTTGAGGTAATACAGAAAGAGAGAGAGAGAGCACAATCATGATCAAATGATATCAACACTAACCTACTAACAATCCCAATGAAAATTGGAGAAACTTCTTTGTAGATATTAATAATAAATTATTATTATTATTATTTATAGCCCGGAAAATATATTATATATAGCCCGGAAAAACCTACAACAACCCAGTGATCCCGGCCATGAAAGCCTTCGACAATACAATATAAGAAAAGATTTAATGTAGAATTAAGATACATTTCCATTGAAGAAAAATTGGGAAAGCAGATATGAAGACCAGGAGACAAGGTGAGAAGACACAAGAAGATGCCACAATGGACTTAAAATTAAAATGGTTAGAATCCTCAATAGGTTAAACCCTTGAACTGCTGAACTGCTGACCTGAGAGTTGGCAGTTCAAATCCGTGGGACAGGGTGAGCTCCCACTGTTAGCCCCAGCTCCTGCCAACCTAGCAGTTTGAAAACATGCAAATGTGAGATCAATAGGTACCACTCTGGCAGGAAAAGGCAAACAATGCTCCAAACAATCATGCCGGCCACAAGACCAGGAGGTGTCTATGGACACAGGCTCCTCAGCTTGGAAATGGAGAACAGCATCTCCCCCAGAGCCTGAAATGAAAGGAGGAGCCTTTGTCTTTGCCTGTGTGCTTGTGTCTCATTGTATGTCATGTAATAAGGCACTGAATGGTTGCCTGTGTCTGTTTATACTTACTGTAATCTGTTCTGAGTCCCTTCAGGAAGAAGGGTGGGATATAAATAAAGTGTTGTTGTTGTTGTTGTTGTTGTTATTTTCCTTCCCTCATTCACCCCCCCCCCTGCCCCGTTGCCTAGTAAGTGTTTAATAAAAATTATTTTGGGAAAAACAATACATAGAGAGGGCATCATTCCTAGTTTATCAACTTCCAAAGAAAGAAAACAACAATAACAAAAGACAAAGAGATAACAATGTGGTCAACTTCTGCTCCAAAGTCCACTGGAGGCTGACCATAGAAACATGCTGGAAATCTAGAAAGAACACTTCTCTAYGCATTGATATGGAAGAAAAAAACCCTGCCCCGTTCTTCCACCTGCCCCGTTCTTCCACCCCGTTCTTCCARCTTTGATCTTTGTGTAAGGAATGGTGTAATGGACTCATACCTTTGTAGGCCGAAGCRGAAGCCTAAAAGTCAGAAGCCGGCCTCCATGTTAGTGAGGGAATGCCAGGAGAGTCAGATCAGCAGAGGGGAGGAGTTTAGCTATCCCAGGATTGGCTAGGACAGATGGGAGGAGCTGGAGCTGTGAGTGTAAAAYAGGCAGGCAGCTTCTGACAMAYAYYYAGATTGGATTTTAGATCTMAAGGGAGAGGGTGGKTTTTCGAATGAGCTYAAGATTTCCTGAGGGAGAGTGTTTWAAGGCAGGTGMGGCTATAGAGTGYCCTGGAGGGTCAATAGCCGCCTGRGAACTGGTGTGGGTGAAAACACACTGGTTGTTTGTACACTCTAAAGGACAGGGTATTCTAGGAAAGCTAGATACGCTGAGGGGACAGATAGGTTTAGTCTGTCAGAGGGAAATTGCTCATGTTGAAGAACAGATACCCAGTTGGGAAGTCCAGTAAGTTTGTTAGGACTTAGAAACCGTTTAAGAAGATTGTGCTGTGCCAACCATATACGCTTTTGTAACTCTAAGAATAATTCAGTTGTTTGTTCTAGTATTTATAAATAAACTTTGTTCTAATTCAACTTTCTATAGAGTCTTCACCTTGATTCATTCCATGAAGTCTGTTCCAGTAATTTCTAACATCTTTTCGCCTCAGACACTTTAGAGGGAGTTAAAGGAAGGGCTGGGACACAACAAGCTTTACCTCAGGCATAACATCAAGATAAATTCTCAAATCTATTTGAGTGGTGGCAGTAATACCTCAATACACATCAAGCTTTGTGACAGGCGTCGAGTTGGAGCCTTAGAAAATAAAATCCTCTACCCTGTTCCTTCCAATTGGTGCCAACGGTTGAACGGTCATTTAGTCTGGTTTACATTGGTGACCAGCTGTGAGCAATATAACAGCTGAAGGAAAATGTGGGTGTGTGTGCTAAGGGATATATTACTTAAGTATTATTCCCTTGGGCTCAGGCTATCGTTGCAAATGGTATGGCACTTAACAAACACACAACAGGAAAACTACACCACAGAAAGAGGGAGGGGGAGAACTTTTAAAGCAGGTTTAGCAGTTCATTACATTCTGCCTACAGCAATTATGCCATAAAAGATATTGCTGGTGGGAAAAGTGTAAAATGTCAGCAGTCTTGCAGAGCTCGAAGAAGGCGAATGGCACCAAAACCCCATAAAAAAGCTCAACAATACTGCAGATGCTCTTGCCCATCGATAGCCCCTCCCCACACCTGCATAGGATCATTCCCTTTTTTTCTTTACTGGGGATGCTTACATTTTAAGAGCACTGATCAGAGAAAAGAGAGGTTGCGGAGCTCAAAGAGAATGCCGAGGCACATAAAAGTACCATTCCTATTCACTTTTTTCTGTACAGAAAAGCTACTTATTAGCTTCAGAGGGGAACAAGGGCCTTGGAGACCGACTCACCTTTCAAAGAAAGCTATAAACAGATAATGGGTCTCTTTCCGTCTCCCATTTCATCCATTGAGCTTTTCTGCCCATTGCTTTTATGACAAGGCCCTACATCAAATGCAACAACAAGCCTCCAATTTCCTCCAGGGCACTAACCCATATGTGCCGGAGTTTTAAATATAATTTTGCACTGGCTTAATGAGGGAAGGGGCTGCTCCTTCCTATTTCCCTATATAGATTTGCCTCTGCTTACAAACAATGCTCATATTTCAACTTGCTTAAGGTTGAGGTCTTTTTGGAAGTTAATTGCACACATTTGGTCCACACTGGTCTTCAAAGAGTGTTACAAGTCGATGCAATTTGCGAGTGGTTTTTTGACTCAAGTCATTCAGGAAGCCCCTCAAAGTCATGAAAAATGCCCCCAATGCAGTCTCACAACAATTCCTGAACCTTGTACTACTTTGAAACACTTCGGTTTTCCTCTGCAAATTATCCTAAAGTGGTGACAAAATACTGCTTTGAGAAGGACACAGCCTGAAAAACTTACAACAACCCAATTATACATACTTTATTAGTCAGGGGTTGGGAAACCATGGCTGTGATTCCATATCTGTCAGGACCCAGAAGCCTTAAACAATGCCAGACACAGATTAAAGGTTCAAATACAGCTTTATTGCAAACAAAAGGACCTACAAAACACTTAACTTCAGTGCTAAGGTCTGCTGGAGCAATTTGGCACCAAAAACAAGTTGATAGGAGAAACAAAAATATAATCCGGATTATAGCGCTGCCTAATAATCCGGATTAAACAAAAGATGAAGCAAATTGCTTAAAAATCAAAATAGGACAAAAGCACAGTCTTTGAAACTGGAAAAACGTAGTTTCAAAACTAAAAGTTGTTAAAGTCACAAAGATATTAGCAAACAAAGTCCAGAAGTCCAAAAGCGAAGTCAAACCGGTCCGTAGTCAATTCCGTTGAGAAGCAAGGCTGGAACTCTGGAGTCACTGAGGAAGCAGGAGCACAGGAACACACGAAGCTATAGCCCAGGATCCAAGGTGGAAAGTTGGCAGGTACAAAGAATTATGTCCCATGAAGACACTTTGCCTTCTGCGACTTGTAGTCCAAACTGAACCCCCTTTTATCTCAAAGTTCTTCCTCAGAGCTTGATGAGCTCCCCACCCTCTCGTCATCACTCTCAGCTGCTCCCAAACCTGCAGCTGAATGCCCATCCCTCCACCTCTGCCAACGATTATCAGGGTTCAGATCCTGCCAAGAGTCCCCTGGCTGCCAATCCCCAGTGAACCCCTCAAATTCCTCACTAGAGGTGGGCTGGTTACAGATATCCCTTATGTTTTGCACACGGGTCCAATCTAACTCCTCTTCCTCTTCCATATCACTCCCAGTCCCAGAACTCCTTTCAAACCCAAGAAAATCTTCATCCTCTGTTGGTGCACAAAGTATTTCCCGAATACGCTTCCTTTATAATTCCCCCTCAGACTCTGGCTCCCGAGCAGCCCTCTTTACACCTCTGCTCACTTCCCCATAACCCATCTCACAATCAGAGAAACCTGGGAATGTGTCAGTATCGCTGGAGCCATAATGATTTCTCTAATGTGCTGACGCTGCTGTTCTCTTTCTGACTCTAAAGTAGACCCGTTCTCCCTGCTACTAGGAGTAGCAACTCGAGGAACATGCTGAACTACAACAATATCCCCCAAATATCACTGTTTGATGGTTGTGAATTTTGGCTTTTATATATTATTGAAATATTGGCTCCAATCATAGGATAACACTTGCTCAGTTCATTGGTTAAACTGGATGGAAACACAGGCTGAGAAGGGAAGAAATGTGTCCTCCTTCACACCCACCAACAACAAGAAGGAACCTTTGAAACATAACATAACACTCCTGTTCTCATATTTGTTTTATTTAAAAAAAATTAATCATATTCTCAAGAAAGACCAAACCCAGTGCCTCTCCCTATAAGAGATGGAGTTGTGTATGTTGTTTTTGTTCTCTGCATTACCTTGCAACTGCCATGTGAACCCAGGGCTCCACTGAGTCTTAGTCTCCAGGGCAGCAGAAAGCACCCTTTCACTCTTGGGACACCCTTTCACATGTTGATACATGGCTCTCATTATATCTCCTTCTCTCAACCTTCTCTTCTGCAGGCTCAACAAACCCAGTTGTTTAAGACAATCCTCAGAGGCATCATTCATGGTCTCCAGACCTTTGATGCTTTTAGTTGCCCTCTTCCTCTGTTCGCCTTCCAGCTTAGAGTCAATCTCTCTCTTGAACTGTGGCACCCAGAATTGGACACAGTGTGATTCTAGCTAAAGAGGCCTGTGATGCAGGTGGGACCGAGAGCAGGGCCCCCCCAGATGATCTTAGTGTCCTAGTCGGTTCATAGTAGGAGATGCGTTTTAAAAGAAATGTAGGGAGAGCAACCCAACGGGTCAAGTGCTTCCGAGGACATTTTGCAGGGAATTGTTTCCTTTATTCAGAGAAGACACACTGGAACAGCCATGTTTTCAGGCTCCTCCTAAAGACTGCCAATGTGGTGGCTTGCCTGATATCCTTGGGAAGTGAGTTTCAGATTTGGGGGACCACCATAGAGAAGGCCCTCTCCCTTGTCCCCGCCAATTGTGCCTGTGAAGGGGTGGGAGCGAGAGCAGGACCTCTCCAGATGATCGAAGAGATTGCGTGGGTTCGTACACAGAAATGCGATCTGAAGACTCGACACCTTTGGATGCAGCCTGGAAAGAATCAAATTGGCCTTTTCAGCTGCTGCATCACACTCTTGGCTCATGTTCGACTTATTCTCCATGAAGACTCCAAGATCTTTACCACATGTGACTCTGTTGTGGAGCCAGGTGTCCCCCTTTCATTGTTTTCTAGCTAAGTGGAGTATCTTACATCTGTCCTTTTGAAATTCACTGTTAGTTTTGGTCAACCAGCTCTCTAATCTGTTGAGATGGTTTTGAATCCTGATCCTGTCCTCTGGAGTATTAGCTCCCCTTCTTAACTTGGTGTCATCGGTCCACTTGATAAACCTGCCCTCTAAATCTTCATCCTAGTCATTAATAAAGATCTTCAATAGAACTGGTCCCAGGTCTGAACCTTTTCATGTCCTTCCACTGATCACTTCTTTCCAGGATCAAGAAGAGGGGAGAAACACCCTATGGGTTCGGTCGCTTAACCTGTTACAGATCCATCTTGACTAGCCCACATCTTGCCTAGCCCACATTTGACTGATTTGCTTGCAAGAAGGTGATGGGGAACTTTGTCAATGGAAGGCCTTGCTGAAATCAAGATATGCTACATCCACTGCACTCCTTACATCTATCAATCATGTAACCCCATTGAAAAAAAGAGATAAGATTCATCTAGCATGGCTTCTTCTTGAGATACAGTTGACTCAATGGCAAAGATATTGGGAGACCTTCCTACTTAAATTACAGCAAGGATAAGATGAGCCCTGGGTACAGCCTAAGGTTAATGCTTTCTGTCTGCAAAAGGAAGTTCTCCAACTCCACACTCCTTGGTGAAGAGTATATTCAATGTATAACTGAATGGGTCTAGAGAATAAGACACAATGGAGACATGGATTCAACCTTCAGGAAGAGATTCCAGCAGAATATGAGGAAGAATCTCCTGATGGTAAAAGCTGTTCAATAATGGAATATGCAACAATGAAAAACACCTGTATGGCAGGGGGTTGAACTGGATGACCCTTGTGATGTCTTCCAACTCAATGATTCTATGAATGCTCCTAGTTAAAGCATCTATATACTGCAAAGTTGGGCTGCTAAGTGTCTACACCTTTCACTCCTTGCTTTGCAAGTCAAGATGGAAAGTCATCACAAGTGGCATATGGCTGAGTGATAACCACTGCATCAATTCACACCTTTCACTTGCAAGTTGAAAAGTGTAGGATCATAAGCAGAAAGTAATTAGGTGAGAACAATCAATAGCAGATAGTGCAAGCGATTAGAAGATAAATGCTGCCAGAAAAAGCCAGAGTGACACCTGCTAGATCAGTGAAAAAGGATTCGCTCAGAAAACAATAGTTAAGCCTTAAATATCCTAATGTCACCAGATCCAGTCTGATCTTGAAATGTAAGCAGGTCCAGCTCTGATTACTTCTCAAATGACAGACCATCAGTGGATTACAAATGCTGTAGGCTCTATTTCAGAGGAAGGAACTGGTAAAACCAGTTCTGAGCATTCCTTGCCTAAGAAAACCTTATGAATTAATGGGGTCAACAGAAGCCAACTGTTATCTTGAAGGCATATGCACATACATGGAGTACAGGTGTATGAATACAGGCAGTTTAGGGAATTGGCTAATTTGAGATCATGTTTAGTGTAAAGCCCAGGAGATCTGCAGGACATTTGGGGGCATCTTGTTGCTTCATATGGAAAAGCAAATTCCGCATCGCAGCTGAGCTAAAGCCTCATAGCACTTACAGAGAAGAAAGATACTTTTGCATACGGGGCAGCCAATACCACAGGGGCCAATTCCCCTCCTTAGGATTACATAAGAACATAAGAATTAAGACCTTGCTAAGCCAACACTCTGTTTCCCACACTGGCCAACCAGTTGTCTTTGGGAAGGCTGCCAGCAGGAGATGAGTGCCACCACATCTTTGCAAACAGCGGCAGCTGGTTACTTCCATTCCAGCAGATAGAATAATAGAATCATAGAATCAAAGAGTTGGAAGAGACCTCATGGGCCATCCAGTCCAACCCCCTGCCAAGAAGCAGGAATATTGCATTCAAACCACCCCTGACAGATGGCCATCCAGCCTCTGCTTAAAAGCTTCCAAAGAAGGAGCCTCCACCACACTCCGGGGCAGAGAGTTCCACTGCTGAACGGCTCTCACAGTCAGGAAGTTCTTCCTCATGTTCAGATGGAATCTCCTCTCTGTAGTTTGAAGCCATTGTTCTCCTAGTCTCCAAGGAAGCAGAAAACAAGCTTGCTCCCTCCTCCCTGTGGCTTCCTCTCACATATTTATACATGGCTATCATATCTCCTCTCAGCCTTCTCTTCTTCAGGCTAAACATTCCCAGCTCCTTAAGCCGCTCCTCATAGGGCTTCTCCAGACCCTTGATCATTTTAGTCGCCCTCCTCTGGACACATTCCAGCTTGTCAATATCTCTCTTCAATTGTGGTGCCCAGAATTGGACACAATATTCCAGGTTGTGGTCTAACCAGAGCAGAATAGAGGGGTAGCATTACTTCCCTAGATCTAGACACTATGCTCCTATTGCAGGCCAAAATCCCATTGGCTTTTTTTGCCGCCACATCACATTGTTGGCTCATGTTTAACTTGTTGTCCACGAGGACTCCAAGATCTTTTTCACACGTGCTGCTCTCAAGCCAGGCATTGTCCCCCATTCTATATGAATTCACTCAAGGATTTAATCTGAATTTTAGAGGAGATATTGGAGAGCTACACTGGAGCTCAAACTAAAACCTAGAATACAACTCCTGCCCCACTGACATGGAAGACCCTGTCACTATTTCATGCAAAATAGCTAATGATTTACTCTTCTTTCATGATGCTCCAGATCTGCTGCCCAAAGGTAACCTTCTCACTTGATTTAATGATAAGGAGAGGAGAATGCATTACATGTGCTCCTCTTAGGAACGTTGACTCTCTTCTTACTAAGTAGGGTTTTTTTTAAAAAAATTTTTATGACGACTTTAACTATGGTGACTATTAATAAAAGACTTCCAAGTCACCCTATCTTCAATGGCATTGCTTAAGCCTTGAAAATTCAGGGAAGTGGCTTGGCTGACCTTCTAAATATCATCTTGAAGATCTTTCCAGGAATTGTGATCATGTGTCCAAAACATCTCACCATTGACTATGTTGACTAAGGCTAATGGCAGCTGCAGTCTAAGCATATTTAGAGGTCCATGCTATTCACATCCCTGGTCTACATTTTGAAGTACATCAACTGGCTATTGATGTTTCTGGATTCCTCAGATGTTTCTTGGACTGATTTACTGAAATGAGAAAGGATCACAATGAGTTTGGCAGATGTTTACTGGTGAGCTAGTCTTGCAAACCTCTGCAATTTTGCAAAGAATGAATGGGTAAGAGTGAGAAAACTAAGTACTTGATGTTGTTCATCCTCCTGGCAATGACTGGGAGGGGTGCAGAGAGCAAGAGTGAAGCAGGCCAACACAACATCAGCTACTCAGAGTTCTCCCAGTGAAACTATTCTAATGTCTCTTGACCAAGCCACTTGGATGCTGTCTTGGCGGAGACAATGCACAGAACGAAATACTATTTCTGCACATTTTCTGGGCAAGAAATCCTACTTTTTTCCAAAAATATTATTTCCTGTACCAAAAGAGAGTTTTTTTTTTCTCAACACTGTAAGACTCTTAATGCTAATAGGTCTTCAGACATTGCAACCTTTGCAAGAATGTTTCACAGTAGGGGAAATGGTAAAATTATTTGCAGCATCTTTTGAGAAAAAAATGAGCCAAGAATGAACCCACTACAGGTTTTAACCTGAACTTCCAAGGTGCTGAACCTATTTGTGGGGTTAAAGTTCAGCACCTCGGATAGTTCCTTTGAAATTCAGATTGAAACTCAGAGCAGATTGACACCAAGATGGAAGTCACCAGCTCTCAATGCTGATTTTCCTTCCTTTCAAGCTCTTTCCATCTACAGTTCAATACTTTGATGTCTCAGTGTTTTGCTGCCTCCTTTGCTACTTTGGTGTGTTTTTCCCCTCGAATTGACTTCCTTCCCTTTCCTGCAGTGTTCAATGCTTTGATTTACCTACCCTTTTGAATGCCTCCAAAACGCCACTTCTTTGCATTCATCACGAGCTTTTTTGATTCAGTTAAGTGTTTTTAGGCAAAGAGCGGGCCCCACATAGAATAAAGTTTATGTTAAAATGAATTACATGGTGAATTATTTTGGAAGGGGCACTTCAATTTGGCAAGGTCCAGACGGGGCTGTTATGTAAAACAAGATTTATAAAGGAGAGCATGGAAATTAAAGGGCCCTGTACTACAATCCACTTAAGCCATTTTCACGTCAACAGGCATTTAAAGGGAAAACAAAAGACAAATGGGTAGCCAGTGGTTGAATGCATTACTCCTTCTTCTCTGTTTGCCACTGAAATATCACACAGAGAGTCATTTCAGATTGGCAGCTTTTCCTAAGGAGAAATAGAAAGAAATGGAATGTGGGGAAGGGGTGGGTTTCAATTGGAACCTTACCATACCCACAGAAAAATATAATCTTGACTTTCTCCAACTAGGGACGCATGGCTCTGGATTTTTGGTTCACGGTTTTATGTTGTTCCAACCATAAGCCAATGCCACGCTGTTTCTACCTTGGCTTACTATTGTCCGTCTTGCACAAAAGTCTACCCACAACAGATTTTCGACAGAGGCTTTGTTGATATCTTATAATGCTAAAGTTGACCTTAAAGATTTCAATGCTTCCTTTAAATGCTTAGAGCTATGGGCCATCCTGGGTAATTTCACATGTTATAATGCATCATGCATGTTTTGCTGTTCTGTCCCTTCAACCTGTTTAGGACTTATGGTGACCCTAAGACAAACTTATCATGGAGTTTTCTTGGCAAGATTTGTTGAGAGGAAATATCCTTTGTCTTCCTCTGATATTGAGAAAATGTGATGTGCCCAAGGTTACCAGTGGAATCCATGGCCAAGGGGATATGAATCTTTGCCTCCAGGTTCATAGTCCAATGCTCAAACTACGATGCCACCTTGGCTCTATTTAAACATATTGTTTAACATCAAGACATATATCTTAAGACAGAGGTTCCCAAATGTTGGCCCTCCCAATATTTTGGACTTTGGCTGCCAAAATTCCCAACTCTTGACCAAGCTGACTAAGGCTTTGGAGATGGAATTAGACTTGGGTCCAAATCAGTTTGAATGAAAATGATTTGTAATATTTGGTGGTCCATTTCATACATATAATCTCCTAAAACAGAATGGGAGGAGGCAACCAAAAAGCTGGTGAAAACAGATTAAGACAGCCAGATTTCATCAGCTCCTGGAGAGGATGGAGTTAAGCCTGCAACATACCCGAGGCAGGGGCTGCTGTGGGGCTCCTGGAGAAGATGGGATTATTGCAGTGTCCTTTTTTTTCCCTCCTCGGCAACAGCAACAATATCCTCCATTTCTTTTTGGAAAGTTCCCTAGGCTCCTCCTCCAGAGAAGGCCCTGCTGGGAACTCGCTTTCCCAGCAGCACTTGCATGGGGTGGGCATTGAAAAGTCTCTGAGTTCCTCTCGGAGCATGATGGGAGTTGAAGTTTTTCTCTCTGTGTTTCTCAGCCAATAAAAAGCCTGGTTGTGTCCATATTCTGACTGGTTGAGAATGGACACAACAGGCAACTACAATTCCCAGAACTCTCTCCTGCGTTTGTCTTATTTTTGAAAATGTTATCATAAAAACTTAAAATAATTTTTAAAAATCAGTAGATTGGTGAATTGCTTTGAAACTTTGGAGGCCTGTGGTTGTTAAATGGGGTCTAAAACTGAGGTAGGTTTCATGCAGATAGGCATATAAATGGCTGAGAATTTAGCATTTAAAGTTTCCCATTGTAGCCAACGTGCCAAATCTTTACCGAATGGAAATGACAACACTCCTCCCAATTTGAGTAACTTCCCAGTAAACAGAATGAGGGGTTAACTGAAAATGGACCTGAGATGCCATGCCTTTTGGCTGAATTGCATATCTCTAGATGAAATCTAAAAAAAAATATGGAGAACCAATTTGGAACCACAGCTTTAAGATATAATTTTACCAGCTTTTACCAACACATTTTCAACAGACTTCTTTTAGGAACACACAGGAACTCTAGCTCAGCTGAATAACATATTTTAATTGTTATCCTTTAGCCCCAAGATTCCTCCCATTCACTTTGAAGACTGTAGAGGGAGGTTCTCATCGTGACTCTTGGAGTCCTGAGGTCTGTGAACCTGAGTAACCCCAAGCAACGTTTTCCATTCTTCCAGGCATCCATCACATACTGGCAGAGCAGCTTTCCCCCACAAGGCAGCCCAATTCTGAGAAGTAGCTCTGAACTGTAGAAAGTACTTGATTTTTCATCTGTCCCCCTAGAGAAAATTTAATTTCCCCCCTAGACTCTGTGCCGTGGCATTCCCATATGTCATTGTCTTTTACCGGAGAGTTCCCTCGCTGGAAATGAAAAATTGGCAGAGCATCCAGAAGCAGGTATGTTTTTGTGTATGCCTTTGAGGGAGTCTGTTTGTGTCTTTTCACTGCAGTCTGCAAGCCTTGGAATTCTCCAGGCATTTATTTGTCAAAACAGAAGAGCTGCAGAAATGCTGTGGTGCATTTCTTCTTGGGAATTTACAACGTTCCAAGTCAGTGGCAGCAGACGAAGCAGAAGGGTTGCTTTCTTGAATGATAGACTCAAGAGATTGGTTGAGAGATCTAGTCTCATCCCAAGTCAGACCTGCTCCACCAAGAATGGACTTCCAGATACTAGTAGACTGCAAATCCTAGCAGCCCTAGATTGCAAAGGAGACAGTACCGAAGGAAAATACTCTTGCTTGCTCCTCATTGGGATTTTCTCCAGGTCTGCTACTCGCTATGGATTACAATCAAGCCAAAGCACTTATTAAACAACGTATCACAGACACAGAGCGATAGCTAGATCTGGCCTCGGTTCCAACCTTCCTTATCAATGAAGATAGCAGATATCTTGCCTCCCCTATGACATATTTAACAAATTTAGAGGTTCCCATTCATCGAAGGGCTTTCACCCTGGCTCAATGCCACGCTCTCCCATCGGCTGTACTCGAAGGCTGCTACCGGAAGATCCCTTTCCCAGAAAGACTCTGCCCCTGTGATTCGGGTCATGTAGAAACAATAGAACAAGTGCTCCTTCAGTGCCCGTTCTACAGGGATATCCGTGCCAGGCTTATCTTATCTCTGTTATACAAGTACCCAGGCCATTCAGGACAATTTTATAACCTCCCTGCTACTTGCAGATATTAATTCAGCTGCAACCTACAATGTTGCAAAGTTCTGTACAGCAGCATACAAAATCCGTCAGTGAATGACTAGTCCCAAAAGTTAACTATGTGTCCAGTAATCTTCTTCTCTGAATCTACAATTTGGTGATGGATCTGGGCATTGTATGTTTTTACCCTGTTTCCCCTTCCTTTCCGCTCCCTCACCCATATTGTGCTTCAGTAGTTATATTTATATTTTTAATGTACCAAACATACCAAGTTTGTATGAAAACGTGACGAGGATGTGCGGGGCTGGATGAATGCAAAGCTGGGGTGAAAATTGCTGGAAGAAACATTAACAACCTCAGATATGCAGATGACACCACTCTGCGGCCGAAAGCGAGGAGGAGCTGAGGAGCCTTCTAATCAAGGTGAAAGAAGAAAGCGCAAAAGCCGGGTTGCAGCTAAACATCAAAAAACCAAGATTATGGCAACAAGAATGATTGACAACTGGAAAATAGAGGGAGAAAATGTGGAGGCCGTGACAGACTTTGTATTTCTAGGTGCAAAGATTACTGCAGATGCAGACTGTGGCCAGGAAATCAGGAGACGCTTACTTCTTGGGAGGAACTGCGAGAAGATCCAACCAGTCCATCCTCCAGGAAATAAAGCCCAACTGCTCATTGGAGGGAAGGATACTAGAGACAAAGTGGAAGTACTTTGGCCACATCATGAGGAGACAGCAAAGCCTAGAGAAGACAATTATGCTGGGGAAAGTGGAAGGTAAAAGGAAGAGGGGCCGACCAAGGGCAAGATGGATGGATGGCATCCTTGAAGTGACTGGGCTGACCTTGAAGGAACTGGGGGTGGTGACGGCCGACAGGGAGCTCTGGCGTGGGCTGGTCCATGAGGTCACGAAGAGTCGGAGATGACTGACCGAATGAACAACAAAACATACCAAGTTTGTATGAAAATGTGACTATTTTCTGTGCTGGTCAATGATCGAAATAAATGATTTGATTGATACTCTTGCTTGCATTTTGGGCAATTCTAGAATATGTTACAATGTCTCTTCACTTTCAATGTGTTGTACTTGATTTTAGAGAGTGAATAAAAATATCTGGCATCAGAATATAGCTCCAGGACTGGAAGCAGCTTCGTACAAGATCATTTTCCTGCTAAATTCTCTCAAGGTGGATCAGCCCTGGTTAGGACTTGGGTGGAAAGCCACCAATGGCTACCAAGTGTTGGTGGCTATATTTCAGAGGAAGAAACTAGCCAACCACTTCCAATAATCCAAGACTATTTGATATTCCATGGGGTCACCATAAATCAGCAAACTTGAAGGCATATCTGCAATGCTTGCATATCATTGATAGTTTGTTCATGTTCTATCTACACACATTTAATTTGAATGCCAGAATTTATAGAAGAACACACATCTTCTCCCAAAAACCCAAACCACTTCAATCTGGCCTCACTTGGAATAATAAGGGTTCAGATAGGAAATGTCCACCAAACCTTCACACATTCTCCAGGTTAAAAAGCAAGGTGATTACATATCCCAAAAACAACAACAACAACAACAACAACAACAAATGTCATGATGTCTTGATGTCTTGGTTTTTAGGCCTGTTTCTGGTGTTATGGGGGGCATCGATTCAGAAAATTGCATTGGATAGACCACATCAGCTCTAGTTTCTGAGATATGGCTATCATCATGGTTCTTTGTGGGCAAGCAGATGGTGCTACTAGTAGATCTGCATCTCAAAATCTAGAGCTGATAGTGGAAAACTGGTGCCATTTCTTGAATCATCTGGTCAAATAGTCCCAGAAACAGGTCTCACATTTGAGGTATCAAATGTTCTCAACTGTGGACAAACAAAGAACTTCCCATTTTTGTCTTGGATCCTCCATTTTCTGGCCTTAATCCTTTACCCTGAAGTAGGATTTTCTTTCACACAACAAGATAGCTACAAAGAATGATTTATTCCTCTACATCCCATGAAGCCAGGCATGGGTAGCCCTCCAGATGTTTCTGGTTTGTAGAGTTCATCAACCTTCATTATGTTTCCAAGGGCTAATGGAAATTGCAACCCAACAGCTTCTGGAGGTACATTCCCCACCCTTGCCTTAAGAAAGGCTAAAATAACCAGGGGTGTCAAAAAATCATTACTCCTCATAAATCATATCAAATTTGTTTGGTTTTTTTTGGGGGGGGGTTATAAATTTTTATTGGGTTTTTATAATTACAGCGAAAGTGGGGGAATAATGCAAGAAGATAGAAAAGTAGGAAAGTACCAAAGCCATAACACCCGTGAAATGAAGAAAAAAAATCAAAAAAATCAAAAATCAAAAATCAAAAATCCCTTCTGATTCTGCTCGTACAATATCTTTTTTTGTATATATATTTCATTTTATGCTATCAATATGTCCTCAGTCCTATTATAAATCTTTATATCTTGTTTCAATGTAGTTATCAATTATTGACCAATTTGTCTGTTTGGCTAAATTGCCTGTATTCTTTTTTAATAAAAAGGTTAACATGTCCATGTTTTTAATTTCATTCATCTTCTTTATCTAGAGGAGTTTCTCTGGTATTTCTTTCTGCTTCCAGAGTTTTGCAAAAACAATTCTGGCGGCCGTTGTCAGATACGTAAACAGAATGTCCTCATTAGAGTCCAGTTTGATATCAGCATCTACAATTCCCAGTAAATAATATTCTGCTTTTCTTGGGAATTTTTTATTAAATATTATTTGCATTTCTTCATGAATACCTTTCCAGTATTTTTGAGATTCTACACAACTCCACCATAAATGAAAAAAACTTCCCTCATGCTCATTGCATTTCCAGCAGGCTTTTGATACATTCTTATACATGTGATTAGTTTTACTGGAGTCATGTACCACCTATGGAACATTTTCATCCAATTTTCCTTTAAATCCATTGCATAGGTGTACTTAAGTTTTTTCTTCCACATTATTTTCCAATCACACATTGCTATTGGTTTTTTAAATTTTTCTGCCCACTTTACCATGCATCCTTTTATTAATTCAGTCTCCATTGACCATTCTAGTAATTTTTCATATAGTTTTGTTATGCATTTTGTTTCAGTTTTTAAAAATTTATCCCAGAACACTTCTTTGATTTGGAATCCTTGCTTTATGTCTTGATTGTATTGTTCCTTTATTTGTAAATAATGCAGCCACGTAATTTTTGGGAAACTCTGATTTATTTCTGCTTGAGATTTCAGTTCCGTTGAACCATTTTTTAAAAGTTCTTTATAAGTTGGCCAAATTGTCCAACCCAATAATCTTCTCTGTTTAGCTTCCATAGGGGAAATCCAAAGAGGGATTTTTGAGTAAAAATATTTTTTTGTATCTATCCCAGATTCTAATTAATGAGGAGCGAACAACATGATTACCAAAATTTCTTTCCTTCTGTTCTCTTCCGTACCAAACATAAGCGTGCCAACCAACTCGTAAATCATGGCCTTCTAACGTAAGAAGGTTCTCTCTTTTTAATGCCATCCATTCCTTTAGCCAAATTAAAGCACATGCTTCATGATAAAGTTTGAGATTAGGAAATCCAAAACCTCCTCTTGTTTTTTTTTATCTGTCAGCACTTGGTACTTTATTCTTGATATTTTCCCCTTCCAAATGAATTTCAGGAGGTCTCTTGTCCAATCTTTAAATTTCATAATATTCCTAATTATAGGTATGTTTTGGAACAGGTAAAGTAGTTTTGGGAGAACCGACATTTTAATCAGTGCGATTCTCCCCATAAGAGATAGGTTTAAGTATTTCCACCTCTCCAAATCTTTTTGAACTTCCTTCCATAATCTTTCGTAATTATTCGTAAGAAGTTGAGCATTTTTGAGGTAATCCAGATACCCAAATATTTCATCTTATTTACAATTGTTAAATTTGTGCATACAAATCAATATTAGGAATATGCAGGTTAGGTGGGGGACTTAAGAATTGAAACACTCACCAATCATTTTTGTTAAGATTCTGTAACTTTCGGAAGCCTCCCAAAGTCAGTTTAATTTTCAGTATAAGCATTAAGCAACATTGCCCAAAAAGCCATTGCTAATGTTCAAATTAAGATCCTTCTGGCAGTTGCCATAAGGAAGGGCAGCTGGGGTGGGACCAGTCAGGCTGGGCAGGAGACTGAGAACACAGCATTCTGGGAAAGGTGGTTTGGGAAGGCAAGACCCCCTGTGACGGAGAAGTCTAAAGGCCCTGCCCTCAACTACATTTCCCAGTATGCTGTGCTCAGCATCAGATGTTTAGAATCAATCTAAAATAATAAATAAAAATGTTTGAATCTGCTAAGAGGACTAACGTAAGGAAGTAATCGTATAAACCTGTGCTAAGTTGAAGTCCCATGGTTACTTGTGTGTCATATAGATGCACTGTTAGGCAGGCGTTCATGGGGATTGCTGTTGTGTCTTTTCAAAGGCGGATAAATGTTTTTGTCTAAACTTTTTAAAATCCCTAAAAAGCAGTAGATGTGTGAATGTTTCTGAAACTTGAAACTTGAATGTTTCTGAAACTTGAAACAACGCAGTGCCAGCTGCAACCGTACCTCGCGAAGGCTGATCTGGCCGGGGTGGTCCATGCCTTGGTCACCTCTAGACTGGATTACTGCAACGCGCTCTACGTGGGGCTGCCCTTGAAAATGGCTCGGAAATTCCAGCTGGTCCAACGGGCAGCAGCCAGGATGTTAACCAGAGCTCATTACAGAGAGAGGTCAACCCTCCTGTTCAAGGAGCTCCACGTTTATCTTCCGAGCCCAATTTAAGGTGCAGGTGCTTACCTACAAAGCCCTGAACGGTTTGGGGCCACCCTACCTGCGTGACCGCATCTCCACCTACGAACCCACGCGTTCACTCCGGTCATCTGGAGAGGCCCTGCTCCTGATCCCGCCTGCGTCGCAAGCACGCTTGGTGGGGACGCGAGACAGGGCCTTTTCTGTGGTGGCCCCCCGACTCTGGAACACCCTCCCAAAAGATCTGAGACAGGCCCCTACATTGGCAGTCTTCAGAAAGAACTTGAAGACCTGGCTGTTCCGATATGCCTTCTCAGATTAGGAATCTCCAATACCAAGTCCTAGAAGCACTTAAGTAGAATTAAGATTGCTGCACTCTGCACACTGCACTTACTTATAATCCTGCATACCTCCTGCCACATCAGCACTTTTAATCTTGTACCCATTACTCTGGCCTGGCCCAGTTTTATAGTGTCTTGATGTATTGTTTATTGCATGTCGTTAATATTGCTTTAACTGTTTTTAATTTGTTTTAGTTATTGTATTGTTGTATTGTGTTTTGAGACCTTGGCCTTTGTAAGCCGCATCGAGTCCTTCGGGAGATGCTAGCAGGGTACAAATAATAATAATAATAATAATAATAATAATAATAATAATAATAATTTAGTTGATGAGTGTAATGTACTGAAATTTGGCAGGCTAACAGTGGAAAATGTGTGGTACAATTAGAGCAAGTTTCATCACAGTGGCTCTAAAAATGAGGGAGAAATGGCCCCCTGAAATTTCCCTTGCTCAATTACTTATAAAAAAAAAGGAACAAAATTTTGTTACTCTTGTTATAGTAATGACATATTTACTAACAATACTTTAGAAACACTTTAGAAATGAAATGCCAGCGCCCTCCAGTTTTGTAATGACTTCTGAAACATTTATTTAATTGATCGCACATGCCTAAACACACATAACTTAGTACGGAGAGCATAGAGAATGCACCTCACTAACATTATAGATGGAAGCTGTGAAAAAATCATTCAGTCGTAACTATGGGAGCAGCTGCCTAAAACCCAAAATCTGATGAGTCCATGTATCTTCATCAATTAAACGTTTTGAGGTTTAAGCATACAACCTCCATGAGCATAGACAAATTGCATTCATAAATCAAGATGACAATGTAATTTGAGCATCAAGAGGATAACGGAGCTCCAGACTCTTCTCTTTCCAGGTCAAGTTTAACTGGCCCAGTCCATTCAGAAAATGAAACTTGTAGGAGGAACACCACTAGAGCTGATCTGAAAGAATCGCTTTTGCCTAAAGAGGACAAAGTTCCTGCAAGAGAACAAGTTGGCAACTTCGCCATCCAAGAAAGTTTCACATTGTCGAAAGCTTTCATGACCGGAATCACTGGGTTGTTGTAGGTCATTCTGGGTTGTTGTAAGTTTTTCGGGTTATACAGCCATGTTCCAGAAGCATTCTCTCCTGATGTTTTGCCTGCATCTATGGTAGGTATATCTCTGTGGATGTCTGCCACAGATGCAGGTGAAGTGTCAGGAGAGAATGCTTCTGGAACATAGTCATACAGTTCAAAAAAACTTACAACAACGCAGTGATTCCAGCCATGAAAGCCTTCAACAATACATTTGAATTAATTCTGCAGTGTAAACACATCCCCCTGGATAGTCACAACAATCTAACTTAATGACAAATTTAAGGATGGGAAGAACATTTATATATTGATATTAATAGATATAGACATTGATATAACTATTGATGATGATATTTCATATATATATATATATATATATATATATATATAAGGCTTGGGCAGTTTCGTTTCGTTAATTTCATAATTCGTTATTAATTCGTATTTAAATTAGCTTACGATCCAATATTGAGCCATGCAGGAATAGTGTGAGGAGTAAATTAGATTCGAAACAATTTTTTCAATTTATTTCGTAATTATTTTGTAATTATTTTGTAATTATTTTGTAATTATTTCGTAATTATTTCGTAATTATTTCGTAATTATTTTCGCATGTCTGGTGCAAGTTTTATAGTTGTTGTTTGTTTTATCACACCAACAGTCAACAACAGAGGGAGAGGGAAGCTTCAGAAGTTCCCCCTGTCCCATTTGGAGGTTTTTTTAGCATATTGCGCAATCGCGTCCGCCATTAACGAATCGATTCGTAATTATACGAAATTTCATAAATTTCAAAATTTTTAAAAGGAAAATTTCGGAATTCTTTAAAAAAATGAAACGCGATGGACCCCTAAAAACGAAACGAATTTAGAAACAAATTTTTCCGTTGTTACCCAAGCCTATATATATATATATATATATATATATATATATATAAAGAGAGAGAGAGAGAGATGAGGAAAAGCAGCTTGAAATGAAGAAAAAGCTACTAATTGCACTAAAAAAATGGAATGTGTGTAACAAATACATTTAAAATGAAACAGATATGCAAAGATTTCTGTGACAACGTATATGATTCCAAAGTCCAGGTAGTTGAAGTCAAACCACAAGTCGAGATGGAAAAAATTCAAATAGTATTATTGAGTGAGGTAGACGGGGACATATGTTAAATGAAGCCAGATAATGCCCAGGAAAGGATTGAATAAGAGTAGAACACCTAAAGGAGCATTAATCTTAGAAGCATAAAATGAATTCCCCTCTCCTTTCGTCTTCTTAAAAGCACACATTAACATATTTAAGCACCCAGGTGTCTACAATGCCAGTTTCTGAAGAAGGCATCACTTGATTTTTCAATTTTGAATAACTACCAGCCAATTTCAAATCTGCCCTTCTTGGGCAAGGTTCTAGAGTGAGTGGTTGCTTCTCAGCTACAAGGATTCTTGGAGGAAACAGATTTTCTGGAAATCATCACAGTCCCGTTTCAGGCCTGGTCACGGTAATGAGATGGCTTTGGTCACCTTGGTGGATGACCGCCGCAGAGAACTTGGCAAGTGTCCTTGTTGGTTCTCTTCAACATCTCAGCAGCTTTTGATACCATTGATCATGGTATCCTTCTGGAGTGGCTTTCTGGAATGGGTCTTGGGGGCACTGCTCTGCGGTGGCTCCATTCCTTCCTGGAGGGCTGCACCCAGTTGATAAAGCTGGAGGACTCCTGCTTGGACCCCTGCCCTTTGACCTGTGGGGCCCTGTAAGGTTCTATTCTATCCCCCATGCTCTTCAACATCTACATGAAACCACTGTGTGAGGTCATCTGGAGTTTTGGAGTTTGGTGTTATCTCTACTCAGATGATGCCCAACTTTATTACTCCTTTCCACCTAACTCCAAGGAAGCCCCTTGGACCCTGGACCAGTGCCTGGGTCCTGTGATGAGCTGGATGAGGGCTAACAAGCTGAAGTTTAATCCAGACAAGACAGAGGTCCTTCTGGTCAGTCATGAGGCCGGCCGAGGTCTAGGGTGGCAGCCTGTGCTCGATGGGGTTACACTCCCTCTAAGGACACAGGTCCGCAGCCTTAGGGTTCTCCTGGACTCATTGCTGACACTTGATGCTCAGGTGTCGGTGGTGGCTGGAAAGGCCTTTGCACAGCTAAAGCATGTGTGCCAGCTGTGACCGTACCTCAAGAAGTCTGATTTGACCAAGGTTGTAGTCAAGACTACTGTAATACACTCTAAGTGGGGCTGCCTTTGAAGATAGCTCAGAAACTGCAGTTAGTGCAAAGGTCAGTGGCTCAGGACCTGCCTATCTTTGCAATCGCATCTTCCCTTATGAACCTTTGTGATCACTAAGATCTGGAGGTGCTGTCCTCTCACTTCCGCCCCCATCACAAGCACAGTCAGTGGTGGCTCCCCAGCTCTGGAACTCCCTCCCCATGGAGATTAGGCTAGCACCCACCCTCTCCATCTTCCGTAAAAATCTAAAAATGTGGATGTTCCGCTGTGCTTTTGATTAGACAATTCCTCAGACAAATTTGGCACCAGCTATGACCCAAAATTTCATCCTTGCACCTTACTACTGTTCTCTACCCAGAGATATAATGCACTATTTTATATTGTCCTCTATCCCTAATATTGCCATTCGACTTACACACTTTCTCCATCAGCCCTGCCCTCACAATTGATTTGCACCAGTCCACCACCGTGCTTCAGGTCCACTGGTTGTTGGTTTGATGGTTGTTGTTATATTCTGTTATAATGTTGTTGGTTTTTTGTTTTGTTTTTATGCTGTTGTGTATGTATTTTAATGTGTTACATTTTAACTATATTGATCGGGCTTGTTCCATGTAAGCCGTCCCTTCGTGGCAATGGAGGTGCGGTACAAAAATTAAGTTATTATTATTATTATTATTATTATTATTATTATTATTATTACTATTATGCTATTATACCATATTTCTCATGAAGAAAGGAGACAGAAAATCTTCGCAATTATTGTCCTATGAGACTCCTCACTCAAATATATGAATTGTTCACAAGGATCCTGCTACAAAGAATATCCCAAGATGTGGAAATCAACAAGGAACAAGCAAGCTTCAGGCATGGTCACTCCACCCTTGACCATATCCATACAGTCAAACAGCTCCTGGAGAAAAGCAGAGAATATATCAAGATTCCAGTTTGTCTTGCTTTCATGGGTTACCAAGAGGTCTTTGACTCTGTTGAGATCAATGCTATCGAAAACAGGACAACTGATGGACATGTCGACTAACGAACTGGATACCAAGAGATCACAAGACGACACCAAATTGGGAGGGATAGCCAATACTCCAGAGGACAGGAGCAGGATTCAAAACGATCTTGACAGATTAGAGAGATGGGCCAAAGCTAACAAAATGAAGTTCAACAGTGACAAATACAAGATACTCCACTTTGGCAGGAAAAACGAAATGCAAAGATACAGAATGGGGGACGCCTGGCTTGAGAGCAGTACGTGTGAAAAAGATCTTGGAGTCCTCGTGGACAACAAGTTAAACATGAGCCAACAATATGATGTGGCAGCAAAAAAGCCAATGGGATTTTGGCCTGCATCAATAGGAGCATAGTGTCTAGATGTAGGGAAGTAATGCTACCCCTCTATTCTGCTTTGGTTAGACCACACCTGGAATATTGTGTCCAATTCTGGGCACCACAATTCAAGAGAGATATTGAAATGCTGGAATGTGTCCAGAGGAGGGCGACTAAAATGATCAAGGTCTGGAGAACAAGCCCTATGAGGAGCGGCTTAAGGAGCTGGGCATGTTTAGCCTGAAGAAGAGAAGGCTGAGAGGAGATATGATAGCCATTTATAAATATGTGAGAGGAAGCCACAGGGAGGAGGAGCAAGCTTGTTTTCTGCTTCCCTGGAGACTAGGACACGGAACAATGGCTTCAAACTACAAGAGAGAGGATTCATAACATGAGGAAGAACTTCCTGACTGTGAGAGCCGTTCAGCAGTGGAACTCTCTGCCCTGGAGTGTGGTGGAGGCTCCTTCTTTGGAAGCTTTTAAACAGGGATGAATAGCCATCTGTCAGGGGTGATTTGAATGCAATATTCCTGCTTCTTGTCAGGGGGTTGGACTGGATGGCCCATGAGGTCTCTTCCAACTCTTTGATTCTATGATTCTATGATTGTGCAAACCTCATACTGGATGGGAGGAACCAATGATCAAGGTATTTGGAAATGGAAACAAAAAGCACAGGGTTGTGTAGTTTAGCAAATGATAGATTTGTGTGAAGCCTAAAGGGGTGGATTGATGACAAACTGGATAGAATATATATACATACATAAAGACAGAAAATTGTACTGGATGCTGTATGACACCATCATGGTGGAGAGCCACACAATTCCCACCTCCAAGCTTTATTTAAGTTATTGGTGTGAATAGTTCAGCCCAGATAAGCATAAACAGGGAATATATTTCCAGAGTGAGCTCCTAAAAGTGGTAGCTTAAGAGCCCCCATGCTCTTAAGTTTAATTGGGAAGAACTGGAAGCAACGTTTCGTTTTCACTTTGCAAAACATGCTTTTGGAAAAGGGGGAGGAAGGAAGCCTTAAAATGCAGCTGCCGGCACCTGCTTTATTATCACCTGACTATTTACCCTATCCATTAGTGACATGCAATTGAGCAAATCTCTTTTGACACTACACAAGCATAAGTGCCTGCTATTTATTGCTTTTTATCTCCCATTAATTGGGAGCGCGGATAGGTATGGCAGAACTTCAAATGCACTTTCCAAACCCAACTTTCCCCACTATGCATACATTACATGGAGCACTCTTCTGATACGTTTGTATACTCAGACTTGAAAGCTTCATTTTACTTAAAATGCCCAGTGGATTTTCAAAACATGATGGAAATGAAGAAAATAAACGCCGACCAAATGGAAAGTGGGTTTTAGTTGGCTTGCACTGTTGCAAGCCATTGCTCTGTGTCGAAACTCAACGGTTTCCTGCAAAACACCTCAACTGTTTCTTCCACCTGTTTTGGTTAAATGAATCTTAAACCATTAAAGCAATCTGCCAAGCAGTGACTATGGGAAAGTACTTCATTGGAATATATTATCAATGGCTTCGATGGAATGTTGCTCTACCCAGGTGGAACATAAACTGAAAAAGAGAATAAAGAAATAGTAAGTAAAAAAAAAAACCAGAAGTCTGGTAATGCCACCCAAAAATGGCACAGAAATACGGGAACTGACTTTGATTGCTACTGATGTCAAATCGTCCATTAATTTATTTATATTCTGCTTTACTCCAAAAAAGTGGGATTCAAGGAGAGTGAGGTTGAGGGAGAACAAATAGGAAATAATTGCTAGGGAAAGTCATAGAATCATAGAATCAAAGAGTTGGAAGAGACCTCACGGGCCATCCAGTCCAACCCCCTGCCAAGAAGCAGGAATGTTGCATTCTAGGGCTGGGCGGTTTCGTTTCGTAATTTCGTAATTCGTTAAAAATTCGTTATTTTTTTTATAACGAAGCGATTTTGAACCATTCAGGAGCATCTAAAAAATGAAACGAATTTTTCAATTCGTTTCGTAATTGCTTCGTATTCATTTCGTATTCGTTTCGAAATCGTTTCGAAATCGTTTCGTTATTATTTCCGCATGTCTGGGGCAAGTTTTATAGTTGTTGTTTGTTTAATCAGTGAAAAAAAATTATAAATATCACACCAACAGTCAACAACAGAGGGAGAGGGAAGCTTCAAAAGTTCCCCCTGTCCCATATGGAGGTTTTTTAGCGTATTGCGCGGTCGCGTCCGCCATTAACGAATCAATTCGTATTCGTTTCGAAATCGTTTCGTAATTGTTTCGTAATTTACGAAATTTCGTAAATATCGAACTTTTTTAAAGAAAAATTTCGGAATTCTTTTAAATATCGAAACGCAAAAAACCCCAAAAAACGAATCGAGTTTAGAAACAAATTTTTCCATGGTTGCCCAGCCCTAATTCAAATCACCCCTGACAGATGGCCATCCAGCCTCTGTTTAAAAGCTTCCAAAGAAGGAGCCTCCACCACACTCCGGGGCAGAGAGTTCCACTGCTGAATGGCTCTCACAGTCAGGAAGTTCTTCCTCGTGTTCAGATGGAATCTCCTCTCTTGTAGTTTGAAGCCATTGTTCCTGCGTCCTAGTCTCCAAGGAAGCAGAAAACAAGCTTGCTCCCTCCTCCCTGTGGCTTCCTCTCACATTTTTATACACGGCTATCATATCTCCTCTCAGCCTTCTCTTCTTCAGGCTAAACATGCCCAGCTCCTTAAGCTCCTCATAGGGCTTGTTCTCCAGACCCTTGATCATTTTAGTCGCCCTCCTCTGGACACATTCCAGCTTGTCAATATCTCTCTTGAATTGTGGTGCCCAGAATTGGACACAATATTCCAGGTGTGGTCAAGGAAAAGAAAGTTAGGAGAAGGCAAAGCTAGATGAACATCAGGGAGAGGAAGGAGAAGGGAAAAGAATCAATGAGTGGGAGAAATCAGGGAGAAAAGCGTTGGAAGAAAAGCACTGGAGAGGAAGAGAAAAGTGTTTCTAACCCAGCTGAAGAAAATATTTTTGCTACTGCTTTAATATTGGATGTATCTTGCTATTTCATTGGCATAAACATTGTACAATCCTTTTCAAATCGTAGAATTGAAAGAGGGGATTGAGAAAGAGAGAGGATAGAGAGAAGAAGGTTCTGTAGAGAAAACGGAGTTGTAGAGAGAAGAAGAAGGTTCTGACTATCATCTATCTATAGAGGAAAGATTGTGGATTTTCATTTATGTTCTCTAAGCCTCCATGTATATTGAAGCTCCATTACAGGAATCAACACTGAACATATATTACAGTTTCAGACTTCATATGTAGATGGGACCATAGATATGCATGCTAAATATCATTGAAATGATCTCCAGAACATAGATGAAGCCCTCCATCAACCATTATCGTCTGCTACCAATATGCAGACGATACCCAACTCCTTCTGCGCCTGGAGCCTGGAACAACGTCAATTCCAGACAATTTCACCCTATGTCTGGAAGCTCTGTCAAACTGGCTACGTGCTAGCAGACTGAAGGTGAACCCGGCGAAGACAGAGATTCTCTGTCATGACCGCTTGGCAGGTCTGACTCCTCCATTACCCACCTTCGATGGTGCCGCCCTATCTCCATCGACCACTGTTAAGAGCTTAGGTGTCATCCTGGATTCACAGCTGACAATGGAAGCTCAGGTCGCTGCTGCCAGCAAACAGGCCTTTTTCCATCTACGACAAGCGAGGCAACTGGCACCCTACCTATCTGACGAGGCTCTGGCAACTGTCATCCATGCCACGGTCACGTCTAGGCTGGACTATTGCAACACCCTGTATGTGGGCCTTCCGATGTCTACGATCTGAAAGCTTCGTATTGTTCAGAATGCAGCAGCCAGGTCACTCACAAGAATGCCCATTAAATGCCATATAACACCAGTGTTGTGGCATTTGCATTGGCTTCCAACTGAGTACCATGGCCTGTATAAGATGCTAGTTCTGACCTTTAAAACTCTTTACGGCCAGGGTCCATCGTACCTTAGGGACCACCTCTCCTTCTCCCATCATCGGAGGTCGCAGCAACCAGCCCAACGTGACTTACTCCATATACCGGGTCCTAGAGAAGTGCACTTGGAAAGGACCAGGCGCAGGGCTTTTTCTATTTCTGCCCCTGCCTTGTGGAATTCCTTGCCACTCTACATGAGAGCCATGCGTGACTTAGGGCCTTTTACTCTCGCACTTAAGACCTGGCTTTTTACTAGAGCATTCGATCTCTGTTAATTTTTAATTTTTGTATGTATGTATTTTATCTTTTATAATTTAGCTGTAAATCGCCTGGAGCATTCTCGGATGGAGGGCAATTAATAAGTTATTAAATGATGATGATGATGATGATGATGATGATGATGATGATGATTATACAAGTCTACACTGATCATTAATGTAGTTTTTGACTACATTATGTGGTAGTGTAGATGGGACCAGAGTTGTGTGCCCAAAATCATTGAAATGATCTCCAGAACTCAAAGGAAGTTCCATCAACCATTATATGAGTCTACACTGATCATATGATGCATTTTTAGACTACATTACATAGCAGTGTAGATGGGGGCAGAGTTATGTATGCCTAGTATCATCGAAATGACCTCCAGAACTTAGAGGAAGCCTCTATCAACCATTATATGAGTCTACAATGATCATATAGATGGGACCAGAGTTGTGTATGCCCAATATCATTGAAATGGCCTCCAGAACTTAGAGGAAGCCCTCCATCAACCATGTCAGCTATTTGGAGAATTAGAAACAACAACAACACTCACTGAATAAGAAAAAAAAAGATTATTTTTCAATAAAAATGTTTGATCCATCGTCCTGAACAGATAATAGGGACAAAAAAACCATACAGAGGACTGTTTGCTCCCTGGTTTGAGTTCTGCTTTCTTCAAAGTTGGCACTCGGTGAATAAAAGAAATACAATCTCATATAGGATTGAACAAGACAAAAATAATACCTATTCAGTCCCATGGGATTTATCTCCAGGAGAAATCTCTGAACTGTGAACAGGCAGACATTTCAGAGAAAATGAGATACCAAACATTTAATCTGTATCAGTTTTTATTTAGCTGCATAAATCCAGCTCTTGCTGCTGACCCGAAAGCCCCCGGGAAGGAGGACTCTGGGCCCAAATGAAACAGCATTCAGTGTCTTGGCAAATTGACAGTTTTTATATCTATAAAAGAAAATCAATAAAGTGCCGAAAGGGGAAATATGCCACCAAAATTAGCTTTCTAATTGACCAAGGAGAATAGCCTTCCGACTGTCTTCCAAAACATTGAATGACCAAAGTTTTAACAGGCTTATCAAATGCAATTCCGAACGCTGCACTTTAAACACTCGCTAAATGTTCTGTTGCAAATTTTATAATCTCGTAGCTCCTCTGAGAGTAACTGAAAGGAAGACGTCAGTAGCATACGTTTTCACAGACTTATGTCTAATCGCTATTGTGATCTAAATACAACTGTGTCAGACTTGTGGGTCACAACTAATAAAAAAATCCCAGGCAAGGATTCGGCTGAATTGTTATAATCTACATAAAAGCAAAGTGCATCTCGCCAAAACTTCAATTCGAAGGCTAACCGACTTGGTCAAGGTTTTCCTCATTTTGTTGCATTGAGCCATTATATATATATATACTAGCTATACCCCTCCACGTGTTGCTGTGGCCAACCTTCTCTCCCTCTTTCTCTCCTTCTTTCACTCCTTCCTTCATTCCCTTTTCTTCCTTCCTTTCTTCCTTCCTTTCCTTCCTTCCTACACTTTCCCTTCAGCTCCTTTCTTCTTCCTTCCTTCCTTTCTCCCTTCTTTCCCATCCTCCTACTCTCTCTCTTCTTTCTTTCCTTCCTTTCTTCCCTCATATACTTTCCCAACTTCTCCTTCCTTTTTTCATACACTTTCCCCTCCCCTTCCCTCCTTTTTTCTGTATTTCTTTCCTTTCCTCCTTCCTTCCTTCCTTTCTCCTTTCTTTTCCATTCTACTACTCTCTCTTCTTTCTTTCCTACCTTTCTTCCCTCATATACCTTCCCAATTTCCCCTTCCTTCCTTCCTTCCTTTGCACACCTTCCCTTCCCCTTCCCTTTCTTCTTTTTTTACTCTCTTACTTTCCTTCCCTCCTTCCCCTTCCTCATTGTCCCCGAAGGCGGCGAGGAGGGATGGATGGTGTATGGGTGGGACGGGGCGTCGGTGGGTGGGGGTGGGGCTTCCACGGAGGGGGGGGGGGGGGGAGTGTAGGGGCGGGGCATCAGGTGGGTGGGGCGGGGCTTCCGCAGGGGGTGGGGCGGAGGAGGAGGAGTGTAGGGGTGGGGCATCGGTGGGTGGGGGGGGGGCTTCGGAGAGGGGTGGGCGGAGGAGGAGGAGTGTAGGGGCGGGGCGTTAGTGGGTGGGGGCGGGGCTTCCGCGGAGGTGGGTGGGCAGAGGAGGGGGTTCGGGTGGGGGAGGATGGGGGCGTGGCTTGCGCGGAGGATGCGTTGGGCGGCCATGTGCGCGTGCCGGGGACTTGCGGCGGGGCGGTATTGCGCATACTCAGTTGGTTTTTGATTTTGTGAGTGTGTCGAAATGTTTACAATTTTGAATCACTATCTGCATACCTTGTGGGTTGAGGTATGTGCATGCCAAGTTTGGTGTGTTTTGGGGCAGGGGTTTTCGCGTTTTGCTGTCCCGTTGGACGCCCTTTTCATTTATATATATATATATACACACACACACACACACACACATATTCTTTATTGAAAGGTTTAAAAATTTGTTACAATAAAAAACATCGAATGAATAAAGTATGCAATATAGATATAATGTAGGATAAGAAAGAATATAGTATGTCAAGGGAGGTTGGGGAATTGTATAGAGGGAGGAGTGTAATAGGTGGGATGTGGGGTCATTAGAAAGGAAAGAAAGTAGTGTTAAAAAGATATTTTACATATATAATTCTGACAGGAATCCTTCTGAGCCATTACCAGGGAGACAATGTCCTCAAATCCCCGAATAGCTACTGTCAGAAACGACTTAGATTTCATTTTCACCCTTGGCACAGCCTGCTCTTGGTCCACAGGCAACAAGATAAAATGAGGAGGTTTCCCATCATCAACAGAGACAAAGTAGTAAGTGTTCATACAGGGGCTAGTCTCTGCAATGTCTTCCCCATCATAAACAGTCACAAAAGAAGCTAGCTGATATTGCACCAGCAACATGTCCTGATTCACAACTCCCAAGGCAGTAAAAGGGTTGAGTTGCTGAACCCCAGTTGCAACAAAAGGCTCCCATAGGGAAACAGGAACTTTCCACGGCTCCCCAAACTCCACTGGAACAGATTGGTACAACTCTGGAGTTGGAGACCTTAAAATACAAGGCTTCTGGGGTTCAGTCATCATAAGAGGTGCAACAGGAATCACAGAGTCTGTGCTTATGGCAGCTGATTTCTTGGATTCAGCCATCAGCAGAGGGGTAGCTGGAGTACAAACTGAGTTCCAGCCTGCAGGATCCACAGGAGAACGAGACCTTCCAGGTGCAGAGTAAGGATCGCTAGAAATTCCAGACTTGATTTCTAGGGCAGCCCCTTCAGACATGGCATCACCGACCAAAGCACAGGGTTCGGCAGGACATATGACATTCCAGGTAGACTGAGGCAGAGACTGTTCAAATGTCTTTTTTGGCAGTGTAGCAGCAGCGTTTTGCTGCTTGTGAATCATAGAATCATAGAATCAAAGAGTGGGAAGAGACCTCATGGGCCATCCAGTCCAAACCCCTGCCAAGAAGCAGGAATATTGCATTCAAATCACCGCTGACAGGTGGCCATTCAACCTCTGTTTAAAAGCTTCCAAAGAAGGAGCCTCCACCACACTCCGGGGCAGAGAGTTCCACTGCTGAACGGCTCACAGTCAGGAAGTTCTTCCTCATGTTCAGATGGAATCTCCTCTCTTGTAGTTTGAAGCCATTGTTCCGCGTCCTAGTCTCCAAAGAAGCAGAAAACAAGCTTGCTCCCTCCACCCTGTGGTTTCCTCTCACATATTTATACATGGCTATCATATCTCCTCTCAGCCTTCTCTTCTTCAGGCTAAACATGCCCAGCTCCTTAAGCCGTTCCTCATAGGGCTTGTTCTCCAGACCCTTGATCATTTCAGTCACCTTCCTCTGGACACATTCCAGCTTGTCAATATCTCTCTAATTGTGGTGCCCAGAATTGGACACAATATTCCAGGTGTGGTCTAACCAAAATGGAATAGAGGGGTAGCATTACTTCCCTAGATCTAGACACTATGCTCCTATTGATGCAGGCCAAAATCCCATTGGCTTTTTTTGCCGCCACATCACATTGTTGGCTCGTGTTTAACTCGTTGTCCATGAGGACTCCAAGATCTTTTTCACACGTACTGCTCTCGAGCCAGGCATTGTCCCCCATTCTGTATCTTTGCATTTTGTTTTTCCTGCCTAAGTGGAGTATCTTGCATTTGTCCCTGTTGAACTTCATTTTGCTAGTTTTGGCCCATCTCTCACATTTGCTTCAAACAGACAAGAGTTCTTTCTCCCATCCTGGACATTAGTCTATATATATATACACACACAGCACTTGCTTCACTGCCAACAGAACCTCTGAGGATGCTTGCCACAGATGCAGGTGAAATGTCCGGAAAGAATGCAACTGGAACATGGCCATTCAGCCCAAAAAATTGACAGCAACCCAGTGATTCCGGCCATGAAAGCCTTCAACCACACAATTACAGAACTTTTGGAACATGGATCTCCATGGAAAGAACTCCTCCAGATGTTCCTCTAACACCTGGAGGATGTCAAATCTAACATCATGAAATGTTCTATCAAGTAGAAGGTGGTCTATCAGGAAACCAGGCTTCAAGTTCTTTGGGATTTTGCAAACAAACTATAACAATGTCCAAAAATGTTAAACTCAACCTGGTAGCAAATGGGACTTTTATGTCTCATGCAATTTTAAAATTACGCCTAAACCTCAATTAAAGGTTGTGCAGCTGTTAATTTTAATGTTCATATATATGGAAGCCACCCAGCGATACATCTGCTAAAGGAAGTGGAATAATTTTGAGTGAAGGTTACCTCTATTGCAATTTCTAAAATCTTTCCAAAAAGCCGAGGTGAACATATGCTTCATGACTGAACGTATTCCCCATAAACACCCCAGCGGATGCATTTACGCACGCACCTACAGTAAGAAAGTGTGGTTAATGAGAAGCAATAAGCAAATACAAATATGTTTCCTTATCGCAACCAGTCAAGCTTCCTCCTTTGGGGAATTCCTCACATTTGGGGATCTTGCCAGGAGATAAATGTATAAAAGACCTGTCTTGTTAAATATTATTCGGTGAGAGATTTGTTGCAGCAATGAGGGGCAAAATTACTATCTACAGAAATATATTTTCAAGAGCTATAAGGGTGCTTGAAATAATGGATTGTGGGAACTATTACAATTACTTTTGAACAGAAGGAAAATTAGAATGGTAAGGTCCAATATTATTTTCTTCCTGTTATAAAGAAGTGGAAAGAACTTTTTTTCCCTATCTCTGTAACACAGTGGTTCTCAAGCTGTGGTCCCCAGGTGATTTGGCCTACAACTCCAAAAAAATCCGAGCCAGTTTACCAGCTGTTAGGATTTCTGGGAGTTGAAGGCCAAAACATCTGGGGACTCACAGGTTGAGAACCACTGCTGCAATGTATGGCTTAGGAACATGGGGAATAGGCCACCAAGGTGAATCATAGAATCATCGAACCAAAGAGTTGGAAGAGACCTCATGGGTCATCCAGTCCAACCCCCTGCCAAGAAGCAGGAATATTGCATTCAAATCACCCCTGACAGATGGCCATCCAGCCTCTGTTTAAAAGCTTCCAAAGAAGGAGCCTCCACCACACTCCGGGGCAGAGAGTTCCACTGCTGAACGGCTCTCACAGTCAGGAAGTTCTTCCTCATGTTCAGATGGAATCTCCTTCTTGTAGTTTGAAGCCATTGTTCCGTATCCTAGTCTCCAGGGAAGCAGAAAACAAGCTTGCTCCCTCCCTCCTCCCTGTGGCTTCCTCTCACATATTTATACATGGCTATCATATCTCCTCTCTCAGCCTTCTCTTCTTCAGTCTAAACATGCCCAGCTCCTTAAGCCGCTCCTCATAGGGCTTGTTCTCCAGACCCTTGATCATTTTAGTCGCCCTCCTCTGGACACATTCCAGCTTGTCAATATCTCTCTTGAATTGTGGTGCCCAGAATTGGACACAATATTCCAGGTGTGGTCTAACCAAGGCAGAATAGAGGGGTAGCATGACTTCCCTAGATCTAGACACTATGCTCGTATTGATGCAGGCCAAAATCCCATTGGCTTTTTTTGCCGCCACATCACATTGTTGGCTCATGTTTAACTTGTTGTCCACGAGGATTCCAAGATCTTTTTCACACGTACTGCTCTCGAGCCAGGCGTCCCCCATTCTGTATCTTTGCATTTTGTTTTTCCTGCCAAAGTGGAGTATCTTGCTCCACTTGAAGATGGGGAAAGTCTTCCATGGGTGCATCTACATTGAAGAGTTAATGCAGTTCAACAGCCCGTTTCACTGCTATGGAGTTGGAGTTCTAAAAAATCTTCAGTCTCCCTGCCAATGAGTGTTGATGTCTCACCAAATGGCTTATCCAATGATTCCATGGCACTCGGCCACACAAATTAAAGTAGTGTGAAACTGTTAATTCTACAGTGTAGATGCACCCTTCCCATGGCTACCAGTTGAGGTTGATTGAAAAGAAATATGGTGTTAGAGTTAATAAATGTGTGACCCATTCAGTGACGGCTTCCTGCTTTATCTACTCAAACATGGTCAAAACTGTGTTTGTTGGGCGTTGGAAAACCCTTACAAGGAAAATTCAGGCTGCCTTTCACATTAGGAAATTGTAGCATTTGCTGTCACGGCAACATCCTATAGAATTTGGGATTTGCATTTTAGGGGGGAAGGCAGAATTCTGACCTATTTTGGGTCTGATGTCCAAAATGGAATCATGATGCTCAAATTCTGTAATGTAAAAGGGTCCTTGGCCTGATCAGAATCTGAATGATCCAGCACTGATTCTGCAAAAATAAATGGTGCAGAAGGCAGTTGTGTGTAGAAAACAGCATTTTCTGATATTAGTTTGATGCAGAAAGCAATACTTCCCATGCAGAAAATGCTGGGGAGTGACTCAGAAAATTCTGTAATCTGAAAAACATTCAGACTTTAAGAAGACATTCCGAATGGTAAATAACAGTGTTCAAAATTGCAAAGTTTGCAAAGACCTCCCTGGTACACCAAAACATCCATTGCTTCCTTCAAGGCCAAGATTAGCAGAGAATCCCATCCCTAAAACAAGAGTATTCTTATTCTCATTTCTTTTCATTACTTTAGATCAGGGGTCCTCAATCTTTTTAAACAGAGGGCCAGGTCACAGTCCCTCAAAGTGTTGGAGGGCCGGATTATAATTTGAAAAAAAAAAGAATGAATTCCTATGCACACTGCAGATATCTTATTATTTAAGTGCAAAAACACTTAAAAACACTACAATAATTAAAATGAAGAACAATTTTAAAAATATAAATTTATTAGTATTTCAATGGGAAGTGTGGGCCTGCTTTTGGCTGATGAGATAGGATTGTTGTTTGCTTTCTTGTTGTGTGCTTTCAAGTTGTTACAGACTTAGGTTGACCCTGAGCGAGGGCCGGGTAAATGACCTTGGAGGGCCGCATTCGGCCCCCGGGCCTTAGTTTGAGGACCCGTGCTTTAGATGCTTAAGAAGTCCACTGTTTTCCTTCCAGATTTTCTTCTCTCATCTAAACTCACAGGGTTCCATCAGCTTTCTCCTTCCTGGATTTGTGTGCTGTCACGCCTGGGAGCTATAGATCTTAGTGAAAGAAACATGGACATGGCATCTTTCCTGAGGGGACTGCTTCTTGCCCTCCTTTAGAGAACTGAAACTCTCAAGGATCAAGACACTATAGATAACTCAAAATAGTCTTTATTGTTCACAATGAGTTATCTTCCTTTGTAATACAATTTCTGGTTGCGGATGACACGATAAATAATATAAACTTGATATTTCAACAGGGGTAAAGAAAACATACACTACAGTCTCTGAAGTCTTGGGTCCAAGGAGTTTTCCAGCTGAGAAGCTTTCCAAGTTCCCTCTTTCTCAATGGCTGTGAAAGCCTGAGCATTCACAACCCCAGTCCAATGGCCTATATTTGAAGGCACAAAGTCTTCCTCTTGTTGCCAGAGGACTGGTTTGAAGGCGCTTAAGATTCCGCAACATTGTCCAGGTGAGCTGGATATGAAGAATGAATCTTAAGAGAACAAACTTAAGAATTGGTGATGAGAGATGACTTGACTGAGGGCTTTAGAGCCAAGCCTTTCTCACGTCCATCTGCTGAGTTGTCTGATGGTAGAATGAAAAGAAAGCACTACTCTCTTCCCCAGGAAAGGGCGGAGCCAAAAATTGGTCTGGGGGAGCAATTCAACCAGTGCAAAACAACATTGTTTGACAGCTATAGATAACCAAACAATTCAACTGTACATTCACATACAAGTGGGGCCTGACGCGCCATCACAATTTGCATTCGAAGGGACGTTAATTCTGTAGCCATGGTGAAGGTATCCTCCCTCTTCTGGTTAGAAAGTATTCCATTCGCAGTAACTATGCTGATCTATTTGTATTTCAGCTGTTCCAAGGTTGTTATTTACTTAAAAGACCATAATTGTTTTAATGATGAATGAAGAGAAGAGTTCCTCCTGAGCACCAATAAGCGAGTCTCTCCTGGTTCAGAAGAAGCTGCATCCATTTTATTTTTGCAAAGGCTTTGTGCATTTTCCAGGCTTAGCCTTCCTTCCTAAGCAGATCCTTCAATGCCAATGTTTTAATAGACGTCTTTGACAAAATTGCCATCCTGTTGCATGTGACAATTCAGCCAACTAATCCTCTAAATCCATGGCTGACACGTCTAATTTCTGCACCGGACCAGCTCATAAGAATCTGAATTTTGAAATGCTCTAGCAAGTTCTTTCTCTTACTCCTGCTATCATCATAGGCAGGCTGAAGCATTCCCTTCCATGTAATTGAACAAGCAAGGAGTGCAAGAAGAACACTTATCATTTGGTGTTTAATCGTCCTCTGTGGGGGAAAAGGCATTGTTGCTTTTCGACTTCCTCAACTCCCCCGCCATCAGAAATTAATTAAAAAGGCCAAAGTGGAAACAAACCATTTGCATTGATGAACAAGACACGTAAGTGGACGTTGTGATTGTGGGAAGGCAGACCCGCTTGGCGGGGAGCTCAGCTGACTCAAGCTTTTATCTTCCTATAGAGCATCTACAGCTGAATGGGCTATTCTTTTTGGAGAGGCAGGCCTTTCAGAACATGGAGCGAGAAAGAGTGCCTGGTCTATACAATAGTTCACTATTCATCACAGCAAAGCTTTACAGAAGGATATCCTACGTAGCAGGAGAACCCAGGTACTTTACACTGAGATAAAGTGGAATAGCGTAAACTAGCTTGGAGCCACTAGGTTGCTTGGGAAGGGCATGGAGAAAGCTTGAGAACATTAGTCTCTGCTCTAATGACAGCAATGAACAAAATGCTGGTTAAATCACAAATGCAAAGAGCAAAGGGATGAAGTGGGTTGGCAAGGGAAAGAGAGGAGTGGAAAATACTTCAGCCATAAATGTCTCATCCAAAGTCAGAAAGGCAAAGTTGTGTTGCGCTGAATCAATTTGTTGCGCAGTAGCAATGTCCAACATGCCCAGAAACCCAATGCCAAAGACACAGACCAGTCAGAAGAAATAAAGTAGTAGAACTTTACTCTTGGTTGCAGAGTTGAAAATAAAACAGCTTGGTACACTTACATTGTCTCTGTAAGTAATACAGAACAAATGTTCTGTGTTATAAATTATAGAGCATAACAAAAGTACATAGTTACTTCACCATTGCATAAGCTTCTTGCATTTGCTCTCCAGCAAGTCAAACAGCAAAAACTGCTAACAGTTTACAAAAGCCTCAAACTATAACATTCAAGAGGCGTGGCCCAGCCATGCTGAGCTGGGCTAGTTAACTGCAGCTGCAGTTAACCATCAACACTTCTCACGGCTTTTCTGCAAGGCTTTCTTTAACACACACACAGTGGACTTAAAGCAATATACCGTAATAAGTTGCTCATGTTGTGCCTTGTGCACAAGACAGCAGAGTTTTAAGGGCATGTAAAGCTACCTTACCCTGAGTTCAGACATTGATCTATTATGTAGCCCAGGATCTGACATGAGGTGTGTTAAAACTGCTTTGTATTTGCTATCTTGTGATTGGGGTAAACCATATGTAGGTGTCCAGATGTTGAAGAAATTGAGGCATCTGCAAATCCCAGAGAAAATAGCATTAATGTGTTGTTGCTCCTGCTGCTGCTGCAACATTCTTCCCAATAGAGCTTTTTGAGTCAATTTTTTCAACTGCCAAATAAAGTAGCGTGATTTTTCAATTCCATACCAGGCCACACTAGCACCATGACCTTGCTTGGGAATATCGTTGATCTTGAAATGGTCCAAAATCCCAGTCAATGCGATATTAAGGTTTTGGAGGTAAAGATATCAGCTGAAAGCTTGTACGGGAATTACATTTTCCAAGATTTGTGCTAAGAACAGAATTATATAAATGCTACCCCCAATTTGTCCAAGGAGGCAGTTCAGCCCCCATCTCAATCGGGCCTGAATATTCATGTCCTGCTCACCTGGGAGCTGGAAGACATGAACAATATGGAGATGTTTCCATGCTGTACACAAACTGTACAACATGCTCTGCTTTCCATTCTAGCCTGTCCTCAGAAAGCTTTCCACACAAGGAAAATTGATGATCTATGTGTCAGAAAGCAGCTTGAGATGTCAACACAGTTTCTGTAGACCAGCTCAAGGTCTCCTTACAGAGAAGCCAGAATCAAGAAGAGCTGCCAAAAGTTCATAAGAACCCAGAGCATTGCCACTTACATCAACAGTGACATTTTTCCTTCTGCTGCCATATAGACATATGTTTATTTTAAAACATAAGGTATTTAGAGTTACCTCCAAGGCCAGATGGCAGCAACCTGACTGTGACCTGACCAGAAATGGGTGGGATGCTGCCAAATAATTCCCAGAGGCAACACATCATGTGTGCAAAGGTTTACGACAGATCGGAATCTGCCTTGCAAATTTTGTGTCATTGCAGAAAAACCATTAAAT
>NW_026847993.1:22251239-22289029 GCF_025583915.1 Anolis sagrei ordinatus | reverse complement strand
TGGTATCGAAAGCCGCTGAGATGTCCAAGAGAACCAACAGAGTCACACTCCCCCTGTCCAGCTCTCTACGGATAATATTCTACCCATTATAACACAGAGAAAGACATGTTTCTTGGTACAAGAAAACACATGGTTTTCTCCACATGAAAAAGGGATTTTCTCTCCCCAAGAAAGAAGATGTGTCGGCCACAGTCCTATTCCCTTCTCTCCATGGGGAGAAGAAAAACCCAATTATGGCTCCCAAATCCATTAAGAGTTCCAATAAACACATACTGGCGGCAAATGCAAGGAGTCAAATCTGCAATTATGAGGCTTTAAAATAAATATGGTAAACAAAAACTATAATTAAGTTGCTTCAAAAGCCATGAGAAAACACTCCGCATTGAAATTCCTGGTATCATAAGATCTCAGCATGAGATGGGATAAAAACATCTGCATCGGTACAGCGAGCTATTAATGAATCTGCCATGATCAAGGATATCAAAGGATTTAATCAAATTCTCCTTTTTACAAAAATCCCTCTCTCAAAGATGATTTATAAGATTATCTCATGCCAGTAAAAGAAAGCATGTATTTCTGATGTATTTAATTTTTTTGCATTTTTAGATAATGCAAAGACAAGGGAAGATCTGTGGCTACATTTTGAATGAGAAAGATACCTTTTAATCTTATCCCAGCCACTAAAATGATGAGGCGATAAGAGACGGGGAAAAGGGGAGCTTTCTCCTCGATGTATTTAATTTCAGTCCTTGGAATTGAATCTTGTGGACAGACTCTTGCAAAGCGTCAGCATGAAAAAATATAATGAAGTGTTGTCTGCTCTACAGAGGCAACGGCATGGGTTTGGTCCAAAGGACTTTCAAAGATGGGGAATGATAAGACAGAATATGTTTCAAGCCTTTAACAAGAAAATTGGAAAAAAGTAGACACGCCAACCAATGCATCAAGTTAAGAATGGTATTAAAGAGAAGCATTCTGGTTATAAGAGAGCTTCACGTCAACACTGAATTAAATACAGTCAATCCAGGTTGGCATCAGGGTTGGACTTTTGAGCATCTACTGAGGACACACCAACATAGGAGACCAACTGAAATGATTTGGCTTGCTGACATTTTTAGACTGTTGTTCTTGTATGTCTTTAAGCAATTTCTGACTTTACAAAGAACCAAAGGTGAACCCACCAAGCAGGCCCGTAGCCAGGATTTCGTTTTGGGGGGGGGGGTAATTTTTTTCAGGGGGGGTTGGGGGGGCTGAGTTTCGGGGGGGCTGAGTCTGAGTGAAAGAGGGTCTAGCCTAGCAAACCGTTTGTATCATTACCCCAATACCCCCATGCATATGGGATATATTGAGTATGGTGATCAGATCATGATATGAATAAACATAACAGTTTAAATAATGCACCAGTAAGGCCTTTTCGCGAACCACCATGAGAATTTCGGGGGGGGGGGCTGAAGCCCCTCAAGCCCCCCCCCCCGGCTACATGCCTGCCACCAAGGGTTTTTGTGGGCAAGATTTGTTCAGAAGTAGTTTGCCATCCTGTTCTTGTTGCAGCCTAACCCTCCAACTACCACACAATGCCAGATCTTTTGGGAGGATGTCTAGACCAGAATCCTTCAGCAGCGTTGCTTTTTTTTTTTTTTTTTGGGGGGGGGGGATTCTGAAAACTGTATTTCATAAAAGTAAAAGCCCTGGTTTCATCCATTCAGATGGAAGAGGGAGACTATTTTCAAATCCCTCCATAGTTGCTGAGAAAATGCAACTATATAGGTAGTAGATTGTTGCAAGTGTTATGTGAATCCAGCAAAGACGGAGATCCTATGGCTGGGTCAATCGGGTAGTGGGGATATCCAGCTGCCTACCCTGGATGGCAAGGCGCTACGCCCGTCATCATTGGTAAAGAGTCTGGGAGTCCTTTTGGACCCTCTGCTGACGATGGAGGCCCAGGTCTCCGCCATTAGGAACCGCCTTTTTTCATCTGCGGCAGGCTAGACGGCTGGCCCCCTACCTGTCCAGGGACAACCTAGCTACGGTGATCCAGGCCACGGTCATCTCAAGACTGGACTACTGTAACGCCCTCTACATTGGCCTTCCTCTGTCGGTGATCCAGAAGCTCAAGTTGGTACAAAATGCAGCTGCTCGGCTTCTTGCGGAATTCCGATGAGATGCCACATAACACCAATCTTACTACAGCTGCATTGGTTACCAATTGAGCACCGGATCACTTTCAAAGTGATGGTACTCACCTTTAAGGCCTTGCATGGTCTGGGGCCAATGTACTGAGGGACCGCCTCACCCCCTACCAACCCCAGAGATCCCTCCGTTCTGAGGACCAAGATCTATTGGAAGTCCCCAGTGTCAAGACCTTGCGTCTAACAGCAACCAGACGCAGAGCCTTCACAGCAGTGGCACCATCACTCTGGAATACTCTGCCACCTGAAGTCCGTGCCTTGCGGGACTTACCAGCTTTCTGCAGGGCATGTAAGACATACCTGTTTCGACAGGCTTTTAATGTTTGATATTGTTGTTTTTAAATTGTTTTAAATTGCTTTTAAATTTTGTTAGATTTTAGCTATTCCTATAAGCCGCTGCGAGCCCCAGGGAAGTGGCAGCATATACGTTTAAATAATAAATAAATAAATAAATAATGTGTTCTAATAGGACCACAACCAATATCTTCCTCTTTCTCTCTGTGTAAAGGAGACAGAACATGCATGCACATGTATCTGGCATTCTATTGGCAATGGCCCAACCTGTGGCGCACTGGGACTGTGGCACAGCTGGCTGGGAATCAGCTGCATTAAGATCACCACTGACCAAAAAGTCATGAGTTCAAAGCCAGCGTGGGTCGGAGTGAGCTCCCGACCAATATTGTGTAGCTTGTTGTCGACCTTTGCAGCCCGAAGACAGTTGCATCTGTCAAGTAGGAAATTTAGGTACCACTTATGTAGGGAGGCTAATTTAACTGATTTACGAGGCCATAAAAATATCCAGGAAGTATGCAAAGAATGAGGAAAGTACTTCATCAGTGTCACAAATGGATGGTGAAGCGACAGCTCCCCTGGTGGCCAGAAGCTGGAATGTTAAATAGCTTCTGAGTGTCTATCTATATATGTTGTGTGTCTATGGTATTGAACGTTTGCCATGTATTTGTACATTGTAATCTGCCTTGTGTCCCCTGCGGGGTGAGAAGGGAGGAATATAAATACTGTAAATAAATAAATAAATAAACCTCACCTTGAATGTTAGCATCAAGAATGGTATCAACAAGATGAAATATGGTGAAAGGTCAATGTGGTAAACAGTGTGGAAACCAAGCCTTCTGAGAAACAGCTTATTTTTATTTATTTATTTCGGTTACTTCTACCCCGCCCTTCTGACCCCGAAGGGGACTCAGGGCGGCTTACAAAGGCACAATTCGATGCCGGCATCAACATAACAATAGAATAAAAACAATATAGCAGCAATTAAACAATTAACAATCAGTTTCTGCATTACAACAATAAAACCAATAAAACCGATTTCATCTAATTAACGCTCAGCGTTTGCCATCTCCTCACACTATTCCTGCATTGCTCATTATTGGATCGTAAGCTAATTTAAATACGAATTAATAACGAATTACGAAATTAAGGAACTGGATCGCCCAAGCCTAGTATTTATGCTTCAGGGAAAGACAATTCGATGAACCTTAGGAAGAACTTCAGGTGAAATGAGTAGCAAGAGAGTGGAAAGGACAGCCTTGGAAGATGGTGGACGATCCTTCCTTGGAGCCATTAAACCCACGTTGGATGGCCATCTCTCAGGAGTGATATAGATATACTAGGTAGCTTTTCTAGTTCCTTGTAACTCTAGTATTCTAGGATTTCCTGTTTATTAGGGACAAAACATTGCAACTGAAGACACCCTGAAAAACCCTTTTCTGTTGTTCAAGTTTGATTCTGTGTCTTGGTTGCTGGCATATCACGTAGGCTTTGATTTCACTGTGATTGCTTTTTCTCCCCTTCCTCCCTAGGAGTAGCACATGTGCTTGGAATGTGAGCAAACAGAAGTATACTCTTCATTACCAGTTTTTTTAAAGACAACTAAATCAAAAATTTACAAGAAAGAAACAAAACAAATCATTGATCCACGCTGAACTATTTTGCTCACTAAACAATTGACGGAGACTTGCATTGATTTTAACATGGCACCACATAACACACCATGGGGTATTTCGAACAGAGAACACGTTGCATTAGAAAGTGGGCTTTCATTGGCTCAAATAAAGATAGATTTGAAAAAGAGATATAGGGAAGTCATTATGTATGTTCAAATGCATGCAGTAAAGCACTCTGCCTTTTATTTCCGTACTGATTTAGACCAGATTTGTTAAAATATAGAGGCCAGGCTCACACAATGTACTCCAAAAATGGAGATAAAGATGGAGGTGACTCGTGCAGGCTGCCAGCACATTCATTTCAGTGAATTGAGTTTGGAAATTCCCAGGAAGTATCATCTCTATCTTTGAGTAGATTGGCAAAATGTAAGAAGTCAGTGCATATCAAGGGAACCTCAAAGAAGCAAGTTTGCTCCCAAAGTCTGCCCTCGACTTATACATGAGATTTGACGTATACACGAGTATGTATGATACTGGAATCCTTATTATTCTCTATATCAGCATCAGCGTTTTCATACAAGCTATCGATAATTGATATGGAGTCAAAGCAACTGTTTCATAGAGGGAGAATACATGATCTTACCATTGTAACCCAGTTGTGCAGTATAGCTAAATTTCTGTTGGTGTGTGTTACATAATCATTGAATTTAAAAAATCAGCATGTGAGTATGTGCAATGAGGTGGAGAGGAATTGTTGTAGTTCAGCGTGATGGGAACATTCCTACTACTGGTAGGAGGGAGAAGAGGTCTGCACAGGAGTCAGAGGGGGAGCAACAGCGGAAATGCATTAGGGAAATAATCATGGCCCCAAGTGATTCTGAGACGTTTGAAGGCCTCTCCGATTGCGAAATGGGAGATGGGGAGGAGAGTAGAGGAGTAAAGAGGGCTACTTGCGATCCGGAGTCCGATAAGGAGCTTCAGAGGAAGCACATCCAGGAAATACTTAGTGCTCCGGAGGACGAGGATTTCATGGGGTTTGAAAGGAGTGATGGGTCTGGGAGTGATATGGGAGAGGAGGAGGAGCTGGATTGGACGCGTGTTCAACAGATTAGGGACATTTGTAACCAACCCACCTCCAGTGATGAATTTGAGGGGTTCACAGGGGATTGGCAACCGGGGAGCTCTTGGCAAGAACTAAGTCTTGGTAGATGCTGGCAGAGGTGCAGGGATGTGCGCTTGGGTTCAGCTGCGGGGTTGGATGCAGCTGAGAGTGATGACAAAAGGGTGGGGAGCTCATTATCCTCTAATGAGGAGATCTAGGATAAAAGTGGGTTCTGTTTGAATGATACTTTGCAGAAGGCAAAGTGTCTTTATGGGACATAAATCTTTGTTACTGCCAGCTCTCGAGCTTGGATCCTTGGCTACAGCTTCCAGTGTTCCTGCATTCCTGAGATTCCTGCGTTCCAGTGTTTACGTTTCCCAGCGGCTTGACCACGGACCGGTTTGACTATCGCTTTTGGCTTTTTGGACTTTAAACCCTACTAACTTTGTGCCTGAACATCACATCGTTTTTGGGACTTTGTTTTCCATCTTCTGTGACTGTGTTTTTGTGCTGTGTCAATTTTCAAGCAAATTGCTGAACTTTGAGTTTAACCCGAATTAAACAGCGTTATAATCCAGGTTATATTTTTGTTACTGGTATCATTGCGTTTTTGATGCCAAATTTCTACTTTGACTCTACGCACTGAAGTTAAGTGCTTTGAAAGACTATTTTTGTAAGCTGTGTTTGAAATCTTTCTCTTGTGTTTGGCTCTACTTAAGGCTTCTGGGTCTTGACAGGAATAGAGGGAACCCACATCAGGCACATGTATTACAAATCTCCAACCATTTCTTAAGGGGGATATACACATGCATACGATTCTGGCAGTGTAAGTGCGCTTCTGTAATATGCACAGAGTCTCATTTTACATGTTGGAAATAGGGGCACTTCCTTGTTCTTTATTAAAATACAAAACAATTTCCCTCTACAAGAGAGTGCATGGAGGTTTAAAGAAAATCAATATCTTCTGGGTCCCGAGCACAGCTTCTGAACCACTGGAAGGGTTGCAGGCCTGGAAAAAATCTCTCTCTCAATGGATTACAAGCGATCAATACAGTCAAGTTCTCTTCATTGATCTCATTATTTCACTTGCATTGCAATGCTTAATTTTTTTTTGAGAATTAGATGGCAGTTCTTGAAAAAGCTGTGCATGGGATCAGTCATGTAGAGGGAGATCATGCAGATGTATGGTTGGATTCATCTCAGATAAAACCTTGTGATGGGCTCTTTTGATCATGGAACATGAGTATAGCACAAGGGTGAGAATGTGAAGGTTGAAGGGCACTTTGTGTGCCCCAGAATCACAAAGAACCTTCTAGAAGCCTCCACCTTTTAACCTCTATCTCCAATTTCAATCTAAAAACACATGGTTTGATAAAGCTTCACAAACATATAATTAGATACTGGAAGACTACCTCCTTACTCTTTCTTAGATGACTTAGATGAAGGGCTAGAAGGCATGATCATCAAGTTTGCAGACGACACCAAACTGGGAGGGATAGCCAATACTCCAGAGGACAGGAGCAGGATTCAAAACGATCTTGACAGATTAGAGAGATGGGCCAAAACTAACAAAATGAAGTTCAACAGTGACAAATGCAAGATACTCCACTTTGGCAGGAAAAACAAAATGCAAAGATACAAAATGGGGGACGCCTGGCTCGAGAGCAGTACGTGTGAAAAAGATCTTGGAGTCCTCATGGACAACAAGTTAAACATGAGCCAACAATGTGATGTGGCGGCAAAAAAAGCCAATGGGATTTTGGCCTGCATCAATAGGAGCATAGTGTTTAGATCTAGGGAAGTCATGCTACCCCTCTATTCTGCTTTGGTTAGACCACACCTGGAATATTGTGTCCAATTCTGGGCACCACAATTGAAGAGAGATATTGACAAGCTGGAATGTGTCCAGAGGAGGGCGACTAAAATGATCAAGGGTCTGGAGAACAAGCCCTATGAGGAGCGGCTTAAGGAGCTGGGCATGTTTAGCCTGAAGAAGAGAAGGCTGAGAGGAGAGATGATAGCCATGTATAAATATGTGAGAGGAAGCCACAGGGAGGAGTGAGCAAGCTTGTTTTCTGCTTCCCTGGAGACTAGGACGCAAAACAATGGCTTCAAACTACAAGAAAGGAGATTCCATCTGAACATGAGGAAGAACTTCCTGACTGTGAGAGCCGTTCAGCAGAGGAACTCTGCCCCTGAGTGTGGTGGAGGCTCCTTCTTTGGAAGCTTTTAAACAGAGGCTGGATGGCCATCTGTCAGGGTGATTGAATGCAATATTCCAGCTTCTTGGCAGGAGGTTGGACTGGATGGCCCATGAGGTCTCTTCCAACTCTTTGATTCTATGATTCTGTATAAAAGTTTGAAGAAATGCAATTCTAAGTGCATTTTGGGTGCAAGACAGAATGGTATAGTCTTCAGCATCCATGCAGTGACACAGTTGAATGAATACAGTCTGACACCACTTTCTCTCCCATGGATCGATCAATACTATGTACTCCTAGGATTTGTAGTTTAGTGAGGCACCATAGCTTTTTGGCAAAGAAAGCTTAAGATGTTGTGAACTACTACTTTCATGATTCCATACTAGTATTGAGCGATGCCAGTTAAACAAGTGTTCATTCTACATTGTATTCATTCTACATTGTAGATGTCTCCTTTGCCCTTCCAAATTGGGATGGCACGGTCTCCTCCTCCTAACACACAGGCAGAGGCGGCTCAACCATTATACAAAGTAAGCATTTGCAGTATAGTTGATTTTGCCCAGGGGTGCTCTTGAGGTGCTCTTGGGGGAAAATAGACCTTGACATATCCGAGTTGTAGTTACTGGGATGTATAGTTCACCTACAATCAAAGAGCATTCTGAACTCCACCAATGATGGAATTGAACCAAATATGGCACACAGAACTCCCACGATGAACAGAAAATATATATCAGTAATTGGTTGGGGGGGGGGGGGGAATACTGTTTGCTTATCATCGAAGATTACCTAGGGCCACCCCTGCACGCAGGTTCTATTCTGCCTTTATCCCTAGATAAGATCCAAGGCAGCTTACAGTAATTTGAAACAGCATTAAGTTAAGATCGTATTCTACTAAAATTAAAACAGGATTAAATAGCAAGATCATTAAAAAATATCATGTTTGAAAATGGTTAAAAAGAGATTATTATATATATATAGAAATGCTCTGTGCATAATGAGTACCTTAAAAACAAAAGAACCAATGACCAAAATCACACCAAATTTGGCAACAAACCATCTCACAACACATGGAGTGACCATCACTCAAAAAATTATGATTTTGTCATTTGGGAGTTGTAGTTGCTGGGATTTATAGTTCACCTATAATCAAAGAGCATTCTGAACTCCATCAACGATGGAACTGAAGCAAACTTGGCTAGCAGAAAACACTAGAAGGGTTTGGTGGGCAATGACCTTGAGTTTTGGAGTTGTAGTTCACCTACAATCTAGAGAGCACTGTGGACTCAAACAATGATGGATCTGGACCAAACTTGGCATGAATACTCTATATGCCCAAGTGTGAACACTGTTGGAGTTTGGGGAAAACGGACTATGACATTTGGGAGTTGTAGTTGCTGGGATTTATAGTTCACCTACTATCAAAGAGCACTGTGGACTCAAACAATGATGGATCTGGACCAAACTTGGCATGAATACTCAATATGCCCAAGTGTGAACACTGGTGGAGTTTGGGGAAAATAGACTCTGATGTTTGGGAGTTGTAGTTGCTGGGATTTATAGTTCACCTACAATCAAAGAGCATTCTGAACTCCAGCAATGATGGAATTGAACCAATTTTGGCACACAGGACTCCCCTGACCAACAGAAAACACTAAAAGGGTTTGGTGGGCATTGGGAAGGAAGGAAGGAAGGAAGGAAGGAAGGAAGGAAGGAAGGAAGGAAGGAAGGAAGGAAGGGGAAGGAAGGAAGGAAATAAAGAGGTACCGAAGGAAGGAGGAAGAGAAAGGAGAAAGGAAAGGAAAAAGGGAAGGAAAGGCAGGAAAGAAGGAAGGAAGGAAAAAAGGAAATAAAAAGTGAAAGAAGGAAGGAAACAGGGAGGGAAGAAAGGAGACGAAGAAGTAGAGAAAGGAGGAGGGAATGAAGGAAATAAAGAAGGAAGGATGAAACCAAAGAGCCAAAGAAGGAATGAAAGAAAGAAAGAGGTAGAGAAGGAAGAAAGGAGAGGAAGGGGGAAAGAATAGTACGTACCTCTCTTTCATAATAGTCCAGATATCTACCTCTACTTTGAAAAGTCTTACTATACAGCAATGCATGGCAGGGCACAGCTAGTTACATATATGCAAGTAAAAAATAACTGCACACACAGACACTCCTTCTGCAGATTTCTGCTTCAAAAGCTTGCCTGAATTTAAACATGGATCTTTCCAGGAATAGGTGTGAATGAATAGTCTTCTTGCATCAACCTGGACCTCTTCCTAGAAGAGGCTTCTGCATGGCTCAATATTTCGGAAAGCAATGCATACATAAGCCATTGTTTCACCCCATACTAAGGAAACCTGAAGTGCAAATTTGGCCAGAGGCACATTATGGCCGCAGTTAACCATCTTGCAATTGTTATATAAATACATTTCACACACATGCTGTGTCAAAGTTAATTAGCATGCATTTGTAAGTGCTTGTTTTTATTACCTCCTCTGTATCGCCTTAGACTAGCAAAAGCAAAAACAAAAACAAAACAACACATTAAGTACATTAATGTTTATTTTCTTTTTAAAACTTGCAGAAGAAAGCAGAGAAACTCTGGGCCCTTCTTCCACACAGCCCTCTATCCCAGAATATCAAGGCAGTAAATCCCTCAATATCTGCTTTGAACTGGGCTTCCTGAATCTGCATTCTGAAAATATGGGATTTCCTGCCTTGATATTCTGGGATAGAGGGCTGTGTGGAAGGGCCCTTACTTGGAAGAAGCAATCATTCTGGTATTAGTTAATCCCTATTTGGACCATTCAAATGCGATTTAGAAAAGTGATTTCGTTGAATGACATCCTTAGAAATTTGCTAGATCCTCCAATGCAATTCTGTGGTGATTTCTAAGGGGAGCATATCATAGATTCACCCGGAGGACCTTGTTCTGTCGCTGCTGGACCTGAAATGAAGTTCTTTTAAGAGAGGATGTGTGGCTTGGATCCAGCGGGAAGCCAGGGGCCCCAAAAAGAAGCCTTTAGAGAAATTTCCTTCATTAAACAGTCTTTAGGAGGCTTGAGCTTAAATATAACAGTCTTTTATTGATGAACAAACAGGAATTGTAAAGCTTTCTTGGCAAAAAAAAACAGTTCTCTCAAACTTGTCCACAGGGAACAGGCACTATCTTCAATAACTTTGTTCAAAGGAAAATTCCCCTTTCTAGCTCCTCCCAGGCTAAACCTAAACCTGACTGATTTGAATCCACTACCGGCTGAACTGCATCTCAGAACCGAGCAGACGTATCAGCAGGTCTGTAGTCACTTAGCTGGAGATCTTGACGATTAGAGCTGTTATTCCCTCTGGAATTCCTCAGGGCTGTAAGGCTGTTTCCCCYAAACCTTTGGGAATCTTTAAAGGCTCTTAAGACTGTTCTCCCCCAGGAAGTCTTAAGGGATGAAGCCTTTGTACAGAAGGARGTCTGTATACATCCTCTGCATTGACTTCCTTTGCTGAGACTAACTGAAAAATGGCCCCTTCCCTCCAAAAAACCCAGAGAGGGGCGGGACCAGGGATCCTAACTATWATTGACAGGTGGCTTGCCCTYTGAATGCAGCCAAAGGAAGCCACCTATCTGCAAAGTCCCTGCAACTTAGGACTATGAACAAACACTCAATGCAAAACACAAAATTGGAGCCCCTGGAACAGCCCTAGAAATGCTCAGAGAGATCATTTCCCCCGGTTCATAYAAAAGCAGAACTGTGAGTATGGGTTCTACAGTTGTGGGAGGCCAAACTGTAGTTTGAACTCTCGAGATTGTTCAATGGATATAAAAGAACTTTCATATATATATATTTTAGTGAGCTTTTGCTATGGTTTTACTCTGTCTGTTTTAATAATTTCTAAGGCCCTTGTGAGTCCCTTGAGTCCCATTATTGGGAGAATGGAAGACAAAAATGATTAAACTAACAATTAGAACAACAAGAACGATGTCACTCTTTCTCTCTTTCCCATCTGTGCAGTTACAGCTGTACCAGGAGCTCCAATTTTGTTTGCTTTGCATTTAATGTTTGTTATAGTCCTAAGTTTCAGGGACTCTGCAGATAGGTGGCTTCTTTTGGCTGCAATCATAGGGCAAGCCACCTGTCAATTATAGTTAGGTTCCCTGGTCCCGCCCCCTTTTTGAGTTTTAGAGGGAATAGGAGCCATTTTGAGTTCAGTCCACACAGAGAAGCCTTTCATGCAGGACATAATACCAAGAGCTCCTGTAGAAAGCTTCGTCTTCTACGGCTTGGCCGGGGAGATATACAGCTTTACAGCTTGGTCGGGGTTATACAGCCCATGGCTTGGCCGGGGAGATACAGCCCCACAGCTTGGCCGAGGATCATACAGCCTTACAGCTCCTTTGCTGAGGGACTTCAGCCAGCCATCACCGAAACCGGAACTCCTTTTCCCCTGGAAGTCTACAAAGCTCTGCTTGGTAAGGGTCTCTCGTGGAAGCCAGAAGCAGTTGGTACCGGGTGTAGGGGCTCCACACCAACAGAGGCAAAGACAGACTGCCCAGATTAGAAGTTAAGGATTTCCCCATTAGTTACAGTTAAGAAGATAGTGCCTGTTCCCTGTGGACAAGATTGAAAGAGCCTATAGACTGTTAAGAAAGCTTTAAAGTACCTGTTTGTTTTCCTTAATAAAGAACATTGTTGAACCTTTAAGCAATCTAAAGACTGTGTTTTAAGGAAATCCAAAGGCCTTTAATCTGAGGCAGCCCCGGCGTCCCGTTGGGCACACAGAATTTATGTCCTGTCTACAGTCTGATGCACAGACCCAGCGTATGACAGCACACCTTCCTTCCTTCCCTCCTTCCTTCCTTCCTTTGTTCCTCCTTCCATTTCTTCCTTTCTTTTTAACAGAAGTTAGGTAAAGTAGAAGTTAGGTAAAGTAGAACTACTGGATAAACAACTGAATGGTGAATCAACACACAGGGATATCCCATTGATTCAATGTATTTTTCTCCAGCTAGGCTTTGCAATAATGGTCAAGCCAATATTTTAATGTATATCACGACTCCCTAATCCCTTCAGTGCTGCCTTCAGCCAGGAATTGAACAATAATGCTGCCTTGGAAAAAAAGATGGAGAAGAACATTCTGGGAGACTTTGATTGTATAACACATACCTTGACTCCTAACATCAGCTGTTCAGCTCTACATGTATTTTGGAGTAAAGCACTCCTTTTTCAAGGAGGAGAAAAGGACTTGAAAAGCCACTGACATCAATTTCTACCATCTTGAATTGGTTAACTTCCAAGGTGAGAGGCACGCCTGGTGGTGCAGGCTGCCATATATGTCTAAGAAGATTCATAACCAGTTTTTTTTAAGACTACTTTGACAAGCAGTTTAGAAAACGGCTGTAAACTTGAAGCGGAGAGTGACCGTACTCGATTTGCAAGCAAAACGATGCAGGTTGGTTCTTTGATTAGTACAGTAAAAATGTGTCACCCTTGCCAAAATTCAATTTACTGAAAACCCTGTACAGTTTGTTGAGTGAAAACGACTTTGACTCATAAAAGGGAAAAGAAAGAAAGAGAGAAAGGCCTATGAGAAGCACATCATAAATACCACAAGTGACTTGTTTGCATCCCAAATCTGGAACAGGCATAATCAGCAAGATGTTTGTCAAAGCCCTCCACGTGGGAAGCTAAGCTAAAGCCTGCTATCTTGGCAGACCAAAGAGTTCCTTAAAAGATGGTCTGGCATCTCTACCAAATCTTCCATCAATGAAGGAATATGTGCTCTTCTCCACCACAGGAACCTGAGAACATCTCTTGAGGGAGGTCTCATGACCACACAAGCAGCAACTTCTTCCCATTTTGGTTTGAGATGACAATTCCTTCAGGCTGCAATGAACACAAGGATAGAAAGAAGAAGCCAAAGAATGTCCATCTGCCCTTCAGCGTCTTCAAAGCATTGGAGACTATAATTAGAAATGCTGAAGACAAGAGGTGTGCCTGAGATCCCTCAAATACAAATCAACATCTCAAAACACCTTTGGAAAATTTGTAGGACTCTAAGCCTTCTCCAATAGGCGAGCAGTCAAAAAAGTAGTACTGAAGGTTGCAGAAGGTTAGTCTAAAGTTTCCCTCATACAGGGCTAAATATATAATGTCAACTTCTATATAGTCAATCCATTAGTCCATCTGGTTCATTTGGCCACTTGACCCATTACAAGTCCAGTATCTTTGGCAAAGTCAGCTCCAAAGTCAGATTTCCAGACAATGGAAGAAAACTAAGTAGTCAATCCATTAGTCCATCTGGTTCATTTGGCCACTTGACCCATTACAAGTCCAGTATCTTTGGCAAAGTCAGCTCCAAAGTCAGATTTCCAGACAATGGAAGAAAACTAAGATAATTGCCATTTTAAAACCTGGTAAAGATGGAGGAAAGTTCTGAGAGTGCCTTGGACTGCGAGAAGATCCAACCAGTCCATCCTCCAGGAAATAAAGCCCGACTGCTCATTGGAGGGAAGGATACTAGAGACAAAGTTGAAGTACTTTGGCCACATCATGAGGAGACAGCAAAGCCTAGAGAAGACAATTATGCTGGGAAAGTGGAAGGCAAAAGGAAGAGGGGCCGACCAAGGGCAAGATGGATGGATGGCATCCTTGAAGTGACTGGACTGACCTTGAGGGAGCTGGGGGTGGTAACGGCGGACAGGGAGCTCTGGCGTGGGCTGGTCCATGAGGTCACGAAGAGTCGGAGACGACTGAACGAATGAACAACAAAGATGCCTCCAACGCCAGGAACTACTAGCTATCTCATAGAATCATAGAATCATAGAATCAAAGAGTTGGAAGAGACCTCAATGGGCCATCCAGTCCAACCCCCTGCCAAGAAGCAGGAATATTGCATTCAAATCACCCCTGACAGATGGCCATCCAGCCTCTGTTTAAAAGCTTCCAAAGAAGGAGCCTCCACCACACTCCGGGGCAGAGAGTTCTCACTCCTATGTCATCTATATAAAGTATATGAGAGGATACTACTAAATCGACTAGGACCTGTTATTGAACCCCAGCTTATTGAACAATAAGCAGGTTTCAGACCAGGGAAAACTGTGCAGCCCAAATTCTTAATCTGACTGAGTACATTGAGGAAGGATATGAGAAAGGTTGCATTACTGGAACAGTTTTTTTCGCCCTTACAGCAGCCTACACGGTGCAACATAGGAAAATGCTGCAGAAAGTCTACCATATTACCTGAGACTATGATTTTACAAAAACTATCCAGACTCTCCTAGAAAACCGTAGCTTTTATGTGGAGTTTCAAGGCAGGAAAAGTAGATGGAGGAGGCAAAAGAATGGTTTACCCCAAGGCAGCGTTCTTGCGCCAACCTTGTTTAATATCTTTACTAATGATCAGCCACAACCACCACTCACAAAGAACTTTATATATGCTGATGACCTTGCCCTAACAACACAAGCAAAAGACTTTGAAACAGTTGAAATCCAACTTACTAATGCCTTGAAAAATCTCTCCAACTACTACTAAGATAACCACCTGAAGCCTAACCCTGCCAAGACACAAGCGTGTGCTTTCCACCTACACAACCATGAAGCCAACAGGAAATTGAAAGCCACCTGGGAAGGTCAAGAGCTTGAACATTGTTTCCATCCTAAATATCTTGGTGTCACCTTATATCGAACACTAGCATATAGGAAACACTGCTTGAACACCAAGCACAAAGTAGCTGTATGCAATAACATCCTGTGGAAACTTACTGGCAGCACACGGGGTGCAGACCCAAAATTAATAAAAACATCAGCCCTAGCCTTGTCTTACTCAACTGCCGAGTATGCCTGCCCTGCTTGGCATAAGTCTGTCCATGCAAAGCAGACTTATGAATGAAACATGCAGAATATTCACAGGAAGTTTTAAACCTACACCTGTCGATAAACTCTCTAAGCTAGCTGGCATTGCCCCCTGATGCGACAGGAAGTTGAACACTGTGAAAGCCACCCACTACATGGCTACCAGCCTCCTCCCAATAAACTCAAATCAAGGAAGAGCTTTATGAGAACTACCACTCTTCTTGGCGTCCCCCAGCAACAACAAGGTTATCCCTCTATGCAGCTAAACCAGGAAATCCCAACCGGATGCCTCTCCACGAGGGTCTTCCTCCAGGGGCAAACCAAGAATGGGCAACCTGGAAGTTCCTGAACAGACTCAGAAGTGGAGTGGGCAGATCAAAAGACAACCTGGCAAAATTATCTAAAAGAATCCCAAACCTTGTGTGACTGTGAAGCAAAACAGACAACTCCGCATCTTTATGCTTGTCCACTATGCCCTGCCTCATGTACAGATGAAGAATTGTTGGAGATTACTGACAATGCAATTTCTGTTGCCCATTTTTGGTCAAAAAATATTTAGCCGCCTGTGCTTCTTCTATTTTTATCAGTTTTATACTAGTTTATGCAATGCTTTTGATACGAAATAAATAAAAAGCTCCTGCCACCTCCCTACTGAAATGTTTTTCATTGGAGAAGTGAAGGTTCTGAACATGAAGCATCCTACACATCAATAACAGTGTAGATCCTTACAGAGTTAGCCCATCCACATACAAGGGGAAGTTGTGGAGATATCAGAAGAACAAGTAGGAAATTTGTCACATTGAGGATACAGTCTGATGGTTATGAGCAAACCATTGTGAACAGAAAGCTGGATGTTGTGGTATAATGGAATATCACGGAAAGAGTTGGCTGACTAGATACCTGACAGCAAACATTTCACACTGGGACACTTTGTCTGGGAATATATTAAGATTTGTTAGAGTGCAACACGTGGTCAGTATAAGAATTGTGGCATGACATTGTAGACTAAGCATGGATCCCCACAAAATTGCTTTTATTGCTTCATTGTTTGATGGGGACTTTGGAGAAGATGTGTTCAGGAAAGTCCCAGTGCTTTTCAACCCAGTGTCTCTGAGGAACATCCTCTCCATTGTCCTACAGAAGAACAAAGAAGTTTCCTTGGAGCAATCCTGGACAGAGCCAACTGCCGGTTGTCGGTAGCCTTTTCTTTCTTCACCCGTGGCAATTCATCCTTGCTCTGGATGTTTGCCCAGGGAATCATGTGAGCAACAAAATGTCCAGCCAATGGTGCTACTGGGAATTGTGCCAATTCCTAGTAGCATCATTGGGTGGACATAGTGAGTATTGACGTACATCTTTGGAAATAATGTTTTGATTCCCTGCTTCACCATAGAAACCCATTGGGTGACACCCTTGCCCCCCCCCCAACTCTATAAGTTAGATATATGTTGAAAACAACTTGAAGACACACAACAACAGTAACACTAAATGTTGTTTGAAAGCATCCAGGCTTTAGCTGTAGGTCTCACTTGTGTGGTTAGGCAAGACATTTCTTCCAATACAGTTCTCCAAATCCATTGCAAGCTAGCCTTCCTTGGTTTCTTTGCTTTCGGTCCCCAATGCAATTCCTATTCAGACATGAAGTCTCTTCATGCGGTGCCAAGACAGCAAACTGCACAAGGCAGAAACAAATAATTCTCTGACTCTTGGCTTCGCAATGCCAGAATGGGCTGACTGGCTAAGAACAACATCCCACAATTACACCGTTAATAGAGTAATATAACACAATGCGCTTGTTCTCTTTTTTAAAAGGTCACTGTGTTATTAACAGGATTTGGTGCTTTGTAACCAGAGGATATTTATTAGAGTTAAGGCTATGCAAATCACCCTAATTGGCCCACATTAAGGACCTCGGCCACTCCATTCTGTTTTTCAGTTCGCAGGAAGAGCCAATTGCTTTAGCTATTCAAGGAACCTGCTGATAACACCTGGATGGTTCATCAACATGCTTCAGGGCCAATTTGCAAGTTCTCTTCTTAATGAGAGAAACATGAATAATTACGTCTTCATCCATTCTTAGCCTCCAGAAGTTTCTTTCCCCCAGATCCATTGCAAGTAGCAGCAGGACTTCATTGCCCAGTGTCTGACCAGGCTCGGTTGTTTCAATCCCAATACTCATAAATGGGGACTTTGGAGCCTGGGCAGGTCCATATGGGGAGATACGGTCTGTTAGACATCCTGGATCGAAACCAGGTAAGACTTTATAGTCCATAACCAGCACTTTGGATTGTCTCTAGAGAGAGTGGGGCATCTGGGAAACATGTTGTAATTCATCCAACTGATTTTTTTGTGCTTCTGTGCTAGTGTTCTTCTTGTAATAACTGGTTGTAAATAGATGTGCTGGTGGCTTCCATATTTTGTGAATGGGGGTGTGTCTCTACTTAGACATGTGCAAGTCTTGGACAACAATGGCTCCCAAAGTGACCCATTTAAGGTGAAATCAGGTGTCAAACAGGGATGTGTTATTGTTGCCCCAACCTTATTTTCCATCTTCATTGCTACAATACTTCATCTTGTTGATGGGAATCTTCCCACCGGAGTGGAAATCATCTATAGGACAGATGCAAGCTGTTTAACCTTGGCAGACTGAAAACCAAAAGCAAGGTCACAACAAAATATGTTATAGAACTCCAATACGCTGATTAATAATAATAATAATAATAATAATAATAATAATAATAATCTTTATTTATACCCCCCCCCCACCATCTCCCTCAACAGGTACTCGGGGCGGCTTACATGAGGCCAGGCCCAAACAGCAAATTACAATAGAATAAAAAGCAAAACACAAGCAACAACCTGGTAAAATACATAAAACATATTAATACAATAAACAATATACAAGTACAATATCCACAATCACACAATCACAATGGCAATGAGCAGGCCGCATGTGTAAAATAAAATACTAAAACTCAGGGTGAGATAAAATTCAAGATTCACAAGAAAACCTGCAGGACAAAATGGAAAAAATTGATCAAGGAAGACATGGGGAAAATGAAAGAAGAGATAAAAGAGAAGATCTCATTAGTTAAGAAAGAGATGGGCACAATGCAAAAAGAGATAAATGAAATTGAAAAAGAAAATATAATATCCAAGAAATCTCAGGAAAAAATAAATTAAAAAATAGACAAACTAGAAGACCTAACTGCAAAACTAGCAAAGCATCAAGAACAGATAGAGGCAAGGGAAACTGACTTCCAATTGAGATTCAGAAATATAGAAGAAAAAGAACAAGAGGATCTAAGAAGCATAATAACAGAAATAATAGCTAAAATTCTCGACATGCCACTGGAAGAGACAGATCAGAATATTGATCAATTATACAGGGTCCACACAAATTACGCAAAGAAAAATGAAACTGCTAGAGACATTACAGTTCACTTTACAAGAAAAAGATTAAGAAACCAACTTTTGAAGAATAATGTAGAACAACCTACAATATATAAGGGAAAGAAAGTGGCCATCTTAAAAGAAGTCCCAGCCTTGACCATGAGCAGACGCAAACAATATTATTTTTTGACAGATGAATTTTTTTTAAAAAATCAAATAAAGTTTAGATGGGAAAGAACAGAGGGAATAATGACAACCTTTAAAGAAGAAAATTATTGAATTACCTCAGTGGAAAAGGCGAAGGACTTCTATCAGAAAATCAAAAAAGAATTTGATTTTGGAAAAGAACAGCTGAAAAAAMGACAGTCAAAAAAAGAGAGAACACAAGGAAACAACAGGGTCAGAAGAAGAYGAAATAGATCTGGCAAGATCACCAACATCATTTAAGAAGAAAAAAGGAGAGAAAAGACCCAGACAAATTTKACCCYAAGATTACAGCAAGCAGAATAGCAAAACCAAAGTGACAAAGGACTTAATTGATTTAGAGCAAGAAGATGCCAARGAAGATAATATCTAATAATGTAAACAGGATAAATGCCCCAGATAAAAGGAAACMAATAATTAACCAATTAAAGAGTCTAAAGTGTGACATCACAGCATTGCAAGAAACACACATTAGACAAAYATACTKYGCACACCTCGAAAATAAGCAACTAGGCAAATTATTTCAATCATCTGKCTCTGGAAAAAAAGAGGAGWTGCAATTTATATAAAAGAAATCTTAAAACCAGAACTCGCCTTTAAGGACAATGATGGAAGAATGGTAGGAGTRAAAATCAGACTAAACAAACAAAATARACTCATATMTAATATATATGCACCTACRGGTGTTAAATCTACTTTCATAAATCTTTTGAAGAAYAAAATACTAGTGCTTCCCTCTCCTCATGGCAATTCCTCTTTAATTTAAAGAGGAATTGAAACCTTTTTGGCTTCGCCTCACTTGCGCTGAAAATAAAACTGACTTTGGGAGGCTTCCGAGGTTTACAAAATTCAAACAAAAAAGTCTTGGGTCTTTGGCGCAGGCCATGCCCATGTGTCAGATATCACCTCGTAAGTACAAATTTAACAAATTTGATGAGGACTAACAAAAACATTGCAAACCCCTAGTCTCTATCACAAATAAATCAGCATTGATAGTATCTGCCTCAAACTTGGAGGTGGAATTCTACAAATTGTATAAAGGTTTGTGTCGTATTGGTGTTGACATGTGTTTCTTTAACAGCTCAGGATCAATGGATGTCGTCTTATCATCGTAGGTTGCATGTACAAAATAGAATTAACAGAGTTTGACATCAGCCTGACTACCATGTCTCAATGCTATGGAAACTTGGGATTTTTAGTTTGGTGATGCACCTGAACCTTTTGAAGGAGAAATATCTTGGATTTCCAAACAGAAAATGAGGAAAATGAAATAGCACTGTTTAGGAATAACTTTCTCAGCCCTCCTTAGGTGGGCAGCTAGCATTTGGGGCAGTGCCGGTTTTAACAAGGCAACTTTAAAGAAGTTGGGCTCTCCTTCGGGAGATGCCAGCGGGGTACAAAGTTATAATAATTATGTTAAAGAATTCCACTTATTCGACATCATTGAATCAACAAAACTAGAAAACAGGTATTAAAATGAGAAATCATCGCAAGGGCTTTGAGCCACAACACCTGCCTACATCTATAGATAAGAATAATTTTAATTGCCTTTCTTTATCCTTGCACCTCCAGAGAAAGTTTTTTCACCTCAAAAAAACTTAATAAAAATTTATTTTTTTATTTATCTCTTGACCTCCCGATCTCCCTCGATTTGCCCTCCTAATATTTAATCTCTTTCTCTCTTTTTGCAATATAAATATCGAGGAGGAGAGCAATTAAGTTCCAAAGTAGAGAGAGATAATAAATATCATTACATGAGCTCAAGTAAGTTATACCTCTGATTTGTCTGCTGAGTAAGTGATAATGAGACTATAACTATAGGTCATTTGACAATTTTTATGCTTAATGCTAGTTCCAAATAGCAAGGGAAATTATGGTCCTTCTTTGAAGAAGGCATTGCAAGTTATTTCTGGGCAAAAGGACTTAGTAAATTTCATCTCAGGGTCTCTTCACACTATATAATGATGGCACCCTGGGGCAAAATCATGTTATCCCAGCTACAAAACTTACCACTCTTTATACTCATGTATATGTTGACCTCAGATATAAGTAAAGAGCAGGTTTGGGGGTCAAAAATACAGATTTTGATACAACCCATAGGTAAGTCGATGGATCATTTCAATGATGGATCATGTCTACGTTTTTCTCCTTGATGTTCCTCAAAAGCTTCCCAGATATACCCAGCAGATGCTGTTTTCTGCATACATGAAGTTGTTTTCAGTCCAATTTACAAATATTGTTTCCTATTCACTTTTTTCTTCACAAGCACAATAATATTAATTTCCAATAGAGAACAAATCTTGAACTGCAGCAATTCCCGTTCATCTGAACTTCCTGACACTTGAGAACCCATTTCTGGCCATTTTATTATTATTTTCACAATTTAGTTTGGTCTCCTGAGAGATGTAATCACATTACTATAATAAACTATAATCACATGCACAAATGCAAATTCTTCATCATCTGGTTGACTACATTGACCGTTTACTTCTATTCGAAATATGGTTACCAATCCTAGAAAGGGAAAACTGTCTGAATACGTGTCAGTTTTTCCCCCTTTTGATAATCTACCATTGCTTTGATGTTTCACCTTTTTTTCCTATTAAGAGGTAATGTATACACCGTTTGCACAAATACTTGTCATTATATGAAAATGCTTTCTGTAAAACATAACGTAGGAACTTGCTTATTTGTCATGCTACAGTTTAGTCTCTGGGGATATCAGCTATGCATGAAAGTATATTTATGTATTTTTTTTGCTTCTCCCAAATCCAGTGGGAGTTGACTGAAATACAACATACTGAAATTGATAGCTATTGTTTTATATCTCCTTAAATTCAATATATTTCTTCACTGAATCTCCCCTTACCCAATTTTCCCATTTCCTTTTAAAAAAAAAAAGGTATAGTTTGTTGGGTTATTGTCAGTGACATGGTCTGAGTAAGGATATGAGATATCTTATCCTGCAGTTCTACATACACACACTTGGATCAGAGTCTATCCCTGGGTTTCATGTAGAATGGACAAACCATGGCCACCCTTATGCTTATTATGGGATCATTGTGTTATAGATTTGGATGTAAGAACTGCTTCCAATGTTTAGGCCGAATATATTTCCTTGTATTTATTTCTTTACTTTATTTATACCCCGGCTTTCTCTAACCCGAAGGGGACTCAAGGCGGCTTTTGTTGTTCATTCATTCAGTCATCTCCGACTCTTCGTGACCTCATGGACCAGCCCACGCCAGAGCTCCCTGTCGGCCGTCACCACCCCCAGCTCCTTCAAGGTCAGTCCAGTCACTTCAAGGATGCCATCCATCCATCTTGCCCTTGGTCGGCCCCTCTTCCTTTNCTTCCATTTCTCAGAACTTTTCTCCAACACCACAGTTCAAAAGCATCTATCTTCCTTCTCTCAGCCTTCCCTAAGGTCCAGCTCTCACATCCGTAGGTTACTACAGGGAATACTATGGCTTTGACTAGGCGGACATGTGGCAATTATTCAATGCCTTGGAATATATGCAAACATTAAGCTTAAAATCAATTGAATGAAAATACATATTAAACATATAAACATTATATGAACAACATATAGAGAGAATGAAAACATATTTTAATGCTCAAAAAAAAGTCTAAAAATTAGTATTTGGAGTCTATCAAATCCTTCCTCCCTCTGGAGGAACAGGAAGCAAGCTTGTTTTACACAACGTCCTTTGGAGTATTACAGTAGGAATACCATATCACTTCTTCTACCTATCCTGGCCACACTGCAGCCGGCTCCCATCAGTTGAAACCAGCAAAGTGAGGATTGATAGGAGGTACAATCCAACAACACTACGGTACTGTCTAATGACTGACTTGGCCACGGTGGTCCATGTTCTTGTTACATCCTGAATAGACTATTGCAATGCTCTCTGTGTGGGCTGCATTTGAAGACCTCTTGGAAGCTTCAACTACTCCAACGGTCAGCAGCCAGGTTGCTCACTGGAGTGGCATACAGGGAGCGTACAACTCCTCCATTACGCCAGTTCCACTGGCTGCCAATCAGATTCCAAGCACAATTCAAAGTGCTCGCTTTAACCTTTAAAGCCCTAAACAGTTTTGGCCCAAATTACCTGTCCGAACACATCTCCTGTTACAAACCATCACGAAGCCTAAGATCGTCAGGAGAAGCCCTGCTCTCAATCCCACCATTTCTGCAAACGCGGTTGGTGGGTACAAAAGACAGGGCCTTCTCGGCAGTGGCCTCCCATCTGTGGAACTCTCTCCCTAAGGACAACAGGTTGGCCACCTCCCTCCTGTCCTTCAGAAGACACCTGAAGACTTGGCTTTGGGACCAGGCGTTTGATTAGTGGACAGCAGCAATTGGCAAGAAAACTTAGGATATCTGCGACATTGGATTTACCCTGATTTGGACTTGGTTTAAATTGGCATGTTTAATTTATTGTTTAATGCATTTGTAAGTTTTTAATTATTTCTACTGCTTTAAATGTAATATTTGATCGTTTATATGCTGATAGCATCATATGATGCTTGTGTGAGGCTGCCCTGAGTCCCCCTTCGGGAGGGGGGAGAAGGGCGGGGTAGAAATGCATGAAATAATAATAATAATATTGCCTATTCCTAGTTTAATGCTTTGTGGTTACTCAGTCTTCCGATCTCTACGACAGGATGAAATGTTTTAATTGCATTACATAATATCAAATTTAAATGGAACTACTAGGGATGTGCAATCCATTAAAATGGTTCAAAAGTCATTAGAGAACTGAGGGGTGCTGGCATTTTGTTTCTAAAGTATTTCTAAAGTATGGTTAGTGAAATATTCATTACTATAACTAGAGAAATTCATGTGACTACTGGAGTCTACTCACATGTATTAAAGAAAGGACATTTTCTCAAACAAAGACTTTGCTTTATACTTCAAGAGAAGAACCAATTGTTTCTACTTATGTGTATGTGGCAGTTTTTGATTTGTGTATTTGTAATATATACATTGAGTTAATTTAGTTATTTTCATATCACCACTATCAGTGGATTTTGGTCTCCACAGTTTCAGGGGACCCCAGCCATTCCACAGATATATAAACCCATTGTCCTAATTTCAACAGACCTCACTACCTCTGAGGATGCTTGCCATAGATGCAGGCGAAACGTCAGGAGAAATGCCTCTAGAACATGGCCCTATAGCCCGAAAAAACCCACAAGAACCTAGTGATTCCGCCATGAAAGCCTTCGACAATACATTGAACCCATTTTTCTTTTTGAATTTCTAAATTCACCCACATCTTTCCTGCATGTTTCTAATATCATTTTTTATGAACAAATCTAATGGATTTGATCCAAAAATACAAATTAAAAATAAAATTATGCACAACCCTAGTAACTACAAAGGAATTGCTGGAGTCACTCTAGGAGCCCTCCTTGAACCTGACATTCAGAACACAATAAAGATTTGTGGTCCTGTGCGCGCAAATCATCTAACTGAAGTCTAAGAACATATTTGCCTAAATAGAATGGTTTCTTATAACAACAACATGACCTCCTATTGCCATCGGAATACCTTCCCATTGACTAATTTCAATATTATATTGCTATTTATACAAATGCTTACCAAGGCATTACCTGTATGCAATCTTGGCATACCTTAAGACTAACAAGGTTGGCTAATGCCACTGAGTAAAAATTATCTTTGGCTCACAGTTTAAAGATCAAAGACAAAATGCATCGGAGAAGGAAGGAAAATAAAGGAAATGGAGGAGAAGCGTCATTCGGATAAACTGGTGTGAACAGAAAAGTTCTCAAGAAGAAATGAGCTGGATGGTATGCTATTTAAAGAGGTATGTTTGCGGGTATAAAAGCAGAGGGAGAGAGTTTAGCTTAAGGGTCAGATTGAAAAACATGAAGGGTCAGATTGAAAAGCATGAAGGAAATGAAGCATCTATGGAATGGAGAAGGTCATCTCCAGCTTAATTCAAAGGATGTTGACTGCAGCACGAATAGAACAGAGGAGCATACAAAGAATGAAAGGAAAATGATGAAGGATCAAGACCATCAAAACATTTCAGAATATGTTTGAAATACTTAAGGAAAATGGAAGCACATGCTGTGATAGAAAAGATATTGGCAAATATGTATGCATTGACTAAAACATTTCCTTGAGTGTCAAGATGAAGGCCAATTAGTTGGCATTGTGAAAAAAAATAAGGGATGGTATTCCCACATGTGGTGGAAATGCCCAAAGGTAATTCCCTGGACCTTAGGGAAGCCTGAGCGAAGGAAGATAGATGCTTTTGAGCTGTGGTGTTGGAGGAAAGTTCTGAGAGTGCCTTGGACTGCGAGAAGATCCAACCAGTCCATCCTCCAGGAAATAAAGTCCGACTGCTCACTGGAGGGAAGGATACTAGAGACAAAGTTGAAGTACTTTGGCCACATCATGAGGAGACAGAAAAGCCTAGAGAAGACAATGATGCTGGGGAAAGTGGAAGGCAAAAGGAAGAGGGGCCGACCAAGGGCAAGATGGATGGATGGCATCCTTGAAGTGACTGGACTGACCTTGAAGGAGCTGGGGGTGGTGACGGCCGACAGGGAGCTCTGGCGTGGGCTGGTCCATGAGGTCACAAAGAGTCGGAGATGACTGAATGAATGAACAACAACAACAAAATTTCCCTTCTAGGAAAAGGTAACAAAAATTATGGAAAAAATATTCAAAGTTCAATTGCAGGTAGATTTGGATATGCTATCAATGGGAGAAATCGGGTGATACCAGCATCAAAACAAAAGAACAAGAACTGTTCAAAGGTATGATTCAGGCAGGACAAGCAATAATGTGGAAAGATGGGGAAAATGGACAATGGAAAACTGAAATAGCTACCTAGAGCAGGCATGGGTGAATTTCAGCCTTCCCTCCAGGTGTTTTGGACTTCAGCTTTTACATTTCTTTATTGACAAATTTCTGTTTACATAAAATAATGGGGATTTTCTGGGAGGGAGAAACTAGGTAAAGGATGGGAGGGGAGGGCATGGGAAGTAGGTTAGGGTTTGAGGGGGCGGATAGCTTTCAGGGTAGAGGGGTTAGGGTAGGTTTGTTGACTTCCTGTCTTCTCATTCCTGAGAGGTTTCATCTTCTTTTATCTCTCCTTCTTAGTATGATCCTCTTCTTCTTGTTCAATTAAATGATTGTAAATTTTTCCCTCTTAATATTTATATCCAAATTAACATTTTCCCTTTTTTCAAAAATCTGATCAATAAACTGCAATCTGCTGTTCTTTTGATTTGTTTGTGTCTGAGTTGATGTGTCAGATTGTCTATATTTCTGACTTCCAACAATTTAACTAACCATTCTTTTCTAGTTGGGGAGAATAATAATAATAATAATAATAATAATAATAATAATAATAATAATACCTCTAATATCCTAGGCCAGGGATCCTCAAACTTTTTAAACAGGGGGCCAGATCACAGTCCCTCAAACTGTTGGAGGACCAGATTATAATTTGAAAAAACATGAATCAATTCCTATGCACACTGCACATATCTTATTTGTAGTGCAAAAACACTTAAAAACAATACAATAATTATAGTGAAGAACAATTTTAACAAATATAAACTTATTAGTATTTCAATGAGAAGTGTGGGCCTGCTTTTGGCTGATGAGATAGGATTGTTGTTGTTGTTGTATGCTTTGTCATTTCAGACATAGGTTGACCCTGAGCGAGGGCCGGTAAATGACCTTGGAGGGTTGTATCAGACCCTCGGGCCTTAGTTTGAGGACCCTGTTCTAGGCCCTTGGGAAGAGCCCGATATCCAGAGATGGACCCCAGACACTTGGACCTCATGTGCATGAGTGCTGTGTTGTTATGTACATGTAAATAAATATAATAATAATATATGATAATAATGGGCCAAGAGAAACACCCCATCTCCAAAGCTGTGCTTATTCTGCACTGGATCATCATTGATACATCCAAATGCTCCTCAGTTCAGTCACAGAGCATGTGCTTTGCATGAACAGAATTTCAAGTTAGGTGCTCAAAATATCATGTAGCAGGTGATGAATATGTTCTTTATTCGAAGTCATGGAGAGATCGTGCCATTCAAGCTAAACAATCATGAGATAGAATGAAAGAACCTGACAGAGAATCCTGTGGGGTTATATTTCAATGGAGAAACATCTGCATGGCACTCCCCACCACAAAGGCTGCCAATGTATCTTGCTTTGGAAATGTGTACCGTTCCAAGACTTGCAATGGATCTTTTTTGTACTGGAGGAGTACACACTAAATTATGCACCTGAATGGACACAGCTGCAAATGTATACATTTTAGAAATGCTTACAGGCGTACTTTAATCTATATTAAGATGGGCTCAAGGAATGAAACCAATAGGAAATGTATTCAAACATGCACATTACAAATGCACACTGATTTTCTTGCAATCCAAAGTAAGGAGGATGGGGCAAGAAAACCCGAGGAAGGCGGGAGAGGGCGGGGGATAAGAGATAGAATGAGAAAGGGCAATCAATTTTCAGAGTTGGAATTGGTTTTATTTGTAGATTTATGACAGTAATAAATCTCAAATTTGACAAATGCAGTAAATAAATAAATCAAGAATTGATGAACACAATTGATTTCTCTGCTAATGAAGATAAGTGGGAGAACTAAACAAGCATAGCATTGGTGTGGGAAAAAGAATCCAACCCAGAGTTATGGCAGGGCACTTACTCCCATTGAAATTGATGTGTTCAAGCACAGATTGGATTGTGACCTTTGCTTTTAAACTTGACCATAAACACCCACATTCTGGGACCTTTTATCACCCTCTTGTCAGTCAGGGAACATCTCCTTCAAGTGGTGCTTTTTTACGGCAGGTATAAAAACCGAAAAATTACTTCTCTGGGAATAGCCATTTGTTTACTGCTTTAATTTATTTTCTGCACACAAAAGGGGCCATCACTCAACTTGATTAGCCTCCTGTGTGTGTGTTCAACAACTCTCAAACACCCAAAGCTTTGGCTGGAGGAAAGGGGGTCTGCTCCTCATTTTATTACTTGGATAAAAGAGCGCTGTCCATCTATGAGGGATGAGCGATTGATCAAAACCAGTTTTAAAAGGCATTACAAAACTGGGGGTGCTGGTGCTTCACTTCTAAAGTGTTTCTAAAGTATCATTAGTGACAATTTCATTACTATAACAAAAGTAATGAAATTTCATTACTATTTCATTACAGCAATTGCACAATTGGGGAAACTTCAGGGGCTCCTTTCATTCTTACAGATATTGAGGTGAAACTTGCTATGATGCTAGAGAACACTCACCACTGTGAGCCCACCAAATTTCAGAACATTTCACTAATCCACAGATCTTTGGGAAATTTTCAAAGTTTTTACAAACAACATTTATTATTATTATTATTATTATTATTATTATTATTATTATTATTAAACTTTATTTGTACCCTGCTAGCATCTCCCGAAGGATTCGATGCGGCTTACACAGGCCGAGGCCTCAACACACAACATAACAATACAATCTAAGCAAATCAAACAGTTAAAAACAGAATAAAGCAGAATGAACAACAGGCAAAACAATACAAAACATAAAGGAAATCATAAAGGAAATCTGTTCCTGGTTTGAAAGTGTTATTTCCTGTTTAATGGTGCAGTCCTTTGTTATTCTACTCCAGGAACTTTGTTAAAATGGTGGAGATGCAACAAGATACTATAGTTAAATGTGCACGATGTCCCACAAAGACAAAGTTTTTGCAGTTCAATAACTTTCCCGGTGTTTCTATGTTAGAACCAATTATGAACTGACATTTATAACCCAAGAAAAAAACATAGTAAATACACCATCAAGGATCATCTAGACCAACCCTCCATTTTCAGGCAGGAGGGCATCATCAAAACTCTCCTGACAGATGGCCATCCAGTCTCTAAAGTAATTGATATGCTTCCCCTACTGAGTTGGAGGTGACCCCCAAGGGCCATCTATTGAGGGATTTCTGCCCAGCACACAGATGTACTTATTTACTGGAGAAGTATGAGTCAGTCCTCTTCTTTGCAGCTGGCTGCTGTTAAGGAGGGAGAAATCTCTCTCCTTTTGCTATCCTGATTGGTGCTATCTGATAATGATGCATTTTGGGAAATGTAGTTTAGGGTAGGGCCTTTTGTATTCTCTGCCATAGGGCTCCTCCCTTCCCAAACTACATTTCCCAGAGTTCTGTGCTGTTCCCAGAAAACACTGCTCCCTCCTTTCCCGCTTCTAAAGGTGATTTACAGAGGATTGGGAGGGTTTTTTCCACTTTGCATTCTTGCTTGCTTGCTTGCCATGAAAATGAAAATCAAGGTGACTTTGAAAGAGCCTTCCGAGATTTACAAAACTAAAACTAAAAAGTATGGGGCAAGTTTCGATTCTAAAATATTTGGTGTGGGCCATGCAAACACATCAGATATGATTTCCGACTTACAAAACTTCCAAATTTCTTCCAAATTCAGAGATTTTTTTGCACGTGTCTACTATGTATCCGTAGTATGGCACAGCTGGCAAATCTGAAACCCTAGGACCAGGTTCAACCCTCCCAATAATCCATTCCTTCTTCAGCAGATTCCCAAGAGTGGGAATGCAGGTATTGAGCCCAATGAGATGGACTCAGCTACTTTTGATTTTGACTTTCCACTCCAACTTTCAGTCCTGCTCATTGCTGGCATCTGTTGTTCAATGGATGCAGATTACACCTCCCAGAGTCTCCAGACAACATGACTACAGGCCATGGTTTCTGGAAGATTCTGGGAAACATGGTCACTAGAGGATGAAGGCTTCCATGGATTTGGTAATGGTGGACCCATTCCAGGTTTTAGCCTGGATTGTAAAGGAATTGCCCAAAGACAGAACTGTCAAGGTTCAGCAGATTAGAAAGATCTGGTTCCAAATATGTTCAGCACATTGGAAAGATCTGTTTCCATTTGTACTGGAATATCATTTCTCTATGGACATGTGGTGCATCTACAGTATACAATTAATGCAGTTTCGTGCCACTTTAACTAAGATATATCATTGCTATGGAGTCCTGGGGAGTTGTAGTCTAGATAGGCAGCAAAAAAAATTGGCAGAGAAGGCTAACAAACATGCAAATCTGTAACTCCCAGAATTCTATAGCATTGGGTCATGGCAGTTGAAGTGAATTAAATTTAAGTGTAGATCAGGGGTCACCAAACTAAGTCCCATAGGTTGGATGCAGCCCTCCAATGTCCTTTGCCTGGACCCTGCACTAAAGAGGAGTGGCTTGAAGGCATGCAGGAACAACAATCCTAACCACGAACCAGCCCTCTGAATAAAACATTCGAGGATCCCTGGTATAGATGGACCCAAAGAGAATGCTTTATGCACCTGATGAAATGGAATTCTGTCTAGAGAAGTTTATGCCATACAACACTTGGTCTATAAGACTACTATTTTTGTTGCATCTATGCCAGAGCTGTGCACATTTCTGTTTTTGAAATCGGGCTCCAAATGGTTTGGAGGATTCAGCTCCCGAATGCATGAAAATTAGCCAAGCAGGGAGCAACCAAAGCTTTAGCCAGAACAGATCATAGCAGCTGGATCTTTTCAGCTAATGGGGGTTAATTATGGGGATGAACGGGGCTGAGCGGCACTCTACCTGAGGCGGAGGCGGCAGTGGCATATGGGCAAGGTATCCTCGCTCATAAGGAAAGCTATGGCTCCTCCTTTGCTTTCTTCCCCAGCAGACTCCTCCATCCCTTCCCAGCAGCACTTTGTGTGCCGCAAACATTAAAGGACCCTTATGCTCCGACCCGGAGCATGATGGGAGTTGAGGTTTCTTTCTGTGTGTGTTTCTCACTTTCTTTCTCAGCCTACCAGAGACCTGGTTGATGGTTTCCATCCATTCTCCTTCCCTCTTGTGAATTTTTAAAATGTTATGGTAAAATCTTTAAAAATTTCCAAAAAAAATGTGAATTGGTGAAATGTTCTGAAACTTGTAGTGCTTGCAAGTTTCAGAACATTTCACCAAATCACAACTAGCAGTAGATGTGGACTACAAGTGAGGTGAGTTCCATATTAATAGGCCTAAAAATGATGGAGAAACAAGCCTCTAAATCAGACATGGGCAAACACGGGCCCTCCCTCCAGGTGTTTTTGAAAGAAGCTGTTAGGAATGGTGGGAGTGGAAGATGAATGTATGTAAATTAATGATAGACATCTTCCATCCTGGATCCATCCCAGTTTCCTGGCCAGATGTTGATCTTCTTGATTGGTGTTGACATACACAAGGCTTGTGTTGATTTCCTTCTTAACTTAAGGACTATTGCAAACATTTCCATTATCACTGTCCCAGTTCTTATCACAGCTTCTCGTTAGCAAGTCCAGCAAGCAGGTAGTTAGTTATTGTAGGCCTTAATATTATACTGGTGTTTCCAAAATTATTAACTCTATCCATACATTCATCTTCCATTCTTCCATTCATTCCAACACATCATATTAAATTCACATTTATCAAATTGAATTTCTTATTACAGTGCCATGTGGACTATGTTTGATTTAAAATTCCAAAAGTGAAGCTGGATTTGAAGGAACTATTGTGCCATCAGAGATGGATTGAATGAGGGTGAACATGGGTGTGTATTATTATTATTATTATTATTATTATTATTACCCGTTTTTTTTCCTCCAAAGGGGACTCAAAGCGGCTTGACATAAAAGCATTAGCAAAAAAATACAAATATACAAACATTAAAACAGAATAGAACACAAACAGCACTAAAAAAAATCCACAGTTAAAATCCATCAAAACATATTCAAAGTGAAAAACCACAGCACCCGCTGATTGGATCTTAAACTCCTTCATCTTTGAAAACCTGTCTGAATAAAAAGGTTTTAGCCTGCATGGGATGCACATTAAAGTCCATGGGCACTTAAGGGCATTTTAATGTGCATTTCGATGCACATTTGAGTGCTCACGTTGCTCAGCAATGTCACCAGTGCAGGAATTGTTTACGAAATGCCTAACTTGAGATTATGCCATACAATGTGGATCTTAGCTTTCAAACTGAAACCAATAAACAAGTGACTAGGAGTAATAATTATCACTGAAACGAACAGTCAAATGATTGCAGAGTGAGATTTCTAGCTATGAAGATGTATTCCTAAGCAGACACAGAGGAAGGCAATGTTTCACTTTCCTCCCTTTCCACTCCAGTACAGACTGTACAATCCGCAAACCCATATTGAGCCACCAAGCTCCTTTCCACACTCTTCACCTTGGTGTCCAAGGCAACGGCTCAACTTGCTCATCCCCAAGGCTGGCTCTATGGGAATGTGTGCCCAGCTTTGCAAACAAGTGTCTCCCTCATGCATTTCTGTCTGTTGGACCTGCCTTATATGCCTACCCTCTTTATAATGCTTAATCTAAAAGGGAAGAAGGCATCAGTAATTTGGTGAGCTGGAAATCTGCAAAGTTTTGCATTCTCAAAGGTGGGATTACTTGGAAGATTGCTTAAGCATGAAGAACCCTGCAGGGATGGAAGCACAATTCATTTCGACAGAGAGGAGAAATCCATAGGTCAAGTACTGCACCTATCAATCTGAACTTTACAAAAGCAAAATCTGACTCCGGGAACTGAGGCGACTCTTTCTCAAGTTCTGAAATAGTCACTAAATTGTGTCCCCTCTAAAAAAATATTTGTGGGATACATAAAGGCTAGGGCTGGGCGGTTTCGTTCATTAATTTCGTAATTCGTTATTAATTCGTATTTAAATTAGCTTACGATCCGATATTGAGCCATGCAGGAATAGTGTGAGGAGTAATTAAAAATCGAAACAATTTTTTCCAATTTATTTCGTATTGTTTCGTAATTGTTTCGTAATTGGTTCAAAATTGTTTTGAAATTGTTTCGAAATTGTTTTGTAATTATTTCCGTATGTCTGGTGCAAGTTTTATAGTTGTTGTTTGTTTTATCAGTGATAAAAAATAAATTATCACACCAACAGTCAACAACAGAGGGAGAGGGAAGCTTCAGAAGTTCCCCCTGTCCCATTTGGAGAGTTTTTTAGCATATTGCGCAATCGCGTCCGCCATTAACGAATCGATTCGAAATTAACAAAATTTCGTAAATAACGAAATTTTGAAATCTCAAAATTTCGGAAGTATTTAGAATTTGGAAACGCTAGCGCCCCCTGGAAACGAATCGAGTTTAGAAACAATTTTTTCTGTGGTTACGCAGCCCTAATAAAGGCACTTTCTGTTGATTGGCCAAGGAATAACTTTCATATGCACAGCACCATGCCTCCCAACTGTCATTATTTGGAAGGCATTGTTCTCCTTGAGTTGCCTCTAAAATGTCCCAGTTTCTTGCTGCTCCTCCCTCTTTCCTCCTTGATCCTTTGTTCACTTTTGCTACTGTGTGCTGTTGCACGCTGGGCCTGTGCATCAGACTGTAGACAGGACATACATTCTGTGTGCCCAACGGGACGCCGGGGCTGCCTCAGATTAAAGGCCCTTGGACCTCCCCAAAACACAGTTCTGTAGAGGCTTAAAGTAATCCAACAAAGTTCTTTATTGATGAAAACAAACAGGTACTTTCAAGCTTTCTTAACAGTCTATTGGCTCTTGCAATCTTGTTCACTGGGAACAGGCACTATCTTCATAACTGTAATTAACTAATGGGGAAATCCTTAACTTCTAATCTGGGCAGTCTGTCTTTGCCTCTGTTGGCGTGGAGCCCCTGCACACGGTACCAACTGCTTCTGGCTTCCGTGAGTGACCCTTACCAAGCAGAGCTTTGTAGACTTCCAGGGAAAAAAGGAGTTCAGTTTTCGGTGATGGCTGGCTGAAGTCCCTCAGCAAAGGAGCTGTAAGGCTGTACAACCCTGGTCAGGCTGTAGGCTGTATATCTCCCCAGCCAAGCCGTAGGGCAGCAAAGGAGCTGTGTTGAGACTGTGTCTCTCTTGCCAAGCTATGGGCTGTATATCCCCGGCCAAGCTGTAGAAGACGAAGCTTTCTACAGGAGCTCTTGGTATTATGTCCTGCATGGAAAGCTTCTCTGTGTGGACTGAACCCAAACTGGTTCCTATTCCCTCCAAAACCCAAAAAGGGGGCGGGACCAGGGAACCTAACTATAATTGACAGGTGGCTTGCCCTATGATTGCAGCCAAAAGAAGCCACCTATCTGCAGAGTCCCACCTGGGATGGCAAACAAACATTTAATTCAAAGCAAATAGAATTGGAGCTCCTGGAACAGCTGTTCCAGAACATACTGCAAATTGAGTTCAAAATACAAGACCAGTTTGCACTCCTTTAACTAAGCCATGAGAAGTAGAGGGAGGAAAGCCAACTGCTGCAAATTGCTGCATCTTCAAGATGTGTATATTTGTGTATATACAAATACAGGCATTGTGAAATTTGATGCTATATATATATCCAAAACACCTCTGGTCTCAAGTATTTCAGGTAACAAAGAATCAACCTGCAATGTCAATAACTGATCTATATAACTTTATGGTATTAATAACAATTAGTAATTTAATTGCATCCTAGGCTTGAATGCACCAACTGGTTATGGAAAAGGGGAAACTGATTTGCAGTCTTTTGCCCCCCTCCCCTCCCCGGCCACAAGGAGCATCTTCTGCAAACATAATTAATGTCAGGTTTTCGTATTGCATTGAGCAACCAACACACCTACTAATTGTGAGCAATTGGCCATTGATTTAGGCGATTAGAGGAACAGCTGGCTGGCTTCAACCAACCAAAGCTCTGACATATTTCAAGAAAGCGTGATTTGTAAATGAGGCTGGTCCCTGGCAACCTTCCAGGAACACATCTAATATCAAACTGGGCAATTTGTCTCCAGCGCAATCAACTCAATCCATAACCAAGAGGTTAATGGAGCACACTACCCCTGCCACATCACTTTTATTTATGCTGCAGGTTGCACTGGAGAGGGTGTGTTTTGTTTTGATGCACTGCTGCAAGAAATGATGGGACGCAATGGCTTTGTGTTTTGATTTTCCCAACCCCTGAGCAATTGTAAAACCTGATGAGGAAATAAACGTTTTCTTCTGTGCACACACAGATCAGCTGAGACTTTTTTTAAAGACCTCATTTGCTTTCAGCCAAAATTCATGCGGTTGAGCTACAAGTCATTAAGCTGTGGACCTGTGACTTCAGGGGGAATGCAACCCCATCAAGCACAGGTTGCCATCCTATACCCTGATCTGGCTTGTGATCGACCTGGAGGATCTCTGTCTTATCAGGATTGATCCTCACCTTATTCATCCTCATCCAGACAGTCACAGCGGCCAAGCACTCATCAGTTCTTACTGTTGCTACTTGGTCCTTATACAGATTCCTCAGGAGAGAAACAAGGTGATTTGGTATGCCCATACCACCAAGATCTTGCCACAATTTATTATGATCCACACAGTCAAAGGCTTTAGAATAGTCAATAAAACAGAAGTAGATGTTTTTCTGAAACTCCCTGCCTTTCTCCATTATCCAGCGGATATTGGCAATTTGGTCTCTTGTTCCTCTGCCTTTTCTAAACCCAGCTTGTACATCCGGCAACTCTCACTCCATATATTGCTGGAGTCTTGAGGATCTTGAGCATTACCTTACTGGCATGAGAAATAAGGGCCACTGTATGAAAGTTTGAGCAGTCTTTAGCATTTCCCTTTTTTGGTATGGGGATATAAGTTGGGTTTTTTTCCCAGTCTGATGGCCATTCTTGTGTTTTCCATATTTGCTGGCATATGGCATGCATCACCTTGACAGCATCATCTTTCAAGATTTTAAACAGTTCAGCTGGGATCCCGTCGTCTCCTGCTGCCTTGTTGTTAGCAATGCTTCTTAAGGCCCATTCAACCTCACTCCTCAGGATATCTGCTAGACCTAGCCAATCACCAATCAATGATTTGTCTTCATACGTTCCTATGATTTTAACAAGGCAAGCCAAAAAAGCCCCAAAAGAGAGATAAAGAAATTAGGGTTTGTGCCTCTGAAATGGCTGTTGGGGCATATGGTTCTGACAGTTCAATACAAAACATTTTCAAGGAAATGACAGTAAAATGGGATGTTAGTCCACGGAGAGATGGAAATGCATTTCCCAACCCAAGCCCAGTGCTATATCACAAACTGGGTTTGACTCGTGCTTGGATCCCAAAAGCATTTGATGGGATGGGTGCTGGTAATGCTACCCCTCTATTCTGCTCTGGTTAGACCACACCTGGAATATTGTGTCCAATTCTGGGCACCACAATTCAAGAGAGATATTGACAAGCTGGAATGTGTCCAGAGGAGGGCGACTAAAATGATCAAGGGTCTGGAGAACAAGCTATGAGGAGCGGCTTAAGGAGCTGGGCATGTTTAGCCTGAAGAAGAGAAGGCTGAGAGGAGATATGACAGCCATGTATAAATATGTGAGAGGAAGCCACAGGGAGGAGGGAGCAAGCTTGTTTTCTGCTTCCCTGGAGACTAGGACACGGAACAATGGCTTCAAACTACAAGAAAGGAGATTCCATCTGAACATGAGGAAGAACTTACTGACTGTGAGAGCTGTTCAGCAGTGGAACTCTCTGCCCTGGAGTGTGGTGGAGGCTCCTTCTTTGGAAGCTTTTAAACAGAGGCTGGATGGCCATCTGTCAGGGGTGATTTGAATGCAATATTCCTGCTTCTTGGCAGGGGGTTGGACTGGATGGCCCATGAGGTCTCTTCCAACTCTTTGATTCTATGATTCTATGATTCTGGTGGCCCTTAAAACACAAGACTGGGTCTTTTACAAATGCGCAATGAACGAGGATGGGTGGATTTCCCTTTGGGGAGGCATCCAAAATGCCAGTAATCATTAAAGGCAAACATGAGGAGCCATGCTTGGCTCCAATTTGCATGTGGTTTTGACAGTGTTGTTCAGCCCCCAATTAATTTTCTTTCATGCCGTCCACCGTAATGGGCCTCCTCTGATCTGCAATGGCTTTTTAAAGTTACAAATTAAAAGTGTGCATACAAAAATCAAAGTCTATTTTCAGAACCCATTTCCTCCCCTTAGGCCCTATTAAAAAGCAAACATGTACAGTTGGGAAGGCAACTGTTTGACCACCTGGCAGTGTCTCCACCAGGCTCTTTGTGTGCTTTGATCATGTGGAAGCGCTGGCTACACAGATTGGGCAATGCCCAGGGAGGAGGTGTAGAGGCTTGCAAGGACAACGGTCCGTTGCGTGCAAAGGGTTCAGCACATCAGAGACTATTCTGAAAACCCAAAGCTATTCTATGAGTGGATGTCTCAGCTCATTTCATTCTCACAGGCAGTCATCGGGCACTCATTCCCTCAATCACAACCTCCTACAACTCACATTGGGATGATAAGATGAGGGGGGAAAGACTTTAGCATAGATCCTCCTGTGCTTGGATTTATTGTGCACAGAGGGCAGCACCCAACCCATAATGGCCCACCATCTGGATTTTAACTGCGTTTTTTTTTTAATGCTGCTTGTATTTAATTCTATTTTAATGTTAGCATTTTTGGATATTTTAAATTGTATATTAATGCTAAATAAATAGAAGGATGATGATGATGAGGAGGTTTGGATTATTGATACTTCCATACCAGGTGACAGCCAAATTGATGAAAAACAACAGGAAAAACTCAGCAGTTATCAAGATCTCAAAATCAAACTGCAAAGGCTCTGTCATTAACCAGTCCAGGTGGTTCAAGTGGTAATTGGTACATTGGGTGCTGTGCATTTGGAAACAATATGCATTGACCAAATCACAATCTGTCAACTGCAAAACGCCACCTGACTTGGACCTGCAGACATCATTTGAAAATGCATCACACAGTTCTAGATGCTTAGGAAGTGTTCAACTTGTGATTTTGTGATACGAAATCCAGCATGTAGATCTCGTTTGCTGTGGCATACTGTGTTTTTGTGTCAGAATAATAATAATAATAATAATAATAATAATAATAA
>NW_026847993.1:22221792-22250679 GCF_025583915.1 Anolis sagrei ordinatus | reverse complement strand
ATTTCCTGGTATTTTCAATCTTTTTTTAAAGAAAAATTTGTAAATAATTTAAAAATCAAACCTCCAGTGCCCCCTACATACGAAACGAGTTTAGAACCATTTTTTTCTTGATTAACCAAGCCTAGTAATCACTATCCTAAGACTCCTGTAATAGTGAACTAACATACATTAGAATTTTAAAAGTAATTAAAAATATCGTCATTAAAATGCCAAGGTGAAACTTCATACCACAAAAGTTAAAAACGAAGATTAAAACAAAGGTTAAAATAGACCAGCTATTATACAATCCCAATCCAGTTCAAATATCTGCGTCACCCCTACAGTTTACCCTAATCGCCTCCAAATATGCAGTTCTCAGCTGCGTTGCTTTATGAAGAAAAAGGACCGTTTGGTGTGTTATCTTAGCATTCTGGCCAGCCATTAAAAATGTAGTTTTGATATGGGGGTCCCAGTGAGTCTTCTGTGTAATGAATGGTCCAAGGTATTGATTTCTCTTTTTCTTGTACAAAATACAACTAAACAGTACATGTGTAATATCCCCTATCACTGTCACCCCACAGATACAGAATAGCTCATTATATGGAACTTGGTTAAACCTTCCATGTTTAACCATTGTATCAGTCTGTTCAAATACCCTCCTTCGATGTATAGGCATTTCTGTCTTTAGGTATTTTGCCATTTGAAAAATATGTTTGAAGCAACAGTCATTTCAGTGAGCTGGCTTTACTAAGGGTGGTAATATTTTTCCGAGCCTCTATATCCTGTATTCGTTGTGCCACTATTTTAAGGTCTAGTTCTTTTAGGAGATTTGGGTATAGAATTGGAAGTCCACAACTCCTAATGTATTTTGTCAGTTGCACTAGCCAAGAGGACTGATGTTGGTTTTTGATCTGCTCTAACAGGCACAATTTTGGTAGTCTTCCATTTGCCATAGTATTTAGTTTTATCCCGTATTTATTTATTTATTTAGAACTTTTATATACCGGTCTTCTCACCTCCGCCATGATTTCTAACTGTACCCAGGTATCATGACTATCATAAGAGGATGTGATTGGTGGGATGTAAACATTTATCAGTATAAGCTCCATTTCTTTATGGCTGAACTTAATGGCCAATATGTTGTGGTTATCACCCCCCATGAATAATCCTTCCCCTTGCCACTGTAATTCCTCCTTAATACATATACATAGGCCCCCTGAGGCATGCCCCTTATTCCCTCTTTTATGAGCAGGTGTGTACCAACACTGAAATCCAGGAAATTGTATTGAGTCACCCACTTCTACTAACCAAGATTCTTATAACGGTAATATCTCAAAATCAGATAGGAATCTCACCAATTCACGGTCAACATTCTCTTTCTAGCCAACTACATTCCAGATTACAATCTGAATAGGTCTTACTGTATCTAAATGTTCTGGTTGACCTGGTTGTATTAGTATTGAAGATTCTGACAGTCAGTTTATATCTGGGGCTGGTACAATGTCGTCAATGTTGTTGTTGTTCATTCATTCAGTCGTCTCCGACTCTTCGTGACCTCATGGACCAGCCCACGCCAGAGCTCCCTGTCGGCCGTCACCACCCCCAGCTCCTTCAAGGTCAGTCCAGTCACTTCAAGGATGCCATCCATCCATCTTGCCCTTGGTCGGCCCCTCTTCCTTTTGCCTTCCACTTTCCCCAGCATAAATGTCTTCTCTAGGCTTTGCTGTCTCCTCATGATGTGGCCAAAGTACTTCAACTTTGTCTCTAGTATCCTTCCCTCCAATGAGCAGTCGGGCTTTATTTCCTGGAGGATGGACTGGTTGGATCTTCTCACAGTCCAAGGCACTCTCAGAACTTTCCTCCAACACCACAGTCAAAAGCATCTATCTTCCTTCGCTCAGCCTTCCCTAAGGTCCAGCTCTCACATCCGTAGGTTACTACAGGGAATACCATGGCTTTGACTAGGCGGATCTTTGTTGCCAGTGTGATGTCTCTACTCTTTACTATTTTATCGAGACTGGACATTGCTCTCCTCCCAAGAAGTAAGCGTCTTCTGATTTCCTGGCCACAGTCTGCATCTGCAGTAATCTTTGCACCTAGAAATACAAAGTCTGTCCCGGCCTCCACATTTCTCCCTCTATTTTCCAGTTGTCAATCATTCTTGTTGCCATAATCTTGGTTTTTTTATGTTTAGCTGCAACCCAGCTTTTGCGCTTTCTTCTTTCACCTTAAAGGTCTCTCTCTTCTCTTCTCTGGGTTGCTGCGGGTGCTGTCTGTTGCTGCCATTTAGAATTGCTTTTGTCCTTCTAGCATTCGCACTGACTTTGGTCGCTGTTGCTTTTGTTGTCACCAACATAATGTCTGTGGTCATGCCTGGGTTATTAGTGTTCATTCTATTGCAAAGTGAGTTTGGAGTTGCACTCATTTCCTTATTTTTCCTTATCTGACCATTTTGGACTCATTTGTGAAAGGTGATGCTGTCTTGGTTTGGTGCGTCCTCCTGATTTGAGTCCTTACAGCTTGATGTTGAATTTAGTTGTTTCATTCTGGTTTGTAGTTTAGCTAAGACTCTGTCTTAAGCTGTTAGGGAGACTTTGCAAAAGTTCTTTATCAGTAACTCTTCCGTATTGTCTGTGTTCAGTGGTTTCCTTGAAAACAGTGGTCTAAAACAAACGTCCTTGTAATAGCGTACAGGGAAAATTCCCAAGGAGCATAGCAATGACTCCTTCCTCATTAATAATCCAGGAATATAGGCATGTTTGAAATGGAGTGACACCCTTGTGAATTCCCAAGTACCCATCAGAGGCTTAGTTGCTATTAGAGATGTATTCCTGCATTTCAAAATCTCTTCGATATGGTTGTTAGCTTTGTGTATGGAACTCCAGATGGGCAGTGCTCCATTAAAAGGGTAAATCTATATAAATAAAAATGTAATGTTCGTTTGTGGGATTCACAGAACTCAAAAACCACTGGAAGAATTGACACCAAATTTGGACACAAGACACCTAACAACCCAATGTATGTTCTTCACTAAAAAAATTGATTTTGTCATTTGGGAGTTGTAGTTGCTGGGATTTATAGTTCACCTACAATCAAAGAGCATTCTGAACCCCACCAACGATGGAATTGAACCAAACTTGGCACACAGTTCTCCCATGACCAACAGAAAATACTGGAAGGGTTTGGTGGGCAGTGTCCTTTGGTTTTGGAGTTGTAGTTCACCTACATCCAGAGCACTGTGGACTCAAACAATGATGGATTTGGACCAAACTCTACACGAATACTCAATATGCCCAAATGTGAACACTGGTGGAGTTTGGGAAAATAGAATCTTGACATTTGGGAGTTGTAGTTGCTGGGATTTATAGTTCACCTACAATCACAGAGCATTCTGAACCCCACCAATGATAGAATTGGGCCAAACCTCCCACACTGAACCTCCATGTGGGCCACAGCAACACGTGGCAGGGGACAGCTAGTATCTAATACTAGCTCAAAGTTTTGTATCATCCAACTGTTGCTGTGTTCCTCTGGGGCCCGTTCATGTATGTCCGTAGCCTGGTAAGGGTTTTCCTCATTTTTGGCTTTCCTTCCTGCCGTCTCTGTGGCCGTCTCTGTTGAGGAGATTCACTGATTCCCTGTACTGCATGAGGCCTCTAGTATCTGAGATTGCTTCTCTGATTGCTTTGTACGTAAATCCAGGATCTCTATTGCTTTGGGGCTGAGGAGTTCAAGCGTCTTGGCTATTCAAAGACATTGCTCAGCAAGCAATGATAAATCAATTCTGTCTTCTATGGGTTTGGTGCTTTTGATATCTCCTCTTCCTCAACCCCGACATTCAGACTGACGTGATCAAGGAGTGGTGTCAGAACCCCATCCCTCAAGGGCTCGAATCTGTTGGTTAAAGTTACAACTGTCTCCTCAGGCATCCTTGAAACCTCTGCTTGGCCTGTAATAGCAAACTCCTCTAAGTAACTTTGTTTTAGTAAAATGGATTCACTCACTGGCTTTGGAGATCTTTTCCTTCTTTTACAATCCTTCTTGTCGTTTAGTGAGCCCTGGGCAGTTGGGGAGGAAGAGGGGCCGACCAAAGGCAAGATGGATGGATGGCATCCTTGAAGTGACTGGCTTGACTCTGAAGGAGCTGGGGTTGTGATGGCCGACAGGGAGCTCTGGCGTGAGCTGGTCCATGAGGTCACGAAGGGTCAGAAACGACTGAATGAATTAATAACAAGTTGTGCCTCATACCTCTCCTTGTTTTGTCTGAAGGATTATCAGCAGCCTAATTAGCTTCTCTTTCCTCTCCTGGCTTCCACAGATATAGTCTAAAAATAGCTGATAAAATGCTAGTATGCAATAGTATATGTAATTAAAACAATAGATAAAATGTTAAAAACAAACCGGGGAGTCGTCCTCGGCGCCATCTTCCGCACAAGCACTATTTTTTCTTATCCTTTTTTTTTTTTTTTTGCTGGGCCTTTGTTTATGTGGGCTATTTGAAGTTTAGAGCTAATTCCACACAAAACCCAGAAATACTGTTTCCCTCACAAAATTGCCATGTGTTGCTATTTTCTCTGCAAAGAACAAAAACATGATGGCGACCCAAAGGCAAACCTATTGGCTTTCTTGGCAAGATCTGTTCTTGCCAACAGGCTTTGTCCTGTTCTGAGATTGAGAGAGGACGGCCTGCCCAAGGTTGCCCAGTGGGTTTCCATGCCTATATAGATTTGAATCTGGGATTCAAACTCTTATCTCCAGCATCTGTCCAATGCTCTGTCTTATGGTTGCAATAGATTTGAATGGGTATTCAGCACCTGGTCTCCAGAGTCCCACTACAATGCTCAATCCTAATTGCTGTAGTAGAGTCGAACCTGCAACCCAAATCCTAGACTCCAGAGTTGCAGTGCAATGCTCAATCCAATACTGAATCATTGGCTGTAATAGATTGGAACCTGGGATTGGAACCCTTATCTCCAGAATCCCAGCCCAATGATCAATGACTACGCCATGTTTTATGTGAAATTTGTGCAGAAAGAGTCTCGAATTGCAAAATTGTGTGTCAATGAAGAATTCTCTATATCAAGGTTTCTCCATTTGGAACATGTAGCGTCAGAGGCGGCTCTAGGTAATTTTCAACGGTAAGCAAACAATATTTTGTTGCCCCTCCCCCCAACCAATCATTGATATATATTTTCTGTTCGTTGTGGGAGTTCTGTGAGCCATATTTGGTTCAATTCCATCATTGGTGGAGTTCAGAATGCTCTTTGGTTGTAGGTGAACTATACATCCCAGTAACTACAACTCACATATGTCAAGGTCTATTTTCCCCCAAGAGCACCTCAAGAGTGCCCCTGGGCAAAATCAACTATACTGCAAATGCTTACTTTGTGTAATGGGTTCCCGAGGCTTCCCCCGGACTGCATGGGCTGTTGTGAGCCGAGGGGGTGCTCCTCAAGTGGCAGTCGAGGGGCATTTACAGAGGCGCCTCTGCGCCCCTGGCAAAAAAAAGTGTACTGCGACCGCTTACTTTGAGTAATGGACGAGCCGCCCCTGTGTAGCGTCATCCCCTTCCCCCACAACTGAAAACAAAAGGGAAGTGTTCTTTTGTATTACAAAACTATTTCACATGGTTGTGGGAACCCACTGGGGAATATGCCATGCTGCATCAGCTTCTTGTATTCTTTGCAAGCAACCTGCCTTTCCTGAGTCATTGTCATAACAGATGCTCTTCTGGGGCCCCAATAGCCAGACTCAAGGAAAGGGCAACTTCCTCGAAGAACACAGAGAACACTGCAGAGACAACTTTAAACACCCTGATGGATCAGTTCATAAATCCCCAGAGTGGAAGTGAATTAAGCAAAACGTGCCTGGGCCAACTGCAAAGGGTCAGGGAAGGAATTCTTCACTGAAATGAAGCAAGAAGTCCCTGATGGGCAGGCAGAGCTCCCTCCCTTTCCTGCAGTGCACATTCCTTGCCATTCTTAAGGATTGCAAGTGGGAGAGAGACGCAATCCATCACAGGAGCGACAGAAGAGGTCAGCCATTAATTAACACCCAAATTAAAGTTTTTCAAGGAACAGTCACAACTGCCTTTGTTTTGACATTTAAATCACTGGCAGCCTGACTTCTAGGCTTAGTGGGGGGGGGCCTGGCTATCCCAGTGCCTTACATTAATTGCCTTCATTTTCCATGTATACCGCTTTTGATTTATTGTCATCTTTCTTGCAAAAACACAAAGCACCCCCATAAGCTATAATTCATTTACATTGGCTGGTTTGAATTTTTTTAGTCTTTGATTATTTGTAGATTTAAATAATATGTCCTCTCTAGGGACCTCTAGTACCTCCAGTGCAATTTATGCAGAAGTTGGCTACAATGTCATCATGGAGGATCTAGACCAAGCATGGGCCAACTTGGGCACTTCTTCCAGGTGTTTTGGACTTCAACTCCCACAATTCCTAATGGTCCAAGGCCCCTTCCCTTTCCTTTTCTCCTTTTCGCTTAAGCAGCTGAGGGGAAAAGGAAGGGACCTGAGGCTGTTAGGAACTGTGGGAGCTGGAGTCCAAAACACCTGGAAGGAAGGCAAAGTTGGTACATGACTGGTCTAGACCTTCTCAGAGAGAGTTTTTATTCTTTTCAAATGTGTTTTTCCCCCCACTTTCATGGGAGTCCTGAAAATACAGAGAGTTGGCTGACTGGAAGTTCAAAGTAGAATGTGAACAAGGACTGGGAAGAAATTTGGGTTTCTTTTCTCTGAAAAGGTTTGTCATTGTCCTGTTCTTATATTGAGATCATATGACTCAACCAGTGGGTTTCCATGTGTGAATGGGCATTCAGACTCTGATCATCCAGAGTCTTGACTTGTTGGGGCTCAGCAGCAAGATGCTATGGATTCCTCAGAGGACAAGGGGGATGATGTATGTAAATAGTCAGGAGTCTGTATGTAAATAGGGTGAATTGCAGGCCTTAGATCAGAGAGAAGTGTCAGCAGTTGCAGAGGAGACAGGGATGTTTGAGATTACAATGTCTTCCTTAACAACCAGGGAAAACTCTGTTTCTCTTGGGATTCACCATTCAGAAGCAGATGGTGCAGATGGGGAGTTTTCTTGCGAAATCAGATTAGGTCTCCACATGGAGGGAGTGAAGGATAGATTAGTTAGGTGTTCAGAAACATTCAGTGAGAAGTCCTGGAAACCCAGATCTCAAAAACATGACCTCATGGCTTCTTGGTCGAGCCTGAGCTTAAATTAAGTGATGCTTACTTGGTGTCTCCAGAGCAGACAATGTTGCCATAGAATCAAGTTCCTGTTTCAGCTCTCAAGTTCATTATTCTAGTCTCCTGTGTTTGCCCATGTTCTTTAAAGAGTTTTACCTTAGAAAAGTTTCTGTTTTCATGCTTATGGATTTATGCCTATGTTCTTGAATTTCTGGATTTCATGTACCTTGCTTTTTTTGAACTACTGATTTTTTTTAGTCGATATGGATTATTGCTATTTCATAGCATCTTTCCTCCTGCTTTTTGAGAAATGCCCCTTTTCCCTTTGGTATAGGCTTTTGTAAATAAACTGCTGTAGTCAGTTACTACTGAACTCTGTGTGGTACTGTGTAAAAAGGTGTTCCACAGCTTGAGTGCAACATGATCCAACACACAGTCCACTTCATTGCATTGCTTCATGGAAGGTGCCAATGCTTTTTAATATTGGATTCTGAAGAATATGAGCAGGAAGGTGCCTTTGTACCTCTGATCTGCTTGAGGGCTTTATAGAGGCAAATAGTTGACCACAGAAGAATTGGAATAGATTTAGTAGAATAGATCTTAAGCCTGATCCAGCTTGCCTCTTATGTAGGAGCAAAGGGACTGCTGATATATAGCTGCACAGGTTAAACTAGCACCTGAGGACAAAGTCAAGATTCAAGCTAGGATAAGAACACCATTATTTCACATGGCCTTGGGTTCTCACCTGGAACACTAGACCAGAACCTACAAGATGAAAGGCAAGGCCAACATCTAAAGGCAAAGAATCAAAGGTGCAAGTGCAGGATAAAGGAGGCCCACCTTGCCAGTCATACTCAGGTATGCTACTGATCATTGCCAGGAGTGAATTGAGCTGACTGTGAGCCTTGAATACTAAGCACCTGCTAAATAAGCTAATGCACAGTATTAGGGTGCATTACCAGAAGCAGAGAGCCTGCTGCAGAGCATGAGAAGTAATAGAGAGTCTTTTCTGTTCTGTACTTGTCAGGTTATCTCTGAGATATTGGCTGAGATTCTACATCGGGAAATCTCTGCATGCAGAGTCATGCATAATTGGATTTTGCATTGAATGGCAATGTGAACCAGCTGGACCATGGCAGCAAACATGCTACTGAATGCATAATCAAATGTACACATGCACAACGCACAACCATAGGCATCAGTGGCATTATATGTACAACTCTGTTTCTGCAACCTTAAATAGAATGAGGATTTTTTGCACTGGACCAAAATTTCCCACTGCTTCCATAGGGGAACCTACACGTGTAAGACACGAAGGAAATTGCAGTATTCTTCTCTCATTCTGGATGCTACTGAGCAAAAGCAACAATCAGAGGAAAGTAACTAGATTGGTTAGCAGCCTGGAAACTAATTCCAATGAGAAGCACTTGAAGGAATACAATATATTCAGCAAGAAGAAGAAAAGGTTAATGGGAGATATTGTAATAGTCTTTAAATAGTTGGAGGACTATGACATTATCCTCCATATAGGAGCCACAGACTTATAGGGTTGGATGTCCACTAGTCGAATTTCCCCCCATGCAGGAATATGCAGTGAAAACACTACTGGGAGATGACCATCCAACCTGGGTTTAAAGGCATCCAAAGAAGGAGATGCGACTATCCTTCAAAGTACACTGCCCACTGTCAAACAATACAAATCCTTCCTAATGTATCTAATGGAACAGGACACCAGCTCAACTATCAAATACAAGAATGGGAATAAGCTCCACATATTGGCATTGTGGAGCAAATAAAGGCTGGTGCACCCACATGGGGTGGGAATGCCTAAATACAATAATTTTCTGGGTGGGTTCTGGTCGCTTCTGGAGTGAGAGAATCAGCCATCTACAAAGATGTGGTCCAGGGGATGCCTGGATGTGTTGTAATCCTGTGGGGAGGCTTCTCTCATTCTCATTCTCTGGGAAAAGATAGTAAAGGAAATGGAGAAACTATTAAAAATACCAGTTGAGGTAAATATGGAATTTATGTTAATGGCAATAATAGGAAACAGTAAGATTAATGTAAAAAACCAAGATTTGTGTAAAACAATGATCTTAGCAGGAAAGGCAGTGATGGGCTGGGGCAGAGAGATTATAAAAATGGAATATGGAAAATGGGAACTATTCCCCATTTGATCAAGTCCAATCGGACATTACAGCATGTATAGTTTGAGAGGATAGGCAGGAGGATGAAACAGAAGGAATTAAAGAGAAATGGAAGATTTATATGGAATGGATAGAAAGTGGTGAAACCAATATAGATACTATACAAAGATCAAGCTATAGAGGAAAATATTGCAGCGGGATTGAAGGGGGGGGGGGCAGGAAAAAATGTGAAAAGAAGAATAATTTTGTAAATGAATAGATAATACAGAAATACTCCATTATTACCAATGAGTACACGCAATAGTTGTCTACTACCTATTCAAAGATTGTGCTATGATGTCCTCTCTCTCTATATATAACTAGTCAGCGAGAAGCAGCCAGATTGCTCACCGGAGCAGCGTACAGGGAGCACACCACCCCCCTGTTGCGTCAGCTCCACTGGCTGCCGATCCAATTCTGAGCACAATTTAAAGTGCTGGTTTTGACCTATAAGACCCTATACGGTTCCGGCCCAGTGTATTTGTCCGAACGGATCTCCCTCTACGTCCCACCTCGAAGTTTAAGATCTTCTGGGGAGGCCCTGCTCTCGACCCCGCCTCTATCACAAGTGAGGCTGGCGGAGACGAGGAGCAGGGCCTTCTCGGTGGTGGCCCCTCACCTGTGGAACTCACTCCCCGGGGAGATTAGATCAGCGACTTCCCTTTTTTCATTCAGAAAAAAATTGAAGACCTGGAAGGGGGGCCAGGCTTTTGGACATTCTGGCAGCTAAAGGAAAGACCTTGATGATGGGCAGGAATTGACGGAACGGAATGGATTTATGGAACTCTGAACACTGACCATGAGATTGCTTACTATTGTGTTATGTACTGATGTTTTTAACCTGTTAACTGTTAATTGCTTTTATGTATGTATGTATTTTTGACATAGGCATCGAATTGTGCCTTCCTTTGTAAGCCACCCTGAGTCCCCCTTGGGGGTGAGAAGGGCGGGGTAGAAGTAACTGAAATAAATAAATAAATAAAATAATATATATATAATCACCTGACTGTCAAACAATAGAAGTTCTTCCTAATCTTTAGGTGGCATCTTTTTCCCTGCACTTTGGATCCATTGATTCGTGTCCAAGAAATTCAAGGAGACTTTGCTCTCTCTTACTCCACGGAAGCAGGATTTCATAGAATCACAGAATAATAGAGTTGGACCATCTAGCCCAACCATAGAATCATATAATCCTAGAGTTGGAAAATACCTGGTGGGCCATCCAGACCAACCCCATTCTGCCAAGAAGCAGGAAAATCACATTCAAAGCACCCCCGACAGATGGCCATCCAGCCTCTGTTTCAAAGCCTCCAAAGAAGGAGCCTCCATCACACTCCGGGCAGAGAGTTCCACTGCTGAAAAGCTCTCACAGTCAGGAAGTTCTTCCTAATGTTCAGATGGAATCTCCTTTCTTGTAGTTTGAAGCCATTGTTTCATATCCTAGTCTCCAGCAGAAAACAAGCTTGCTCCCTCCTCCCTATGACTTCCTCTCACATATTAAAACATGGCTATCATGTCTCCTCTCAGCCTTCTCTTCTTCAGGCTAAACATGCCCAGCTCTTTATAGGGCTTGTTGTCCAGACCCCTGATCCCTCTGGTCCTTCTTCCATGCAGGAAAAGCACAATCAAAGCATCCCCAACAGATGGCCATCTAGCCTCTGTTTCAAAGCCTCCAAGGAAGGAGCTTCCACCACGTTCTGAGGCAGAGGGTTACACTGTTGAACAGCTCTCCTTACAGTCAGGAAGTTTTTCCTATTGTTCATTGGAATATCCTTTCCTGGCATTTGAACCCATGGCTCTATTGAGTCCCAATCTACAGGGCAGCAGAAAACAAGCTCTCTTCCTTAAGACGCCCTTTTACATACTTATCCATGGCTCTCATGTCTCCTCTCCACCTTCTCTTCTGAGGCTAAACAGATCCAGCTCTTAAAAAATCTCCTCAGAGGGATCATTCATGGTCTCCGGGCCTTTGATCCTTTGAGTCACCCTCTTCCTCTGGACACCTTCTTCTAGCTTGGAGTCAATATCCCTTTTGAACTGTGGGGCCCAGAACTGGACACAGTACTCCAGGTGAGGTCCAACCAAAGCAGAACCTAGACTTCCCTCGATCTAGAGACACTAGACTCCTTTTGATTCAGCCCAAAATTCCATTGGCTTTGCAGCTGTTGCATCATACCTTTGAGCTGGAAATGAATGGAAATGGCAAGGGTGCCATATTTTGCGTGTATGTGTGTGTGTTGAATATCAGGAGAAAACTGCCTAATGGTGAGGATGTTGTGACAGTGGAACAGACTGTCTCAGGAGGTGAGGCATTTTGGCTGGCGGTATTTCAGTAAAGAGCATATGGCCATCTGCTAGAGACGCCTCATCTCCGAGCTTCCTGCACCATGCAAGGAGTCAGACTGGATGCCCTTGAAAGCCTCTTCCAATTTCATAGAAACAGCAGGATAGTTTCCTCTGCTACACAACAAAGATGTCAGCTGTGGTCAAATAGCTGGAGAAGAATGGCAAATAATACAATAGCAGAAGATCCTTTCCTGATGTCTCCAGAAACTGCAAAAACCTGAGATGAAGTCCTGCTGTTTTCCTCAGAGGTGGCTGGATGATAAGAGCATCGGGGGGGGGGGGGGGAGAGAGACGAGACTTTTCCAGTCTTTGTAAGGCACTCATCAAAAGATAAAGAAGTACCAATTCCCCACAAAACGAGGAAAGCAGTAACAAGAAATTAGGAACGCGTCTCACATTGTTTCTACCACTGCTACATGAGTCTGCCTGCTGTGTCCCATTTTTCCTTGTCATGCGAAAATCTCCCGAGACTGGAGGAATCACTTTGGAATTCTGGAAGTGTGTGCAAAATGGAGAAAGAGAAAGAAACAACCTTTGTAAAGCTAAGATGTTGTGATGTCTCAGCTAATCTCCCATCAGGTAGCTCTTTTTCCTCCTCCTCTTTCTTCTTCTTCTTACTTCTTCTTCTTCAGTATGATTGGTTAGAGCAAAGTGTTCCAAATTCCACTTTGGGGACAGGGCTCTATGTCTTGAGCAGTATCATTGATATATTATTATTATTATTATTATTATTATTATTATGTAAAAATTTTCCCTTGACACTATAACGACCATAATTCCATAGCATTCCATCACTGAGACACAATCACTCTTTGACAGATAAGGCTAAAGATTCTGTGAAAGAACCATGTCCGTGCTCCTGTAGCCAGGGGCGGCTCAACCCATTACGCAAAGTAAGCATTTGCAGTATAGTTGATTTTTCCCAGGGGCGCTCTTGAGGCGCTCTTGGGGGGAAATAGACCTTGACATATGCGAGTTGTAGTTACTGGGATGTATAGTTCACCTACCTGTTGTGTCAGCTCCATTGGCTGCCGATCCAATTCCGAGCACAATTCAAAGTGCTGGTTTTGACCTACAAAACCCTATACGGTTTTTTTGTCCGAACGGATCTCCCTCTACGTCCCATCTCAGAGTTTAAGATCTTCTGGGGAGGCCCTGCTCTCGACCCCGCCTCTATCACAAGTGAGACTGGTGGGGACGAGGAGCAGGGCCTTCTTGGTGGTGGCCCCTCACCTGTGGAACTCACTCCCCGGGGAGATTAGATCAGCGACCTCCCTTTTGTCATTCAGAAAAAAATTGAAGACCTGGATATGGGACCAAGCTTTTGGACATTCTGGCAGCTAAAGGAAAGACCCAATGATGAGCAGGAACTGATGGAACAGAATGGACATTCGGAACTCTGAACACTGAGCATGAGATTGTTTACTATTATATTATGTATTGATGATTTTAATCTGTTAATTGTTTAAATTGCTTTTATGTATGTTTGTATAATTGACATAGGCATCAAATTGTGCCTTCGTTTGTAAGCCGCCCTGAGTCCCCCCTCAGGGGTGAGAAGGGCGGGGTAGAAGTAACTGAAATAAATAAATAAAATAAATAACTTACAATCAAAGAGCATTCTGAACTCCACCAATGATGGAATTGAACCAAATATGGCACACAGAACTCCCACGACGAACAGAAAAATATATCAGTGATTGGTTGGGGGGGGGGGGGCAAAAACCCTCAGCTTATTTGTTGTTCATTCGTTCAGTCATTTCCGACTCTTCGTGACCTCATGGATCAGCCCACGCCAGAGCTCCATGTCGACCGTCACCACCCCCAGCTCCTTCAAGGTCAATCCAGTCACTTCAAGGATCCCATCCATCCATTTTGCCCTTGGTCGGCCCCTCTTCCTTTTACCTTCCACTTTCCCCAGCATAATTGTCTTCTCTAGGCTTTGCTGTCTCCTCATGATGTGGCCAAAGTACTTCAACTTTGTCTCTAGTTTCCTTCCCTCCAATGAGCAGTCGGGCTTTATTTCCTGGAGGATGGACTGGTTGGATCTTCTCGCAGTCCAAGGCACTCTCAGAACTTTCCTCCAACACCACAGCTCAAAAGCATCGATCTTCCTTCGCTCAGCCTTCCCTAAGGTCCAGCTCTCACATCCATAGGTTACTACAGGGAATACCATGGCTGTTTGCTTACCGTTGAAAATTACCTAGGGCCGCCTCTGCCTGTAGCACTGAGCCATGGCAGTTGAAATGGTGTCAGACTGCATTAATTCTACAGTGCAGATGCACCCCTAGAGATCTCTCAAGTAACACAATGATAGTACTCTAATTCCCTTTCAGTCACCATGGCTGCACCCCATGGGATCCTGGACTTTGTAATTTGATGAGGTATTAGGGCAGAGCTTTCTAAACAATGCTCCATATGCTGCCAAGTGTAGGTTTCCATAGGATGGAACCATCTCAGTGAAAGAGGAATTATACTACCTCATCACGTTGGAAGGGGAAAGCATGGGCTTTAAGAATAGATTATTTATTTATTTATTTATTTTATTATTTATTTTATTATTCGAACTTATATACCGCCACTCCCCTGGGGCTCGGAGTGGCTTACAAGAATGGCTAAAATCTAACACAATTTAAAAACAATTTAAAACAATTTAAAAACAGCAATATCAAAAATGAAAGGCTTGTCAAATTGCCCCTCTTCTATCGTCCGTAGTCCCGTTTGGCATTCTACCTCCCCTTTAGACTCACATATGGAAACTTAAGAGCTGGCAATGCATTATTCTTACATTCATTACATGGTCACTATTACTTTTATGTTATGCAATCAGGAGTAACAACAATATCCAAAACCAAGAGATCCTTTTTCCTGCCCAAAGCCTCTTACATTAGAAGAGACTGGCACCAGATTAAAACCATCTTCCCATGGGTAAAATGGAACCCCAGATGATGTTCTGCATGGAAACCCAGATGATGCAAGGGACAGTGATCCAGGTTAGAACCATTGCTTCCCATGCAATTCTATGGTTCTGCACCAAAGCATATAAGATATGAGAGGCATTGGTCCAGGTTAGAACCATTGTTTTCCATGGGATCATGTTGTTCTGCATCAAGCCCCACAGCATAACATAGACAGTGATGCAGGGTAAAACCATTTCTTTCCATGGGATAATAATGTTCAGCCCTAAATTCTATATAATACAAGAGACTGCTGACAGTTGGGCAATGAAACAGGATGGGAAACTATGATGGTTCCTATCCCACCTGTTTTTCAGTTGTAAACATGTTCCCTCCTTTCAGGACACTTCTGCCTCTTTTCAACCTCAGAACATGTGACAAACTCCATGCCTCTTGTTTGGAAAGAGGCTGAAGTCTCCTTCAGGGAGAAATGTCTCCATGTTATGAGGTCCATTGCTAGAGTTCCTTCCTTTTAGGTCGCTTCTGCCTCTTTTCAACCTCAGAACATGTGACAAACTCCATGCCTCTTGTTTGGAAAGAGGCTGAAGTCTCCTTGAGGGAGAAATGTCTCCATGTTATGAGGTCCATTGCTAGAGTTCCTTCCTTTCAGGACACTTCTGCCTCTTTTCAACCTCAGAACATGTGACAAACTTCATGCCTCTTCTTGTTTGGAAAGAGGCTGAAGTCTCCTTGAAGGAGAAATGTCTCCATGTTATGAGGTCCATTGCTAGAGTTCCTTCCTTTCAGGACACTTCTGCCTCTTTTCAACCTCAGAACATGTGACAAACTCCATGCCTCTTCTTGTTTGGAAAGAGGCTGAAGTCTCCTTCAGGGAGAAATGTCTCTATGTTATGAGGTCCATTGCTAGATTTCCTTCCTTTCAGGACACTTCTGCCTCTTTTCAACCTCAGAACATGTGACAAACTTCATGCCTCTTCTTGTTTGGAAAGAGGCTGAAGTCTCCTTGAAGGAGAAATGTCTCCATGTTATGAGGTCCATTGCTAGAGTTCCTTCCTTTCAGGACACTTCTGCCTCTTTTCAACCTCAGAACATGTGACAAACTTCATGCCTCTTCTTGTTTGGAAAGAGGCTGAAGTCTCCTTGAAGGAGAAATGTCTCCATGTTATGAGGTCCATTGCTAGAGTTCCTTCCTTTCAGGACACTTCTGCCTCTTTTCAACCTCAGAACATGTGACAAACTCCATGCCTCTTCTTGTTTGGAAAGAGGCTGAAGTCTCCTTGAGGGAGAAATGTCTCCATGTTATGAGGTCCATTGCTAGAGTTCCTTCCTTTCAGTCACTTCTGCCTCTTTTCAACCACCGAGGCCTATGCATGACGGCAAAAAGTAGCTTAACTCATATGACGAGTTCAGTCTCTCTCTCTCTCTCTCTCTCTCCATGTTGAGGAGAGGCTGAAGTGTCTTACCAGGGGGAAATGTCTCCATGTGATAAGGTGGATAGTGTTGCAATGGTGTGGTCGGATAGGGTTCCTACTACAATTGTCCTCAACTTTTGAAGCCCCAGATTTTTCCCCTCCAATATGAAGATTTCCTCACTGGTGTCCCATGAGATCTAAGACTTCTTGGAGCAAAAGTGTGAAATTTCCAAGGGCCACAGTTTGGGAACTGCCAATGCCAAGAGTGAAGCTCTGAGGAGGAAATGGCGTCCTTGTGTTAACTTATGAAGTATGAGCCATGCAATTGTTCTTTAAACTCTTGCCATTGCGATTAAACCAACCCCCTGGGTTTTTCGGGTTGGAAGCGATCTCCATCATCTGCGTAAATTTAACAGTCATATTCTACCCGGCCTCCATTCCAAACCCTGCATTGGACTTGATTTCATTTCTCAGTGGGAGGCATTTAAAAAACTGTGCTGACGCTGTGAAACAAGGACTTTTTATTGCTTCAGCCTGAATATAGATTAGAAGAGGGGAAGGGGGGGAGATACAACTGCCTCTTTGCTTTTAGCCTTTCTTCTTCTCCTTGCGAGTGAGTCTCACGTATAATGAACCCAGCAGCATTTACAACTAACTTGCAAGCATGTAAAAAGCAGATATAGCCTCTATACTTAATTACTGGGAGAGACAGTGGTAAAGAAACCTCCATCATGTTCCTGACTAATTTAAAATGACGAGGAGGAGAAAGAGGATGGGAAGAGACTCCGTTACATTCTAGCAAAATATGAATGTTTATTTCACTCTTCAGCCAAGCGTTGAAAGTGCTTGGTTTATTTGAGACTACAAAAGCAATCACCGTTAACCTCGTTTTGCATACTTGCTCTATTAATTTGCATACTCACGGTGGGCTGCATGTACAGCACCAACTGCTAAATTACATTGCTCTTGAGTAATGGTGGCACTAAAGAAAGGCTCAATGTAGTCAAACAGACAATAAAAAAAATTGATGAGTCTGCAGAAAAACCTTGCGTTTAGGGAGATTTCTCCATTGAGTTGCCTTCAGGTGAAACAAGAAAGTTGGCCTTACCCACCAGGTTCAAAGGCATAGCGTACTTTCTAATCTATGGGTCCCCAGAGGTCGTTGGAGTGGAAGTCCCAGAATTCTTGATCACTGGCTATGCTTACCTGGTCTTCTGTGGCCGGATCCACACTGCCATATAATCCAGAATATAATCCATATATAATCCATATATAATCCATATATAATCGCATGGAGTAATAAATGAGAAGCTCGGCCTCTCATTGAACATCAAGAAAACTAAAGTGCTCTTCCAGCAAAAGGCACCAGCCAATCCCTTTGTAATGCCAGAAATACACCTTAATGGTGTAACATTAGAAAATGTGGACCATTTCCGCTCCCTTGACAGCCACCTCTCCACAAAAGTCAACATTGACACTGAAATACAACAGCGCCTGAACTCTGCAAGTGCAGCATTCTTCTGATGAAGATACAAGCGCAATCCCTGGGTCTCTCGCATATGCTAGGAACATGGGTGGAGTGGCCTTTCCCAGGGCATGACTCAATTAGCCTGCCCTAACCCTTAATGTAAGTGTGGCCATCAAACTGTCACAACAGGGACAGACAACCTCTGGTCTGATTAAATTATCAAGAACCATGGTGCCAACAATCCATTACACTTGAACATCATATCTCAGGCAAATTTGGCCTCGTCTCCGATTATGACCAATTCATTTCTTAGAAACAGCGGGCAGCCGGCTTTCCTCCCCTTCTCCGTAAACTAAATATTAATAATTGTGCCTTAATTATTGTGTCAGTTTTCTACCAGTGCAATTTGCTGGGTCATCACAGATCTTGTAATCAGACATGGCTCAAACAGCTTGTCCTTTCAGAGAAACAAGAGGGAGAAGAGGGAGTCAGCAAAACATGTTGAGGCTCGAGAACACAATGGCATATGTGGCCAAAAGTAGTGGACAATTCCAGCTCTTTCCTGTAAAATTATACACAGAGAGACTTTGTTTGCCCTTGCTACCACAAAGCCTGCCATGATTGGTCCAAAAGACCTTTCCAAACAAAGTAGCCATTACGTCACCTGTAGTCTTTTCTCATTGCCTCCTTTCTTTCTTCCTCACATTGTGTTAGGATGTGAATCTACAGGCAGATATGCAGTAGATAGAGGGCAATAGCTTTATAAACAAGCCCCTTGGTATCCCTACAGATATCCCGGTCCTCAAACACTCTCTGCTTCATTCGGAAAAATGCTGCACTCGCAGAGCTCAGGTGGTGTTGGATTTCAGTGTTAGTGTTGACTTTTGTGGAGAGGTGGCTGCCAAGGGAGCGGAAATGGTCAATATTTTCTAATGTTACACCATTAAGCTGTATTTCTGGCATTGGAGAGGGATTGGCTGGTGACTGCTAGGAGAGCACTTTGGTTTTCTTGATGTTCAATGACCGGCCAAGCTGCTCGTATACTTCTGCAAAGATATTTAGAGTGGCTTGTAGGTCTTCTTTTGAATGCGCACAGACAACATTGTCATCAGCATACTGGAGTTCTATAATAGATATTGTTGTAACCTTGGTTTTGGCTTTCAGTCTGCTGAGGTTAAATAGCTTGCCATCTGTCCGATAGATGATTTCCACTTTGTTGGGAAGCTTCCCATCGACAAGGTGAAGTATCATAGCGATGAAGATGGAAAATAAAGTTGGGGCAATAACACATCCCTGTTTGACACCTGATTCCACCTTAAATGGGTCACCTTGGGAGCCATTGCTGTCCAAGACTGTTGCCATCATGTCATCATGGAGGAGCCGCAGGATGTAACTGGATAATATATTGGTAACTGGCTAATATATTGATAGAACTCAAAACACATCTTGAGAAACAAAAACCACCGGGAATTCACTTTACAGCACAGCACTACAAGCTGACGCTCAATTATCCCATCTTAGTGTAGAAGTGAGGACATTTATTCTCCAAACAGAAAACTGTCATGAATGAGGAACATCATTCAGTTGACGCTGTGAATCATGTAGCCCTGTGAATTCACTGAACTGAAACTCCCAGCACATTTCACTATTGTCTACGCTGGCTAAGAGTGATGGAACCTAGAGTTCAACAACATCTGGAAAGCCATATGACATACACTTCATTCGATATGGAGCACTGGGATCTCCTTTCCTGCATTTCAGTCAAATCATTTCACAGGTTGACCATAACAGAGAAAATAAAGAGAGGAGCTCCACCAGAACCCATTACTGGATGTGTTTCCATGATTTCTTAGTTGCAACACAATTCACAATGTCATTTCTTGGACTAAAATAATCATCCATCTAAACCTGAGGGCCTCTCAAGAAAGGTTTTAAATGAGATGCTCAAAACTCAGATATCCATTTAAAACAAAATGAAACAAAACCAAAAAGGAACTGAGAAATTTCATTCCAGAAAATAGACACAATCCCTTTGAAACAAGTGTGCAGAAGTTATTAATACTTTGCATGTTTTAAACTGTATATATATGTGTTTGGGTTAGCTACAGTAACACTGGAGCAGCCTATTTCAGAGATCCTCAGTCAGCGTTACCATGGAGACCAAGGCAAGCTGGCAGAAGGAGAAGTGGGAGGAGCCAAGTGGAGAGAGTTTTGAAAACAGACAGTTTGAGAGTCAGTTAGGAGTTGATTTTGTATCTGAGAGGAGTAAAAGAGTGGAAGTGAGGAGTAGAGTGGGAGAGTGAAGTGTGAAGCAAAGAATTGTGGCTTTGGGAAGCCTGAATAGCTACTGGAGGTTTCTCAGTCTAAGGAGGTTGAAAGGAGAAACATAGCCAGTTTTCTTTAGTCAAGGGAAAGGCTAAAGGATAAGCTTGGTAATTTATTTGATCAAGGAAAGATCAAATAGGGAAGATATTCCTGTACTGAAACATTGTTTAGTAATAAGAGCTTCACCTCAGTAAGATACTGTGTAACCTGGAAGAGTGAAATGTTTAACTAACCAAGTATTATTCAAAGTTCTATAAAATAAGTTATAATCTTGCAACCACATGCTTTGTACTGAATAAACCAGTTATCTTTTGTTGAAGACAGTCTCATCTCCATCCATTCTGTGTCTGTATTGCCACATCTCACAGTAATACCTCATATCTCACGTTGGTGGCAGTTACCATAGATTATATATAACAATTGGCCTTCACTATACCAGTTGGTGGCAGAATTCAGAGAAATAAACAATAAATCTCCCTCTACTCTCCTGTCACACGACAGCACGTGTGCGCTCTCTCTCCACTCTGATCACCTCCTTGCACAAGCACAACAGAACACAATGGACCTCAAACTCCACTTCTGCAGGCTGCATACCAATGATGTCAGGTTGTCTATGACTCTCTAGACCAGGCATCCTCAAACTGTGGCCCTCCATCTGTTTGGGCCTTCAACTCCCAGAATTCCTGACAATTGAACAAGCTGATTAGGGCTTCTGGGAGTTGGAGGCCCAAACAATTTGAGGATGCCTGCTCTAGACACCTCTGGATTGTTTCTACATTGAAACTCATGAAAAAAAATTGTTTTGAGCCATGCCAGACCAAGCCTTGTACTCCAAAGTGTCTTGTGGGTGATTTTTAAAAATATATAGCAAATAAAATCAGAAACAGTTAGAAATGGGGGCCTGGATCCCATTGGAAACCACTGGATCTATTGCTGAGTGCTGACTCAGTACTTGCACTGATCCAATAGGTCCACTCTAGTTGGAAACTAAGCATATAATGTAGGCCAATCACAACATATTGTTCTGTTTACCACCAGAATCAAGCAGCTCGCATACAGACAGTACAAGCCGAGTATTCCTTATTCAAAATACTCCCTAATTCATATAGGTGGCTCAAATAGTGACATCTTTGCTTTCTGGTGGTTCAGTAGACATCAACTTTGTTCCATGCAGAAATTATGTACAATATTTTATAAAATTATCTCCAAATCTGGATTCAAAAACTTTCTGGTCATAAGCATTTCCAATGAAGGAGAGTCAATCTGTACTATTGAGACCTCATGGTCCATTTCACCTTTTCCACCTGGCAAACTCACAAAACATCTTGCATTGGTGCCAGCATTGCAACCTGACACTTGACTACAGGAAGGATGTGGCCACCCAGTTCTTTCCTCTCCTGGACCAAAGACACTGTGCAAGTCCCTAATGCAAAAGAGGTGTACTTTGGACCAAAAGCTGAGGACTAAATTGCAAGTACCAATGCAAACAGGGATGTCAAATGTGCTGATGCAAGGAAAAGTCTACACAACAACAAGTCAAGGCTCTACTAAGAGCAAAACAGATTCATTCAGGAGAAAGAAGCTCATATCATTCCCAGTGTGGACATTCAGGGCAACACTGATTCACACACTGATTGAAATACATAGCCAGAATACACAGCAAAAGGTCAAGATCTGCATAAATCCAGTGGGGGAGGAGGAATTCAAAGCCTTATGCTGCAGAACGGAAGCAGAAAATGCAGAGGTGAGCTCATCACAAGGGCACCAGATGCCTCATACATTCCAAATGTGATAGGAACACCCAGACTCCGAATAATACTGTATATACATATATTTGTACAAAAGTGCCATATGAAAATAAGATTTCCTTACAATTCAGAATTGCCTGGTCCGCCGTGAATGCAGACGGATGTTCAATATGAAAAACCTTTTGTTGGAATCCGGGGATGCATTCTAAATCTTCTGTGGACGCGAGCAGCAGCACCTGAGAAAACAAAAGAGGGAGAACTTTTCATAGCTGCTTGCTCAACGCGTGCGCCGGCTTGTGCAAATGATAGCGGGCTTGGATTCAACCTCCAGGAGATTGAAAAACGGTCTTCTTACATCACACCTTCCCTTTCAAAACTTGCTAGCTATTCCCTCGGGGCGTTAAATTGCATTTCATACAAACAGAATAAGAGAAAGACATGCAGTCATTTCTCAGGGAGTCAAATCTAATGCAGCTAACAAAGCACATGGAGAGAAGGGGTGAGAAGAAGGCACTCTTTGCCCTCCCCCATTTTATTTGTTGTTGTATCATAGAGTCTAACGCATCTGCCCTTGCGCTGTGCTACTCTGCTGCTGAGTATGCATGCCCAGTGTGGAACACATCTCACCACACTAAAACAGTGGATGTGGCTCTTAATGAGACATGCCGCATTATCACGGGGTGTCTGCGCCATACACCACTGGAGAAATTACACTGCTTAGCCGGTATTGCACCACCTGACATCCGGGAAGTAGCAGCCAATAGTGAAAGGACCAAGGCAGAGACATCTCCAGCTCATCCCTTGTTTGGGTATCAGCCAGCACGTCAACGACTTAAATCTAGACATAGTTTTCTAAGATCTACAGAGACACTCGCTGGAACACCTCAGCAAGCGAGAGTCCAAAAGTGGCAGGCTCAAACCCAGAACCTCAACCAATCGCTGATAACAAATGAGAGACTCCCCCCTGGGCACACAGAGGACTGGGAGACTTGGAAGGCACTGAACAGACTGCGCTCTGGCACCACGAGATGCAGAGCCAACCTTCAGAAATGGGGCTACAAAGTGGAATCCTCGACATGCGAGTGTGGAGAAGAGCAAACCACTGACCACCTGCTGCAATGCAACCTGAGCCCTGCCACATGCACAATGGAGGACCTTCTTGCAGCAACACCAGAAGCACTCCAAGTGGCCAGATACTGGTCAAAGGACATTTAACCAACTACCAAACTCACAAGTTTTGTATTTTTCTGTTTGTTTGCTTTGTTCTGTTAGAAATGTAATATAATGGACTGGTTGCTCTGACATGACAAATAAATAAAAAAATAAATAGAGTCTAACGGCTAATCTTGAAAACCCAGATCATGCTCAACTGCTCTGACTCCTCTGGAACAATGGGGGAACTATGTGAGGATGCTTTTTGCAGACTTTACTTCCCCATTCAACATAAACCTCCCACACAGACTGTTGTCTAAACTCATAGATCTTGGATTGTCATATTCACTCTGTTCCTGGATTATGGACTTCTTGTCTGGACATTCCCAGATTTGGGAATCACACCCCTTCAGCTAATCTCACATTCCACACGAGGATGCCAAAGGGCAGCATGTTGAGTCCTCTGCTTTTCACCTTGCACACATATGATTGTACCCCCATCCACCATTGCAATATTATTACCAAATTTATGAATTATACAACTGTGGTGGGGCTTCCTATCTCTGAAGGGGAGGAATTTGCCTATTGGAATGAGGTGGGCTAGCTGCTCTCGAGGGGCAGGGACAACAATCTGGTTCTGAACATCAACAAGACCAAGGAGCTTATAGTAGACTATAAAAAGAACAAACCAGGAATCCAGCCCTTGGCCATAAATGGGGCCAAGTAGAGCAAGTGGCCAGTTTTATGTACCTGGGTATCCCTGTGAAGTAGGATCTGACCCGGGGCAGCATTCATACAACACCGTTGTGGAAGAGGGCCCAGCAGAGACTACTGTCTGAGACTTCTAAGGAACCAACAACTGAATGGAAAACTGCTGGGACATTCTACCGCTGTGCTAGAGAGTGTGTCCTAACCTACTGAATCTGCACATGGTTTGGTAGCTGTACAGTGGGTGCTCCAAAGGGTCACCACTTCTGCAGAGAGAATCATTGGCTGCTCTCTTTCTCCCTCATTGGAAAAACTTTATAGGTTCTTAAGAAGGCTCAGAGCATTCTTGGGGATCCATTTCATCCGACATATTCTCTTTTTGAATTATTCCACTCTGACAGATGGTAAAGGCAAAACAAGACTGAGATATAGCTTCTTACAGGGAACGGTCCACCCCCTGTTTAAGGAGCTCCACTGGCTTCTGTTCATTTTCCAGTCCCAATTCAAGGTGCAAGTTATCACCTAGAAAACCCTGAACGGTTTGGGACCCGCCTACCTATGAACCTAACTGACCGCCTCTCGGCCTATGAGCCCACGAGGACTTTGAGATCTTCCGGGGAGACCCTGCTCTCGATCCCGCCTGCGTCACAGGCACGGCTGGCGGGGACGAGAGATAGGGCCTTCTCGGTGGTGGCTCCTCGGCTATGGAACACCCTTCCCGTGGACATCAGACTAGCCCCCTCCCTGTTGATATTCTGCAGGAAGTTATCAAGAAAGAACCATCCTTTTTCCTGAGAGGAGAGTGAAAAGTGGTCTCTGAAACTGGATCTACACTGCCCTCTATCCCAGGCCCCTCGTTAATTTACTGACACACAGTATTTCACAGCAAACGAGATATATATGCTGGATTTCATATCACAAAATCACAAGTCAAACACTTCCCAAGTGTCCTCAGCTGTGGAACACCCTTCCCGTGGACATCAGGCTAGCCCTCTACCTGTTAATATTCCGCAGGAAGTTAAAGACCTAGCTATTTAAGAAGGCATTTGATCAAGAAGTGCAATGACTGGTAATTTGACCATAGGAATGGAACAACGGAAATGATATCGGATTGTGGCTTGACGATGAGACGATTCGGAATGTAGTAGAAATTTTGTAGTAATGTTGTTTTGATAAGTTGTTTTTTCGATAATGATGAATTGTGGATTATTTTACACTATGTTTTGTAATTTGCACTTGTTTTTTCATGTTGTACACCGCAATGAGTCGCCCTTGGGCTGAGAATTGCGGTATATAAGCGCAGTAAATAAATAAATAAATAAATAAATACACCTGCACGCTCTCTTTGATCTTCGGGGGAGGCCCTCCTCTTGCTCCCACCTCTGTCACAAGTGTGGCTTGTGGGGACGAGGGAGAGGGCCTTCTCTGTGGTTGCCCCTCTGCTCTGGAACTCGCTCCCCAGGGAGATTAGACAGGCACCCACCCTGACAGCCTTTAGAAAAAGTTTAAAAACCTGGCTTTTCCAGTGTGCCTTTAGGAACTGAACAACCAATTTCCATGCCTGCCCCACCCCAAGTCAAACTTGTCTTTCTGATGTTCTTCACCTTATCTCTAAGTTGAAGTTTTATTCCACTGTTATCCCCCTCATAAATCATAGCACTTCTATGCTCACTTATGGATTTTATCAATTTCTATTCACTTTTAGTTATGGGCCTTGCTCTCTTTGTCTAATTCTATTACCATTTTTATCATTTGTTTTTATTATGATTTTGTTATTTTATTTTACTATGTTATTACTAAGTATTTATTTGATGTTATTGTCTTGTTTATATGTTTTTGGCTCCATTGTAATTTCGTTTGGGCTTGGCCGCATGTTAGCCACTCCGAGTCCCTTTGGGGAGATAGTGGTAGGTGTAAATAAAGTATTATTATTATTATTATTATTATTATTATTATTATTATTATTATTATTATTATGCTTCATGGAACCCAAAGGGCTCCATGGAGCACACTTTGAGAACTGCTGATACCGAGGTATCCTCTCTGGGCATTTGCTAGGTCCTCTAGAATAACACTATGGTAAATTCCAGGGCCAGAAAGTCCGTGGAGAGACCATTTGCCCTCAAGTGCAGATAACTGTGGATATGCATCTTACTGTACTCTCTCCATCCAGCCCTGCTCCCAATGTTTCCTTGAGACAGCAGTCCATAACAGGACTGAAAAGAAGCATGTACTATGCCATACAGTTGGGACTTTTTTCCACCCAGAGAATAAAATAGCTGAAGAAATTTTGTATGTTCAGAGGGTGCTGTGAGAAGGACATGGGCATGTTTCCCCCGCACAGCGTTGCGCTCCCGTAATGCATCACAGCAGGGCCGTTAAGCCCCCGGTTCTAAGGAGCGCTGTGAAAAATGGATAATCTGGCTCCAGAGACAACCAAGATTTCTCTTGCTCACTCAGTCACTTCCATTTGCTGAGGCTTCAAGAGCAACAAGGAAACACAGCCTCCAGCGGGAGAAAAAACCCCAGCATTTCCCCTCTCTCTGGCTTAAGCCACAATTTGCCCAGCTTCTGCCATCATTCAAAAGTTGTTTATCCGGAGGAAGACTGAAAATGAAATGTTTGTGTCGTGCTAGAGGTGAATCTGAAGGTGAAAGTTAAGTACAGTTTGTGTCAGTGTTCATATGAGATCACTAAGCTGCCTTGTCACTGCAAAAGCACCTGGCCAAGAGAAGGAAGAGGAAATCAAAGCCAAAGCAGGACTTTGGAGAAGAAATAATAATAATAATAATAATAATAATAATAATAATAATAATAATAATACACAGCAGTGTTGACTACCAAAGGCTTGCAGAATGCCCCCAGCTTGTGGCCTGAGCTCTCCAAGCCTATTTTTCTGGATCATTTCACTTCACTTTATTTCTTAATTAGTCGCTCTCCACCAAGGTGCTCCGAGCGACTTACAATCTAAAATAGCATTTACACAATATAAAAACATTCAACATAAAAACATTCAACAGTGACTATTTGGCAAATTAGATCTGATTACTTAAATGCACAACCAAACAAGCCAAGTCTTGAGTGCCTTTACAAAAGGTCGCAACTCCGACATTGCTCTAATGTATGGAGGCAATGAGTTCCACAGAATTGGAGCATAGGTCGAAAAAGCTCTACGCCTTGTAGCTTCCAGGTGTACCTCCCTAGGGCCCGGTATGTATAGGAGATTTTCCTGGGTGGATCGAGGTGACCACTGATGGAGAAAAGGAATGAGGCGGTCCCTAAGATATAAAGGTCCTTGGCTATTTTGAGCTCTAAATGTCAGGATCAGTATCTTGTAAGAGATCCGATGTTCTATTGGTAGCCAATGCAGTTGTTGCAGAATCGGTGTAATATGGGATCTTATAGATGATCCCGCTAGCAGCCTGGCCGCTGCATTTTGGACCATCCGAATCTTCTGGGTTGTTGACTTCGGAAGGCCGGCATATAAGGCGTTGCAATAGTCCAACCTAGTGGTGACTGTTGCGTGGATTACTGTTGCCAATGCTTCTATTGAAAGGTAAGATGCCAATTTCCTTGCCTGGTAAAGATGAAAAAAGGCCTGCTTACTTAGGGCAGTGATCTGGGCCTCCATCATCAGCGATGAGTCCAACACAACCCCAAGGCTTTTAACAGTGGCAGATGGAACCAGAGCTTCCCCATCGAAATCAGGCAGAGACTGGATTAATTCTGGCGGCTGGCCGGGCCAGAGTATCTCAGTTTTTGCAGGATTCACTTTTAGTCTGCTCGCTCGCAGCCAACTCATCACTGCTTCCAAACACAGCTTAAAGTTCTCAGGAATCACGGTTGTCCCAGGTTCAAGACGCAAGAGTAGCTGGGTATCATCTGCATACTGGTAGCACTCTATGCCAAAGCTCCGCACCAGTCCAGCAAGTGGCCGGACGTAGATGTTAAATAACAGGGGCGAGAGACTAGCACCCTGGGGAACTTCACAGCAAAGGCAGGAGCTCTCAGAGCTTTGGCCTAACCACTCCACCCTCTGTCTCCGGTCCCAGAGGAACGAATTGAACCATTTCAGGGCTAAACCTCGTACACCAGACATAGCCAATCAATGAATCAGCAAATCTTTCCACATGTTTTGAGAATTAAGTCAATTCTTTTTGAACTGACCACTCCACCCTCTGTCTCCGGTCCCGGAGGAATGAATTGAACCATTTCAGGGCTAAACCTCGTACACCAGACATAGCCAATCAATGAATCAGCAAGTCATGGTCCACGGTGTCGAATGCAGCTGTGAGGTCCAAGAGTACCAATAGCGCTGATCCGCCTTGGTCTAACTGATGATGAATTTCATCAGTAATAGCTACCAAGACAGTCTCTGTCCCATGACCTGAACGAAAGCCTGATTGAAAGGGGTCCAAACCCGCAGTCTCATCTAAGGACACTGCCCCGCCACTGTCCGTTCAATCACCTTCAAGTAACAAATGGCTGGGAATACTGGACAACTCAATAAGAAGTGATTCAAGTTCATATTCTAAAAATCTGAAAGCATCAGCTAAGCATATGCTGCTAAAAACAACCAAGAACTGAATCAGGAAGGCTAGCAATATCCGGATTACTGCATGAAAAGGAAACTCAATTGTTGTTTCTGCATTAATATTTATGCCATTTCCATGGTTCTTTGAAAAGAAGCAACAATAATGACAAAATTAGGTCTTTGCCCCAGAATGTAAAATTTAAAAAAATCAATACAGTGGTTAATGAAAGGAAACACATTAGATGGATGTGTGTTTCAGTTTTAGTAAGAGAAGAAAAAGAAGATATTGAGCAGGAGATGAGAAGAGGCAACATAGAAGGAAAGGACTATGAGTAGAAAGGTGACGCTATGCCGGTGATGCTTTGGTGTGTAGTCATAGGCATAGAGCCACCGTGATGTTGTAGTAGTAGTAGTAGTAGTAGTAGTAGTAACAATGGTTTGAGTGTTGGGCTACGACTACAGGCTGCCACTATTGGGCAAGTCACCTCTCAACCTCAGAGCAAGGCAATGGCCAACCTTCTATGAACATATTTTGTCAAGAGAAATCCATGATAAACCTTAGGTCAAAAATAAATACACAACAACCACAACACCATTGGTATAAGGCAAAAGGAAGGAACAAACATGGAAACATTTCAAGGACCAAGATCAGGGTGGAAATTCTGAAGTCCTCCGGATGTTGCTGGTCTGCAAACCTCAACATACTTCACCATGGAGGAGGATTGCTTGGACTGTTGGATTTTTCCTTCCCTTAAGGTTTCTAAAATACATTATTGGCTCCTGCATCTGTGGGGTTATGTTCCAGGACTTTGTGTGGATTTGGAAGTTCACAAGTAGAAGTAAACCCATGCAGCAAACACTTTCTGGTGGAAGCATATCACAGGATTGTGCTCAG
>NW_026847993.1:22165935-22221692 GCF_025583915.1 Anolis sagrei ordinatus | reverse complement strand
TTGGCAGGGGACAGCTAGTACAAAATAAAAGAAAATAGTAATGCCATGGGGTGGATGTTGCCCTGCCAACCTGTTACCTGTTGCTTCCTTTGACTTGGAAATTCAGGAAGAATGGCCTCTGTACCAGTTTATCTGTCTTTCTTGCCCTCAGTAGGACTTGGCAATGCGGCAAAATTATGTCATAATTCCATGTCCTGCTCTTCCTTTTCCCCAAATAAATGCGCAGTCATCATATCAGCTCTGAGAAACACTTCAAACGGTGAAATATTAAAGATGTAGCTATGCCAGGCTAAGGAAACTGTTGTGAATATATTTTACAAGTCAATAGTACCTTGTAATATGGTGTGTCTGTCTGTTGGAAGCAGGGAATTTGTACACAGAATTTAATCTCCATCTATATTTCTTATATATCCAGCACCTCGGCAGTGGTTTGAGAATGTGTCTTCATAACCTCTCCGTATCAGATCGGAGCAAAAGTCATTTTTGCAAGGAACGCTATTAGGCTTTGGCAGCAGGATTTCTTTGGGGATGATAAATCTCCTTTTAGAGTGAGAGCCTTGCCGATCCTTTTGCAGAGTGGCTTCGTCCTAAGAGTGAAAGTCATACTTGGATCTCAGAAAGGTGGGCAATGAAAATGCAAATGAGGGCATCTTTATAGGCTCATCTAAATTCCAAGTTCCCCATCACTAAAAAGCAATGGCAGCAATAGGCTTCCGTTAATAAGAATTAGAACATGGCAACCTCTTTAGAAGAAGCATATAGTCTGGAAAAGACTTTTATATGAAAGAGCACTCGTAAAAGCAACAATGTGTTTATTATAATCCTGTGGGATTTTAAAAAGAAATCTCAGGTAGGAAAGACAGAAGATCATAAAGGTCATTATTTACCAGCATAGAGGTTTGAGGAGGCATCTAAAACTTAGGTCGGTTGTAATATGGACACTTTTAGGATCACCTTCCTACTCTCAAGTTTCTTCTGAGTTGAACTCACTTATTCCCATCATGACACCAAGTGATCTGTAGAACATTTGCTGGTAATTATGGAATTGGAGAGGATGTATTTCCATTGTGGCCTTTTTGATACAAACATGTATCAAGGGTTGGAGAACAAGCCCTATGAGGACAGAGTGGCTACAAAAGTTGGGCATGTTGAGGCTGCAGAAGAGAAGGCTGAGAGGAGACAGGATGAGGGCCAGGGATCAAGAGGTGAGGAGAAGTCACGGGGAGGAGGAGGAAACAGGCTTCCTTTCTGCTGCCCTGGAGACTAGGACGCAATGGAATAATGGCTTCAAACTACAGGAAATGAAGGAGATTCCACCTGAACATGAGGAAGAACTTTCTGACTGTGAGAGCTGTTCAGCAGTGGATCTCTCTCTGCCCCGAAGGGAGTGTGGTGGAGGCTCTTTCATTGAGAGCTTTTAAACAGAGGCTGGGTGGCCATCTATTGGGGGTGCTTTGAAGGCAATTTTCCTGCTTTTTGGAAGAATGGGGATGGACTGGATGGGCCATGAGGTCTTTTCCAACTCTAGCATTCTCTCAGGACAAGAGGGGGCCACTTCACATCGGCAGCGCTCAAGCTGTTTGAAGCCAAGTCATTAGCCCAACTCTTGTATGGTGCTCAGCTGGGCCCCTTCCCAGTTTTGCCCCATTAGAGCTGGTTCAGTCAAAGTTTCTGAGATCGGCCTTGCAGGTACCTAAATGCGTTTCTAATGCCAACCTGCGACTAGAGATGGGTTTTATGAGAGTGGAGGCCAGGGTGTGGGTGGCCATACTCAACCTCTGGCTCAGACTATCCCGTGCACCCTTTGGTCTTGCCCCACTAACCATGAAGGATGACTTCCAATCCACATGGAAGCAGGCAGTAGCATCAAAAATCTCATCATTGGGATTTTCTCCAGGTCTACTACTCGCTATGGATTACAATCAAGCCAAAGCACTTATTAAACAACGTATCACAGACACAGAGCGACAACTAGATCTGGCCTCGGTTCCAACCTTCCTTATCAATGAAGACAGCAGATATCTTGCCTCCCCTATGCATATTTAACAAACTTAGAGGTTCCCATTCATCGAAGGGCTTTCACCCTGGCTCAATGCCACGCTCTCCCATCAGCTGTACTCGAAGGCCGCTACCGGAAGATCCCTTTCCCAGAGAGACTCTGCCCCTGTGACTCGGGTCATGTAGAAACAATAGAACATGTGCTCCTTCAGTGCCCGTTCTACAGGGATATCCGTGCCAGGCTTATCTTACCTCTGATATACAAGCACCCAGGCCATTCAGGACAATTTTATATCTCCATGCTACTTGCAGATATTAATTCAGCTACAACCTACAATGTTGCAAAGTTCTGTGCAGCAGCATACAAAATCCGTCAGGGAATGACTAGTCCCAAGTTTCTCCAATTGCTCCTGACACACACAAAAAACTTGTTGTTCATACATACACAAATCTGGGATCAAGCAAGCCAAGCTATCCTTCCAAGGCCCTAATGTGACATCCAGTAGAAGTACTATATCACTCAATGGGGCTCTGCTGGACCACCCAAGAAACTGCTACCACATTAAGTGCCATGGCCTATGGCTATGGAATCATCTTATTACAAGGTTTTCCATTTTTTTCTGTCAAAGAGTGTTTGTGCCTATGCCAAGCAACAATAACATTGAGTCATGGCTGGTAAAGTGGCGTTAAATTCAGATGATAAAGGCAAAAAAAAAAACCCCCTCATATTCTGATAACAATTCCTGTATGGAAACTCATATGACATGGTCTCCAATTCCCCTGTTGCACAATAACACCACAACGGAAGTTCATTTATGTGATGGGGACTGGAAGAAGAAACCAGAAGCTTATAGACCAATGGAATCCCTACATTTGATCTGAGAGCACAGGTGTGTTTCTTCAACAGTTATTTGGTATTTATGCCCAACGGTTGGCTTCAAACTCGTATCTTGTATTATCCCAGCTTTGCGGCTTTCTAAAAATAACACTGCAAATAGTGTGCTCCAAAAGAAGTGAAATGGAAGCTGTCCTACAATGAAGATGCCACTGAGTTTAGAACACACCAACAGTTCTTTCCAAATCTGCAGAAGAACAAAACTTATACCCAATAATCTAAGAAAATAACTGTGTTGGCACAGGAGTTAATTTGTGCTTCATCACCAAACGATTAGATGGAAATTACGGGTATTACCTTTCTGGAAATATATTCATAATGAAGAGAATACTGTAGGCGTCTATTGCCATTAAAAAAAACTTATCTGGAATGAGAAAAATAGACTCAAGTACTAATGGGCATCTGAAGTGTTTTAATTGTTTAATATTGCCCTACTTAACTGTGAGAACGTGGAATTTCACCAAGCATTCCCTCCACATATCACGCACACACAGACACACATTTTTAATGAAACCTATCTAGCTCTTCTCTTCGTTTTTTATGGCACAAGGGGCATTTGGTGCCTCCTATTACTACTTATTACTAATTGCAGCCTTGGAGGGAATTAGGAAGTTTGTTTCCTAGGGCTAATTTCATATCAAAAATCATATTACAACTTAGCCTGTTATAGAAGTTTAGGCCACATTAGGCCACATCAGCTCAGGGTTGGTAGCTATGGACAATAACCACTTTGGGAATTTGATGGAGGAAATGAGAGGTAACGGTCTATCTCACAAGCTGAGTCATCAGCATTCAGAAACAGAAAACGAGCAACAACCAGTCCAAATATGACACACAGGTTTCTATGGAAATCCATGGGCAATGTTCATTTCCAAAGCAAACATGATATTGTTTTGAAATTTCCCATCATGACGACTCTTCTTGCCTTATAAATGATAACATTGAATTATCCCATCAAAGGCAGCAGATGAGGATGAAACCGGGGGTGGGAGGAGCTTGCTCATTGCTTCGCTGTCGGAAGCTTACGGGCCAAGGTAGGCTTTCAAAAAGAAGGTGTGCAGATACAGCTGTACCAGGAGCTCCAATTTTGTTTGCTTTGCACTGAATGTTTGTTGTAGTCCTAAGTTTCAGGGACTCTGCAGATAGGTGGCTTCTTTTGGCTGCAATCATAGGGCAAGCCACCTGTCAATTATAGTTAGGTTTCCTAGTTCCGCCCCCTTTTTGGGTTTTGGAGGGAATAGAGACCAGTTTGGGTTCAGTCCACACAAAGAAGCCTTTCATGCAGGACATAATACCAAGAGCTCCTGTAGAAAGCTTCGTCTTCTACGGCTTGGCCGGGAGATATACAGCCCACAGCTTGGCCGGGGTTATACAGCCCTACAGTTCCTTTGCTGAAGGACTTCAGTCAGCCATCACGGAAACCTGAATTCCTTTTCCTTGGAAGTCTACAAAGCTCTGCTTGGTAAGGGTCACTCACGGAAGCCAGAAGCAGTTGGTACTGGGTGCGGGGGCTCCACGCCAACAGAGGCAAAGACAGACTGCCCATATTAGAAGTTAAGGATTTTCCCATTAGTTACAGTTATGAAGATAGTGCATGTTCCCTGTGGACAAGATTGGGAGAGAGCCAATAGACTGTTAAGAAAGCCTAAAAGTACCTGTTTGTTTTCATTAATAAAGAACTTTGTTGAACCTTTGAGCAATCTAGAGACTCTGTTTTAAGGAAATCCAAAGTCCTTTAATCTGAGGCAGCCCCGGCGTCCCATTGGGCACGCAGAATTTATGTCCTGTCTACAGTCTTATGCACAGGCCCAGCGTGCGACAGCACAGAAGGAACTAATGCTTTGTGAAGGACAGAAAGAATATTCAAAAATATTCAAGTGATCAAAAAGTTTTCTGAGTATTGAGAAACATCCTGGATGGATTAGAATTTTCGCAATTTGGGGTTTTTTCTACACAAAAAAATGCACCTGGTCGATTTACACAGAAATCAGCACTTTCTATGCAGAAAACGCAGAAAAATGCTGGTTTTGGCGCAGAAATTTTTGTTTTTTGCATAAAACAACCACACACTGGTTTTGTTACAGTAGGCTGTAGCAGGACCGGGCATGTGTGTGCGTGTTGAAGAAAAACCTTATGATGATAATTATTATGTACAGCTAGTAATGTAGGTCAACCAGCAATCTTGAACCACACCCAATAGGGTATAACTGTATGGGTTTTTAAAATACAGTTCTGGAGAGCTTTTTCTCTGAGGAGATCTATGCTCAAAGGCTCTGCTCTGAGGAGCAGGTTGGAGAGAAGCCGTTATGCTGCTCTAAAGGAGGCTAATATGGTGGAATAGCTGTTTGTTCAAGGTTTATGTTTTGCTTTCTCATTCGACTGAAGATGAAGATGCCTTATTTTGTGTTACTTTCAAATACTATGTAAGTTTCTTGCACTGTTTGTTTTTGTGTGCAGCATTGCAAGTTTGTGTTTCATCGCTGCTATTAAGAGTAAAGGTTTTTTTGTTCATTTCTACTCTTATCTGTGTGTCTTGTGCATGGGACTTGGCTAAGATCTGCTTGCTGCGCAAAGGTTTTGTGCCAATGGGTCATGAATTGCAAACAGCATGCAAAAACTGTGTGGTGGTTTCTTAAGACTTGAAAAAAATTTGCTTATTTCTGCCTTCAAGAAGAAACTAAGTGAAGAAACACATTGCATGGTTGCACAGAAAGGCCATTTAATGTCATACTTCATTTTAAAGAAAGGAATGTGTAGCCCATGAGGTCTCGCTGGTCTATAATATCAAGTTCTTCTTAGCACCGGTTATGCTGACATGGGCCTGATAGGCGTTGTAATCCAAGGGCTATAGCTGCCCATTTTTAAGGCACATTTTCATGGAACACCTTGCACTGAATGATCAGCTACTTTGGATTCAAGTCTTGCAGAGAGACAGCCATTTGGGTTCATTTTCAACCCAAAAAAGAAGAATACCAAGAAAAGAAGAAACCAAGCAGCACCTTCGAGATTAATTGATCTACTTTATCATGAGCTTTTATGACTATCAATCACCACCTGAAAAAGATGGATTGGTATCCACTAGGCTTGGGTAACCACGGAAAAATTTGGTTCTAAACTCGTTTTGTTTTTAGGGGGCCCTTGCGTTTCGTTTTTTTTAATAATTCTGAAATTTTCCTTTTAAAAATTTCGAAATATACAAAATTTGTATAATTACGAATCGATTCGTTAATGGCGGACGCGATTGCGCAATATGCTAAAAAACCCTCCAAATGGGACAGGGGGAACTTCTGAAGCTTCCCTCTCCCTCTGTTGTTGACTGTTGGTGTGATAAAACAAACAACAACTATAAAACTTGCACCAGACATGCGAAAATAATTACGAAATAATTACGAAATAATTACAAAATAATTAAATAAATTGAAAAAATTGTTTTGAATCTAATTTACTCCTCACACTATTCCTGCATGGTTCAATATTGGATCGTAAGCTAATTTAAATACGAATTAATAACGAATTACGAAATTAACAAACGAAACCGCCCAAGCCTATTGTCTATAGTTATATCCAGTTGCCCACTGGGTCAAACAAAGCAAAGAACCTCATTTTCATGTTCTGTCTCTCAGAAGTAGCCATGAGATTACATCAAGAGTGACCTTCTTGAAGGGATAAAACCCATTAGATCCAGAAGTGACAAAGCATTACAGATCAACACTTAACTGCCAAGCAACAAGGATTGGGGGAGGGGGGGAAGAGCCACCCAATTCCACTTCAGATTAACTGGATTGCAAATAATATGTAACCAAGTCCTTGGTCCATAACCCCTCTCTTATAATTACTCATCTTTCCTTGAAAAAAAAGGAAGGAAGAAAATAGCAAGGGGAAAAAAGGCTGAACACAGTCTTTTTGTATGTATATATAGGCCTTCCTATTGACCTCAAATGCATTAGGAGTCACCAAGAAAGTTTATGCATACACAAAAGGGAAAGCCTTTTTACTCAAAAGTGTGTCAAAGATGTTCTGATGGAGCTCAGAGTCTTTGATTAAGTGCCTTTGTGCAGGCATAAAAATGAATCAATATTTTACATTAATTGGATAACTGTCTTTTTAGAAGAATGCATAAAGAAGCAAAAATTGGCTACAATTCAGTTGCAGCCTTGTTGTGTCCTTCTTACTGTTGTTATATGCCTTCAGGTCTTCTTCTAGTTATGGCAACCCTATTCAAGGGTTTTGAATTTTTTATCCCCCAAATTAGGAAGTGACTTTAGAAATGAAGCACCAGTGCCCCTTACTTTTGAACACAGTTTAGAACTTGGGGGGGATCGCCCATGCCTACAAATCACCTTTAAGTATTCCTTGTCTAAGAAAATCCGATGTGGTTCATGGGGGTCACCATAAGTTGACAAATGACCGGAAGGCACATCCACATGACGGGTTTTGTTTAAATCAGAGGCTTGTGTGTTTTTGTGGCATTTCAGAATTATTGGGATCTATGGTCTCCTTTGGCTACATAGAAGCCTCCTTAAGGGGAGTGCAGAAAGTTTGTTTTAATGGGGTGCATGGGCTGCTTTTCTAAGAAGCTGTATCGCCATGTCCTTTGTATGATGTCAGTCCTCTCTAGGCTGCCTGCAGGACCACATTGTTCCATTTGAAGGAGATTCCATTCCCTTCTCAGCTATGTTTGGTGGGAACGCCATAGGGGGCCTTCTTTTTCCACCTTATCACACAGAGGCATTTTCCTGTCATCGTAGGACACTTCAGCCTCTCTTCAAGCATGGAGAAGCATAGAGCTCTCCACAAGAGTTAAACTCCTTCTGGCTGACATGCATAGCCCTCCATGGTTGAAAAGAGGCAGAAGTTCCCTGAAAGAAGGGAACTCCACAATCCACCTCATCACATGGAGACATTTTCCCCCTCGAAGGACACTTCAGTCTCTTTTCCAGCATAGAGAGACAGGAAGCTCATCATATGTTCTGGGGTTGAAAAGACGCAGAAGTGTCCTGAACGGAGGTAACTCTGAGCACGGGCCAGCCATCCTGTTCAGAGCTCCTGCCTCTTATCACACTTTACTCCCATCTTTACAACTGAAAAACGGGTGTGATGGGAATCATCTGTTTCCCATCCTGTGTCATTGACCAGCCGTTAGCAGTCTCTTGTTTCTCTTGTTTTGGGCTGAACATTATTATCCCATGGAAAGAAATAGTTTTAATTTGCATCACTGTCTGTGTTATCCTTTGGGGCTTTGATGCAGAACCATAGAATCCCATGGAAAGCAAAGGTTCTAACCTGGATCGCTGTCGCTTGCATCCTCTGGGGTTCCATGCAGAACCATTTCTTCCATGGGAAGATAAGGTTTTAACCTGGTGCCTGTCTCCTTTAATGTAAGGGGCTTCGGGCAAGGAAAAGGACCTCTTGGTTTTGGATATTGTTGTTACTCCTGATTGCATAACATAAAGTAATAGTGACCATGTGATGAATATAAGAAGAATGCATTGCCAGCTCTTAAGTTTCCATGTGTGAGTCTAAAGGGGAGGCAGAACACCAAACAGGACTGCGGACAATAGAAGAGGGACAATTCTCTACTTAGGTTTGGTTGATAAAAAAATGGTTCAAAACTCATTTTGGATGTAAGGTGAGCTGGTGGTTCGATTTTTTTTAAAAAAACTCAAACTTTCTGAAACTTCCAAAACTTTGGAATCACTTCATTAATGGCAGACACGCATACACAGTAGAAAAAAAACAGCACTGGCACTGGGGAAACTTCAGGGGATTTTCCTTCCCTCATTTTTAGACCAATCGTGATGAAACTTGCTACATTGGTAGAACACATAGACCACTGTTAGCTCACCAAATTTCATCACTTTTGACTTATCCATTGATTTTTGGCAAATTTTCAAAGTTTTTATAAAAAGTTTTTATAGACTGACATGGCTTCCCACTGGGAAGTGAATAAGGAAGTATAAATTCCAGATTGCCATTTGCTGCAGGGCAGTCGTGGCTCAGAACTAGTGCACCACCCCCAGAACCAGGAGGTCATGAGTTCGATCCCTGCCAGGGAAAAATGACAAAAAGGAAAAATCATGGCAAATGTTGGCACATAATGGCAAATGGCGAGATGCAGGGCATGAGGAGCCAAGACACATGTTTTGCCAAAAAGGAAAGTATCGAGAGTAATGGAGGCTCCCCTTTTGTGGTGGACACACACATATCTTTATTGCAGGGATGACAGAAAAAGAAAGGGTTAGGGTTGCTTATTGCTTTGCTACCTTCTCATTAGACACCCTTGTAGAACCAATGTGTTTATTTTACAGACACCTATTGAGCTATAGGGGTCCTTTGGCTGCATTCATAGGACAAGCCACCTTGTAATTAGGATCTCTGGTCCTGCCCCTCTCTGGGTTTTTTGGAGGGAAGGGGCCATTTTTCGGTTAGTCTCAGCAAAGGAAATCTATGCAGAGGATGTATACAGACGTCCCCCTGTACAAAGGCTTCGTCCCTTAAGACTTCCCGGGGGAGAACAGTCTTAAGAGCCTCTAAAGATTCCCAAAGGTTCTGGGGAAACAGCCTTACAGCCCTGAGGAATTCCGGAGGGAATAACAGCTCTAATCGTCAAGATCTCCAGCTAAGTGACTACAGGCCTGCTGGTACGTCTGCTCGGTTCTGAGACGCAGTTCAGCCGGTAGTGGATTCAAATCAGTCAGGTTTAGGTTCACAGTAGCCTGGGAGGAGCTAGAAAGGGGAATTTTCCTTTGAACAAAGTTATTGAAGATAGTGCCTGTTCCCTGTGGACAAGTTTGAGAGAACTGTTTTTTGCCAAGAAAGCTTTACAATTCCTGTTTGTTCATCAATAAAAGACTGTTATATTTAAGCTCAAGCCTCCTAAAGACTGTTTAATGAGGGAAATTTCTCTAAAGGCTCCTTTTCGGGGCCCTGGCTTCCCGCTGGATTCAAGCCATACATCCTCTCTTAAAAGCACTTCATTTCAGGTCCAGCGGCGACAGAACACTATCTCTACTCTTAAAGGGGGGGTCGCCCATGCTTTCCCATCTCAATATGATGAGGTAGTTTGGCTGCTCATAGGTTTCTGAATTTTCTTCCTAAGGAGGATATGAAAGCTCTCCTTCATTGTCTTTGGTGGCAGCATCCCAACAAGTGATTGAGAAATGATGTTTTCCCCCAGGAAAGGGTCTTTAGCAATATAAAAAGGCACCTCTGAAGCTAAGCAGTGCCAGCCCTGTTTAGCATTTGGATGGCCACTACCAAGGAATACCGGCTGCTGTTGACTTTCTTGTAGAGGAAGGCAATGGCCACCCATCTCATAGAACTCCCTTGCTAAGAAATCCCTCAGAGGTTCATGGGGCTGCCATAAGTCAACAGGTGATTTGAAGGCAGGCTGCTTTCATTCATTGTTTGAAGTCCTAGTTGCAGTGCATTTTTATTGTTAGTGGAATACATTCAAAGCCTGTACGATCAGCTACTTCATTGCCTCTGGTTTTTAAATTTGTTGTAAGCCAGCTTGGATTCTCTGTCAAAAGAAAACCAAGCGAGAAAAATACGGGTGCAGGGAAAATACCAACAAAAGCAACATCTATGTAAAGTGGAAAGAGCCCTTAATGAACATCACTGAAAGCCAATCCAACGTCTTGTTTGGAAACTCTCCAAGGAAAGTAAGACTATTCTGCTTTTGGGGGCAGTTTTCCCTGTTGTTCTATTGTTTCAGAAGCCATGAAGGGTTTCCTAATAATCTAGAGACCCTTGGTATGAGTTTGCCTGGAATTGCAGTGAGTTCCATAAATAGATTTCTGGCTAGGGACAAAGATGCTGTTTCCCCCTCTAGAAATGCACTTATTACCGAAGCAGATGCATTCGTCCAAGAAAGGACCATCACCTAAAAGTGTCACTTGAAATATATCGGTTATAGGACATCAACAGCACAGGGTCCTTTTGGGGCTTTTTATTCCACTTGTCAAAGTGAATTATCAAGGTAAGAGTTACTTTTCTGGGATGCTTCTTATCTATGAATAGAACTCAAGATGTTATTAAAACTCTGCTAAGGCTTAGCATTGTATTCTTCTCCAACACACAACCAACTATTGACATTGCCAAGTGGGAATGATACTTCACTGCACTTTGAAAAATAGAGATCCCATTACTCTCTCCATATTTCCGCAGGATTTTTGTCTGCCTGGTGTTCTTTCTGACTTTTCTTGCTAACATGGGGGCAGGAGGCCAGAGTGAATCAAACTATCAATCATTTCCTTTATTCATATCCTAAAAAGAGATTCCAAAATCCCTCCTTTGTGAAAGATAATCTTAAATATGGACCACTCCTAGCCCCAACCATTTTGGGTAAGGGAGCCCATCCTGTATAGAGCAGAAAAAACAAAGGAATCACTCCCATTGCAGGAGCTGTGAGAGCAATACTCTTAAGTCTCTAAGGCCCCTTCTACACTACCGTATAAGATCCAGATTATCTACTTTGAATTATGTAGCAGTGGAAAGTAGACTCATATAATCCAGTTCAAAGCAGATAGTGTGGATTGTCTGCTTTGATAACCTGGATTATATGGCAGTGTAGAAGGAGTGTAGAAGGATGCAGACTGTGGCCAAGAAATCAGAAGACGCTTACTTCTTGGGAGGAGAGCAATGTCCAGTCTCGATAAAATAGTAAAGAGTAGAGACATCAGACTGGCAACAAAGATCCGCCTAGTCAAAGCCATGGTATTCCCTGTAGTAACCTATGGATGTGAGAGCTGGACCTTAGGGAAGGCTGCGAAGATAGATGCTTTTGAACTGTGGTGTTGGAGGAAAGTTCTGAGAGTGCCTTGGACTGCGAGAAGATCCAACCAGTCCATCCTCCAGGAGATAAAGCCCGACTGCTCATTGGAGGGAAGGATACTAGAGACAAAGGTGAAGTACTTTGGCCACATCATGAGGAGACAGCAAAGCCTAGAGAAGACAATGATGCTGGGGAAAATGGAAGGAAAAAGGAAGAGGGGCTGACCAAGGGGAAAAAGATGTATGGATGGTATCCTTGAAGTGACTGGATGACCTTGAAGGAGCTGGGGGTGGTGACGGCCGACAGGGAGCTCTGGCGTGGGCTGGTCCATGAGGTCACGAAGAGTCGGAGACGACTGAACGAATGAACAACAACAAGAAGGAGCCTAATCTCCTTCCAGACTGCTATATAAAATCCACAGTGAATTGGATTATATGACAGTGTGAACTCGTATAATCCAATTCAAAGCAGATAATGTGGATGGATTATATGGCATTGTAGAAGGAGCCTAAGAAGACACCGATGCCCCTTGAACAGTGGGGATAAAGTGCAACCATCTCTCAATGCCTACTAAATGCATAATAACCCAATCATGGTCACTGGGCAACTGTTAATGTTTGGTCATGATGCTGACGAGACTTCGAAAGCCATATGCCTGCTGGCTTGGGCCATGCTGGCTACACCAATGGTCAAAAGTTCTGGGAATTGGTACCAGGAAGACATAGAAAACTCCAACATGGAAAAGGAAGGGCTGGATGAATAGGTTCTTTGCAGCGATAACAAGGGAACCTTCTATATTCCAACCTGACTCCAGCCCTTTTCCACATTTGGTCCAGGAACAATAAGAAGGCTTGTTTGGATTGGTTTGGCGCCACTGCAGGACCTCTCTGCTGTTCACATGAAACTCTTCCTTTCTTTGAAGTGGAGCACCTGCTGTGCTTGAAATAGTAGACTACTGCTTTTCTGATTTAATATTAGTCAGTCCCTTGGTCTAATTGGGTTCTTTGCGGCATCTTTGATGGCAATAATTGGAAGCTTTGCTTAAGCTCGGTTATTCCAGCGACACCTTTGCGACTCGGATTGCGCTCGGCAAGCGTGGTACCGAGACAAAAGCGCAATCTTTTCTGAACCTGAAACACATGTTTTTGGATGATAAGCCATGTTCAGACTTTTGTTTCCAAATCAAACAATATATATAATATTGAAAGGAGGTAGGAGACAAAAAAGAAAGGCAGGAAAAAGAAAGGGATTTCCAGCCACCAAGAACTCTAAAACCTTCATCCGAGGGAATGATTGTAGTGAGCACAATTAACTCGGGATAAAGGGTAGCTTTATGCTGCACATCTCAGATACATTTTGCCATAATTGAAATTGGAAGATGGAGATTTTACAGCCCTTGATTGGAAGGCAGGGCAGCAAGAACAAGACACTATTGTTTCAATTTATTGTACTTTGCTACTGACTTATTTGACTTTGGGATATGCAAATGTCATGCAAATCTACCAGCTGCCTCCCAATTCTGCCAAGCTTAGTAGTGAATTCTTCTAATACCACCCATTCTTGGTGGAAATCTTTCCAGAGCACCTGCATCATCCCATCATCTTCCTTCAGATCAGTGCTCAAAACCAAACACATTTTCTCAAGTTGTGCTTCCGCTTCAGGTGCCCCTTCCTAACTCTCGTACAGGAATGAGAAGCTGGTGGTCTTCCAGAACTATTGATTTCGTGTATTGTGCCGGGTGAAAAGGGTGTTCCAATGCCAGAGGGCAACAGCACCTGGGGTCTTTTGCACCCAAAACCCTCGATCAATATTTATTGAGGAAAAGGCAATTCCAAAAGGGTCAGGAGAAAAGCAAATACAAAATTAGTAATAATCCAAAAAGGACAAAGTACATAAAATCAAGAGCACCAAAATCCACAGTGTTACTGTAAGTATAAATCCATAAACAAGGCATCAGGAACTTTTCCAGGGTAAACCCTTCAAGGGAACATAGGCATTGGCTAGAACAGGAAACTTGAGAATCCTGGAAACATGAACTGGAGAGCAGAGAGAGACATCCCTTGGCAACATTGTCTTCTCTGGGAGGCACAAAGGAAACACTACTTAATTTATGTCTGACCAAAAAGCCATGAGATCATGCCGAACACACCTGGGCTTCAAGGACTTCTCTTGGATTCTCTCAGAACATCTAATTAGTCTATTTTTCACTCCCTCCATTCTCAAACCTAATCTGGTTTTTCAGGAAAACTCTCCTGTCCCAGGAGAACCAGTTTCACTATCCCTGGTTGCTTGGGAACAATGACAGGAATGCAAAATATCATCTCTCCTAGCACTGACAGGCTCATCACTTTGAAACCCAGCAGGCCCCTCATCCTCCTAGAGATCAGAAAAGTCAGAGAAATCCTCAGTTGCTTGCTGAGCTACAACAGGTGCTACTGTTTCAGTCTAAGGGTTTTGAAGGCAAGGCTGCCTTAAAGGATGCCTGTTTTTAAAAGCATGATGGTATCCTTGAAATGGGAGGAACCATTACCTGTGCATGTGATGGGAATTAAACGGATGGTTGAGTTAGAAGCTGGAAAAGATGATCTTAGTGAATAAATTATTGGACTTCTTTAAAGACGGAACACTGTGAAACTCCACCCTTTCTTCTGCTTTCCTTCGTTTTCTCCAGCTGTGTGATGAAGTCCTTAAAACCAATGTGGGATTCCTCCTCTGCGAATAGAAGACCCATCTTTGACCACGAGCAGATCTTATGTGCCCATTGCCATTCCTAGTTAGCAAGACACTATCCCTATAGTATGATGTATCTATACTGTAGAATGAATAGCATTTGACTCCACTCCAAGTATTGGGACTCAATGCTTTGGAATCCTGGCCTTTGCAATTTGGTGAGGCACCAGCACGCTTTGACAAAGAAGGCTAAAGACCTTGTAAAACTACAATTCTTGGCAGCTCAAGCAGTGTCAGACTGTGTTAATTCTACAGTGTAGAAGACTCATCCTTGGTCTCATTTGCACAGCCTTCGCTTTCACCAGTTTGGCAGAGGCTGGCATTTGTTTACTGCCCAAAAACAATACGAAGCGCACAAGGGCTTCCATGATCCAATTTATAAGGAGCTACAGCAAATCTCTGTTTCAAACGGCATGAAATATGAGGCTGTTAAAAAGTTTACTTCTTCAGGGAACATAAAAAAAACCCACTTACAAATGTTTGGTAGTTCTGCTACTAGAGAATAAATAGATATACACAATCTGTCAGGTAAATCAAAAACCTTTCTTTCCTCCTGAGGGTTGGCTTTACATAGGACTTTTTATATAAGTTGGGGGGGGGGGGAGACTGAGCCGCAAATTGCATTAATTCAGCCCTCTCCTGCTGTCCAAAAAAATAAATTATTTTTTCTTAATGACATGGTAAATCACAGACTTGTTAGCGGTGCTGCAAGAAAAGTGGATTTCAAAACTGAAAGCTATAATTTGTCAAAGGTTCGTTTGGCAAAGGGGTGGGGAAGGCAAGGGAAAGAGGCAATGCATTTGCTAAATAGCAGGTGTGCGGTTCGTACCTTTTGCCACTGTTTCTCTTTGTGCCAACTCGGTCTTTATTTCCCACTTCATAGGTTTGAAAGAATGCAACCCGCAAAAAAAAGTGTAATGCACATTTGATGCATATTTGTGATTGACCTTCCCACACCCCCTCCCCAACTCACACCAAGTCTGCTCTTACACCGAGTAGTATTTGGATCGTAGTCAAGTAGCACTCTGGTCCAGGCTGTCTTTGGCATCAAAAGGTCTGCCAGTTGTTCCTTTGCCAATACCTGGGACTGGCAGCAAAGGAGAAATGGGGTGGAAGCAGGCGGAGAAAAGGAGGAAGCAAAGGCAAGTAGAAGAGAGAAAGAAAGAGCAGCATGTACTTCCCATTTGTCACCTTTTTCAAGAAATAGAATGTATTGGATACAAATGTTTTAAAAGCATTTAGCTTAAAATATACTAAAACCTAGTAGAAAGGGGGAAAGAAGACTCTCAACTGACTCTCTCCATCACAATGGCAGCAGTAGCTCTCAGACCCCATCTATTCTATACCAAACTGCATTATATGAGCCTACACTGACCGTACAGTGCGGTTCCAAACTACATTACATGGCAACGTAATGGGCCTTAAATGCTTCCTCCCAAAGGAGAACCGAGAGAGTCTAAGGCAGTGTTTCTCAACCTGGGGGTCGGGACCCCTGAGGGGGTCACGAGGGGCTGCCAGAGGGGTCGCCAAAGACCATCAGAAAACAGTATTTTCTGTTGGTCATGGGGGTTCTGTGTGGAAAGTTTGGTCCAATTCTATCGGTGGGTTCAGAATGCTATTTCATTGTGGGTGAACTATAAATCCCAACAAATACAACTCCCAAATGGCAAGGTCTATTTTCTCCAAACTCTACCAGTGTTCACATTTGGGCATATTGAGTATTTGTGCCAAGTTTGATCCAGATCCATCATTGCTTGAGTCCACAGTGTTCCCTGGATGTAGGTGAATTACAACTCAAAAACTCAAGATCAATGTCCACCAGACCTTCCCAGTATTTTCTCTTGGTCATGGGAATTCTGTGTGCCAGGTTTGATTCAATTCCATCATTGGTGGAATTCAGAATGCTCTTTGAATTTAGGTGAACTATAAATCCCAGCAACTCCAGCATTACCAAATGACAAAATCAATCACCCCCAACCCTATCAGTATTCAAATTTTGGGCGTATCGGGTATTTGTGCCAAATTTGGTCCAGGGATTGAAAATACATCCTGCATATCAGATATTTACCTTACAATTCATAACTGTAGCAAAATTACAGTTATGAAGTAGCAATGAAAATAATGTTATGGTTGGGGGTCACCACCACATGAGGACCTGTACTAAGGGGTCGCGGCATTAGGAAGGTGGAGAACCACTGGTCTAAGGAATAACATACAACACACAGAAGAAAAGATAACCATTGAGCCAACTGAAGTATTTCCAGACCACATTCCTGTATGACATATTCCAGGGAGAGCTAAGTGTTGCAACTTTTGAATTTTAGAGTGAAAGAAGAAAAAATATTATGGGAAACTTCATAACAACTTTAAGGACAGTAGTCATATATGGCATTTTCTAACATAATAGCAGTGAAGTTCTTCAATATATGCTACCTAGATGTACAGAATGTACAAAATGATCCACATATTCCATATCCATGATATCACCTAGGTAGTACGTAGACTCAAAAAAAATCTCCATCTAGATGTGTTTCAAGAAGGGACTTAGGTTGGATCTACTCTGCCCTATACCCCAGTATCTGATTTCAATTTATCCCAGATTATCTGGCAGTGTAGACTCATATAATCCATTTCAAAGTAGATAACCTGGGATAACCCTTCAGATTATCAAAGCGGAAAATCCACATTATATACTTTGAACTGGGTTATAGGAGTCTACACTGCCAGATAATCCAGTTCAAAGCAAATAATCTGGATTGTATATGGCAGTGTAGTGTTTTAACTGTTTTGATGGTTTTAAACCGTGATTTTTTTCTTGCTGTATGTGTTTAATTCTACTTTAATTTTTGTACATACTGATGCTTTTATGTTAAGATGCTTCGAGTCCGTAAATAAATGAGCATAAATAAATATGATAAATAGAAGAAGAAGAAGAAGCAGAAGAAGAAGATGAAGAAGAAAAATCATCATTTAAATTGTATGCTAATGCTTTTATATTAAGCTGCTTTGAGCCCCCTTTGGGGAGATAATTCATGGTTTAAATAAATATCATAATGTGTTGTTGAAGGCTTTTATGACCAGAATCACTGGGTTGCTGTGAGTTTTCCAGGCTGTATGGCCATGTTCCAGAAGCATTCTCTCCCAACGTTTCACCCATATCTATGGAGTTACTAAGAGAGGTATTTCGCCCACATCTATGGCAGGCATCCTCAGGTATAACAATAACAACAACAACAACAACAACAACAACAACAACAACAATAATACATTAACTTCTCAAAGCACAGCAGACAAAGAATCAGTTCAAGAAAACTGCATTCCAAACCAGAGCTGACAGCTGGCACCACAAAGCATTGCATGGGCAGTTCATTGACAAAATTGAAGGTATTGCATGGACAGTTCCTTGACAAAATTGAAGGCAACATTGATAAGGAGAAGACCTGGGGATGGCTCAGGAATTGAACCCTGAAGAAGGAGACAGAAGAAGGCCTGTTTCTTGCAGCCCAGGGGCCAGCCATCAGAACAAATGCCATTACAGCCAGGATGGAAAAATCAGCTGATGACCCAAAATGCAGACTGTGCAAGGAAGCTGATGAAACCATGGATCATTTCCTCAGCTGTTGCAAGAAAATCACACAGATGGACTACAAACAGAGGCACAACTCTGTGACCCAAATGATTCATTGGAACTTATGTCGCAAGGACCATCTGCCAGTAGTAAAGAACTGGTAAAGGGAGTGGAAAATGAATCATAGAATCATAGAATCAAAGAGATGGAAGAGACCTCATGGGCCATCCAGTCCAACCCCCTGCCAAGAAGCAGGAATATTGCATTCAAATCACCCCTGACAGATGGCCATCCAGCCTCTGTTTAAAAACACGCAAAAATACTGTGGGACTTTCAAATCCAGACTGAGAAAGTTTTGGAACACAACACACCAGACATCACGATTGTAGAAAAGAAAAAAGTTTGAAAAATTGATGTCACCATTCCAGATGGCAGTTGCATTGAGGAAAAACAACAGGAAAAACTCAGCCTTTATCAAAACCTGAAAATCGAACTGCAAAGGCTCTGCAATAACCAGTACAGGTGGTCCCAGTGGTAATGGGTACACTGGATGCCATGCCAAAAGATCTCAGCCGGCATTTGGAAACAATAAACATTGACAAAATCACGATCTGTCAACTGCAAAACGCCACCTTACTTGGATCTGCGCACATTATTCAAAAATACATCACACAGTCCTAGACACTTGGGAAGTGTTTCACTTCTGATTTTGTGATATGAAATCCAGCATATATATCTCATTTGCTGTGAAATACTGTGTGTCAGTAAATTAATTAATTAATTAATTAATTAACAAGGGGCCTGGGATAGAGGGCAGTGTAGATCCAGCTTCAGAGACCACTTTTCACTCTCCTCTCAGGAAAAAAGGATGGTTCTTTCTTGATAAAACTGTATCATGAAAAAAGGAACCATGAATGCTTGGAGAGGAAAGCTGAGGAAGCCTGTCAGCGTATTGGGCTGAATGACATTCCAGATCTCCATGATGTCTACGAAGTTCTCCTTTCTCTCCAACCAATGCGATCTTCCCTGGGTTCCACTGCTATAGGCATCACAATGACTAAGGATGGAAGTCAAGGTGGTGGGCACATGGGTGAGTGGGATTGGAGCCAACTTTGTGTAGGATGTGGGCAAGGTGGTTGTGCACTGTGTGTATTTATTGTATGTGTGTGAGAGAGATCTGAATGGAGTAAATCTATTGGAAGGAGACATTTTACATCCTCATCCTCTCTGTGGCACACTCATAACCCTCCTGTGCAGAAGCTCAACACTCATACGGGACAAGGTTTCTCCAGAAGGTGACAAATGATGCTTGTTTGGACCAAAGGCATGGCAGTGACTTTCTCAGAGTACAGTAACCCTGACAGAGCTGAGAGTTATGAATACCATTTGAATATTTCCAGGTCCTGTGCCTGGAATGCAAACCGCGCAAAATGCAGATAGGATCAATGTCGGGCAGGTTCTTTTTGTGCTTTGGTTACAAGTGTCAGGGGAAAATTTTGTCAGGGAGAAAAGTTCCTTCTGCTGAATAATTGATGCAGGCCTCGCTGCTGCCTGAGGAAGGCTTGGGAAACAAACAGCCAAGCCAATAACCTTAAGGTAGGCAGTGGGAAAGCATTGCAGAAGGGAACAGGAAAATGGCCTTCCGAGAGGAGTGCTGAGGAAGTCAAGAAAGTGGCGCAATAAGGCAACATACATTTTTGGAAGGCAAAACATTCATTGGGGTACGTATGCACATATTCTCCATAATCAGTCCTTGCGTGACAAATAAAACAACATTCCCCCTTGTTTTCTCCCCCCCCCTGAAACGAAACCGCCCAGCCCTAGTAAACAGTATTTCTTGTTGTTTCTTTGTCAGTGTTGATGTGGAGAGTGTCTGGTTTGCCTACTCTGGAATATGCAACATATCATAGTCCTTCTTTAAGGTCTCTTTCAAATCTATGATACTATATCTGTGTGTGTGTGTGAGAGAATCATATCTATCTATCTATATTTATGACTGGATGGCTCTTTGTCAGGAGGGATCTGATTACATTTTCTTGCCCTGGTGAAGAGAGTTGGACTGGATGGCCTTAAGTATTTTCTGTTGGTCATGGGGGTTCTGTGTGGGAAGTTTGCCCCATTTCTGTCGTTTGTGGGTTTCAGAATGCTCTTTAATTGTAGGTGAACTATAAATCCCAGTAACTACAAATCCCAAATGTCAAGGTCTATTTCCTCCAAACTCCATCTGTGTTCATATTTGGGCATATGGAATTTTTGTGTCAAGTTTGGTCCAGATCCATCATTGTTTGAGTCCACAGTGCTCTCTGGATGTGGGTGAACTATAATTCCCAAACTCAAGGTCAATGTCCACCAAACCTTTCCAGTTTTTTCTGTTAGTCATGGGAGCCCTGTGTGCTAAGTTTCTCCCAATTCCATCATTGGTGGAGTTCAGAATGCTCTTTGATTGTAGGTAAACTATAAATCCCAGCAATGACAATTGCCAAATGACAAAATCAATTTTTTTGAGTGGAGGACATAAATTGGACTGTTAGGTGTCTTGTGTCCAAATTTGGTGTCAATTCCCCCAGTGGTTTTTGAATTCTGATGGTAGCACGAACTAACATTACATTTTTATTTATATAGATTATGATTACATTATATATATATATTCAGGGACTATGGGATTTGAGCATCCAGCACACACACCATGACAAGTGACTGGCTCTTTTAATAAAGACTATGTATGTGTCCATTTGCATCTGGAACAAGAGAAGTGAGAGGACTGATAGTAAAGTGACCCTCCACCTCTCTTCCATAAACATTACATGTACAATTAATTTCAATATTCAAAGGTGAAAAGAGTTTTCCCTCCCGTATCATTGTATAGTCTTTTTATAGACAGAGAGATGATTTCACATTTGTTACCTGCTTTGGTTGTCTCAAAAGTTATCATAACTTCGGTTGTTATTTAGTTAATGTCACTTTTATAAGCTAATAGATCAGTTTTACCAACAAGAAATGGTCTCTAACTACTTGCAAAAAATTAATGTATTCGGGTTGTACATGGATCTGTTTTCGTTCAGTACCTTTGAGAACATGTAACAGGATGGGCCCTCCCGGTACAAAAACCTGCCTGAGTTGAAAGCAAGTGGGAGTCGATCCCAGCTCCTTCCCTGCTTTTCAGGAGCACGGGGCGCCCCAGAATGCTCTTTGCTCCTAAACCCTTTCCTTAAATCCAGACCTCCTATGCAGACCAAGGGGAAAGCATCACGGGAAGAGTGGTATCTTAAGTAATGCCGATGCTTTCAATCCAGGTCTTCATGGAGGATATAAGGACAAGCGATGCCATTGCCTAAAATGATGGGAAGGGGAGGGGATTTACCCCCATTGCTGCCAATGAGATGAAAAGATCTTTTTTTTTGGTACACTGAATGAAAAGCTGTTTTGGGAGTGCACCTGATATTGAGAGGTGCATGCGAAATGGATAGAGGGGCTTCTGGTATCAGGGAAGAAGAAACAGATTGCAATTCTCCCGAAATGCATAAACCTAGTAAATATAATAGCCCGGAAAACGTAGAACAACCTAGTAAATATAGTTAAACTACTAATATACAGGAGCCCCCTGTGGCGCAGTGGGTTAAAGCACTGAGCTGATGAGCTTGTTGATCGAAAGGTCGCAGGTTCGATTCCGGGAAGCGGCGTGAGCTTCCGCTGTCAGCCCTAGCTTCTGCCAACTTAGCAGTTCAAAAACATGCAAATGTGAGTAGATCAATAGGTACCGCTCCGGCAGGAAGGTAACGGCGCTACATGCAGTCATGCCGGCCACATGACCTTGGAGGTGTCTACGGACAACACTGGCTCTTCGGCTTAGAAATGGAGATGAGCACCACACCCCAGAGTCAGACATGACTGGACTTAATGTCAGGGGACTACCTTTACCTTTTCTTTTCTTTTTTTTTACTAATATACAGTTATTTTCCAGGCTGTGGAAGTGGCTAATATGAACATGGGTCTAACAACCCAATGCACAACCTCATTTTGGGTTGGATTTCTAACCAGACTTGGAAGTAAGTAAAATGTCTTGGAAAAAGTGGCCACCCTCCATGCACCACTTGTGCGTTTTCACCCTGAATACATAGCTATTGAGGTTAATAAACCCTGTTCCACCTCCATTCAACAGAGTCTTCGATTACTTTTTGTTAAAACCAGCCACTTGAGAAGATGATTTCTATGAAGAAGTCCCTTCTCCAGCCATGTAATCTCACCCCTTAAATCTCTGACAAGTTAATCTAAAAGCAATGCATTTTGGAGGCAAGCCTGCCACATTTAGATCTTGCCCTTTAAATACAGCTTGCCTACACAATTTGAACTTGATGAATGGCCGGAGACCAGCTTCTGGATCTTCCCGCTGTTCTTCCCAAGGAAGAAAGTCGAACTGGACCACGGCAGAGGGACAAAGAATTATCAATCTGTAATCAATAACTTCTTAGCTTTTGAAGAAGCATACGGTTCTGGGGATTTTTTTATATTTTTGCAGCCTCTGTAATTTTACCTCAGTGTAATACCATTAGAAAATGATGCGAGTTCACAGTTGGTCATTCAAAAAGGGGAGAAATGATAGCTATTCCGGCAGGGTTTTCTTTTTCTTAAAAAAAGGAGAAGCATGAACCAATGTATCCAATCAAAGGGGAAATTGTAGGCTATTTTCCGTTACAGGGCTCCATTCTGCAAATTGTAGTGTCACTAGCTTTGACCTTATGTATTGTATTTAGAGACACTGTGAAAGGAAGGTGGGATACAGAGAAAGCAACAGGCTTGTAGGGTCCAGAAGAAAAAGACAGAGAAGGAAGCTGGATTGCCCAAGGATTGATGATTCCTGAAGCCAGGAGTGGTGAAGTGTGAATTTTAATCTACAGTCATGTATGATTATAGATAGGTGTTTAAAGGGGTAAGTATTTGAAGTAGCATAACTGGGGGGATGTTAGCCAGCTCAACTCACTTTGAGCTGGGTTGCCATGGAAAAAGGGGTGGAGCCAACTGCCACTTGGCGGTTAGTCTGTAATCAGTGAACTACAGGGAAGGCTGGTTCTGTTGTGTGTTGAGAACCAGAAAGGTAGTCTGTAGTCTAGGAACTACAGGGAAAGGCTGATTCTACTGTGTTGAGAATCAGGAGGGTTTAGGCTTTTAGCCTGTGAGGTTTAGATAGGTCAAGTTGACTTATTTAGATTAGTGGTTAGTGTATGAGTAAAAAGGGTGAGAGAAACCCTAATAAGAATCTTTACTGCAGCAGAATTATCATACGGAAAGAACAAACTTGTACCTGAGGCAATCTGTTAAGGAAAGAAACACATTTTAAAGGAAAATAAGTTTAAAACCTGTTTAATGGAAGGAAAAGTCCTCTCAAGAGTTGTTTTATGAAATGTTATAAATGTAATCTCTGAAGATATGTGGCTCTAAGAGTTAAGAAACATTGAAACCATCAAGCTTCTTCTATACTTCAATAAACTTGTTACAGTTTCTTCTAAAGCCAAGTTTCTGTTACAAATACTTTCAAGTTAAGCCACGCTACACATTGAAGAAGGAACAAATCAATATTACAAGCTATTAGTTGTGTTATCAATTTAGTAAGTCCTTACAAATTGGTGGCTTCTTTACAAACTTTTACAAATTGGTGGCATTGTTACAAATTGGTGGCCTTCTTTATACCAGGAAATGGGAAGGCTCAGCCTTCACTTGATAAAGTTACCATCCAGATCAATAACTTCATCACATGCATTAAATACTACCCAGAAATTGGCACCATCCAAAGAATCTTCCTAGAACAGAGACCATTCAATAAATATTCCAAGTTACTTGTTTACCATTCTCCTGTTTTGTTGATACCCACCCTGTTCTCTAAGAACAATGGCTCATTTTCATATAGCCATAAGCCAATGAGTTCCTTGCAGAGTATCTGAGGAGGACCATGCACTTTAGCATTGACATGTGTTTCTACTTCATCACTTATGTGATGAAGCATTTCCTCTTGGAATCCCACTGGGACCAGTGCTGTGTTATACAGCAGAGATAGAATCAACCTCCTTGTTCACATCATTACCAACTTTGTTAATCGTGAGATTTAATTATGTACATGAAGTTGAGGTTTCTACATTTCTCTAACCATGGGCATTTTCCATTCTGTGCTTTGGAGCAACTCAGAAGCAACCAGGAGAATTAATGAGCTTAAAGGATCAAGTGCAGGAAGCTTTGGGGTTGAATATTAATGCGTTGTATGATAGCAGAGGTGAAGTGCCGCGGAATGAATCATGAGCCAAGAGTCGAACTGGCTTTTGCTTAAAAGGTTATGTGGTTTACAATATCCTTTGCATATATGAAATGCTTCTTATGGGCAACCAAGGGTAAGTAAGTGTTTGGTTTGCAAGATCATGCTTTAGCCAAACACCTTGAGCAGAGAGCTTGCTTTCGAGTTGCTTAATCCCTCCAAGTGTCTCAAGAACATCGAGTCCAGCAGAGGAAAGCATGTTGAACTCAATCGGCCAATTAAAAACTAGGGATGGCGACTATGCTCTTTCTCCCAAGCTGGGTTCAGGAATGTCGATCCCAAATGAGGAAAGGTTTCAGTTCAGGACCAAGGAGGAGAGGGATTGAAATGCATGTATCCATATACTGTACTTCTCAACATTATAATATTGTGTTCTAATATTTTGGTCTCTTTATACAGAGTTATGAAAGGGCTGTGTTTGTTGAAGCCAGGCAAACAAAAATCCCAGTATCCAAGTAACTGCATGGCACACTTCAGCCAACAGTATCATACACTCTCTACACTCTGATGTCCCGAAGGCAGTGCACTATGACCCCCTTCGATAATAGACCGGGATCATAATTAGCAAGCTGAACCTCCATAACCAGGTTTGGGGGAATTGACCTTGATTTATAGAAGTTGTAGTTGACCTACATCCAGAGAGCACTGTGAACCCAACCAATGATGGATCAGGACCAAACTTGCCACAAATGATGGGACTTAGAGTACCTTTACTCTCTTCCAGAGACCACTGTGACCCCCACAAATGACGGATTAGGACCACACTTGGCACACAGACTCCCCCCCCCATAACCCACTATATAGTCCTGGTGAAGTTTGGAGGAGGACAGACCATGGATGGCGGGATATGCAGTACATTCACCCAATTCGGCTCACACAGTCCACTGCGACCTCCATGCATGGCGAACCCAGACCAGACTTGCCACGCAGACTCTCAATGACATACTTTTTGTCCTGGTGAAGGTTGGGGAAGGATGCACCAGGGGCAATGAGATTTGCAGTATCATCACTCACTTCCAGAAACGACTACGACCCCCTCACAAATGATGCACCTGGACCAAATTTGAATTACGGGCCTGAACATAACTTGGGACAAAAAGCTCCCATGACCAACACAGCCAATAGTGAAAGGACCAAGGCAGTGACATCTCCAGCTCATCCCTTGTTTGGGTATCAGCCAGCACATCAACGACTTAAATCAAGAAATAGTTTTCTTAGATCTACAGCAGCGTTTCTCAACCTGGGGGTCGGGACCCCTGGGGGGGTCGCGAGGAGGTGTCAGAGGGGTCGCCAAAGACTATCAGAAAACACACTATTTTTCTGTTGGTTGTAGGGGTTCTGCATGGGAAGCTTGGCCCATTTCTCTCATTGGTGGGGTTAGAATGCGCTGTGATTGTAGGTGAACTATAAATCCCAGCAACTACAACTTCCAAATGTCAAGCCCTATTTTCCCCAAATTCCACCACTGTTCACATTTGGTCATATCAAGTATTTGTACCAATATTTGGTCCAGATCCATCATTGTTTGAGCCCACAGTGCTCTCTGGAGGATGATGAACTATAACTCCCAAACTCGAGGTCAATACGCACCAAACCCTTCCAGTATTTTCTGTAGGTCATGTGTGCCATAGTTGGTTCAATTCCATCATTGCTGAAGTTCAAAATGCTCTTTGATTGTAGGCAAACTATAAATCCCAGGAACTACAACTCCCAAGTGACAAAATCAATCCCCCAACCCCACATATCGGGTATTCGTGCCCAGTTTGGCCCAGTGAATGGAAATATAATATGTATGTCGGATATTTACATTACAATACACAACAGTAGCCAAATTACAGTTGTAAAGTAGCAATGAAAATAATGTTATGGTTGGGGGTCACCACAACATGAGGAACTGGATTAAGGGGTCGAGGCACTAGGAAGGTTGAGAAACACTGATCTACAGAGACACTCGCTGGAACACCTCAGCAAGCGAGAGTCCAAAAGTGGCAGGCTCAAACCCAGCACCTCAAACAATGGCTGATACCAGATGAGAGACTCCCTCCTGGGCACACAGAAGACTGGGCGACTTGGAAGGCGCTGAACAGACTGCGCTCTGGCACCACGAGATGCAGAGCCAATCTTAAGAAATGGGGCTACAAAGTTGAATCCACAACATGCGAGTGCGGAGAAGAGCAAACCACAGACCACCTGCTGCAATGCAACCTGAGCCCTGCTACATGCACAATGGAGGACCTTCTTGCGGCAACACCAGAGGCACTCCAAGTGGCCAGATACTGGTCAAAGGACATTTAATCAACTACCAAGTTTGCAAACTCTGTGTTTTTTATCTGTTTGTTTTGTTCTGTTAGAAATGTAATACAATGGTATGGTTGCTGATGATACGATAAATAAATAAATAGCGCCATTCTTTCTGAAATCCCTGTGATTAAGCCACTGCACTCTCTGTTCCGGGATTCATTGGGTAGGCAAAGTTCCTCTTTAGGATTGTGCACCTCTGAACTGCCCTCTTCCCCTGTGAATGCATGCATGCAGCCACACGCTTCTTTAGACTGAGTCAGGAACCTTGCTCTTTGATGTCGTTCCATTAATTTGGAGGAAAAGTGGGCTGTGGGCACCGGGTCCAAACCCCGTGCCTTTCTTCCTTGCCTTGGTCTCCTTATTGTCATGCAGCCCTAGACTTGGCCCTGCACTGATGTGCCTGGCAGGAGACAGCTATATTAGCAGTGAGATCTTTGGACTTGTGCCAGATTCGCAAGCACTGGCAACAAAGCCTGTAAGAAGGGGGCAAGCAGGGCTGGGGAAATGAGGCAGTAATTTAATGCACATTTTCCACACTTCTCCCCAGGCGCAGAGATTAGGTATGTCAGAAAACTGTACAGTTCTCCTTCTGGTTAATAGTATGGAGAACTAATAATTACTTACTGTACATTAGGTTTTGGGGTATATGTGTGAGAGTGTGCTTTAATGGTCGTGTTAGACGTTCTCCTCCTCAGTCTCTACCACTAAGCACAGCTCCCTTAAGCATTGCCGACAGAAAAATATATTTTGCTGGAGTGCTCGAGAGTCCTTTGCTTTAGAAGTAAAAAGCTAATTGCAAAGTTATGATTTTTCACCAGGAATACCATACACTTAACTTATTTTTACACACTGATTGAATAGCTATTGACTGTATGTTTAAAAGCAGAAAGAGATCACATTCTCTGTGCATCCCCCAATGTAGGGAAAACATCAGAGACAGATTCAACGGCACACTCCCTGGTTTCCTCTGAAAAGTGCTATTTACAGGGTTTTCCCACCTACACCGCCAGCTTCAAAGCAATCTTCTACGGCCTAATATAAAAAGAGAGGCAGAGGTGTCTTCGTACATTTGAAGAACAGCAGGATGGCTATCCCTTATCCAAAATGTCCGGGACTAGAAGGATTTTGGATTTCATTTTATTTCGGGATGTTTGCATGTGTATATTTGCACATAAAGAGATGTCTTGGGAGATGGGACCAAAGTCTAAACAAGGACATTATTTATTTATTTTTATTTATTTCAGTTACTTCTACCCCGCCCTTCTCACCCCCGAGGGGGGACTCAGGGCGGCTTGCAAAAGAAGGCACAATTCGATGCCTTTGTCAAATATACATACATATATAAAAGCAATTAAACAGTTAACAGGTTAAAAACATCTGTACATAACACAATAGTAAACTAATCCCATGCTCAGTGTTCAGAGTTCCATAAATCCATTCCGTTCCGTCAATTCCTGCCCATCATCAGGTCTTTCTTTAGCTGCCAGAATGTCCAAATGCCTGGTCCCACATCCAGGTCTTCAGTTTTTTTCTAAATGAAAAAAGGGAAATCGCTGATCTAATCTCCCCGGGGAGTGAGTTCCACAGGTGAGGGGCCACCACTGAGAAGGCCCTGCTCCTTGTCCCCGCCAGCCTCACTAGTGATAGAGGCGGGGTCGAGAGCAGGGCCTCCCCAGAAGATCTTGGGTTCTGAGGTGGGACGTGGAGGGAGATCCATTCGGACAGATACAGTGGGCCGGAACCGTAGAGGGTTTTGTAGGTCAAAACGAGCACTTTGAATTGTGCTCAGAAGGAAAAAAAATCATGTTAAGTAGTGTAATTTAAGAGCACTTCACCTGATTGGCCCAAAATGTAGAGACCAATAAGTTACGTATGTTGGACTGCATCTGTCTAGTTACTTTGGATCTTTGCATCCTTTTCCCAGGAGTTTGCATCCATACATATTTGGGAGTTGAAGCCAAAAATCATGAGATATAGGGGATCATCACAGGGGAGAAATTGCTCACTTGAGTGGCAAGTTAAGGTTCAAATGCTCAACACTCACAAAGATGTGGCAATGTGTTTGAGTGGCTCAAAGGCCCACTATAACTGCTTTTCCTCTCTAGTAGAAAACACCGATCTAAGCTTGGCTTACAGAACCAGAGTAATTATCTCCATTATCAAGATTCCTAAGATGGTGGAACTTTTTTCTATTTTTTCTATTTCTCTCTCTCTTGCTTCCTCCTCTATAAAGTCAATTTGCAAACTGTGGGGGGTTGAAGACAAACAAATCTGCCAGCAGAGACAGTATGTTATTAGAATTGAGAATATGATTAATTAGTCACTTATTTTGAATGATTTACTTTGTTTCTTTCTCTGCTGGTGCTGCCGCTGCCTGCTGTGGACATCAGCTACCGTGAATGCCAACTAAGGCCTGGAAACAATGCCCTCTGAAGAAAAGGTGCCTGGCTGCTGGCATTTGGCAGCTCACAAGGTGAAGCCAATGGGAAATGTGCATGGCGAAGGAGGCTTATGTCATACAAAGGATGTCAAGAACAGTCACAAATGGCCTTGCACTCAACAAGAAGCTTCTGTCAAGACTCGAAAGCAGAGATGTGGCCCCAGCCCTCCCAGGTTAGAGATGATCTAAGTCAGTGATCTCCAAACTCAGCTTCTCCAGGTGTTTTGGCTTCCAGAATCTCTGGCCATTGGCCAAAGTAGCTCAGGTTGCTGGGAGATTGAGTTCAAAACACCTGGAGGACCAGCATTTAGGAATCACTGATCTAGGTGATATGGAGGGCATTTCCACCTGTTCTGTCGCTGCTGGGCTTGAAACGAAGAGCCTTTAAAACAGGACGTGCACCTTTTGGCCCAACAGGAAGCCAGGGGGCCCGAAGAGAAATTTTGAAGGATTTTCACCATAAACAGGCTTTAGAAGGCTTGTGAAATAACAAAGTTTTTATTGGTGAACAATCAACAGAAACTCCTTTTGTCTTCAAAGGGTTAAACAAATACTTTCAGGCTTCAAACAACTGGTGGCTTCTAACTGATTCTTTGCTTTACTTTAAAGGAAAACCCCTTTCTAAATTTCTCCCAGGCTAACTATGAACTTAAACCTTATTGATGTGGATTCACTACCGGGCTGAACTGCGTCTCAACGCCGATCAAACCTACTACTTGAGAGCAGTACATGTGAAAAAGATCTTGGAGTCCTCGTGGACAACAAGTTAAACATGAGCCAACAATGTGATGTGGCGGCAAAAAAAGCCAATGGGATTTTGGCCTGCATTAATAGGAGCATAGTGTCTAGATCTAGGGAAGTAATGCTACCCCTCTATTCTGCTCTGGTTAGACCACACCTGGAATATTGTGTCCAATTCTGGGCACCACAATTCAAGAGAGATATTGACAAGCTGGAATGTGTCCAGAGGAGGCGACTAAAATGATCAAGGGTCTGGAGAACAAGCCCTGTGAGGAGCGGCTTAAGGAGCTGGGCATGTTTAGCCTGAAGAAGAGAAGGCTGAGAGGAGATATGATAGCCATGTATAAATATGTGAGAGGAAGCCACAGGGAGGAGGGAGCAAGCTTTTTTTCTGCTGCTGAGACTAGGATGCGGAACAATGGCTTCAAACTACAAGAGAGATTCCATCTGAACATGAGGAAGAACTTCCTGACTGTGAGAGCGTTCAGCAGTGGAACTCTCTGCCCCGGAGTGTGGTGGAGGCTCCTTCTTTGGAAGCTTTTAAACAGAGGCTGGATGGCCATCTGTCAGGGGTGCTTTGAATGCAATATTCCTGCTTCTTAGGCAGGGGGTTGGACTGGATGGCCCATGAGGTCTCTTCCAACTGTATGATTCTATGAAGAACTTCTTGACTGTGAGAGGTGTTCAGCAGTGGAACTCTCAGCTTAAAGCTGTTATTCCCTCCAGAATTCTTCAGGGCTGTAAAGCTTTCCCTGGAACCTTCGAGAATCTTTAGATGATCTTAAGACTGGTTCTCCCCCGGGAGGTCTTAAGGGTCGAAGCCTTCTTACAGAAGGAAATCTGTACACATCTTGTACATAGACTTCCCTGTAGAAAACCAACTGAAATGGTTCCTCCCTCTTCCCAAAACCCAGAAAAAGGGGCAGAACCAAAGCCAAACGAAGATGGACAGGGGGCTTGCCCCACGACCGCAAACCATAACAGGAAGCCACCCTGTTGCAAAATCTCAAGCCCAAGACTGCAAACAAACCTCCAGTTCCAAGCAAACAAAATTGGAGCTCCAGAACACCACCACATTGAGAGACCCCATGCCCAGGGATCCCTTTGATTTTGCATTGCCACGTTTTGGGGTCAAGAGAAGCGCTTATTCTTTTAACACAAGACATGAACACTTCAGCTAAGCTCAGCAGTTTTTCTCCACTGGCAAATCCTACAGGATCCAGCCTGGTATGTAAAGAGAAGTAATCAAATGGCCAGGTTTTTTTTTATTTAGGGCACCTCTCAGCGGCCTTCGATACCGTTGACCATGGTGTCCTTCTGAGGCACCTCGCAGAAATGGGACTTGGAGGTACCACTCTGCAGTGGCTCCAGTTCTTCCTGGAGGGTCAGGCTCAGAAGGTGTTACTGGGTAACACCTGTTCGACTCCACAACCGTTGTCTTGTGGAGTCCCTCAGGGTTCAGTACTGTCCCCGATGTTATTTAACATCTACATATAGCCACTGGGGGAGATCATCCAGAGTTTCAGAGTAAGGTGTTATCTGTATGCAGATGACGTCCAAATCTGTCACTCCTTTCCACCTGTTACTAAGGAGACTGTTCAGACCTTGAACCGGTGCTTGGCTGCTGTGTCGGACTGGATTGCAAATTGCTAGCAAATTGAAATTGAATCCAGACAAGACAGACGTCCTGGTCAGTCGAAAGGCCGAACAGGGCATGGGTTACAGCCTGTGTTAGACGGGGTTACACTCCCCCTGAAGACGCAGGTTTGCAGCTTGGGTGTGATCTTGGATTCATCGATGAACCTGGAACCCCAGGTTTCAGCGGTGACCAGGGGAGCATTTGCACAGTTAAAACTTGTGCACCAGCTGCACCCGTACCTTGGGAAGTCTGATCTGGCCACGGTCATCCACGCTCTGGTTACATCCTGAATAGATTACTGCAATGCACTCTACGTGGGGCTGCCTTTGAAGACTGTTCGGAAACTTCAACTAGTCCAACGGGTGGCAGCCAGATTACTAACTGGGGCGTCATACAGGGAGCATACCACCCCCCTGTTGTGCCAGCTCCACTGGCTGCCAGTCCATCTCCGAGCCCAATTCAAAGTGCTGGTTTTGACCTATAAAGCTCTATATGGTTCTGGCCCAGCTTACTTGTCTGAATGAATCCACCCCTACATCCCATCTCGTAATCTAAGATCATCCGGGGAGGCCCTGCTCTCACTTCTGTCAATTGTGCAAATGCGTCTGGCGGGGATGAGAGACAGGGCCTTCTCGGCGGTGGCCCCTCACCTATGGAACACACTCCCAAATGAAGTAAGATCTGCTCCCTCCCTCCTGGCCTTAGAGAGCCGTCGCAAACTAGGTTCCTGCGGGAGAAAACCTTGCTAGCATGTCCCTGACGTCATGAGCCTGCGCCTCTCTCCCCGCCCCTTTCTCCGCCCCTTTCTCTTTGCCAGCGTGGTTTTTCCTTTGCTAGGGGAGCATTGCCCGCATTTTCTCTCAGTTGAATTCTGCCAACTGAGAGAAAATGCGGGCAATGCTCCCCTAGCAAAGGAAAAACCACGCTGGCAAAGAGAAAGGGGCGGAGAAAGGGGCGGGGCGAGAGGCGGAGTCTCATGACGTCAGGGACATGCTAGCAAGGTTTTCTCCCGCAGGAACCTAGTTTGCGACGGGTCTTAGAAAGAAATTAAAATCATGGCTTTGGGACCAGGCCTTCGGACAGTAGGTGTTTGTAGAGTTTAATGGACATGGACTAGAATGACAATACGACTGGTGAGTGTTTTTATTATTTACTAGCTGTCCCCTGCCACGCGTTGCTGTGGCCCAGTCTGGTGATCTGGAAAATAAAGTAATGAGAAAGTGTTGGTTTCTAATATATGTAATGTCTTTCTGCTTGTGAGTAAACAGTATTTCTTGTTGTTTCTTTTTCAGTGTTGATGTGGAGAATGTCTGGTTTGCCTACTCTGGAATATGCAACGTATCATAGTCCTTCTTTAAGGGTCTCTTTCAAATCTATGATACTATATCTGTGTGTGTGTGAGAGAGAATCATATCTATCTATCTATCTATCTGTCTGTCTGTCTGTCTGTCTGTCTATATTTATGGCTGGATGTCTCTTTGTCAGGAGGGCTGTGATTACATTTTCTTGCCCTGGTGAAGAGAGTTGGACTGGATGACCTTAAGTATTTTCTGTTGGTCATGGGGGTTCTGTGTGGGAAGTTTGTCCCATTTCTGTCGTTTGTGGGTTTCAGAATGCTTTTTAATTGTAGTGAACTATAAATCCCAGTAAGTACAAATCCCAAATGTCAAGGTCTATTTCCTCCAAACTCCATCTGTGTTCATTTTTGGGAATATGGAATATTTGTGTCAAGTTTGGTCCAGATCCATCATTGTTTGACTCCACAGTGCTCTCTGGATGTAGGTGAACTACAACTCCCAAACTCAAGGTCAATGCCCACCAAACCCTTCCAGTGTGTTCTGTTGGTCATGGAAGTCCTGTATGCCATGTTTGGTTGTATTCCATCATTGGTGGAGTTCAGAATGCTCTTTGATTGTAGGTGAACTATAAATCCCAACAACTACAACTCCCAAATTTCAAGGTCTATTTCCCTTAAACTCCATCTGTCTTCATGTTTGTGCATATGGAATATTTGTGCCAAGTTTGGTCCAGATCCATCATTGTTTGAGTCCACAGTGCTCTCTGGATGTGGGTGAACTATAATTCCCAAACTCAAGGTCAATGTCCACCAAACCCTTCCAGTTTTTTCTGTTGGTCATGGGAGCCCTGTGTGCTAAGTTTGGCCCAATTCCATCATTGGTGGAATCCAGAATGCTCTTTCATTGTAGGTAAAATATAAATCCCAGCAACGACAATTCCCAAATGACAAAATCATTTTTTTGAGTGGAGGACATAAATTGGACTGTTTGGTGTCTTGTGTCCAAATTTGGTGCCAATTCCCTCAGTGGTTTTTGAGTTCTGATGCTAGCATGAACTAACATTACATTTTTATTTATACCGATTGTTTTAATGATTGCTTATGTACTGTCTAATTATGATTTATGCTTAATTGTCATTTCATTATTGTGCTTGTGATGGATTGGCATCGGGTCAGTGTCTAATGTATGGCATTGAAGCTTCGCCAGTTATGTGTAAACTGCTTTGAGTCCCCCCTAGGGGTGAGAAAAGCGGTATAGAAATACTGTAAATAAATAAATAAAATAAATTTTGCCATCAGCTAATTGCAGTACTTAGCACATAAATCTCAGAGAATTTGAGAAGATACATCCTTCCACCACAGACAATACTGCCAATCTTGAGACGTCTGGAGCCTCAAGCTCAGAAGCCAGGGACTCATTACATGTTGAAGAATGACTGGCGCAGATGATGTTTGTTTACAGGACACCAATCAAAGCTAGCCACTCACAAAACAATCATGTAATGAATGGATGCAGCTGGGTTACATTTGGAGGCATGGAAATTTTAGCACTATCAACATTCCTGGGACCTCATGTGCTGCATAACAATACAAAGAAATGTGTTCATGTATGCATGTATGTATGTACAGAGAGAGAGAAAGATTGATATAAAAGAAGGCTAGATGGGCAAGTGGGAATATAACCTTGAGAAATAGAAGTTGGAGAGATCTGGCCTTCAGAAGCGATCAGGGAAAGTTCTCAAAAATGGACAATAAGAATATTATCATTCTGAGCGATTATGGTTAAATCAGAAGAGTTTTTGAACCCAAGAGTTGTGGATGGAAAATATATTTGATGTAATACAGAAAGAGAGAAAGAGCATGATGATGATAAAATGTTATAAGCACTAACCTACTAAGAATCTAAATCAGRGTTTCTCAACCTGGGGGTCGGGACCCCGGGGGGGGGTCGCCAGGGGGTGTCAGAGGGGTCACCAAAGACCATCAGAAAACACAGTATTCTCTGTTGGTCATGGGGGTTCTGTGTGGGAWGTTTGGCCCAATTCTATCATTGGTGGAGTTCAGAATGCTCTTTGGTTGCTGGTGAACTATAAATCCCAGCAACCACAACTCCCAAATGTCAAGGACTATTTTCCCCAAACTCCACCAGTGTTCACATTTGGGCATATTGAGTATCTGTGCCAAGCTAGGTSCAGATCCATCATTGTTTGAGTCGACAGTGCTCTCTGGATGTAGATGAACTACAACTCCAAAACTCAAGGTCAATTCCCACCAAACCCTTCCAGTATTTTCTATTAGTCACGGGAGTTCTGTGTGCCAAGTTTGGTTCAATTTCACCCTTGGGGGAGTTCACAATGCTCTTATATTGTTAGTTAACTATAAATCCCAACAACCACAACTCCCAAATGACAAAAATCAATCCTCCCCCCACTCCAACCCCACCAGTATTCCAACTTGGACATAATGGGTATTTGTGCCCAATTTGGTCCAGTAAATGAAAATAAATCTTGCATATTTACATGACCATTCATCACAGTAGCAAAATTACAGTTATGACGTAGCAATGAAAATAATTTACATGAGGAACTGGATTAAGGGGTCACGGCATTAGGAAGGTTGAGAAGCACTGATCTAAATGAAAATTGTAGAACTTTGTTTGTAGATATTAATAATGAATATTTTAAGAAAAGATTTAATGTGAAGTAATCTGTTATGAAAAATCAAGATCAATTTCCACTGAAGAAGAACTGGAAAAAAAGATATGAAGACCAGGAAGACAATGTGAGAAGACACAAGATGGTACAACCAGTGGACTTAACATTAAAGTCCTCAATATTTTATGAAAGATGGGTTAAATAGAGACAAAAACATAATTGTAACAATGAGGATGTTTTAAAAGAATTCCCCATACATACATCCACAACACCTACACTCTTTGTTTTCTCCTTGTGACATACTAAACATTTGTAAAGATGCAACTAAACAATAATTAATCTATTATCCCCAGATTTTTCCTTTTCTTTCCCTAGTCCACCCACCCCACACTCACCTAGTATATATATATATATATATATATATATATATATATATATATATGCTCTGTGCATAATGAGTACCTTAAAAACAAAAGAACCAATGAACGAAATCACACCAAATTTGGCCACAAAATGTCTCACAACACAAGGAGTGACCATCACTCAAAAAATTATGATTTTGTCATTTGGGAGTTGTAGTTGCTGGGATTTATAGTTCACCTACAACCAAAGAGCATTCTGGACTCCATCAACGATGGAATTGAACCAAACTTGGCACCACGGAACTCCCATGACCAACAGAAAATATTGGAAGGTCATTGACCTTGAGTTTGGAGATGTAGTTCACCTACATCCAGAGAGCACTGTGGACTCAAACAATGATGGATCTGGACCAAACTTGGCACCATACTCAAATGCCCAAAATATGAACACAGATGGAGTCTGGGGGAAATAGACCTTGACATTTGGAAGTTGTAGTCACTGGGATTCAGTTCACCTACAATCAAAGAGCATTCTGAACCCCACAACGACAGAATCAGGGCAAACTTCCCACACAGAACCCCCATGACCAACAGAAAATACTTAAGGCCATCCAATCCAACTCCCTTCATCAGGGCAAGAAAACGTAATCAAAGTCCTCCTGACAAAGAGCCATCCAGCCATAGATAGATAGATAGATAGATAGATAGATAGATAGATAGATATGATTCACACACAGATATATAGTCTCATAGATTTGAAAGGGATCCTTAAAGAAGGACAATGATATGTTGCATGTTCTAGAGTAGGCAAACCAGACACTCTCCACATCAGCACTGACAAAGACACAGCAAGATACACTGTTTACCCACAAGCATAATGAAATGACATTAGAAGGCCACATCATGAAAAGAAAGGAAAGCTTAGAGAAGAGAATGATGCTGGGGAAAATAGAAGGAAAAAGGAAGAGGGGCCGACCAAGGGCAAGATGGATGGATGGTATCCTGGAAGTGACTGGATTGACCTTGAAGGAGCTGGGGGAGGTGACGACCGACAGGGAGCTCTGGCATGGGCTGGTCCATGAAGTCATGAAGAGGTGGAAACGACTGAATGAATGAACAACAACATAATCTCTCATCCATTAAGAAATAAAGCTCAAGTAGATATAGGTGAATAAAATAGTGGTCCTGAGAAACATGTCCTTCAGTTGCTAAGCAACTGGAAAGGGCTAATGCCTTTTCTAGCAGGCTGGCCAAATGAGTAGCCGAGGAAGCAAAGCTGCAGATGCTCCATCCCTAGCTGGCCAGCTCTCCTGCCCCAGGGATTCCTCACAAGAGAGTATATGCTGTTTTCTTTAAGCTTGCAACCCATTTCCACCACAGGAAGCTCTCCTGTTCCCATCTAGGATAGATTTGCCAACAATTATAAACACAGATAGAAGATTTCATAATGAAATATAAGGATACGGCCTTATCTTTTAGAGATCACCATACATGCTCTGCACCTGCTGTATCCAATTTTGTGTGCAGCAGACAACATAATCCTTCCCTTTGGTGCAAACGGGCAACAATTACTTTCCTCTTGAAGGTAGCAAACAGCAACACCTCCTTATGCCATACAATTGCAGGATTTGGATCCCAATTTCTGAGGACCCCTACTACACTGCAATACAATCCAGATTATCATACCAGATAATCCACATCATCTGCTTTGAACTGGATCATATGAGTCTACACTGCCATATAATCCAGCTCAAAGGTGATAACCCGGAGTTTATATGACAGTGGGGAATTTTTTTCCCATTTCAGGACTTGAGAAAGTTGCTTCTGGTGTGAGAGAATTGGCTGTCTGCAAGGATGTTGTCCAGGGGACATTGCCCAGATGTTTGATGTTTTTATTTATTCATTTATTTATCTCGGTTACTTCTACCCCGCCCTTCTCACCCCGGAGGGGACTCAGGGCGGCTTACAAAGGCACAATTCGATGCCGACATCACATAACAGTAGTATAAAACAATCTAGCAGCAATTAACAGTTAACAAACAGTTTCCGCATATAACAATAAAGCCAATAAAGCCAATAAAACCACTAAAAACCAATTACACCTCATTAACGGTCAGCGTTCGCCATCTCATAGTCCAGTTTCCAATTCCACTTTGTCAGTCCTGCCAGTCCTAATCGTCTGATTGTCCTTATCTAGTTGTCAGATTGCCCGAAGGCCTGGTCCCACAACCATGTTTTTAATTTCCTCCTGAAGGAGAGGAGGGATGTTGATGACCTGATTTCCCCCGGGAGTGAGTTCCACAGGTGAGGGGCCACCACTGAGAAGGCCCTGCTCCTCGTCCCCACCAACCTCACTTGTGATAGCGGTGGGGTCGAGAGCAGGGCCTCCCCAGATGATCTCAAACTCCGGGGTGGGACGTAGAGGGAGATGCGTTCGGACAGATACACTGGACCGGAACCGTACAGGGTTTTGTAGGTCAAAACCAGCACCTTGAATTGTGCTCGGAACTGAACCGGCAGCCAGTGGAGCTGACACAGCAGGGGGGGTGGTGTGCTCCCTGTATGATGACACTCCGGTGAGTAATCTGGCTGCCGCTCGCTGGACCAGTTGAAGTTTCCGAACAGTCTTCAAGGGCAACCCCACGTAGAGTGCGTTGCAGTAGTCTATTCGGGATGTAACAAGAGCGTGGCCCACTGTGGCCAGTGGGAGGCTTCTCTCATGTCCCCGCATGGGGGGCTGGAGCTGACAGAGGGAGCTCATCCACGGTCTCCCCGGATTCGAACCTATGACCTGACATTCTTCAATCCTGCTGGCACAAAGGTTTAACTCATTGCGCCACCGGAGGCTCCTACAGTGGGGCCTAAGGTACCGGCACTCTTTTGAGACACCAGCACTCTTTGGCAAAAAAAAGGGCTAAAGACCTTATAAAACTACAAATCCCATGCTTACATAGCATTGAGCCATGGCAGTTTATTTATTTATTTAGGGCATTAATATCCCAGCCTATCTCACCTCCGCAGAGGGACTCAGGGCAGCTAACAACTGGCACAGCACAGTGCCCACAATAAGAAAAGTATAAATATACTTTTTATATAATAAAAGCAGTATAAAAACAATATAAACATATTAAAACACATTGCTGAATTCAGTCGTCATCCTAAAAGCAGTCCATCATAGTCCATTAAAACCATAGCTTTGCCAGTAAGTCAGTCTAGTCCACAAAGGCCTGATCCCACAACCAGGATTTCACTTTTTTTCGGAAGGACAGGAGAGATGGAGCAGATCTGATTTCATTTGGGAAGGAATTCTATAGCCGAGGGGCCACCACGGAGAAGGCCCTGTCTCTCGTCCCCACCAAGCGCGATTGCGATGGGAGGACTGAGAGCAGCCCCCCCCCCCCACGATCTTAAGTCCCTAGGTGGTTCACAGTGGGAGATACGTTTGGACAGGTAAATTGGGCCAGAACCATTAAGGGCTTTATAGGCCAAAGCCAGCACAGGTTAAAGTTCATCCTACAGTGCAGATGCATCCGTAGAATCCCTGTACAGCCCCTTCCTTCTCTTTCCTTCCTTCCTTCCTTCCTTCCTTCCTTCCTTCCTTCCTTCCTTTTCCTTGACTGCTAAAAAGATGAAAAAGAAAGCAGCTCTTGCTCACATCGAGCCCCAAGGCACAACACCTCCAAATAAAGAGTACACGGCACGAAGCTGTGCCGTACTTGTAACGGCTGTGTAGCGGCAGGGTTCAACCTGCTTAAGCACAAAAAATAGAACCGCCGATGTATTGTGTCTGAAAACCCTGGCCCTCCCTCCCTTCCACCCCACGGCTCTGCAGGTGAGCATTTCTGTCCTTTACTACTTGGGAAAATGCAAGGCTAATGCCGTGAGCTAAATAAATCCTGCACAATGCTTGGATCCTTCCATTGTGTGTGGAGCGGAAGGTGGAGATAAGAACAGAGAACATTCCTGGGCCGGGCCTGCCTCTTGGTTTTTAGATCCAAAAGCGGTTTATATGGGGGTTAGTTTGATCAAATATTTGATTTCAATTATGTTTTTACTTTGTACTAGCTGTACCCGCCACGCATTGCTGTGGCCAACCTTCCCTCCCTCTTTCTCTCCTTCCTTCTCTCCCTCTTTCCTTCCTTCCTTCCCCCCTTTTTCTTTCGCTTCCTCCCTCCTTCCTTCCCCCTCTTTCCTTCCTTCCTTCCTTTTTCCCTCCTTCCTTCCTTCCCTTCCTTCCTTCCTTCCTTCCTTCCTTCCTTCCTTCCTTCCTTCCTTTCTCTCCTTTCTTCCTTCCTTTCTTCCCTCCTTCTTTCCTCTTCTCTCCTTCTTCCTTCTCTACCCTTCTTTCTTTCCTTCCTTCTCTTCCCTCCTTTATTATTATTATTATTATTATTATTATTATTATTAGCTGTTCCCTGGCATGCGTTGCTGTGGCCCAGTCTGTGTCTGTGTGTTTTATGTGTGTATATATGCATATATGTATGTGCATATATTTGTGAATATGTGTATATCTGTGTGTTTGTGTATATATGTGGTTTTGCACATGCGTTGTAATGTATTTTTTTTGGTCTTTTCTGCTGTATTTTTCAGTGTTTTTATGAGTGATAGCTGTCCCCTGCCACGCGTTGCTGTGGCCTAGTCTGTTGATCTGGAAAATAAAGTAATGAGAAAGTGTTGGTTTCTAATATATGTAATTTCTTTATGCTTGCGGGTAAACAGTACTTCTTGTTTCTTTGTCAGTGTTGATGTGGAGAGTGTCTGGTTTGCCCACCCCTGGAACATGTAACATATCATTGTCCTTCTTTAAGGGTCCCTTTCAAATCTATGATACTATATCTGTGTGTGTGTGAATCATATCTATCTATCTATCTATCTATCTATCTATCTATCTATTAGCCTGTGCGGTTTCGTTCGTTAATTCGTTAATTCGTTAAACATTCGTTAATTTTTGCATTTACGATACGATAACAAAACATATTTCCAAACCCGGAAGGGTTTTTAAATATCGAAACGGCAACTCCCACAGTATTTACGAGCTTTCGCCCGTTTTGTAAATGGGGCGGGCGGGGCCTCCGCGCCTCCGCGCGCCATCCAACCGGCCTCCGCGCGCCATCCAATCGGCTCCGGCTCCTGCGCCCTCCTCCTCCTCCTCCTCCCAGCTGTGTTGCAGGAAGCGCTCCGCTCACCCTTACAACCGGCCTCCGCGCGCCATCCAATCGGCTCCGGCTCCTGCGCCCTCCTCCTCCTCCTCCTCCTCCTGGCACTTCCTGCAACACAGCTGGGAGGAGGAGGAGGAGGAGGAGGGCGCAGGAGCCGGAGCCGATTGGATGGCGCGCGCGCGCTCACCCTTACAACCGGCCTCCGCGCGCCATCCAATCGGCTCCGGCTCCTGCGCCCTCCTCCTCCTCCTCCTGGCACTTCCTGCAACACAGCTGGGAGGAGGAGGAGGAGGAGGGCGCAGGAGCCGGAGCCGATTGGATGGCGCGCGGAGGCCGGTTGTCTCTTTAAGGCGCCTCTCCCAGCTGTGTTGCTGCTGCAGGAAGTGCCAGGAGGAGGAGGAGGAGGAGGGCGCAGGAGCCGGAGCCGGAGCGCAGGAGCCGGGGAGGGGATTCCTGCAGCGCCGGCTCTGCCTCCGTGGCCCGCCTGAGATGAGACCAATACCATCTTGAAGGCTGCATCCAGGCTCTTTTGCTGTGAGTTTTCTTTTCAGGGCTGTATGTTGACCATGTTCCAGAAGCATTCTCTCCTGACATTTTGCCCACATCTATGGCAGGCATCCTCAGAGGTCTGTTGGAAACTAGGCAAATGGAGTTTATCTATGGAATGTCCAGGTTGGGAGAAATGAAAGCCATTCAATGCTAATCAAGGTGACCAACTGCAACATTCACACTTACAAAATGTTTTGTAAATATTTACGAAATTTCGTAAATAACAAAACATTTTTTGGAAAGTTTTGTAAATATTTTAAATATCGAAACAAAAAAACACCCCAATTACAAATCGATTTTAGAAACAAATTTTTTCTTGATCAAACAGGCCTATCTATATCTATGGCTGGATGCTCTTTGTCAGGAGGACTTTGATTACGTTTTCTTGCCCTGATGAAGGGAGTTGGATTGGATGGCCTTAAGTATTTTCTGTTGGTCATGGGGGTTCTGTGTGGGAAGTTTGCCCCGATTCTGTCATTCGTGGGGTTCAGAATGCTCTTTGATTGTAGGTGAACTGTGAATCCTAGTGACTACAACTCTCAAATGTCAAGGTCTATTTCCCCCAAACTCCAAAAGAACCAATGAATGAAATCACACCAAATATGGCAACAAAACATCTCACAACACAAGGAGTGACCATCACTCAAAAAATTATGATTTTGTCATTTGGGAGTTGTAGTTGCTGGGATTTATAGTTCACCTACAATCAAAGAGCATTCTGAACTCCAACGATGGAATTGAACCAAACTTGGCACACAGAACTCCCATGACCAACAGAAAATACTGGAAGGGTTTGGTGGGCATTGACCTTGAGTTTTGGAGTTGTAGTTCACCTACATCCAGAGAGCACTGTGGACTCAAACAATGATAGATCTGGACCAAACTTGGCACAAGCACTCAATATGCCCAAATATGAACACAGATGGAGTTTGGGGAAAATAGACCTTGACATTTGGGAGTTGTAGTCACTGGGATTCACAGTTCACCTACAATCAAAGAGTATTCTGAATTCGACAAATGACAGAATTGGGGCAAACTTCCCATGCAGAACCCCCATGACCAACAGAAAATACTTAAGGCCACCCAGTTCAACTCCCTTCACCAGGGCAAGAAAATGTAATCAAACCCCTCCTAACAAAGAGCCATCCAGTCATCGATATAGATAGATAGATGATAGATAGATAGATAGATAGATAGATAGATATAGATAGATAGATAGATAGATAGATAGATAGATAGATATGATTCACACATACAGATATCGTATCATAGATTTGAAAGGGACCCCTAATGAAGGACATATATGTGTTGCATGTTCCAGAGTAGGCAAACCAGACAATCTCCACATCAACACTAACAAAGAAACAGCAAGAAATACTGTTTACCGCAAACATAAAGAAATTACATATATTAGAAACCAACACTTTCTAATTACTTCATTTTCCAGATCACCAGACTGGGCCACAGCAACGTGTGGCAGGGGACGGCTAGTACTTTATAAAAGATTAAGGATCTCTAACAAGGTCAAGCCTTACCAAGAGGTTATAATTATTCCAGACAGTGTGAATGCCATTTGATCTCCAGAAGGGTCATGCTTGCAAAAGCCTGTAGAGATTTCTGGTTTTCCCTAAAGATTATGAATACCATTTTCCAAAAGACAAAGTGCCAGCATTGCCTTGAGGGGCAACCTCTTTTCGTATCTGCAGGAACCATTTTGGCTAGACTCATACATGAGGATATACACTATGCCTTATATGGTGTTCCCATTCCAGCTCCTCCATTCTGATTCTTCTAGCAGGGTTTGAAATATCTACCAACAAAGCTATTTGAAGACGTCACTGTAACAAAGAAGAGAATCAAACAGTGACGTTTCCCTCTTGATTGCGATTTCTTCCCAATACTGAATTTCATCATGATTTTTAAATGACCATCGTTCATTCACTTTGATTGACAAATATGAATGAGAAGTTAACAAAAGACAGAACTACCGAACTCTGTGTCCCAGTTACAAGGAGAGAATGACAATGGAAAGAAAGAGATGGATGGAAGCGCAATGTTTTCCTTCCTTCCTTCCTTCCTTCCATTCCTCCGCCCCTTCCTCTCCATATAAACTCAGAGTTGAAATTGTGGGAAGAAGAGGAGCAGCAATCCAAGCCCATGTGAAGGAAACAAATTGTAATGAGACGCCTGTATTGCAAACTCTTGGCAGCTAAAATGCATATATCTGACTCTTAAATTAGTGGTGTGAGTTCCCCGGCTCAGCCAAGGCTCTTGATGTGCCTCTTGGTGCTTGGCAATAGCAGTGAACATCTACAATTGAGAAGGGCAGGGAAGCTGTTTGGAAACAATGCTCACATTGTAACAAGAGCCAATGCCACTCGGTATCCAATACCGCTATCTCTTACTTAAAGCAAGCCACTAGGAGGGAGGGAGAAGAGGGCCAAAGCAGAAAGGCAAGATGTAAGAGCAGGTTATGCTATTGTTTTCCATTGTGGCTGCAGAAAGGCACCAAAGACAAGAGGCATTGCCAGTTGCAAAGACAGGAAGGAAGGAGGCTCAAAGCAATGAGTGCATTGCCGTCTCATTCAAAGATGCTCCATCCATAATGGGCTGCTTTCATGTTCCTCTGACAAGTAACTTGGAATTTCGACATGTGGATGGTCATGCGTAACTAACCATACTTTGGCCCATCTTGCTTGCATCAGTTGAGATAAAAGCAGGATATAAATAAATACCATCATCATCATCTCCAGAAGAGCCCCACTACATGGAAGTCAAGATGAAACAAACTTTTGGTCATTTCTAGTTTTGATGCATCTTTTCTTTTCATCTAAAGGAGCTGAATTGCCAAAGTCGACCAAAGCACAAATTGCACAAACACATGTGTGCAACCTTGTACAATGTGCATCCATGCACAAGGCAGCCAGTGGAGCTGGTGTAACAGCGGAGTGGTGTGCTCCCTGTACCCAGCACCCGTTAGTAATCTGGCTGCCGTGCGTTGTACTTGCTGCAGCTTCCGGGCAGTCTTCAGAGGCAACCCCACGTAGAGAGCTTTGCAGTAGTCTAAACGGGATGTAACCAAAGTGTGGACTACCATGGCCAAGTCAGCCTTCCCAAGGTACGGGCGCAGCTGGCGCACAAGTTTTAGTTGTGCAAAAGCACCTTTGACCACCGCCGAGACCTGGGGTTCCAGGCTCAGCGATGAGTCTAGAACTCCCAGACTGCGAACCTGCGCCTTTAGTGGGAGTGTGACCCCGTCCAGCACAGGCTGTAACCCCATACCTTGTTCGGTCTTACGACTGACCAGGAGTACCTCTGTCTTGTCTGGATTTAGTTTCAATCTGTTGTCCCTCATCCAGTCCGTCACAGCGGCCAAGCACCGGTTCAGGACCTGAACAGCCTCCTTAGTAGCAGGTGAAAAGGAGTGATAGAGTTGGACATCATCTGCGTACAGATGACACCGCACCCCAAAACTCCGGATGATCTCTCCCAACGGCTTCATGTATATGTTAAACAACATAGGGGACAGTACTGAACCCTGCGGGACTCCACAGTACAATGGCCGAGGAGTCGAGCAGGCGCCCCCTAGTGACACCTTCTGGGAGCGACCCTCGAGGAAGGACCGGAGCCACTGCAAAGCAGTACCCCCAAGACCCATACCTGCGAGGCGTCCCAGAAGGATACCGTGGTCGACGGTATCGAAGGCCGAAGAGAGGTCCAATAGAACCAACAGGGACACACTCCCCCTGTCCAGTTCCCGGTGCAGATCATCCACTAAGGCGACCAAGGCTGTCTCGGTACCATGTCCCGGCCTCAATCCAGACTGTGCCAGATCTAGATAGTTTGTGTCTACCAGGTACTCCTGGAGTTGTGAGGCCACCACACATTCCAGGACTTTGCCCAAGTGGGGGAGATTGGAAACTTGCTGAAAGTTGACGAATTGAGTGGGGTCTAGTGATGGTTTTTCAACAGCGGTTTAATAACAGCTTGTTTTAAGCTGGCTGGAATATTGCCTTCTGTCTAGAGTGTAGCTATTTGCTCTGAGGACAACCGGGTTAGGTCTGTCTGGGGAACTCACTGCTACTGTATCAGGGTAGAGTGAGGAGTCTTGCTCATAACTAAGTTAAGAAACCCATTTAAGTAACCGTTAAGAATATCGTGCCTCTGTAACCATTCAAGATTGTGCCCCTCGTTAAAGAAGATAGTTGTTTGTTCAAATATATTAATAAACTTATTCTCTAGTTCAACTTTGAAGCAGCCTCAGTAGTAATTCATTCTGTGAAAATAATTCCAATGGTTTTTAACATCTTTACATCTCAACTAAATGCCCGAATCAAATTAGTGCCAGCAGGTGGGATGTATTAGAGCAGCATTTCTCAACCTGGGGGTCGGGACCCCTGGAGGGGTCGTGAGGGAGTGTCAGAGGGGTCACCAAAGACCATCAGAAAATAGTTTTTTCTGTTGGTCATGGGAGTTCTGTGTGCCAAGATCAGTTCAATTCCATCGTTGGTGGAGTTCAGAATGCTCTTTGATTGTAGGTGAACTATAAATCCCAGCAACTACAAATCCCAAATGTCCAGGTCTATTTTCCCCAAACTCCACCAGTGTTCAAATTTGGGCATTTGGAGTATTCATGCCAAGTTTGGTCCAGATCCATCATTGTTTGAGTCTACAGTGCTCTCTGGATGTAGGTGAACTACAACTCCAAAACTCAAGGTCAATTCCCACCAAGCTCTTCTAGTATTTTATGTTGGTCATGGGAGTTCTGTGTGCCAAGTTTGGTCCAATTCTGTTATTTCTGGAATTCAGAATGCTCTTTGGTTGACGGTGAACTATAAAACCCAGAAACTACAACTCCCAAATGACAAAATCAGCTACAACTCCCAAATGCCAAATTTGGTCCAGTGAATGAAAATACATCCTGCATATCAGATATTTATACTATGACTCATAATGGTAGCAAAATTACAGTTATGAAGTACCAATGAAAATAATGTTATGGTTGGGGGTCACCAAAACATGAGGAACCATATTAAGGGGTCGCTGCATTAGGAAGGTTGAGAACCACTGTATTAGAGGAATATAATCCCTCAGGGTTATTACTTTTTTATAGTGTGTGTGAGTGGTGATTGAAAATGTAACTCTTCTTTGTCTGTTAGCCAATGTAACTGTAAGTTGTTTGTGAATCCAATGTAGTTGCATAGAATCTACATGTCTGTATGTCCAATGTCATTCTTTATGCAAAAGTTCTGATTTACCCTCTTACCCTGGAAATTGCAATAAAAAGAACCTATGCTTTAAAGTTATTGAAAAGTTATTCATGACATTAGGAAATCCATGTGAGGCTTTTTGCAATTTAGGATTATCTCTTTACACATTTCGCACTGTTTTTGAAGATTGCAGGATTGCTATTATCTGCCCCGAATTCTTTAAAGGTTTTGATGAAGTTTTTGAGCAAAATGGAAACGTCTGCAACTCCACGTTTTTTTTCTTTTAATAAGGAAATCAGTGCGGACTGACCTCCCTAAGCGTGATGGGTGATGGTCACATGAGCTTCCAAAAGAGGCATGGCCAAACTCAGGCCCTTCCTTGCCTCCAGGTGCTTAGGACTGCAACTCCCACAATTCCTAACAGCCTCAGGTCCTTTCCTTCTCTTCTACTTTTCTGTTTAAGTGGCTGAGAGGGGAAAGGAAAGGGCCTGAGGTTGTTAGGAATGGTAGGATTCGCAGTCCAAAACACCTGGAGGGTTGAAGTTTGTCCAAGCCTATTCTATAAGTTCAGCACAGTTAGCTACCTGAGCAAAATCAAAGCTTGCCGCTATTTTAGTTCTGCAGCACAAAAACGGAGGCTCAGTTGTCGTAAGCATAGCAATGAGGTGTGCAACTGTGCAACTAATTTCCATGCAAAGAACAAAAATCTACTCTAGTGACCTGTATAGTTGACGGTAATGGGTTGTTGACTATGGCACTGTACAAACTGGGAAGCCTTGTTCCGATTTCTTTGTAAATGCCACATCAGACCAAAATAACACCTAGGCCTGGGGGCCAGGTTTAAACATGACCGGTCACCCGCTCCTGCGGTGCCCCGAAAGCAGAAACAACATCATTTGCTTAGTATCGATTGCTGCTAAACCAGGGACAGCAATCTACGGGCAGGAGGGAAAACAGACTTGTGTCTGCTGTTACCAGCCCTCCGAGCAGGAAAAGGGAGAACTCCACATGTGTGTTTTGATTTAATTTAATCCACCAGGGATTAAATCAGCCAGGGAGACAGCAGTGTATCGACAAAAGCATTATTTCCAACCAATTTTGCTGAATGGAAGAAGAAGAAGACATTTTAAAAATAACAACAAATGTGGCGAATGCAAAGGAAACTTTTTGAGAGATGTAAATCACGGAAGCCATTCCAAATTTGCTCAAGTCTTCCTCATGAAAGTACTGGAACTTTACAGCACTGGAAAGGGGATTATGGCTGACTTTATTCATGTCCCATGTTTCTCTCCACAAGGATTCAAAGGGTGGTTTTTAACAGTGATTTCTTTTTAGTGCTCAATGCTTTTAATTCTATTTTAATGTTTACCTTCTTGTATATTTGGTTGGTTTACCTTCTTGTATATATTGTGGTCCGCGCTCTTGTTACATCCCGAATAGACTACTGCAACACACTCTACGTGGGGTTGCCCTTAAAGACTGTTCGGAAACTTCAACTGGTCCAGCGAGCGGCAGCCAGATTGCTCACCGGAGCGACATACAGGGAGCACACCACCCCCCTGCTGTGTCAGCTCCACTGGCTGCCGGTTCAGTTCCGAGCACAATTCAAGGTGCTGGCTTTGACCTACAAAACCCTATACGGTTCCGGTCCAGTGTATCTGTCCGAACGTATCTCCCTCTACGTACCACCCCGGAATTTGAGATCATCTGGGGAGGCCCTGCTCTTGACCCCACACTATCACAAGTGAGGTTGGTGAGGACGAGGAGCAAGGCCTTCTCAGTGGTGACCCCTCACCTGTGGAACTCACTCCCGGGGGAAATTAGGGCATCAACATTACCTTCAGGAGGAAGGTAAAAACGTGGTTGTGGGACCAGGCCTTCAGGCAATCTGACAACTAGATATGGACAACCAGATGGATAGGACTGACAGGGCTGACAATTGTGGAATTGGAATTTGAACTATGAGATTGCGAAACGCTGACCATCAATGAGGAGAAATGGTTTGTATTGGTTTTATTGCTTTTACTGGTTTTATGGTTGTTTTCGCCTTGCAAGAATGGTTGTTTCTGTTAATTGATGTTATTGCTAGAATTGCTGTTTTCTGTTAATTGATGTTATTTTGTCTTATTGTTGTTATGTGATGCGGGCATCAAATTGTGCCTTGCTTTTGTAAGCCGCCCTGAGTCCCCTTCGGGGTGAGAAGGGCGGGGTAGAAGCAACCAAAATAAATAAATAAAATAATAAATATTTTAAATTGTATGCTCATGGTTTTATGTCAAGCCACTTTGAGTCCCCCTTGGGGAGATACAGCAGGGTATAAATAAATATAATCATAACACCAACAATAAGAAGGTAGCCTTTCAATAGGTCAGTATCTGCTTGACAGCATTGGTCCCATCCACCTCCAAAAGGAAGCAGCACAGCCTTGGAATTCCACATCCAACTGCTAAAACTGAGACTTGTCTCCTTGTCTGCAATATCTTTTTCTCTTCCTGCAAGACACCTGTTTGGGACAAGTACAGAGAGACCTCTAGCCACCACAGAGGCACCTTCTGGGTAGAAGACCAGTGAGAAACATGCTGCTTACACAGAGATGTGGACAGATTTTCTCCATTCTGTTTTATTATTATAATAGCTTGGAGAGCACCCAGTGGCGCAGTAGGTTAAACCGCTGAGTTGCTGAGCTTGTTGACCGAAAGGTTACAGGTTCAAATCCATGGAGTGGCGTGAGCTCCCGCTGTTAGCCCCAACTTCTGCCAACCTAGCAGTTCAAAAACATGCCAATGTGAGTAGATCAATAGGTACCACTTCTGCAGGAAGGTAATGGCGTTCCATGCAGTCATGCCAGTGGCCACATGACCTTGGAAGTGTCTACGGGCAACACCGGCTCTTTGGCTTATAAATGGAGATGAGCACGAACCCCCAGAGATAGACATGACTGGACTTAATGTCAGGGGTGAATCTTTACCTTAGCTTGGGTACCTGCCGATGCCAGGGTTATTTGGAAAAGACAATGTTTGTTTTTTGATTTTCGGTAATATCAATTTGGTAATTTGCAATGCTATTTATTAAAAGAAGTCAGCCTTTGCCTTTTAAAAAAGAATGCTCTCATTAGAAAATGCATAAGGATATGGGTGAACTGCAACTCCCACATTCAAGGTCAATCACCCCCAACCCCTGCCTGTATTCAAAGTTGACCATGTATGGTCTGTGTGCCAAGTTTGGTCCAGATCCATCATCAGCTGAGTTCAGTGCTCTCTAGATGTGGGTGAACTATAACTCCCGGATTCCAAGGTCAATCACTCCCAAACCCCACCTGTATTCGAAGTTGACTATGTAGGGCCTGTGTGCCAAGTTTGGTCCAGATCCGTCATTGGCGGGCTTCAGGGCTCCCTGGATGCAGGGTGAACTATAACTCCCACCTGGATGGGTCAGGTTTCCCACTCCAAAAACACCCTCCAGTATATTCTGCTAGCGAAGAGAGTTCTGTGTGCCATTTTTGGTCCAGATCTGTCATTGGTGGGCATCACAGCAGTATGTGGAAGTGGGAGCCACTAGGAAAGCTGCCACAGACATACACTGCCTCACATATACATACGTTCACTATTATAAATATAGTTGTAGGATCCATCTACATCAGGCACCTGGCAAGCTGGAATGTGTCCAGAGGAGGGCGACTAAAATGATCAAGGGTCTGGAGAACAAGCCCTATGAGGAGCGACTTAAGGAGCTGGGCATGTTTAGCCTGAAGAAGAGAAGGCTGAGAGGAGACATGATAGCCATGTATAAATATGTGAGAGGAAGCCACAGGGAGGAGGGAGCAAGCTAGTTTTCTGCTTCCCTGGAGACTAGGACGCGGAACAATGGCTTCAAACTACAAGAGAGGAGATTCCATCTGAACATGAGGAAGAACTTCCTGACTGTGAGAGCCGTTCAGCAGTGGAACTCTCTGCCCTGGAGGGAGTGTGGTGGAGGCTCCTTCTTTGGAAGCTTTTAAACAGAGGCTGGATGGCCATCTGTCAGGGGTGATTTGAATGCAATATTCCTGCTTCTTGGTGGGGGGTTGGACTGGATGGCCCATGAGGTCTCTTCCAACTCTATGATTCTATGATTCTATTGAAGCCCCCAGGCAATCTGGTGCCATCTCTCCAGTCTGATGCCAGGAAGAGCGAAAGTGTGAGGCTGTGATTTCAGGCCAAAGTGGCACTGAGGTCATGTCTTAAGGCAGAAGGAGGAGGAGGCAAGCAGAAACAAATCTGTGGGAGAGAGAGAAGCACCGCTCATCTACCCTTTAACAAGATTACATCAACAATAGAGTTCCAGTTCTCTCCGAATTAAAGGGAGAATTACCCAAAGCCTGTGGTGAAATCCCCCCTCCCTCTCCCCTCTCCCCACAACGATCCCAGTAATAGCAGAAAATGAAACAGGATCTTTTAATCACTTTTTTCCCAGGTTGTGATAACCCATGTTCATTTTTCATTATATGCCTTTTCGAAATGGGCACATTACATTAATTTCCTTGTGCAAAGCAGAAGCTTATTACAGAGCTGTACGGAGTATCACCTTTCTGAGAAATCTCACTCTTTCATATTGAAATGGGGGGGATTGTGGTTGCTTCAAAGGGCTGGAGTCAGAGCTCAGCACATTGCCATGACAGCTGAGGCGAGGTTCCAGCGAGCGGCCCCTGTGGTGGATGATCTGGCAATGCTAAATGGAGAACATTGTTCTTCCAGGCCTGAAAAGTGTTCCATGCGCTCTGAGCCACTGAATGGGCTCTCCTGTTCTGGTCTCCTCCTCACTTCTGTGTCAGATGTGGGTCCTTTGGGAGAGGGATAACCCGCCCTCAGCTGGCTGGGAAATGTGTTTGTTTTCCCCTGCAGACTTTGCTCTGCTTTGAAAATACTTTGAGGGGAAATGCCCCACTCAGGATCTGATTTCAGTTCAATGAGTTTACCTGAAGCCCGAGGTCTCGGCAGTGGTCAGGGGAGCCTTCGCACAATTAAAACTTGTGCGCCAGCTGCGTCCGTACCTTGGGAAGTCTGACTTGGCCACGGTGGTCCACGCTTTGGTTACATCCTGTTTAGATTACTGCACACCTACTACCAAGGAGGCTGTCCAGGTCCTGAACCGGTGCTTGGCCGCTGTGTCGGACTGGATGAGGGTGAACAAATTGAAACACAATCCAGACAAGACAGAGGTACTCCTGGTCAGTCGGAAGGCCGAACAGGGTATAGGGTTACAGCCTGTGTTGGACGGGGTTACACTCCCCCTGAAGACGCAGGTTCGCAGCTTGGGTGTGATCCTGGACTCCTCGCTAAGCTTGGAACCCCAAGTTTCGGCGGTGTCCAGGGGAGCATTTGCACAACTCAAACTTGTGCGCCAGTTGCGCCCGTACCTTGGGAAGTCTGACTTGGCCACGGTAGTCCACGCTCTGGTTACATCCCGGATTGATTACTGCAACGCGCTCTATGTGGGGTTGCCCTTGAAGACTGCCCGGAAGCTTCAGATGGTCCAGCGCTCGGCAGCCAGGTTGCTAACGGGAGCGGCACTCAGGGAGCATACCACTCCTCTGCTGAGCCAGCTCCACTGGCTGCCAATCTGCTACCGGGCACAATTCAAGGTGCTGGCTTTAGCCTATAAAGCCCTAAACGGTTCTGGCCCCACTTACCTCTCCGAACACATCTCCACCTATGAACCAACTAGAACATTAAGATCGTCTGGGGAGGCCCTGCTCTCGGTCCCGCCTGCGTCACAGGCGCGCTTGGCGTTGTGATTTGTTAATTGTTGTGGATTGAGGTTGTTGATCCTGTTTGTTGCATTGTTATGTTTTAATTGCACTGACATTGTTTGATAAGTTGTACCATGTAAACCGCATTGAGTCGCCTGTTTGGGCTGAAAAATGCGGTATAGAAATAAAGCAAATAAATAAATAAATTAATTAATTAATTAATAAACGCTCTCTACGTGGGGTTGCCTCTGAAGACTGCCCGGAAGCTGCAGTTAGTCCAACGCTCGGCAGCCAGACTACTAACGGGTGCTGGGTACAGGGAGCACACCACTCCGCTGTTACACCAGCTCCACTGGCTGCCAATTAGCTTCCGAGCACAATTCAAAGTGCTGGTGTTAACCTATAAAGCCCTAAACGACTCCGGCCCTGTTTACCTCTCCGAACGTATTCTCCCCTATGAACCATCAAGATTATTAAGATCGTCTGGAGAGGCCCTGCTCTCGGTCCCACCGGCCTCGCAAGCGCGTCTGGTGGGGACGAGGGACAGGGCCTTCTCGGTGGTGGCCCCTCGACTCTGGAACTCTCTCCCACCGGAGATCAGAACCGCCCCTTCTATTCTGACATTCAGGAAGCAGGTGAAGACGTGGTTATGGAGACAGGCATTTGATGAGTGAGCCAATACCCTGAGATGGATGGAGGATGATGAACATCAAATTTAGTGGGACGACTGACCATTGTATTTATTGAATGTAATTGCTGTTTTGCTGTTTTAATGTTTTAATGTTTTATTGCAATATGAAGTATGATGTTTTATTGACTGTATGTATATTATGGTTGGAAACCGGTCTGAGTCCCTCAAGAGAGGTGAGAAGGTCGGTATATAAAACTTTTAAATAAATAAATAAATAAATATTAGCCAAAAGCCATGACAAACAAAGTGTCTTAGAAAGCTTTAGTCTGAAAGAGCTGGGTAAAGAGCCCATGTTCCCTTTGCCCAGTGCCTTCAATTCCTGGATGGAATAAAGCAAAGAGGCCTAAGCCTAGGAAAGCTGCTTTTGGAAAGGACAGCTCCTCAAAACCCTTCCATCACCAGGATGTTGCTACTTGAGAGATTCTGGCAGTCGTGGTTCAACATTTTCTAAGCATGAGGGGAAGGAAATAAGTAATTGGCAAAACCATTGTTCAGAGACTGTCTCTGTGGCAACTCCAATCAAATCAGGAAAATGTATTGGAAGGAGAGAAAGAGCTATGGCTGACTCTATAGGCAGTTCCCTATCAGAATATAAAACACTGGTTAGTTGGGCACATTCTAGCATTGTAGTGAACCTTGCCTTCATAGAATCATGGAATCAAAGAGTTGGAAGAGACCTCATGTGCCATCCAGGCCAACCCCCTGCCAAGAAGCAGGAATATCTCTCTGCCCTGGAGTGTGGTGGAGGCTCCTTCTTTGGAGGCTTTGAAACAGCGGCTGGGTGGCCATCTGTTAGGGATGCTTTGAAGGCGATTTTCCTGCTTCTTGGCAGAATAGGGTTGGACTAGATGGCCCACTAAGTCTCTTCCAACTCTAGGATTCTAAGAGATCATTGGTTGATCTTGACAAACATTGCTGAACCTGGGATTATAAGGTATTTTCAAAGAAAAGTCTTTTCCAACAGAAGCAGACTCAGAGATCTCTTTCAAAAATGGCATCTCCTGCTTGCAAAATGGCTCAGGGATCAGCTTCTAGGAATCAGAAGCAGCACACATTTTGCTCATTGCTGATATACATCCAGTACCACATGCAAATGTATACCAATGTGCAAATGACTATGCACGCTCACTGTCACTGCTTGCACAATGCCATTTTTGCAACTCTGCACTCAATGCAGCCATTTCACTTCAGACAAATATTCCCAGATGCCTCCATAAGGGAACTGACACGCTGGAATGTGTTCAGAGGAGGGCGACTAAAATGATCAAGGGTCTGGAGAACAAGCCCTATGAGGAGTGGCTTAAAGAGCTGGGTTTGTTTAGCCTGAAGAAGAGAAGGCTGAGAGCAGACATGATAGCCATGTATAAATACATGAGAGGAATTCACAGGGAGGGTCTGAAAAGCAAGCTTGTTTTCTACTGCCCTGGAGACTAGGACGCAACGGCTTCAAACTACAAGAAAGGAGATTCCATCTGAACATTAGGAAGAACTTCCTGACTGTGAGAGCCGTTCAGCAGTGGAACTCTCTGCCCCGGAGTGTGGTGGAGGCTCCTTCTTTGGAAGCTTTTAAACAGAGGCTGGATGGCCATCTGTCAGGGGGTGATTTGAATGCAATATTCCTGCTTCTTGGCGGGTTGGACTGGATGGCCCATGAGGTCTCTTCCAACTCCTTGATTCTATGATTCTATGACACAGAGGCAAGACACCAATGTATTTCAGCCATTGTTTGTTTACTTTTCCATAAGCAGAGTTGCCCCCATTATGGACAACATGCCATTCAGGGAGGAGGATGCTACACAAACACTTTGAAATCCCATCAAAGACATTGCAATATCCAGCCTAAGCATGCATGCACTAACAGATACTGGAATTAACCAAGGGCAAACGCATTGGCAGTGATTTGATAATTCCGCCAGCCATTGTGCTCAAAACGGCCTTTTGAAAAGTGCCAGATTTGCTAAGGGACTCTCCGGCCTCGCAGAAGAAAAGTGCCAAAGCAGGCTAATTTAAAAACAAAACGCACACCCACGCAAAGTGAAAATCCCATTAACTTTTTGGATGGGGTTTTAAATGACTTTAGAACGAAACATCCTACTGGGGTTTGGGGGGTGGACGGAGGCAGCCTGGAGTGGGTGGGAGGCAGCCATGTTAATAAGCACTCTTGGGCGGCGTGAAACACTACCTGTGCCACGCTGATAAACCCTCTACTCCTTCCGCACCTCTCTTTGTCACCTCAGACTCCAGAGGTCTTTAGTGGGCATTTTGCTATTGCAAGAGTCAGGCTCACTGCTTTCTCAAGCTGTGCAAATTAGCAGATTTCCTCCCTCTTTTCACAGGGTGGACAGAAAGCCCAACGGGTGCTTGACTGGAATCCAAGTGAATGCCAGGACAACCATGTTGTACAGGGCTTAAATCATTTGCCTGCCTCACAAGGTCCCGGTGACCTGATCCTTTCTGTTGTTTTGTAAACCTGTTGCAGATAAATTGGCAGGGAAGCAAAGAGGCTGCTTGTTGTGTTACAATTCAACTCCATATTCGTTCTCATGCTTTCAGCTCAGTTTTGGGAGGTTCAGGGAAGAAATTTAATTGAAATTTAATCCAGACAAGACAGATGTCCTCCTGATCAGTCGAAAGACCAAACAACCTGTTACAGCCTGTGTTGGATGGGGTTACACTCCCCCTGAAGACACAGGTTCACAGCTTGGGTGTGATCCTGGA
>NW_026847993.1:22110929-22165835 GCF_025583915.1 Anolis sagrei ordinatus | reverse complement strand
CCCCCCTGAAAAAACTCACCCTCCCCCCAAATCGAAATCCTGGCTATGCGCCTGGCCCCTTCCTTTTCCCCTCAGATGCCTAAGCAGAAAAGGAAAGGGAAAAGGAAAGGGTTTGAGGCTGTGAGGAATGGTGGGAGTTGGAGTCCAAAACACCTGGATGGAGGGCCCAAGTTGGCCCATGGCTGTCTTAGTCTCTGGAACAGTGGAAAGCAAACTGGCTTCATTGTGAATATGACAACCTTTCAAGTATTTACAGAATAGTCCAGGTCAATCATACACAGCTTCCTCGCTGTTCTGCATAAGGCATGGTTTCCAAGACTGTTGTCCTCCAATTCATTGTCACAGGTATTTCCTCCCTGTCACCAGTAACCCTAGACAAGTGTCCCATTTCTATCCAAAATCTATTTTTTAAAGTGGGGAGGTGCTCATTTGTTTGGAGTGGACCTGATCCTGGGATACCGGTTCCCAGTGTTGTGGCCCTCTCTAAATGGAAGTTCCCCATGCTTTCTCCAACCTTGGCCAAGTTGAGAGGACTGATTTAGTTCTGCTGTCTATCGCGACTGCTCCTCTGCCGATCAAATGCTGATGCAAGTGTGACCAAATAGATAGGGAGATGGGAAATTGCAATTCAGCAGCCACTGGAGTGGCTATTTATAAAATTGCATCACTTAATCTGCAGCCCTTCCATCTACTTCTTTTCTGAATGGTTCTTCAAGACTTTCTTTTTAGAAGGGGGGCCTACAATAGGGGATAATTGAATGGGATATTTAGAAAAGGGAAGCTTGACATGCTAGAGACTCCATTTTCTTCTTCATACATAATAATGAAGTGAATTGCAAAAGCTCTGGTTAGGCAAGGCACTACATGGATGTGTGTGCGTGCGTGCTAGAGAAAGAGAGGACAAGGAAAGGATTTGCTCTATCTTTTCCAGGAGGCGAGTGATGTCCTTTCCAGTACTTGAGGATAAATGAGAAAGACTGGAGATCGAGCTTACATAGAAGTTTCACAGCCTTTGACCTGGATGTTCTCAAGCAGAGCTCCAGGTGAGCTGTTTATAAGGGGTTCGCTTTCATTGCAGGCGCCACACCACTCTCTGAACATCCAGTGGGGAAGAGTGCTTCCAGCAGCTAATTGCCATTGCTGTGACTCTGAAGCCAGGGAGAGTCAACATGAAGGTCACTCAATTCTTGCATTATGATTCATATCCAGGTACAGAACATCTGGGACTCAGCACAGCAGGGCAAAACATGGTGGCAACTACAAAATACTGAATTGGAGGGGAGAAAGGCTAAGCCTGAGCTCTAAGGAATAATACTTCTAATATATTCCCTAGCACACACACTCTCACGTTCTTTCGGCTGTTATATTGGCCACAGCTGTTCACCAATGTAAACTGGACTGAATGACCGTTCAGCTGTTAGTACCAATTTGAAGGAACAGAGTAGATGACTTCATTTTCTAAGGCTCCAACTGGATGCCTGTCACAAAGCTCGATGTGTATTAAGGTATTACTGCCACCACTCGAATAGATTTTGAGAATTTAACTTGATGTTATGTCTGAAGTAAAGTTTGTTGTGCCCCAGCCCTTCCTTTGACTCCCACTAAAGTGTCTGAGGTGAAAAGATGTAAGAAACCACTGGAACCGACGTGATGGAATGAATCAATGTGAGGACTTCATGTAAAGTTGAACTAGAACAAAGTTTATTTATAATTACTAGAACAAACAACTGGATTCTTCTTTGAGTTACAAAAATGTGTATGGTTAGCACAGCATAATCTTCTTGAACAGTTCCTAAGTCCTAACAAGCTTACTGAACTCCCCAACTGGGTATCTGTTCTTCGACGTGAGCAAATTCCCCCTGACAGACTAAAACCTATCTGTCTCCTCAGTGTATCTAGATCCCACTAGAATACTCTGTCCTTTAGAGTGTATAGACAACCAGTGTGTTCTTCTCCCACACCAGTTCACAGGCGGCTACTGGCTCTCCAGGCCACTCTATAGCCGCACCTGCCTTCAAAACACTCTCCCTCAGGAATCTTCAGCTCACTCGAAAACTACCCTCTCCCTTCAGCTTGAAATCCAATCTCCCTCTCTGCTCTTAAAACCCTTCCTTCTCTGTGATGTTAAATCCCTTCTCTCTCCCTGACAGAAGCTACCTGCCTCTTTTCACTGACAGCTCCAGCTCCTCCCATCTGTCCTAGCCAATCCTGGCATAGCTAAACCCCTCCCCTCTGCTGATCTGACTTTCCTTGCATTTCCCTCACTAAGATGGAGGCCGGCTCAATGTCTTTGAAGGCTGCGGCCTAACCAGAAAGGTATGAGATCATTACACCTGCCATTGAAGAAAACCCAAATCCACTGCATTTTCCAGAGACTAACTACCTCATCACATTGGGAGGGGAAAGTATGGGTGACTATCCCTTTAAGATTAGATAATTGCCCTCTTGTAACATCAGCAGTCAACATCAACATCGGCACTCCACTCGTCACTTCTTTCCAGGATGAAGAGGAAGCCTCTGGGTTCATCCATTTAACCAATTACAGATCCACCTCACCGTAGTTTTGCCTAGCCCACATTGGACTAGTTTCCTTGCCAGAAGGTCATGGGGGACCTTGTCGAAGGCCTTACTGAAATCCAGGTACGCTACATCCACGGCATTCCCCGCATCTACCCAGCTTGTAACTCTATCGAAAAAAGAGATCAGATTAGTCTGGCATGACTTGTTTTTGATAAATCCATGTTGACTATTAGCAATGACCGCATTTGTTTCTAAGTGTTTGCAGACCACTTCCTTAACAATCTTTTCCAGAATCTTGCCTGGTATTGACGTGAGGCTGACCGGACGGTAGTTGTTTGGGTCATCCTTTTTTCCCTTCTTGAAGATTGGGACCACATTGGCCCTCCTCCAATCTGCTGGAACTTCTCCTGGTCTCCAAGAACTCTCAAAGATGGTTGCCAATGGTTCCGAAATGACTTCCGCTAGTTCCTTCAATACTCTTGGGTGTAGTTGATCTGGCCCTGGGGACTTGAACTCATTTAGAGCGGCCAGGTATTCCTGGACGACTTGTTTCCCAATTTGGAGTTGGATGTCCTCCAATCCCTCATCCACTCCATTTTGCTGAGGTTTAAGATGACTTTCTTTTTGTAACATCAGCAGTCCCATTTGGAGTTCTGCCTCTCCATCACATTCACACATGGAAACCTAAAGGCTGCCAATACATTCATTTTACATTCATCACGAGGTGAGTATTACTTTTTTATTATGCAGTCAGGCGAAACAACAATATCCAAAAGCCAAGAGATTCCTTGCCCTGCCCAAAGCCCCTTACATTAGAGGAGACTGGCACCAGGTTAAAACTACATCTTTCCATAGGATCCTATGGTTCTACATCAAAGCCCATAGGATGCAAGAGATTCTGGTTCAGGTTAGAATCATTGCTTTCCATTGGATCCTATGGTACTGCACCAAAACCCGTAGGATACAAGAGGCAGTGATCCAGGTTAAAACCAATGCTTTTCATGGCATCCTATTGATCTGCATCAAGCTATATAGGATACAAGAGATTTTTATTTGTCGTGTCAGAGCAACCAGTCCATTATATTACATTTCTAACAGAACAAAGCAAACAAACAGACAAATACAAAACTTGTGAGTTTGGTAGTTGATTAAATGTCCTTTGACCAGTATCTGGCCACTTGGAGTTGCTGCAAGAAGGTCCTCCATTGTGCATGTGGCAGGGCTCAGGTTGCATTGCAGCAGGTGGTCAGTGGTTTGCTCTTCTCCACACTCGCATGTCGTGGATTCCACTTTGTAGCCCCATTTCTTGAGGCTGGCTCTGCATCTCGTGGTGCCAGAGCGCAGTCTGTTCAGCGCCTTCCAAGTCGCCCAGTCTTCTGTGTGCCCAGGGGGGAGTCTCTCATTTGGTATCAGCCATTGGTTGAGGTTCTGGGTTTGAGCCTGCCACTTTTGGACTCTCGCTTGCTGAGTTGTTCCAGCGAGTGTCTCTGTAGATCTTAGAAAACTATTTCTAGATTTAAGTCGTTGACGTGCTGGCTGATACCCAAACAGGATGAACTGGAGATGTCTCTGCCTTGGTCCTTTCACTATTGGCTGCTACTTCCCGGCGGATGTCAGGTGGTGCAATACCGGCTAAGCAGTGTAATTTCTCCAGTGGTGTAGGGCGCAGACACCCCGTGATAATGCGGCATGTCTCATTAAGAGCCACATCCACTATTTTAGTGTGGTGAGATGTGTTCCACACTGGGCATGCATACTCAGCAGCAGAGTAGCAGCGCAAGGGCAGATGTCTTCACTGTATCTGGTTGTGATCCCCAGGTTGTGCCAGTCAGCTTTCGTATGATATTGTTTCTAGCACCCACTTTTTGCTTGATGTTCAGGCAGTGCTTCTTGTAGGTCAGAGCACGGTCCAGAGTGACTCCCAGTATTTGGGTGCGCTGCAATGCTCCAGTGGGATTCCTTCCCAGGTGATCTTCAGAGCTCGGGATGCTTCTCTGTTCTTGAGATGAAAGGCACATGTCTGTGTTTTAGATGGGTTAGGGATCAGCTGGTTTTCCCTGTAGTAGGCAGTAAGAGCACCTAGAGCTTCAGGGAGCTTCTGTTCTACCATCTCAAAGCTCCCTGCTTGAGCAGTAATGGCACGATCATCAGCATAGATGAAACTCTCTGTCCCTTCTGGCAGTGGCTGGTCATTTGTGTAGATGTTGAACATGGATGGAGCAAGCACGCTCCCCTGAGGCAGGCCGTTCTTCTGTTTCCGCCATCTGCTTCTCTGGCCCTGGAACTCAACAAAAAAGCTCCTGTTTTGTAGCAGGTTTCCAAGAGATAGTGATGCAGATTAAAAACCATTGTTTTCCATGGGGTCCTATGGTTCTGCATGGAACCCCATAGGATACAAGAGACTGCTGGTGGCTGGGCAATGAAATAGGAGAGGAAATTGTGATGGTTCTCATCCTACCTGTTCTTCAGTTGTAAACATGGTAGTAAAGTGCAATAAGAGGCAGGAGCTCTAAACAGGATGGCTGGCCCGTGTTCAGAAGTCCCTTGTTCCAGGGCATTTCTGCCTCTTTTCTACCCTGGAACATGCCGCTCCCTGCTTGAAAAGAGGCCGAAGTGTCCTATGACTGGGAAATATCTCAATGTGATGAGGTTGATTTGTGGCGATCCCTCCTTTAGGACACTCCTGCCTCTTTCCAGCCACGAAGAGCTGTGCATGACGGCCACAAGTAACTTAACTCATGTGATTAGCTCTGTTCCTCTCCAGGCTTGAGTAGAGGCCCAAGTATTCTACAACTGGGACATTTCTCCATGTGATAAGGTGGCGAAGCTCAAGTGTTTATACAGACAAGAGATTTCTTGCTAGAATCCCTCTACCTGGACTTCATAGGTGTGATGATGATGGTTCTTTGAGATCTCTCATTCTTGGGGTCACCATAAGTTGAACCTGATTTTACAGTTATTAATGTTGTCGTCATCATCATCTAGAATTCCCCCAAGAGAAATGCAGTGATGCTATTCTTCTTGTGCACCTTGAAGCCATTTCTGGCCTGTAGCAACCCTAAGATGAACCTACCACAGGCTTTCTCAGCAAGATTTGTTCAGAGGAGGTTTATGCTTGCCTTCATCTGTGAATGAGAGAGTATGTCTTGCATTGGGTTTCTATGGTTGTACTGGAATTTGAATGCTGCTCTTCTGGAATCCTAAACCAACAATCATGATAATTCTGCTCATTGACCCTCCTCTGTAGTTCTGAAGTTCTAGAGAATATCAAATACTTTTGGTTTGGGTCTAAGGGCAGGTAAAATGATATTAAACTGGAACCCTTGTGCAGTATGGATTTCCCTTTGATGTTTTTGACTACATCCTCTACAGTTTTTTGCCATTGGACCTACTCATTCAGAATGATGAGAGTCCTGAGCCAAAAGAACCAGAGAGCTACAGGTACCCCCAGAGGCGGCCCTAGGTAATTTTCAACAGTAAGCAAACAGTATTTTGGCACCCCCCCCCAACCAATCATTGATATATATTTTCTGTTCGTCGTGGGAGTTCTGTGTGCCATATTTGGTTCAATTCCATCATTGGTGGAGTTCAGAATGCTCTTTGATTGTAGGTGAACTATACATCCCAGTAACTACACTTGCCGCACTTGCTCCCTTGCCTGGCCCGCTTTGGGTCTGGAGGCGTGCCTGAAGACCCCGGCGTGTGCACCAAAAGTCACCTCTTCTCCTGACTTTCTCCTCAGCCATTGGGACCGAGAGAGAGAGAGAGAGAGAGAGAGAGACAGAGGTGGAGATGCCCACCTTTCCTGAAGGTAGGGACAAAAACAAAGGAGGGAGCGGAGGTGGGAGATACCTCCAGCTGGAGGGGCTCTCTCTCTCTCTCTCTTGGTCCCAATGGCTGAAGGGAAAGTCAGGAGAAGAGGCTACTTTTGGTGCACACACTGGGGTCTTCAGACACGCCTCCGGACCCAAAGCGGGCCAGGCGCAGCGGCTCCGCCCCTTGGCCCATCCGCGGATTGAGGAGAGGAGGCGGGTGGAGCGCTGGGAGATCGGGAAAGGGAGCCGGTCATGGGGAAGGGATTGAACGCGGAGAACGATTGAGCGCTGGCTCTGCTCGTGCACCCGGTGGCCGGGTGGAGCAGGAACGAGAGGGGCTAGGCGAGGCTCAAGGGCCCGGCCCCTTTGGGAAGAGGATCGCCCGGCAGCGAGGCAAGAAAGCCGAGGCTCCCCCGGACTGCTAGGGCTGTTGTGAGCTGAAGGGGCACTCCTCAAGTTGCGGTCGAGAGGCATTTACAGAGGCGCCTCTGTGCCCTTGGCAAAAAAAGTGTTCTGCGACCGCTTACTTCGCGTAATGGACGAGCCGCCCCTGGGTACCCCACTTTTCTCTAAGTTCTTTAACTGGCAGTGATTACATGTGTATCTATGAACATTGTGAATTAGACAATGTGTATTATACAAATCTGTTTCCCCTGGAGGTCTAGGACTCTTAATGAAGAATGATGCATTAACATCTGATCTACATGTTAAGATTGATAGCAGAGTGTGAAAACTTTTAGTGGCATGACATCTCCAAAGTCCTCAAGGAAACTAAAGGATTTCTCTTCAAAATCTTCCCCAGAGAACGTATGCCACATGGATGCTTTCAGAACAGATTTCCATTATTTCCCCCTCTTCTTTGTAGACATAAAGGAACAAAGGGCAATTAAGCTAATCACAAATGCCTAATCTCTTTTGCCCTGGGACCAGAATACTGTTCAAACATGGATGCTAATGAGTGCTCACAATGGTCGTGGAATGTAATGTATATGTACTAGTCGATATTAATGATCTCAAAGAGCTCCCATTCCTCCTTGCTGATTTCTGGCATGCTATTTAAGACATGCTTGGTGAGAAGGAAGCCCTCCTAGACTCAGGAAGCCCTTCCTCTGTGCAGGGAGCAGGCTGCTTTTAGTCCCTATGACCTTCATATAGATTCAGAAGTTTGTTTCATCCCACTTCCGCATTCATTTGTGATTCATGAAAAACATGCAGGAATGTTTGCATATCAATGCCTATTTAATAGGGCTGGGCGGTTTCGTTTTGTTAATTCGTAATTCGTTAAAAAATTCGTTAATTTTTCAATTACAAAACGATAACGAACCAGTCTGGAGCAATTTTTAAAAAAACGAATTTTTAAATCGTTTCATAAATGTTTTGTATTTCGTTATTGTATTCGTTTCGTTATCGTTTTGAGGTCGTTTCGTTATTATTTCCGCATGTCTGGGGCAAGTTTTATAGTTGTTTTTGGTTTTCTAAGGGTTTTTATAGTTGTTTTTGGTTTAATTAAGCTTCAGAAGTTCCCCCTGTCCCATTTGGAGGTTTTTTAGCGTATTGCGCGGTCGCGTCCGCCATTAACGAATCGATTCGTTATTGTTTCGGAAATCGATTCGTTATTGTTTTGTAATTTTTTTCACATTTACGAAATTTCGTAAATATCGAACTTTTTTAAAGGAAAATTTTGTAATTATTTTAAATAACGAAACGCAAAAAAACCCAAAAAACGAATCGATTTTAGAAACAAATTTTTCCATTGTTACCCAGGCCTACTATCTATCTATCTATCTATCTATCTATCTATCTATCTATAGACCAGAGGTCCTCAAACTAAGGCCCGGGGGCCGGATACGGCCCTCCCAGGTCATTTACCCGGCCCTCGCTCAGGGTCAACCTAAGTCTGAAACGACTTGAAAGCACACAACAACAACAATCCTATCTCATCAGCCAAAAGCAGGCCCACACTTCCAATTGAAATACTAATAAGTTTATATTTGGAAAAAATGTTTTCATTTTAATATTTGTATTGTTTTTAAGTATTATTTTTTTTGCACTACAAATAAGATACGTTCAGGGCGCATAGGAATTCATTCATTTTTTTCAAATTATAATCCGGCCCTCCAACAGTTTGAGGGAGTGTGATCTGGCCCTCTGTTTAAAAAGTTTGAGGACCCCTGTTCTAAACCATTATCACTGAAAGTACTATATATTTTAAGCTATCTTAAATTGTGCTGGCACTCCCGCCCCTCCCGAATCTCGAGGGTGTATCACATCACACAATTCAGAAAACTGAAATCCAAAGGATGGCTTAATTCTTAAGAAAAGAATTGTGGGGGTGGATTTAACATTTTAAAATATTTTACATATGCATACCTTTATGGGGGGAAAGGTGTTTTACAATGTGCAGTCTATCCCAAAGTCTTTCTGTCCTATCTAGCTCATTAGCTAGCTAACTGTCTATCTACAGGTTTTGCTGTAAAATGCCTTCAAGTAGACTTTAGCTTGTGGCAATCCTATGAATAAGAAACCTCCAAGTCATCCTATTCACCCAATAACACCAAATTAGGAGGGAGAGTGAATACTCCAGATGACAGGCTCGGGATGCAAAAGGACCTCAACAGATTAGAGAGCTGATTGGCCAAAGTTAACACAATGAATTTCAACAATAACAAATGTAAGATACTTGTGGGTTTTTTCGGGCTATAGGGCCATGTTCTAGAGGCATTTCTCTAGGAGAAATGCCTCTAGCACATGGCCATATAGCCCGAAAAAAACCACAAGAACCTAGTGATTCCAGCCATGAAAGCCTTCGACAATACAAATGTTTTTTTGGTTGGGCTGTGCTATTATCAATGGATTTTGTTAATATTTGTGTAAAAAAAGTGGGCTGAGGTTGGAGTCTGGTGGACAACAAGCTGAACATGAGCCAAGAGTGGGGGCAGCAGCTTAAAAAGCCAATGGGATTTTGAGCTGCATCAAAATAAGTCTAAGTGTTCAGATCAAGGGAAGTAACGGTGACTCTCTCTTCTGCTTTGGGCAGACCTCTTTACCTGGAATCACACTGTTTCCAGTTCTGAGCCCCACAGTTCAAGAGAGATATTGACTCTAAGCTGGAAGATGGAGTCCAGAGGAAGAGGGCGACTCAAAGGATCAAAGGTCTGGAGACTATGAATAATTCCTCTGAAGAGCGTCTTAAAGAACTGGGTTTGTTTGGCCCAGAAGAGAAGGTGGAGAGGAGACATGAGAAGAGTCACTTATAGAATATGTGAAAGGATGTCATATGGAAGAGGGAGCAAAGCTTTTTTTCTGCTGCCCTGGAAAGTAGGACTCAATGGAACCACAGGTTCAAATTACAGGAAAGGATATTCCATTGAGCATTAGGAAGAACTTCCTGACTGTAAAAAGAGCCATTCAGCAATTGAACTCTCTGCCTTGGAATGTGGAGGAAGCTCCTTCTTTGGAAGCTTTTACAGATGCTGGATGGCCATCTGTCAGGGGCACTTGGATTGTGCTTTTCCTGCATGGCAAAATAAAGGGGGTTGGATTAGATTGCCCACATGGTCACTTCCAACTCTATTATTCTATGGTTCTATGATTATATTCTGAATTGCACCGCTCGGGTCTTGCAGGCTCAGAAAAACTGTGGTTTCTTTGTCCATCTGGAATATGGCTTGGAATAACCATCTTTGAAAGAGTGTCCAATTCCAATAACTGGTTTAGAGTCTACCTAGAACTTGACCATGTGTTTTAGACCTTTGGTACATCCAGTTGTGACTAACTCAGGAACTAGGCTTCTACCTCCCTTGCTACTAGTCAACTGAACTGCTACCTTGAGGACCACTCTTCCACCATCTTGATCTGAAAATCACAGAGCTTTGTAGCAATGTACAAGACTGTACAAGGTCTGTACAAGACCTTGTTCAAAATGTTCACTGATTGACAAGGACATAAATGTGACCCACAGACATTCAGACATTTCCCTTCTCTGTTTCAAGGCAGAACATTGCAATTTAAGCCATTGGACATGTACTCCTCAACTGCTCATGGAACAGTCACTGCTTCAAACCGGTTCAGCACATGCCACCAGCTTTTGCTACATCTCCTCCATCTTTTAGTGATTCTTCAGTGAAAAGCATGAAATATACATGTCCATATCTGAATAATCCATGCGGCAGAAAGGGGGGAAAGGGGAAGACAGAGAGAAACTTAATAATGGTCCTAGCAGATTTCCCATTTCCATTTCCTAACAACACTGTGAGCTTCAGGTGTAAATGGGTTTCTCCATCTAATTTTTTACAGCCACTTATCCGCTTTGGCTATCAACATTACAATTTTCAATGCAATTGTAAATCAGCCCAGGAAAAATATACGCTAACACGCTTCCCGCATTGCTAAGGTGGCTGATACACTTGATCACATTTTAAAAAGAAAAGATTGGGTATGAACAGTTCTTTCTTGTTAGGCTGCGTGGTGGCTGTCTGCTGTCTGTAATTATGATTTCTTTGCACCAAAAGGGGGGGAAAGGAACCATATGTAACTGTCACTTGCAATTTATTACAATTTGTCCCAAAATTAAGTCAATCAATTTATTTTTAATGGACTCCTTACAAGACTTCCTAAGAACATTCCTTAGACTTATTGTAGTACACTCACACTGCCTTCTAGCCGGTGATGGATAGTTTCCATTTTGAAATATGGCATTTGTTGTAATATAGTTTAAATTACTTTTCTTCCTCAAGCATGTGTTATTCAGAGTTACCATTATGTGGTCGAAAATTGTACATTATGTTGCTCCTTTATCTCCTTTTATAGCTCAAGTTACAGTTCAGTGCCATTATGCGAGGAGGGGGGAGAGACCCTTGTTATGGTTTGGTATTTATATTAAGAACAATCCTATTTGCTACATTTATTTTAGCAATTGGCTTAATCAGCAAAAGCGAGTGCTGAAAAAACAGGCTGAAAGAAACGAACCTGACAATTAAGCAGCTTCCCAAACATAGGCACTTCCCAAAACGTTTCCTCACCTGATTTATGGCAAAAAGTATTTACAAGGAAACGGTTGTGATTCTAATTTGCTGTGTGTAATCATGCTAGAGCTTTTTTCTTTAAGAAAAACGTGGTATCACTATATTTTATTTTTGCACATTCTGGACAATAGTGTTCATTGGACAAGCTCTGTGTTAGGGGAAGTGGGGCCTCCATGGTTGCTTTTCGTCCAGAACAATACGAAGTGCTGAAATTACACTGTTCTACAAATTTTCAGTTTTTCTCAGTTGCGGAAACGAAATGTGCTGTTTCTTAATAAATTTAACATGCTGAATTCAAATATAATAACTAAATGTGTTAATTGGCTCTGGTTTTTATGCAACAGCTATTTCAATTTTCTCCACAATAGGTAATTCGTTAATATTATGATAATGCGCCTAACCTTACTGCATGTATATAAACCATGAATATTTACTAAATTTTAGTCAAATTATATTGCCAATAGTTTATACATGAGAAATATTTATTTAATTAGTCTATTGTTTATGTTTGTGCAGCAAGAAACTATATTAGTAGGCCTAATGCAGTTGAAAAGTCTGAAAGTTTAAATGTCGCTTTAATTGTGACTTTAGTTTATATCCTGTTTGCTTCTCTTGACTTTTCTTTTGTATTCAAGGAAAGGATTGTCTCTTACAATGCTCCAGCAGTAGTCTGACAGCATTGACGGAGTCCATTTGCCTTGATATCTTTTTTCCATAGTGCTTTATTTACACACGTGCGAGGCATAACTACAGTAAAAAGAACAATGTAAAATGATGTTTAACGATACTGTCTCAGTCTTCAACTGACTGACCCTCACCGTTCAAAAGTCTGGCCTTATATAGGGCTTTCTGGCTTTTGCACATGGCACTAATACTGCGTCATCAAACTTTCTCGATTATTCTAGAATCTTCCATAGTGTAAGTCGCAACATGCATTTTTTCAACCATACGTGATCACGTGATTGCTTATATCATAAAAACTAGAGCCAATATACATTTTTAAATGTCATTTTCATTTTCAGCACCCCAAAATCATAAAAGAACAACTATTTTCAGGCCCGCAACTTTTTCTCCGTTGAACAGTGTTATTAGAATTGGACTGTGGCACAGCTAGTTAGTAGGCTTGGGCGGTTTCGTTCATTAATTTCGTAATTCGTTATTAATTCGTATTTAAATTAGCTTACGATCCAATATTGAGCCATGCAGGAATAGTGTGAGGAGTAAATTAGATTCGAAACAATTTTTTCAATTTATTTCGTAATTATTTTGTAATTATTTTCGCATGTCTGGTGCAAGTTTTATAGTTGTTGTTTGTTTTATCACACCAACAGTCAACAACAGAGGGAGAGGGAAGCTTCAGAAGTTCCCCCTGTCCCATTTGGAGGTTTTTTTAGCATATTGCGCAATCGCGCCCGCCATTAACAAATCGATTCGTAATTATATGAAATTTCGTAAATTTCGAAATTTTTAAAAGGAAAATTTCAGAATTCTTTAAAAAAACGAAATGCGATGGACCCCTAAAAATGAAACGAGTTTAGAAACAATTTTTTCTGTTGTTACCCAAGCCTACTAGTTAGTATCCAGCTGCACTAAATCACTACTGACCAAGAGCTCATGAGTTCGAAGCCAGCCTGGACCGGAGTGAGCTCCGGACCATTAATAGTCTAGCTTGCTGTTGACTTATGCAGTCCGAAATACAGTTGCATTTGTCAAATAGGAAATTTAGGTACCGCTTTACATGGGGAGGCTAATTTAACTAATTTATGACAGCATAAAACCTTCCAGCAGTGTGCATAAGAATGAGGAAGTACTCCATCAAGGACTCGGTATCACAAGTGGATGGTGAAGTGGCAGCTCCCCTTGTTGCCAGAATCGAGCATACCCTCATGAAGCAAGAAAAGCTGGAATGTCAAATTGCCTCTGTGTCTGTCTATATATCTTGTATGTCTAAATGCCATTGAATGTTTGCCATGTATATGTGCATTTTAATCTGCCCTGAGTCCCCTATGGGGTGAGAAGGGCGGAATCTAAATACTGTAAATAAATAAATAAATTGTAGGTAAGTGTTGTTTTTTTGGTTGTGTCAATATATATATATTTGGTCGTGTCAATATATATATATATATATATATATATATATATATTCGTGTCAGGAGCGACTTGAGAAACTGCAAGTCGCTTCTGGTGTGAGAGAATTGGCCGTCTGCAAGGACGTTGCCCAGGGGACGCCCGGATGATTTGATGTTTTTATCATCCTTGTGGGAGGCTTCTCTCATGTCCCCACATGAGGAGCTGGAGCTGATAGAGGGAGCTCATCCGCCTCTCCCTGGATTCCTGTTGGTCTTCAGTCCTGCCGGCACAGGGGTTTAACCCACTGTGCCACCGGGTAACTGTTGTGACTCAGCTGGAATCACAGAGTGATGGTGTCAATGATTCTGATGGGGATGATGGGATTCAGATTCAGAGTCAGATGCAAAGCAAGGACATGCCTGTGTTAGACGAGGAAGACCAGGATCAAGGGGCAGGAGTTCATTTGTTTCCCACAGCAAGAGTTGACGATGGGGAAAGTGAAACTACTGAGACTGAATGCCAGGTGCCTGATGAAGGAATTAGGGAAGATAGTTCTCAGCCAGCTAATGAGGGATTTGACCTTGATGGGGCCGGTGAGTTAGACAGGGCTGATCACTTGGAATTAAAAGTGCGAAGGAGTGTCAGGATTGCCGGGAGGCGAGAGAGAGAGGCCCATGAGACCCGAGACCATAGGAACGCCTTCATGCTGGCCCAAGGGTATTAAACGGTCTGGTTGGATGTGCCTCAGTGTCAGAGCAATTTCACGCTTCAACCAAGAGCCTTTGGGATTCATCTTGCAGCTTTCCATGTTCATGTTTTAGGACTTTGCCTTGTATTTATGGGACTTTGCCTGTGCCTTCATGAATCTTGTTTGCCTATGTTCCCTTGGATTGATTTTTTGAAATATACTTTTGCTTTTTGAACTTTTTATCTTTTATTTTAATAAAACTACAAAGACAACTGCTGGTGTGTTCTTTGGTGTCTTAAGCAAGGTGGTTCTACTCTGAGGTGCAACAGTAAGCCTCAGCACTTTGGCTAAATCAGTTATGGTTCAAATGGAAATTAGGAATGGATTCATTGTTTGGCTGACATCTGTCTCTTTTCCATAAAGTATATCTTCAAGTATATGGGCAAGCTAGGCATACATGCTATAATTTCCATTTTATCCTTATAGGAACCAGACAGGTGATAACTTAATAAATACTGGGTGCTTCCATCTTCTCAACTGGACTGGGTATAGACTGGAGGAAATGCCTTCTTAATAGTGGTATTATTTATTATTTATTTCAAAGTTTTATATACCGAGCTTCTCACCTCATAAGAGGGACTCAGCCCGGTTTCCAACCATAAAAACACATACAATCGGTAAAATATCAAAATACACATTACAATAAAACATTTAAAAAGCACATATATTTAAAACTACAGTGGTCAGTTGTCATACTAAAATCGAATATACACCGTCTTCCATCCAGATCATTGTCTCATTCTTCGAAAGTCTGTCTCCATAACCATGACTTCACCTGTTTCCTCTTTCTTTATTTATTTATTTATTTATTTATTTAAAAACACATACAGTCGGTAAAATATCAAAGTACACATTACAATAAAACATTTAAAAAGCACATATATTTAAAACTACAGTGGTCAGTCGTCATACTAAAATGATACACCTTCTTCCATCCAGATCATTGTTTCATTCTTCGAAAGCCTGTCTCCATAACCATGACTTCACCTGTTTCCTGAATGTCAGGATTGTTGGGGCGGTTCTAACCTCTGGCGGGAGAGAGTTCCAGAGTCGTGGGGCCACTACCGAGAAGGCCCTGTCCCTCGTCCCCACCAGCCGCGCTTGTGAGGCCGGCGGGACCGAGAGCAGGGCCCCTCCAGACAATCTTAGTAATCTTGATGGTTTGTAGGGGAGAATACGTACCCTACGGTACCCTAATGAGGAAATTTCCTCTAATTATCCTTTTATTAGGCACTGAATTTCATGTCTTGTGTGGCTCCAGAGTGGTCCAGATTTAACCTCAGGAACATATAGTTAATTGTAATGATCAAAGGAGTGAGTTGAGGCAAAAACCTTTTCCTGAGATCATGGAGAGCTCCTGAATGTCAAAGTAGGCAGCACTGAGCTAGTTGGACCCAAAGTTTGATTTCATATTTGATAGCATATTTGTGTTCTCTGAGAGGCAACCTTGAAGATGACCTCAAGGTGGCACCCGTAGAGAAAATAACATTTAACCTTAAAATAATCTTGTGGAATTAGTTGAGGTGGTAGATAAGAGTGCAAGAAGGAAAGCTGAAGACCAATCAGATGAAAAGGCTCTGTAGTCCAGCATAGTGTCTCCACAATGGCCAACCAGATGACCATGGAAAGCACATTAGATGTGAAGGCAACTATACCTTCTCGTTCATGTCCTTCAGCAACTGGTATTGAGAGAGACACTATTCCTGGAGAAAATAGTTGACCCTGAGATACAATTGAATGCGATTTTCCTGCTTCTTGACAGAATGGGGTTGGACTGGATGGTCCATGAGGTCTCTTCCAACTCAATGATTATATGATTCTACTAGCTATTCAGTAGATACAAGTGCAGGCATGTAGCCGGGGGAGGGGGGGGCGGGGGCTTCACCCCCCTCCGAAATTCTTAAGGCACCGGTATATAAGTATCAGTCCTGAGTGCATTATTTAAACTGTTATGTTTATTCATATCATGATCTGATCACCATACTCAATATATCCCATATGCATGGGGGTATTGGGGTAATGATACAAAAGGTTTGCTAGGGTAGACCCTTTCACTCAGACTCAGCCCCCCCCCCGAAACTCAGCCCCCCCCCCGAAACCCCCCCTGAAAAAAAATTCAGCCCCCCCCGAAACGAAATCCTGGCTACGGGCCTGTACAAGTGGTTTTATCTTCTATCAATCTGTGGAGCGGTTGCTCCGTCATACACTATTGCTTATTGGTCTCCTTTTTTTTTCTTTTTCTTTTTTTGTCGTGTCAGGAGCAAGTAGCTTCTGGTGTGAGAGAATTGGCCGTCTGCAAGGACGTTGCCCAGGGGACGCCTGGATGAATTGATGTTTTATCATCCTTGTGGGAGGCTTCTCTCATGTCCCCACATGAGGAGCTGGAGCTGATAGAGGGAGCTCATCCGCTTCTCCCCGGATTCAAACCTTCAGTCCTGCCGGCACAGGGGTTTAACCCACTGTGCCACCGGGGGCTCCATTGGTCTCCTTGATTTAGCATTTTTCTCCTGCACCATATTGACTGTCATATACATATTGGAGGCAGCAAGAGAGCAAAGCACTCTTTTATGATACATGCATAGAGCTAACCGATGAGCTTTTGTGGCAGACATTAAAGAGATAGAAGATTTTTTTTTATCAGCCTACATAAATCCTTTTATGCTCTTCCTCATGATAGACAACTATTTGGCAAGTAGCTTTTTCATTAGCTGCAACTTCCTTTGATATGCAAATGCAAATGTAATTAGATTTGTATTTCTGAAGAGGTGCAGACATATTTTCATTTGTGATCAATGATGCAAGTTCAAGTGCGGATCTTTTTAAATAAACAACCCAAAACAACAAGGAAGGCAGGATCTTGTTTCTATACGTTTAGGCAAAAAGTTCCTTGCCCACCTACTCTTTTTTAACATCCTCAGTTCCCATCAACTTGTCTATAACACAAACACTTTTTTTCCTTTTGGTTTCAACTACATGCATATAAGTGAGACATTTGGCACACTGAAACTTGTCAAATGCATAATGGTATGTTGTTTTTCCACACTTCTTAATGGCTTCCAACGCCTCCATAAATTTTGTCAGCTAATTGAACATTTCCCAGATGTCAAGCCATTTTGGAACACAGACAGAAGAAAAGTGAAGAGTTCTCCCTTGGTGATAGAAAGGTAGTTTCAGTTGTAGCATGAGTTCCAATCACAAACAAGTGATCAAAGACGGGGAAAGCTTCTCATTGGACTATAGCTCCCAGAACTGCCAACAATATTGATGGGAGATTTTGGGAGATGTAGGGAAAGCCTAAATCAGTCATGCACACAAGTATAAACCACTTATAAGCACGTCTGAAGACATTTGGGAGCTTCACTCTTACTAGAGATCAGGAGACTTGGGATCATCATCACCAACGTCTTTATTTATATTCCTGAGGGAACTCAGGGCAGATTCCAACAAACAAAAAGGCAAACATTCAATGAATCAATGCAAATATAAACATAATAACGCAAAATAACCCAACATATAAAACACATTATAATGTTAAATAAAACGTAACCTATCAGATACATTGTAGCTAACCTAAACCAAGAACATCAAACATGCACATCAATTTACAAAAGCCAACAAAGGTTCTCTAAAGTAGGTTCTTGTGGGGTTTTTTCGGGCTTTTCGGGCCATGTTCTAGAGGCATTTCTCCTGACGTTTCGCCTGCATCTATGGCAAGCATCCTCAGAGGTAGTGAGGTCTCACTACCTCTGAGGATGCTTGCCATAGATGCAGGCGAAACGACAGGAGAAATGCCTCTAGAACATGGTCCTATAGCCTGAAAAAACCCACAAGAACCTAGTGATTCCAGCCATGAAAGCCTTCGACAATACATTGAACGTTCTCTAAAGTATTTTAAGTAGGTGATGTGGCCAGTGATGTTCACTGGGCTGACAAGGTCTACAAGCACGAGTACAATAACAATTTTCAATCAAAGGTATAGTAGCAGTATATCCTCCTTGGCCTTCCAGGAGAGGTCATAAATATACTAAGGGTTACCCCCCCCCCCTTTGCACATTTCAGAAAAAAAGTAAATAGGTGACACATTAAATAAAGTGGCCTATATTTACTAGGTTTGGTTGATCAAAAAAAAGTTCAAAACTTGTTTCGGATTCTAAAGTCACTTCCATTTTTAAAAAATCGAAACTTTCTGAAACTTCCAAAACTTTGGAATCGCTTCGTTTTATGGTAGAGACACGCATGCTCAGAAGAAAAAAAACAGCACTGTCACTGGGGAAATTTCAGGGGATTCTCCCTCCCTCATTTTACACCAATCCTGATGAAGCTTGCTACAGTGGTAGAATACATGGACCACTGTTAATTCACCAAATTTCATAACCTTTGACTTATCCGTGGATTTTTGGCAAATTTTCCAAGTTGTTATAAAAAAACATATTTTTTTTAGTAATAAAGAAAATCTGTTTCTGGTTTGAAAGTGTCATTTTCTGTTGCATTGGGTGGTCTTTACTTGTAAAGTAGTTGTTGTACTCCAGAAACTTTGTTTGGGTGGCACAAACTGTGTTAAATTGGTGGAGAAGAGAAATCATAGTACAGACCCCATCAAGGGACATCTAGACTGACTCCCTTCTTCTGGGAAGAAAGGCACCATCCAAACTCTCCTGACATCCATTTGCTTCCTCTATTGAGTTGAAGGGGACCCTTAAGACACATTCATCCATTTATTCCTATTTGTAGATGCAATCAATCATTTTATTTTATCATTACTTGCTGACGTAAAGGGCTGGCTGGCTGTGGCTGGCTACCCCAGTGCCTTGTTCATGGCGATCAGGCCAAAGTAAAAAGATTGGTTTTTAAGCAGTTTATGTTCTCTTGGCTTTGCAAAAGTTGCTAATTGCTTTGCTGCCTTCTTTAGACACTTTTGTAGATTCAATCAGTTCATTTTATATTTAAACAAAGACTGATAAAGACAGTTATTTTTGGGCCCTTCAGCCGTTTTGGCTAATGAGCAGGCATGCATTGTGGGAAATGTAGTTTAACAGCAGGGCCTTTTGCAATCTCTACCATTGGGGGCCTGGCCTTCACAAACTACAACAATGGCTGTACTTAGCCATGCCCACCTAATCCCTCCTTTGCATTGCCGGGGAGGGAAAGCATGAGAATTTAAAACTTTTTAGGCTTTACCAAAGTTGCTTAATGGTTCTCAAAATTACAATAACCTTGGAGATATCCAAACATTGTGGAATATTTCCGGGGGGGGGGGGGAAGGTTAGTGGTTCAAATTCAGATTTGCCCCTCCCACCAGTAACATCTGTATAGAACTCCAGTATGCTGATGACAATGTCGTCTGTGCGCATTCAGAAGAAGATATACAAGCCACTCTAAACACCTTCGCAGAAGCATACACGAAGCTTGGCCTGTCACTGAACATCGAGAAAACCAAAGTGCTGTTCCAGCAGTCACCAGCCATCCCCTCCCCAATGCCAGAGATACAACTTAATGGTGTAACATTAGAAAATGTTGACCATTTCCGCTACCTTGGCAGCCACCTCTCCACCAAAGTCAACATCGACACCGAAATGCAACACCGCCTGAGCTCTGCGAGTGCAGCATTTTCCCGAATGAAGCAGAGAGTGTTTGAGGACTGGGACATCCATAGGGATACCAAGGTGCTTGTCTATAAAGCTATTGTCCTCCCAACCCTGCTATATGCCTGTGAAATGTGGACTGTCTACAGACGTCACATGCAACTCCTGGAACGATTCCTGCCTCCGAAAAATCCTGCAAATCTCTTGGGAAGAAAGGAAAACAAATGTCAGCATGCTGGAAGAAGCAAAGACCACCAGCATTGAAGCGATGGTCCTCTGCCATCAACTCCGCTGGACCGGCCACGTTGTCCGGATGCCTGACCACCGTCTCCCAAAGCAGTTGCTCTACTCTGAACTTAAGAATGGAAAACGGAATGTTGGTGGACAGGAAAAGAGATTTAAAGATGGGCTCAAAGCCAACCTTAAAAACTCTGGCATAGACACTGAGAACTGGGAAACCCTGGCCCTTGACTGCTCCAGCTGGAGGTCAGCTGTGACCAGCAGTGCTGCAGAATTTGAGGAGGCACAAGTGGAGGGTGAAAGAGAGAAACGTGCCAGGAGGAAGGCGTGTCAAGCCAACCCCGACCGGGACCGCCTTCCACCTGGAAACCAATGCCTTCACTGTGGGAGAAGATGCGGGTCAAGAATAGGGCTCCACAGCCACCTAAAAACCCACAAAAATAGTCATCAAGGAAGACCATCTTACTCGTCCAACGAGGGATCGCCTAAGTAAGTAAGTAAGTAAGCCCCTCCCACCTTTCCTGCATGGTTCAAAACTGCATCAGAAGTCAAAAGTCAGAAGTTTTTTTATGAGTTTCAGAGTCTTCCAAATGAATCTATCCAACCCTAGTATTTACTGTGTGTCGTCTTCTTATTTCATTTCAACAAACTGGCAAGTGAACCAAACAAGACAAAGACGAAAGACCCTAGAAAACAGATAGTATTCATGTGTACTTCTATTGCCCCCTATAGGCAAACATTTGAAATGCAGTTATCCACTTTAGTAGCACTTTAGTAGCACTTTAGTAGCATGTCTTATCTTAATAATATCCTATGGGTGGACTTCCCTGATGCCTTGTGGCAAGCTGGATGAAGAGGAAGGAGGAGGAGCTGTGATTTGATAATGTAAGGCTCTTCTTCCTCTTGTATGCAACAATTTGTGAGTCTGTATTTCCTGTATAATATGTATCAACACGCCTACTGCCTTAGCTAAAGGAATGAATAAGAAAATGACCTCCATGGCTAAAACAGATCTAAAATGACTTTTTAAATATTCTCTCAAGCTTAGATTACAATTCTCTGTGGTGCATTTCTTACTTAGCCAGGACAGCTTGGAAATAAGTAGCACGTATTAGCCGTGAAAGTCTTTTTCAAGCATTCATTGTAGGAATAACTTTGAAACACATTAGCAGCACTTAAACTTTAAGGCCATCTAAGATTTGTCTTTAAATTACTCACTTTGGAATACATTTTAAGTTTTTTATGTAATGCAAACACTAGATATTGAAACATAAGTCCATTTAGGACCTACTTCAATTGTTTAAAAATGGGAGGAGTGGGAACCAAACCACAACAATGTTTTAAAACTCCTGAGAATGTCTTTGTCGGATTCAGATTTCTCTCTGCAACGGATAAAGAAGCTAAGTGTGTTTTTCCACCTCCATTCCACCAAATGCATTTTTTTTTCTTTTCGAAAAATCTTTTCTCAAGTCAAGGTCATCTAATGATTCAAAATGAAGGCTACGGAAAAGATGCATTGGGGTTTTTTTTGGGGGGGGGGGGACAAAGTCAATATTATACACACTTGACAAACAGCTTTACAAAGTGAACCCTGTTCTCCAAAGTTAAGACCTTAGATGCTTTCTACCTAATAGGAGAAATTTATTGATTAAAGAAGGCTTGAGGGCAACTGAGCAATAGATGTTGCTAAAGTACAAGCTTGTTTAGGTTAGAGGAAAACCAAAGGTTATTTTTCAGATGACACCAGCCAACATGTCCAGAAAAGTCATTCTCTCATATATATATATATATATATATATATATATATATATATATGAAAGTCAAAGGTAAAAAGTACAACAGAAGGTTTAAAGTTTTACATTAAGGAAACAATTAATGGCCACAGATGATTTACAAGTGGATGATGAAGACATTGAAATAGACCAAGAGTTTCCATCCTTTGGTTCAATTGTTCGATCAGAGTTCATAGAATCCTAGAGTTGTAAGAGACCTGGTGGGCATCCAATCCAACCCCATTCTAATAAGAAGCAGGAAAATCGCTTTCAAAGCATCCTTGGCAGATGGCCATCCAGCCTCTGCTTGAAAGCCTCCAAAGAAGGAAGGAGCCTCCACCACACTCCACAAGGGCAGAGAGAGAGATAGAGAGTTCCACTGCTGAACAGCTCTCTCTCACAGTCAGGAAGTTCTTCCTCATGTTCAAGAGGAATCTCCTTTCCTGTAGTTTGAAGCCATTGTTCCGTGTCCTAGTCTCCAGGGCAGCAGAAAACAAGCTTACTCCCTCCTCCCTATGACTTCCCTTCACATATTTATACATGGACCTCACTCTGTCTCCTCTCAACCTTTTCTTCAGCAGGCTAAGCATGCCCAGCTCTTCAGCGGCTCCTTATAGGGCTTGTTCTCCAGACCCTTGATCATTTTAGTCACCCTCCTCTAGACACCCTCCTCTAGACACATTCCAGCTTGACTCATTCCAGCTTGTCAACATCTCCCTTCCATTGCGATGCCCAGAACTGGACACAGTGTGATTCCAGGTGTGGTCTGGCCAAGGCAGAATAGAGCATGGGTAGTATGACTTCCCTGGATCTAGACACTAGACTCCTATTGATGCAGGCCAAAATCCCATGGTTTTTTGCTGCCACATCACATTCCTGGCTCCTGTTCCCCTTCCTCCCCATGAGGACTCTAAGATCATCTTTTCTACACATCCTGCTGTCGAGCGAGGCACCGTCCCCCATTCTGTCTCTTTGCATTTCCTTTTTTCTGCCTAAGTGGAGTCTCTTGCCTTTGTCCCTGTTGAACTTAATTGTGTTAGTTCTGGCCCCTCATCTCTCTAATCTGTGAAGATGGTTTTGAATTCTGCTCCTGTCTTCTGGATTATTGGCTCTCTCTCCCAATTGGGTCTAAGACAAGTCAAACTCACATTTTGGACTTTAGGATGAACCCAGAGGGTGCTCACCAATGCTCCTTCTTCAGCCTGGAAAGAAGTGATGAGTAGAGTGCCGCAGGGTTCCGTCCTGGGCCCGGTCCCAGGACGGAGATGGACCAAAACTCACAAAATGAAGTTCAACAGTGACAAATGCAAGATACTCCACTTAGGCAGAAAAAATGAAATGCAAAGAGACAGAATGGGGGACGCGTGGCTCAAGAGCAGTATGTGTGAAAAAGATCTTGGAGTCATTATGGACAACAAGTTAAACATGGGCCAACAATGGGATTTTGGTCTGCAGCAATAGGAGTCTAGTGTCTAGATCCAGGGAAGTAATGCTACCCCTCTATTCTGCCTTGGTTAGATCACACCTGGAATACTGTGTCCCATTCTGGGCATAACAATTGAAGAGATATGTTGACAAGCTGGAATGTGTCTAGAGGAAGGCGACTAAAATGATCAAAGGTCTGGAGAACAAACCCTATGAAGAATGGCTTAAAGAGCTGGGCATGTTTAGCCTGAAGACGAGAAGGCTGAGAGGAGACATGATAGCCATGATAGAGGAGACATGATAGACATGATACAGGAGACATGATAAATATGTAAGAGGAAGTCACAGGGAGGAGGGAGCAAGCTTGTTTTCTACTGCTCTGGAGACTAGGACACAGAACAATGGCTTCAAAATACAAGAAAGGAGATTCCATCTGAACATTAGGAAGAACTTCCTGACTGTGAGAACCATTCAGCAGTGGAACTCTCTGCCCTGGGGTGTGGTTGAGGCTCCTTATTTGGAAGCTTTTAAACAGAGACTGGATGGCCGTCAGGGATGCTTTGAATTAGATTTTCCTGCTTCTTGGCAGAATGGGGTTGGACTGGATGGCCCATGAGGTCTCTTCCAACTCTATCATTCTATCATTCTATCACTTCTTTCCAGGATGAAGAGGAAGCATTGGGGAGAATCACCCTCTGGATTCGTTCCCTTAACCAATTAGAGATCCACCTAACTGTAGTTTTGCCTACTCCACAATTTGCCAGTTGAAGATGCATCTATACTGTAGAGTGAATGCGCTTTGACACTACATTAACTTTCATGGCTCAGGGCTATGGAATCATGGGAGTTGTGTTGTTGTTGTTTTTAGAGTGTAGATGCACCTCAAGAAACCAGACCAGGACTTGGAGAGGCAGGTATGAGGGAGCTTGACAAGATCTGGAAGTTTATCGTATGAAGAGGGAATTGTCAAGGACTTACAGGCGCGGGGTAAAATTTGGGCTTTTAAAAGCACAAATTTCCCAACATTTGGCCTTGTGCATTGTTGTGGGTTGGACTGGATGGTTTCTGCAATCTCTTCCAATTCTATGAAGCCACAATCATTCCTGGTACACGAATAGAAAGGTACTGTATTACCAGGGGCGGCTCGTCCATTAAGCGAAGTAAGCGGTCGCAGAACACTTTTTTTGCCAGGGGCACAGAGGCGCCTCTGTAAATGCCCCTCGACCGCCACTTGAGGAGCGCCCCCTCAGCTCACAACAGCCCTAGCAGTCTGGGGGGAGCCTCGGCTTTCTTGCCTCGCTGTCGGGCGATCCTCTTCCCAAAGGGGCCGGGCCCTTGAGCCTCGCCTAGCCCCTCTCGTTCCTGCTCCACCCGGCCACCGGGTGTGCGAGCAGAGCCAGCACTCAATCGTTCTCCGCGTTCGATCCCTTCCCCATGACCAGCTCCCTTTCCCGATCCCCCGGCGCTCCACCCGCCTCCTCTCCCCAATTCGCGGGTGGGCCAAGGGGCGGAGCCGCCGCTTGTGGCCCGCTTCAAGTCCAGAGGCGGGTCTGAAGAGGCGTGTCTGAAGACCCCAGTGCCTCTTCTCCTGACTTTCTCTTCAGCCATTGGGACCAAGAGAGAGAGAGAGAGAGAGAGCCCCTCCGGCTGGAGGTATCTCCCACCTCCGCTCCCTCCTTTGTTTTTGCGCCTACCTTCAGGAAAGGTGGGCATCTCCACCTCTCTCTCTCTCTCTCTTGGTCCCAATGGCTGAGGAGAAAATCAGGAGAAGAGGTGACTTTTGGTGCACACGCCGGGGTCTTCAGGCACGCCTCCGGACCCAAAGCGGGCCAGGCAAGGGAGCAAGTGCGGCAAGTGTAGTTACTGGGATGTATAGTTCACCTACAATCAAAGAGCATTCTGAACTCCACCAATGATGGAATTGAACCAAATATGGCACACAGAACACCCACGACAAACAGAAAATATATATCAATGATTGGTGGGGGGGAGGCGCCAAAATACTGTTTGCTTACCATTGAAAATTACCTAGGGCTGCCTCTGCATAAGAGGAAGTCATTGAACGGTAAGCAAACAGTATTTTGCCCCCCCCCCAACCAATCACTGATATATATTTTCTGTTCATTGTGGGAGTTCTGTGTGCCATATTTGGTTCAATTCCATTGGTGGAGTTCAGAATGCTCTTTGATTGTAGGTGAACTATACATCCCAGTAACTACAACTCGCATATGTCAAGGTCTATTTTCCCCCAAGAGCACCCCTGGGCAAGAGCACCCCTGGGCAAAATCAACTATACTGCAAATGCTTACTTTGCGTAATGGTTGAGCCGCCCCTGGTATTACCTCCTGCCTTCAGAGACCAAGCTCTATGTGTTGCTTTTTGCAAAATGAACAAAAATAAAATAAAATAAAGCCACATCTTTGAATGTCTTCATCTTCTTCTAAAGTGCTTTATTAGAGGCATCATTATCTGTTCCCTGGTTTCATACTTAAAGTTTCAAAATACTTAAGTGACAATCTAGCTTTAAATTATCTAATTAGGGGTATTATCAGCTTTACTCCAATGGATTCTCCCTTCCCCAGTGCAGAGGCAGGCTTCCTTCCCGGCAGTCCTGTCAGAGCTACTTAGAGGTTTGGAGCATCTATCTTTGCCTCACCTGTCAGAGCCATAAAGGCGCTCACTCTCCCCGCCCATCAAAATGGTTTAATATTCAGAATCCATTCGGTACATATTTGTAAGATAGGATGTCAGCATTCTCTAATTAACTGAGTAAGTGCTCATCTTTTCTAAGGGGGTTCTGTGGGGGTGGGCATGTGTGGAAAGGCAGTACAATGGTGGAGAACACCTTCAGTCGGGTGTTTAAAGCGCTGCTCAGAAAAAAAACATGTGATTAATGAGAAGGCGATTGTAACCAAATTGAAATTAAAAAAGGGAAGTCATTTTCAGAGAGCAAAAAGAAGTTGTAAAAGTTGGAGGCTCTGGTGATAAGTCTGCTCCAAAGTTGGCCTGAGCCAACTTGGGCCCTCCATCCCTCCAGGTGTTTTGGCCTTCAACTCCCCAATTCTTCACAGCCTCAGGACCCTTTTCCTTTTCTGCTTAAGCGGCTGAGGGCGGAAAGGAAAGAGCCTGAGGCTTTTAGGAATTGGGGGAGTTGAAGTCCTAAACACCCGGAGGGAGCGCCCACAATGCCTGCTTGAATGGAACTATCCTCAGTGCTGAACCCTTTCCCAAAATAAGGCCAGCACCTTCCAAATCATAGAAGAGTTGGAAGAGACCTGGTAGGAGATCTAGTCCAATCCTATTCTACCAAGAAGCAAGAAAATCACATTCAAAGGAACCCCAACAGATGGCCATCCAGTCTCTGCTTGAAAGCCTCCAAAGAAGGAGCCTCCAGCACACTCCGGGGCAGAGAGTTCCACTGCTGAACGGCTCTCACCTGAACATCAGGAAGAATATTAGTTCTTCCTAATGTTCAGGTTGAATTTCCTTTCCTGTAGTTTGAAGCCACTACTCCATGTCCTAGTCTCCACGGCAGCAGAAAACAAGCTTGCTCCCTCCTCACATACATTGCTATCTCACATATTTATACATGGCTATCCATACTTGTTTGTACCAATCTTCTAATGGAAAATCATGCTTTTCTTTTCCAATGTTTAGCTGTAATCAGCCTCACTGCTGTCAAAAAATTGGAGATTAGAATCATAGAATCATAGAATCAAAGAGTTGGAAGAGACCTCATGGGCCATCCAGTCCAACCCCCTGCCAAGAAGCAGGAATATTGCATTCAAATCACCCCTGACAGATGGCCATCCAGCCTGTTTAAAAGCTTCCAAAGAAGGAGCCTCCACCACACTCCAGGGCAGAGAGTTCCACTGCTGAACGCTCTCACAGTCAGGAAGTTCTTCCTCATGTTCAGATGGAATCTCCTTTCTTGTAGTTTGAAGCCATTGTTCCCTGTCCTAGTCTCCAGGGAAGCAGAAAACAAGCTTGCTCCCTCCTCCCTGTGACTTCCTCTCACATATTTATACATGGCTATCATATCTCCTCTCAGCCTTCTCTTCTTCAGGCTAAACATGCCCAGCTCCTTAAGCTGCTCCTCATAGGGCTTGTTCTCCAGACACTTGATCATTTTAGTCACCCTCCTCTGGACACATTCCAGCTTGTCAATATCTCTCTTCAATTGTGGTGCCCAGAATTGGACACAATATTCCAGGTGTGGTCTAACCAAAGCAGATTAGGGGGCTAGCATGACTTCCCTAGATCTAGACACTATGCTCCTCTTGATGCAGGCCAAAATCCCATTGGCTTTTTTTGCTGCCACATCACATTGTTGGCTCATGTTTAACTTGTTGTCCACGAGGACTCCAAGATCTTTTTCACACATACTGCTCTCGAGCCAGGCATTGTCCTTTGATTAACTCCATTGTTTCTTGTAAATTGGAGATTAACTCCTTTGTTTCTTGTGGTGTCCTCCTCAATGGATTGTCACCTTCTTGTGGTGAAGAGACTTCATGTTCCAATGACCAGAGTTGTGCACTCCCAGGAGAGGTTCCAGACCAAGCACAATCCGAAGACCTAAAGACCTCAATGCCACATCACGTGGAGGTTTACATGATAGATGTTACACTGGCTGTGAAGGAGGAGGAAGGTTGTGCACCAACCTCCACACATTAAAAAAAAACTAATGCACATGTTTCTTCCATGAAAAAAAAAACAAATCAAAAGTCCCACAGCGATCAGCAAGTGGCAACGGGGGCAGAACTGTGAAATCCCAGTATCCTCTGGTCACAGACTGGCACATGGGCGGTGGATATGGACTCAGTCATTCTACCTCAAGGTCCGAGGCAGTTGAGTAGTTTGGCAGCTGTATCCATGACAGAGCAGCCCTTTTTAGGAGCCACTCTGCTCACCCCACATTGGGAAGGGACTAGAAAAGGTACCCTAAACATAGTGTGCTTTTCTTATCCCTGATTGGACTGCCGCGTCCAGTGGGATCACCACCCTGCAGCCAAAAAAGAAAAATGAACATGGAATGTACAGACACTGATGGACAACACTGACAGTGAACACCCCAAACGCAGGACTGCTATCATTGCAAAGGAGCTGGGGTGGCAGCACTTCAGGAGATCCGGAGAGCAGGAGAGGGACAGCTGAAGGAAGAAAAGGGAGGCTACACCTTCTTCTGGAAGGGACTGGAAGGGAAGAAAACCAAGTATACACAGAGTTGGCTTCGCTATCAGATCTGGTGAAGTGATCTGGTGAAGTGTCTGACTGAAGCACCCACTGGCATCAATGAACTACTCTCAACCTTCCAAATTAACCTTGCCAAAAACCAACAGGCAACCACCATAAGTGCCTATGCAGCAACACTAGATGCTGATGAAGACATCAAGATATTTTTTTTTACTGTCAGCTGGACATCGTCCTAATGGAGATACCTAAGGATGACAAAATCATCCTCCTGGGGAACTTTAATGCAAGAGTTGGATAAGACTCTGACCTGTGGCCAGGGACCAAAGCAAAAGATGGAGTTGGAAACAGCAACTCCAACAGCATCCTACTTCTAAAAAAAAAATGTGTGGAACACAACCTTGTCATCACCAACATGCTCTTTTGCTAGAAAAACAAGCTCAAGACATCATAGAAGCTCCAGATAGGATGAGAAATCTAAGATGAAACCACCACTTTCCCAGCCAAACCTGAGATATGGCACAAAATAGACCCTTCTTAGTGGGCTGAGCTCAGATTTTGGAAATCTCTTTCTAGGGAGACTGAAAACTGGATAAAGAAAACTGGATAAAAATGTTCCACAGATGGTACACCACTCCAAAGAAATTATCTTTAATGAATAAAAATTCTTCTGATAAATGCTGGAAGGGTTGTCATCAAATAGGCACTTTTTATCATATGTGGTGGGCATGTAAAGAAATAGAGAAATATTGGCAGATGGTTCATGATGAGACACAAAATATCCTGAAGAGAGTATTTAAGAAGAAACCAGAATACTATTTATTAGGTTTTACTGATTTGGAATTACAACTAGATGATAATGAAGATAGACTATTTACCTATATTACAACAGCGGCGAGAATATCTTTGGCTAAATTTTGGAAGCAGGAAGATATCCCTACCATTGAAGAATTGTTAGGGAAGGTAAGAGAAATAAGAGAAATGGATGAACTAACTTTTTTTCTTGAAAAAGAATACCGGGAATCTGATAAAGAGGACAGATTGGACTCTATATGAAAATTACGAGAAAGAAAAGAAGTAAATAAGAGGAATATTTTGATGTGGTTATATTGGGAACATTATTGAGGACACAACACCTGATGGAGAGATGGAAGTCAATTTTTATCTCATTTTTTTCCTTTTTTCTTTTTTTAAATTTTTGTTTTTCACCATTTTAGCTTTTTATTTTTAGTATTTTTTGTATTTCATAGGTATTCTTCTTTTTTTCTTTTTTTACTTGTGATTTTTGATTTTTCTATCTTTTGTGTTTTCTTTTTGGACTTGGGGGAGGGGTGGGGTTTTTCTATTCTTTCCTACTTTGCTATCCTCTTCTATAATATTCACCCTCTTTCGTTGTTATTTTCAAATATTTTAATAAAAATCATTTTAAAAAAAATACATCATGGAAGCTCCAGATAGGATGAGAAATCTAAGATGAAACCATCACTTTCCCAGCCAAACCTGAGATATGGCACAAAATAGACCCTTCTTAGTGGGCTGAGCTCAGATTTTGGAAGTCTCTTTCTAGGGAGACTGAAATGACCCCCTTCCTTGCTGACCTTACACTAATAATAAAAAGAGATTTTCCAAAATATTATTCTGATAGACCTGGGTTTTTCAAAGAAAGCCCCCGGTGGCGCAGTGGGTTAAAGCACTGAGCTGCTGAGCTTGTTGATTGAAAGGTCGCAGGTTCGATTCTGGGGAGCGGCGTGAGCTTCCGCTGTCAGCCCTAGCTTCTGCCAACCTAGCAGTTCGAAAACATGCAAATGTGAGTAGATCAATAGGTACCGCTCCGGGAAGGTAACGGCGCTCCATGCAGTCATGCCGGCCACATGACCTTGGAGGTGTCTACGGACAACGCTTGCTCTTCGGCTTAGAAATGGAGATGAGCACCACACCCCAGAGTCAGACATGACTGGACTTAATGTCAGGGGACTACCTTTACCTTTACCTTAGTGGGCTGAGCTCAGATTTTGGAAATCTGTTTCTAGGGAGACTGAAATGACCCCCTTCCTTGCTGACCTTACACTAATAATAAAAAGAGATTTTCCAAAATATTATTCTGATAGACCTGGGTTTTTCAAAGAAAGCCCTTTTAATAGGATTCTGTACAGTTTTTAATTTTTCTATTCTAATCTCCTTTTAATATTATTTTCAGTGCTCTAGATTGCTTTTTAATGTGGTGGATCATTTACTTCCACTTTAACGCTGACCTTTTGCATCTTTTTAACAACATCGCCCTTGTTTCAATTTGAAGTGGGTAGGAGAACTTGTTTTGGGGGAGGGAAAAGTGGAATATCAATCAGTGAGGAGGGTGTGCCCTCCCTTCGCTGATTTGCCCCCAATTTGTCAGCACCTTTGCTGGGCTGCTCACTTTGTTGAAAAGCCTTCCTATCATCCCTTGGTTTTCTTTATTTCCTTCTCAACACTTGTGTTTATAGCCCTACTTTGTGGGGTGCGAAGTAAATAATGGAAGAGCTTTTGGAGAGGGCTAGGACACAGGACAGATTGTATCACAGGACAATGATCAAGTGTTCTTTTCTCCCGGGCCGACATTCAGAGCGTAAAAGGAGCTCTAAGGCTCTCGCTTCTCCACAGGATCCCTGGAGAGGAAATGAATGAAGGTCACTTGCTGTTTTTGTTCGCTGAACAGAACCGCTGCATCCTTCCATCCATTCATTAATTCATTCATTCAAATCACACACACACAGACGCTTGCTAACAACCATTCGCAAAAGAGGAAAGCGCCAAAAATCCCTGTGGTCGGTCACTACGTCCACACTTGTCCATCATTTCCCTGGCAGCAAGGGACACCTTTGCTCTTTGCTTCTGGGCTTCAAGGGGAACCAACTCCATCCCCCGGAGAAGGAAATTAATTGCGGAGGTTGCCATGGCTACTCTGGCTTCTTGCCGAGAAGTACGGGGAGGAAGAGTCTGCTCAGGTAGTCACTTATTAAAAATGTGTTACTCAACATTGGACGGAACATGGAGACACTTCATTAGCCTTGTCACTAAATGCCCAAAAAGAGCTGAGCATTGTGTCAGCTCCTGCCATGTATATTCTTTTTCTATTTGTCAGTCAAAGACCTGGTTCTCCCTGGTTGAGATGGTGAACTTCAATCTTGGAGTTGTACTGTAGGTAAAGGTAGGCAAAGGTTGTCCCCTGACATTAAGTCCAGTCGTGTCCGACTCTGGGGTGTGGTGCTCATCTCCATTTCTAAGCCGAAAAGCCAGCGTTGTCCATAGACACCTCCAAGGTCATGTTGTACTGTAGGGTTGGACAATCTGGGTAAAACATGATCCATTTCAGTGTCCTGGATTTTCGGTGGGAGCCCCAATACATTTTCAGGAGCCTCCTGAATATGGGAGAACAGAAATCCATTTTCAATCTGGTAAGCCAAAATATTTGTTTTTGATCCAGCCCATTAACGGCAATGGGGGTGTGTGGTGCTCATCTCCATTTCTAAGCCGAAGAGCCAGCGTTGTCCGTAGACACCTCCAAGGTCATGTTGTACTGTAGGGTTGGACAATCTGGGTAAAACGTGATCCATTTCAGTGTCCTGGATTTTCGGTGGGAACCCCAAATTTTCAGGAGCCTCCTGAATATGGGAGGACAGAAATCTATTTTCAATCTGGTAAGCCAAAATATTTGTTTTTGATCCAGCCCATTAACGGCACTGGGGGGGAGGGCTTCCCAAGCTTGCCTTCTCATCATTTAGGCATCATTTGTCTTTATGTCCTTTATTAAGACCTGCATTAAAAGCATCAGGGTAAAGATACCATTCTTTCTGGGATCCTTTCCCTTCTGTCTTTCAAGGAGACATAAATTTAAGGCAAGGGCTTAAGATAACACCCTTCCATGTGTAGCTGAAAGAAGCCACTTTTCAGCAGCCTCTGTTCTGTTGCAGTATACAGTTCTGCATGGATTGGCTTTCAAAAATGGTCTTCACCTGGTTTGGATGCCCATAACTGCATGGACTCCATTGGTTTGAGTCTTGGACAACTACTTCAGAGACCTTGGTTTCAATCCCTGCTTCGCCATGGAAACCACTGGGTGACCCTGGATGGGTCACACACTCTCAGCCCCAGAAATACTGTCATAGGTGCACCTTAGAAATACCATATGTCAGAAATGACTTGAAGGACCCAACAGTGAGAACCAACTTTATAACAGATCAAGTTCTGCATCCCTTCTGAGGGCGCATCTGCATTGTGGAATTAATGCAGTTTGACAGCACATTCACTGCCTTGACCCAGTGATATGGAATTCTGGGAGATGTGATTTTACAGTCTCTAGTTTTCTCACCAAATTAGAACTCTGTGATAGAGAAAGATAAATAAATCTCTCAACTGCACATCTCAGAATTCCAGAGCATTGAGCCATGGCAGTTAATGTGGTGTCAAACTGCTATAAAGCCCAGAACTTATCTTCATGAGTTTACATTTCTTTAATTCCTAGTTTGGGAAAGAAAGGTGCATTGCCATCACACTTTGTCTATGTGCTTCTGTAGGAGGATCTCTATGGAGCCAAAGTGGTGTCGGTGTTTGAGCGTTGGGCAAGGACTTTGAAGACCAAGATTCCAATCCTTGCTTGGCCATGGAAACCACTGGATGGCCTTCTGTGAGTCACACTCTCTCACACTCAGAGGGAGGCAATAGCAAAAACCCTCTGAAAAAATCTTGCCAGAAAAAAACCCTGTTAGGTATTCACCTTAGGTTCATCCTAAACTGGAAACACCTTGAAGCCACACATCAACAAGGAAGACATCTGGAGGATCAATGCCGATGAGCGCCTTGAAGATGAATCTAATCCAGTGCAGAAATTCATTTCAGAAGATCTCATTTTAAAAACAAAAACAACGTAGCTGATGATGAATATCTCAGGAAGTGAAGGAATGGAATACAAAGCTTTATCTTCCATATAATGGAACTAGATAATGTTACCTTGAAAACAAGGTGTCTTTGTTCTCCAAAACAGCACTGTACTAATTGCATATTAAGTAAAGGCCACGATTTCATCTCAGATACGGAACGGAGGCTCTAATGGGCCATTTTAATTTCAAGGATCTACTGCCGAGCTCTCCTGAGACTGGCTGCTCTTGGATTTCTGCCTCAAATGGGATTTTTAAGTATTATTATTTTATCATGCAAGGAGCATTCTTGGCAAAATGTCATCCCAAGTGTCACCTTGTTATTGTTGTAGCTCAAAGGGCCTCCTTGGGGAATCAAGGAAACTGCTGTGGACAGAAGATGCAGAGTGTTCCAGGAAAAAGACCAAGAATTAATCAGGTTTGGGGAATCCTTTCTGATAATTTTGTTTCAGGGTCATTTTGGAAATTTTGCACACCCCTTTCTCTCCTCGTCCTAGTTAAATACTAGGCCTGGGTAACAACGGAAAAATTTGTTTCTAAACTCGTTTCGTTTTTAGGGGGTCCATTGCGTTTCGTTTTTTAAAAGAATTCCGAATTTTTCTTTTAAAATTTTTTGTTATTTACGAAATTTCGTAAATTTCATATTGATTCGTTAATGGCGGACGCGATTGCGCAATACGCTAAAAAACCCTCCAAATGGGACAGGGGAAACTTCTGAATCTTCCCTCTCCCTCTGTTGTTGACTGTTGGTGTGATAATTTATATTTTTATCACTGATAAAACAAACAACAACTATAAAACTTGCACCAGACATATGGAAATAATAACAAAACAATTTCGAAACGATTTTGAAACGATTTCAAACCAATTACGAAACAATTACGAAATACACTGAAAAATTCGTTTCGATTTTTAGTTGCTCCTGCATGGTTCAATATCGGATTGTAAGCTAATTTAAATACGAATCAATAACGAATTACGAAATTAACGAACGAAACCACCCAGCCCTATTAAATACTATTGCTTTGCCTGCATATGTGTGAAATCAAAGCATGCTGTCTTCCTTTGCTGATGCCGGACATAGTCTATTCCTCCGCTCTAGCAATGAAGGGCCTTGACTATCTTCGGCCAGTACAAGATGAATAAATACTGTTGACCTCAGTATCTCCTGGAATAGGGTTCCAAGACCAAAATCCATGGACGCTCAAGTCCATTAATCATACATCAGCATGGCGGAAAATCCAGTTCTTGAACTTTAAGAAGTTATCCAGAATCCTAAAGCTTTTCTCAAAGAGATTTTGTACCCTGAACAATGCCTTCAGAATTCATGCTAAAATCTGAATTTGGTCCAACTTTCCACCTTCACAGACTGATAGACCATTGAGATATGAGTTGATGCTACTGCCCTGTATTTGGCAACATACAAACCTACAAAGCTTGCAATAGTGACTCCAGGACCTTGGTTATGTTGTGGCTCCTTAGACCCCATGACTTCTCCATCTCCACACTGGGATTATTCAGGGTTTGGAGGAAAGAAGCTACAGACAATTTACTTGACGTGAGTCATTGCAAATCAGAGTAATATGAGGTTCATAGAATGCACGTCTGCCCTGAGACTGTTTCTTTTGTCTTTCCAACTTCTAAATCCCAGTTTTTCCTTATGCATGCTACTCAGGAAGAAAGAAAAGTATAGGGCCCACTATTTCTTGAGGAACCCTATTACATGAAGGTGCCATAATACCTGGGGGATTGTCTTGTTTTAAATCACTAAATCCCTAAGATGCATCAACTGTGGATTCATGCAAAAGACATACATACGCTCACAGATCAGAGACATGCACTATGACATCTGGAAAGCCGGAATGGCTGAAGAACAACTGCATATCGGTGGCTTGGGAAAAGTAAATTGGTCATCCCTGCTGAAAACAGGAGCTTTTTTGTTGAGTTCCAGGGCCAGAGAAGCAGATGGCGGAAACAGAAGAACGGCCTACCTCAGGGGAGTGTGCTTGCTTCATCCATGTTCAACATCTACACAAATGACCAGCCGCTGCCAGAAGGGACAGAGAGTTTCATCTATGCTGATGATCGTGCCATTACTGCTCAAGCAGGGAGCTTTGAGATGGTAGAACAGAAGCTTTCCGAAGCTCTAGGTGCTCTTACTGCCTATTACAGGGAAAACCAGCTGATCCCCAACCCATCTAAAACACAGACATGTGCCTTTCATCTCAAGAACAGAGAAGCATCCCGAGCTCTGAAGATCAACGGGAAAGGAATCCCACTGGAGCATTGCAGCGCACCCAAATACCTGGGAGTCACTCTGGACCGTGCTCTTACCTACAAGAAGCACTGCCTGAACATCAAGCAAAAAGTGGGTGCTAGAAACAATATCATACGAAAGCTGACTGGCACAACCTGGGGATCGCAACCGGATACAGTGAAGACATCTGCCCTTGCGCTGTGCTACTCTGCTGCTGAGTACGCATGCCCAGTGTGGAACACATCTCACCACACTAAGGCGGTGGATGTGGCTCTTAATGAGACATTCCGTGTTATCATGGGGTGTCTGAGCCCTACACCACTGGAGAAATTACACTGCTTAGCCGGTATTGCACCACCTGACATCCGCTGAAAGTAGCAGCCAATAGTGAAAGGACCAAGGCAGAGATATCTCCAGCTCATCCCCTGTTTGGGTATCAGCCAGCACGTCAACAACTTAAATCTAGAAATAGTTTTCTAAGATCTACAGAGACACTCGCTGGAACACCTCAGCAAGCGAGAGTCCAAAAGTGGCAGGCTCAAACCCAGAACCTCAACCAATGGCTGATACCAAATGAGAGACTCCCCCCTGGGCACACAGAGGACTGGGCGACTTGGAAGGCGCTGAACAGACTGCGCTCTGGCACCACGAGATGCAGAGCCAACCTTCAGAAATGGGGCTACAAAGTGGAATCCTCGACATGCGAGTGTGGAGAGGAGCAAACCACTGACCACCTGCTGCAATGCACCTGAGCCCTGCCACATGCACAATGGAGGACCTTCTTGCAGCAACACCAGAAGCACTCCAAGTGGCCAGATACTGGTCAAAGGACATTTAATCAACTACCAAACTCACAAATTTTGTATTTTGTCTGTTTGTTTGCTTTGTTCTGTTAGAAATCTAATATAATTGACTGGTTGCCCTGACACGACAAAAAAATATCCCTGCTGAAGAATAAATTGTATCCAGATTTCACGTATGCTGGTCTATGGCTGTAATAACGATTTGTTTGTATCCAAATTGCATAATGCAGGATAACTGTTACAGACAAATAAGGAATGCCAGACCAACAAGTTAATGGCAAGGCCTTATATTGGCTGTCATCTGAACAAACAAATCAATGGACAAATAGGGCAAAATAGCTAGAAAAGAAGTGCCACATAACAGCACCAGAACACAGGTTTTTCATGCGTGATATCCCAGTTTCATTAGTGGCAGCATTACCTAGAAGAACTGGGAGGGAGCCATATCTGAGGCCCAACCAAGAAAACTCTCCCCTGTTACTTTTAGATAATAGTGGGACAGATGGATATACACTGGTGTGGAACAGCTTCTACATCTTTTGGCTATTCTTCCCACTCCTTGTGGCTTTTGTGCATCATATCAAGACACTTCTTCCACTCCCTATTTTCTGGTGGCAGCCCCACCCGAGCCAGGCATGTAGCGGGGGGGGGGGGGGGCCTTGAGGGGCTTCAGCCCCCCCCCCCCGAAATTCTCATGGTGGTTCGCGAAAAGGCCTTACTGGTGCATTATTTAAACTTATGTTTATTCATATCATGATCTGATCACCATACTCAATATATCCCATATGCATGGGGAGTATTGGGGTAATGATACAAAAGGTTTGCTAGGCTAGACCCTCTTTCACTCAGACTCAGCCCCCCAACCCCCCCCCCGACCCCCTGAAAAAAATTCAGCCCCCCCCCCGAAACGAAATCCTGACCAGAGCCATCTCCCCCCACTCCTCCCCAACCTTGTAATTCCATCCCAGTGAAATCATTCTATTCTATTATCACTCTAGGTAAAGTGTTTTGAGATATGTCAGTGACAAAAGATAGCACCGAAAACAAAGATTCATTCCTTCAGTTTCCTTCACCGAGATAAAGAACGTTTTTATTGAAACAGCAATTGAAGTTGGCCCATGAATGTGGAATTGCAATATCTGATAACTAACAACAAATCAAGGGCCGGGCTGGTAGTACAACTGGTTGATCAGCTACAATAAATCACTGCCGACTGAAAGGTGGCAAGTTCAAAGCCAAGTTGGGGTTGCCGGAGAAGCAAGGAGGAAATACTACAATCAAAAAGGCTCTGCTCATCCATGTTCAACATCTACACAAATGACCAGCCACTGCCAGAAGGGACAGAGAGTTTCATCTATGCTGATGATCGTGCCATTACTGCTCAAGCAGTTTTGCCTGCATCTATGGCAAGCATCCTCAGAGGTAGTGAAGTCACCTCACTATCTCTGAGGATGCTTGCCATAGATGCAGGCAAAATGTCAGGAGAGAAAGCCTCTAGACCATGGCCATATAGCCTGAAAAAACCTACAACAACCCAGGAAGCAATTTCTTAGGTAAATCCCATTAATGCAATGGGACTGCAGTTGGAGCTAATTACAGGATTATCTGCAGCAAAATTGTGTTTTTTGTGCACATAGATTTTGCAAAGGAGTACCACGATAAGGTAAAGGTAAAGGTAGTCCCCTGACATTAAGTCCAGTCATGTCTGACTCTGGGGTGTGGTGCTCATCTCCATTTCTAAGCCGAAGAGTCAGCGTTGTCCGTAGACACCTCCAAGGTCATGTGGCCGGCATGACTGCATGGAGCACCGTTACCTTCCCGCCGGAGCGGTACCTATTGATCTACTCACATTTGCATGTTTTCGAACTGCTAGGTTGGCAGAAGCTAGGGCTGACAGCGGAAGCTCACGCCGCTCCCCGGAATCGAACCTGTGACCTTTCGATCAACAAGCTCAGCAGCTCAGTGCTTTAACCCACTGCGTCACTGAGGGCTCCAGGATAAGGGCACCGTAATTTTCAAAACATGTATAAACAGATTTCCTTTTGCCCAGTAGAAGATCACTTTTGACATTTTTGTGCTTCAAAACCAAATAAGGTTTCTGCCTCTAGACTGTGTTAGCAGAAATATTGCAGAACTGTCCTGGGGATCCAACGCAAAGGTCCTAAAAGAGGATTTAATGGAAGAAGCAGAACGACTCAATAGGTGATAGTGAGCTGAAGCCAACCCAAAGAGCCCCCACTGATCCATGGAAAGTTTATAGGAGTAGCTCTCATTAGTGCAAATTGAATTTACACACTCGCTCCCATTAGCATTAATAAGAGTCGGAGATAAGAGAGCAACCCCCATGAAATGAAGAGCTAGGTCAAATGCAAAGGGAGAATGAAAGGGATTGAATACATGAGAACAATCCCAATACTCATGCATCTTAATGCAAAATATAGGAAGTACAACCCAAAGAGTGATCGTGTTTCTCAATGTCACAACCCCAAACTCTCCCCTAAGCTTGAGATATGGGTCTCCAAGACAATTTGAATCAACGTGGCTCATAATTAAAGCAACGAGCTCAAAGAACATGCCGGCAAAGGGCTTTCTTGCAGCCAAATATCAAAAATATTTTGAAAAATGGGCTCGATCTCAGGAAAACAATCAATCAAATGCCCTTTATTCAAATACAAATGCAACAGCCTTAATGCCTGATTGGGTTGACTAAGCGGATTAAAATTGTGGATTGCTAATAACGTCTCGCCTGGCACAGACTCCATAATGTACATAACTGTTGTTTTGAGAGCTTCGCTGCAAATCAAAACTGTGCATCTGCCATAGACGAGTATAGAATGTGGTGCCAGCCAAACACAGCAGGCTTTCTGGAATATAATCCAATTTCACCCCCTTTGGTGGGTATACGTTGTGTCAGTGCGGTTACTTTTACAAAGAACACAGACTTCAGCATAACTTTCCCCCCAAGACGTAAGCTTCCCTGTCAGATTTGTCTTAACATGCAACTCTAAATGCCCGGCTTTTAATTCCCTGTCTTTCACAATGGCATTTAAACCATTTTGGGGAAGGAGAGCCCATCAGCATTGTAGGACATCTCTCAACTGGATTTTCATTTTGCCTCTTCTCTTACTCCCAGCAGTCTTTCAATATGATGGCAAAGAGATAGAAATGAGAGGAAATCTAATGGAACTTTATCTAATTTAGTGCCACCTTCTTCCAAAGGCTAAAGACTTTGCAAAACTACAGCTACCATGATTCCAAATCTATTGGGACTAGATTTGAAAAATGATTGTGTAATATGTTTTTCAAGTAGGTTGCTGTAAGTTTATCGGGCTGTATAGCCATGTTCCAGAAGCATTCTCTCCTGACGTTTCACCTGTATCTATGGCAGGTATCCTCAAAGATTATGAGGTCACAACCCTAACCCTAACCTCACAACCTCTGATTCCGGCCATGAAAGCCTTTGACAATACATTGTTTCTCAAGTTTTGGAAAAACAGAATGAGAAGGATACTTGTTGAGAAATGTCATAGTTCAGGACTTTGCCCAAAATGAGTATGCAGGTAACAGCATTTGCTACAGAGGAAAACGGTACAGATAGATAAAAATAGCTACAAAATGGTGGCCTTTGTGCAGATTTTTTGCAGATCACCAAAAGTGAATGATATGCAGAATAAATCCCAAACTGGAAACACACCGAGTTTGTTTTCCAGCAAATATCAGGATAGTTGAAATCGCCCATGACTACTACATCTCTTCTCTGTAGTAAAGTTTTCTTTGAGAAAAAGAAAACTTTGCCACTTGCAGCCATCCCTCCATCTCTCCATCCCTCTGCGCATCCCTCCATCCATCTCTCCATCCGTCCATCTCTGCACAAACCCAGATCAATGGCACATGGTTCCGGTTTGGGCCACAAAGTAAATGCATGAGAGGATGGATACTAATCTCGACCCATTAGAGAAGCCTGCATCCTGTCGGTTTTAATTTCCCCCATTTCCTAGGAGAGGTCACTGTCAAGTTCTTTTGTCAACCACATTAACGGCCCTGACATTGAGTCAGTCATCTGGAACATTTTTTACCTTCCTCCACTTTCCCAAAGTGCATCCTTCCATGCAAAGGGCACTTTTTCTGCAAGTGGTGTCTCATTTGTTTGCTGCTAAGCTCAGAAAGTCAAGCGCCTTCCCTTTCAGTTGAGTTAATTTATAGGTGAGCCTCACTAGTTAGAAGGAACACATCTATTTTTGGGATAAGTCTGGCTAGGAAAGAGGGATTGCTGTCATGGATGGCCAGGTTTTATGGTTTCATGGCAGGACAGGGTCGTTTTTAATGGGTTGCAACTCAGGCAAGTTGTCTTTGGTCCATGCTGAAAGCACTACAAATGTAGCAAAGGAAGTAAAAGCAGAGAGTTTGTAAATGGAGCCCCAAGATGGATTCTACTGCAGGTGCACTTGGTTCTTTTCAGGTGCATCGATAGTGTAGAAGGAATCAATCTGAGACCACTTCAATTCCATCAAGACTGGCTGGGGTTTATCTTCCAAGCATGGTTTTGTCAGAACCCAGAAGCCTTAAACAACGCCAGACACAGATTAAAGGTTCAAACACAGCTTTATTGCAAACAAAAGGCCCTACAAAGCACTTAACTACAGTGCTAAGGTCTGCTGGAGCAATTTGGCACCAAAAACAAGTCAATAGGAGAAACAAAAATATAATCCGGATTATAGCGCTGCCTAATAATCCGGATTAAACTAAAGATGAAGCGAATTGCTTAAAAATCAAGATATAGCAAAAACACAGTCTTTAGAGCTGAAAAAACGTTGTTTCAAAACTGAAAGTTGTTAAAGTCAGAAAGATATAGCAAACAAAGTCCAGAAGTCCAAAAGCGAAGTCAAACCGGTCCGTAGTCAATTCCATGGAGAAGCAAAGCTGGAACGCTGAAGTCACCAGGAGCACAGGAACACATGAAGCTATAGCCCAGGACCCAAGGTGGAAAGTTGGCAGGTACAAAGAATTATGTCCCATGAAGACACTTTGCCTTCTGCGACTTGCAGGTCAAACTGAACCTCTTTTTATCTTACAATTCTTCTTCAGAGCTTGATGAGCTCCCCACCCTCTCGTCATCACTCCCAGCTGCTCCCTAAACCTGCAGCTGAATGCCCATCCCTCCACCTCTGCCAACGATTATCAGGGTTCAGATCCTGCCAAGAGTCCCCTGGCTGCCAATCTCCAGTGAACCCCTCAAATTCCTCACTAGAGGTGGGCTGGTTACAGATATCCCTTATGTTTTGCACACGGGTCCAATTTAACTCCTCATCATCTTCCATATCACTCCCAGTCCCAGAACTCCTTTCAAACCCAAAGAAATCTTCATCCTCTGTTGGTGCACAAAGTATTTCCCGAATACGCTTCCTTTGTAATTCCCCTTCAGATTCTGGCTCACGAGCAGCCCTCTTTACACCTCTGCTCCCTTCCCCATCCCCCATCTCGTAATCGGAGAAACCTGGGAATGTGTCAGTATCGCTTGGAGCCATAATGTGCAAAACATAAGGGATATCTGTAACCAGCCCACCTCTAGTGAGGAATTTGAGGGGTTCACTGGGGATTGGCAGCCAGGGGACTCTTGGCAGGATCTGAACCCTGATAATCGTTGGCAGAGGTGGAGGGATGGGCATTCAGCTGCAGGTTTGGGAGCAGCTGAGAGTGATGACGAGAGGGTGGGGAGCTCATCAAGCTCTGAGAAAGAACTTTGAGATAAAAGTGGGTTCAGTTTGGACTACAAGTCGCAGAAGGCAAAGTGTCTTCATGGGACATAATTCTTTGTACTTCCAACTTTCCACTTTGGGTCCTGTTCCTGTACTCCTGTTTCCTCGGTGACTCCAGCATTCCAGCCTTGCTTCTCAACGGAATTGACTACGGACCGGTTTGACAACGATTTTGGACTTCTGGACTTTGTATGATTATACTTTTGTGACTGTAACAACTTTGAGGTTTGAAACTATGCTTTTCCAGCTTCAGAGACTGTGCTTTTGTCCTATTTTGATTTTTAAGCAATTCGCTTCATCTTTGGTTTAATCTGGATTATTAGGCAGCACTATAATCCGGATTATATTTTTGTTACTCCTATTGACTTTATTTTGGTGCCAAATTGCTCCAGCGGGCCTTAGCACTGAAGGTAAGTGCTTTGTAGGTCCTTTTGTTTGCAATAAAGCTGTGTTTGAACCTTTTAACTGTGTCTGGCGTTGTTTAAGGCTTCTGGGTCCTGACAGTCTTTTTATTGTATGTTATGATAAATTGTCCCATTGATTGCAATTGTTGGTTGCAATTTGGTGTACACTTAGAAGGCATTGAATTTTGCCATTCTTTCTGTGTAAGCTGCTTTAAGTCCTCCCCCTCTCCCCTGGAGTAAGAAAAGTGGTGTATAAATCCTGTGAGTAAATAAATAAATAAATAAATTCCTCTCTGTCTTGTACAAGTTACAGCCGAACAGTACATGCATGGTGTCTTCGACTTCTGCCGCTCCACAGATACAAAATCGTGTATCTTCCATGTCGGACCATGATGTCCAGCTGTTCAAATCTATGTCGGACCATGATGTCCAGCTGTTCAAATCTAGTTCTGGTCAAAACCCTCCTGAGGTGTTTAGGCATTTCTGTCTTTTAGATATTGGGCTATTTGAAAAGTAAGCTGAAAACGTTGTGGGAGTTGTAGTTTCACAATCTCTTCAACCTTCTCTGCCGGTTTCTCACAGATCTGCAACTCCCTTGATCCCATAACATTGATCCAGTGTCAAGCTGCATACAACCCCCAGTGCACATGCACCCTTAGAGCAAGCAATTCCGAGATTGGAGAAAACATACTTTCTTTGTACTACAACTCCCAGAATTCTAAGTCAGCATGGCCATTGGACTTGGTGCCTGGAGGATTTTGGGAATTATACTCTCAAAGTAACTTTTCCCAAAGTGCCAAAGTACCCCTGTCCTCTCCCATTGGACCTGGAGAACAAAGTATGAGGCTGGGATTATTCACCATGAATTAGGAACAATGGATTCATATTTCAAATATCGATTAAGATAAAACCTCCTTTAGAAGTTTGTTAACACATCTCTAACATTTTGTTTATTCCCATATGGCAGGAATATGGGCAGTGGCTGGGAGAGCTTTTGCACAATTAAAACTTGTGCACCAGCTGCACCCATACCATGGGAAGTCAGATCTGGCCACGGTGGTCCACGCTCTTGTTACATCCCGATAGATTACTGCAACGCACTCTACGTCTTGTCTTTACTAATAATATAATAAACTTCCAAATAGTCCAGCGGGAGGCAGCTAGATTACTCACCGGAGTGTCATACAGGGAGCATACCACCCCCCTGCTATGTCAGCTCCACTAGCTGCCAATCCAGTTCCTAGCACAATTCAAAGTGCTGGTTTTGACCTACAAACACCTTTATGGCGCCGGCCCAGCGTACCTGTCCGAACGTATCTCCTTCTACGTCCCACCTCGGAGTTTAAGATCTGCTGAGGGGGCCCTGCTCTCGGCCCCACCTTTATCACAAGCGAGACTGGTGGGGACGAGGGACAGGGCCTTCTCGGTGGTGGCCCCTCGCCTGTGGAATGCACTCCCCGGGGAAATTAGGTCATCAACATCCCTCCTCTCTTTCAGAAGGAAGCTAAAAACCTGGATGTGGGACCAGGCCTTCGGGTAAGCTGGCAGATGGACAAAGACAACCAATGACGACCAGAGTAGGAAAGGACAATGACGATGGTAGATGGTTTACGGAATATGAATTTGTGAACATTGACCACAAGACGATTTTATTGCTGCTAGTATACTGTTTGATTGTTTTAATTAGTTATAACTGTTGACATTATATGGCAAATTTGTGTATTGTATATTGTATTGTATTTTGTGAATTGTTAGGCATCGAATTGTGCCTTTTGTAAGCCGCCCTGAGTCCCCCCCTAGGGGGTTGAGAAGGGCGGGGTAGAAGCACCCCAAATAAATAAATAAATAAATAAATAATATAATCCTTTCCTACTAGGAATCTTTGAATTCACTGATGATTGGGAGTATGTAAATGATAAAGGTGGCGCAGTGGGTTAAAGCACTGAGCTGCTGAGCTTGTTGATCGAAAGGTCGCAGGTTCGATTCCGGGAGCGGCGTGAGCTTCCGCTGTCAGCCCTAGCTTCTGCCAACCTAGCAGTTCGAAAACATGCAAATGTGAGTAGATCAATAGGTACCGCTCCGGAGGGAAGGTAACGGCGCTCCATGCAGTCATGCCGGCCACATGACCTTGGAGGTGTCTACGGACAACGCTGGCTCTTCGGCTTAGAAATGGAGATGAGCACCACACCCCAGAGTCCGACATGACTGGACTTAATGTCAGGGGACTACCTTTACCTTTTTATCTATAGATCAATTGTATCCATATTCTGATCATGAGCAGATATTTTTGTCGTTCTCCTCGCTTTCGTCACTCCTTCTCTATAACTTTAGCTGAGGCTAGAAACCTAAAAATGAAGTGAAAACAATCCCGATTCTCATGGCAGCTAATAAACTGGCAAGTCTGTAGGCCAAGTACCCAAAACAAAAACCCAAAGCACTCTCCAACTGTGAGGTTCATATAAATTAATCATTTGCTGGGTCATGCAATATGCATTCACTTAAATAATCACAGCTTGCTCACTAACATGTACTTGAAAGTTTACCCGCAGCTGCTCTAATTGGCAGATTCGGCTAAAAAACCCTCCACCAGATCCCATTAGAGCAAACTAATGGAATATTATCCATCACCACCAAAGTCCTGTGCGTTCCTGCCTGCCAGCGAACAAGCACTTTCCTCTCCTTATCCATCAGCAAGTTAACACTCTGAATACTGCCACCAGCTACAGCAGAAATGGACTTTGGAGCAAAGGGCCTGGCGATCAACAACTTGCTGGTTCTGCAAGTGCAAATGCTGATTGGCACCTAGAAGGAGATATTTGATGCTGGGCCCACTTTTGGTTGCCGTCATCACTCCTTCTGTCCAGAGAATGGCTAAACCAGAGTGAAGGTGCTCTATGTTTGACCTTCAAAACATATATTTGACAGTCAAATGAGATATTAAAGGGGTTCATAATTACACTCCATAATTACCATATATACCAGGCATGGGTGAGCTTCAGCTCTCCGTGTGTTTTGGACTTCAACTCCCACAATTCCTAACTGGTTGTTAGAAATTGTGAGAGTTGAAGTCCACAACACCTGGAGGAAGAGCTCATGTTTCCCATGCCTAGTATATACTCACGTATAAGTCCACCTCGTGTACAAGTCAAGGACAAGTTTTGGAGCAAAGCCTTGATGTTGATATGATCCAAGGAGAAGTCAAGGATCATTCTATGACAGGCCTGGGCCAATTGCATTAATTCTACACTGTAGGCGCATGTTTAGACTTGAAACTGATTCATCAACCCATGGAGACCACCAATTGACACAGAACTCATTTATTTGTTTGGGGTATTTGTATATCTCCCTTCTCAACCCCAAAGGGGACTCCCATACAACATTGCCATACAACAATCCTGTGTGGTACGTTACCTTTATCCATCTCCATGTTTCAACTGGAATCCAAGCTTTCTTGTAACCTCGAGTGAATTTGGGGTGTAAGGGTCAAGCATGTAGCTTGCAACCTAAATATCACAATTATTGTTCCTGTTGGGCACCCTCATATCATTTCCCACTTATGGCAATTCAGAGGTTTGCTCAGCATTGTTTGCCATTCGCTTCCTCTGCAGTCGAGAGAGTATGATTTGCCAAAGGTCACCCAGGGGACTTCCAAGTCCAAATGGGGGTTCAAACTCTGGTCTCCAGAGTCATAGCCTTAGGCTCAGTCTGCTAGAGTATATTGTCTCTCATAGGCACCAGCTCATTCATAAAGGGAAATCCTGCCTAAAACAGCTTGGTTGTGAACAATCTGCCCTCGTGATGAGGAGTATTTATTTGGGAAGGCGCTCTTTCATTAGTGGAGAGTGAGAGGGATTTGGTGCATGCTCAGAGGCTGTCCTTAATTAGCTCTGCGTATTCTCTGGGGCAGCATCATGGCCTCCACAGTGGCTTCTGGGGCTGACCACTAGTGATCCCTTGCTCGTTTTAAGTGCTTCATGAGCCTACATCTCTTTCAAGATCAAAGTGTTGCACATGGAGCATCTCCCGGCGCCTGGGGGAGAGCGAGTGGGGAGGTATCCACTTAATTAATTCCATCATACTGTCCTTCTAATTAAATAGAGAGCCGAGAATGTCAGGTCCCCAGCTCAGAATTACAACGTGCTCTAGATCTTCCCTAATAAACGGCAGTCAAAGAATTAGCGAACACGCAATTAAAGAAAGGGGCAGGAGAAGGAATGCAGGCGTACCCATACCCACAACAAAAGCACTGATTTCCCATAGAATACTTTCCACAAAACAATGATACAACAAACACATTCCAAAGCTCCATCGTCACATGTTGACAAAAGAACCATCTGTCTCTGGAAACACCAGAAGTGGGTGCTTGCCATGGACATTCCCAATGAGTGCTGCAGATTTTGGTTTCGTCCCATGAATGTGCTCTCTGTGTTCAGGAACAGACTCTAGGCATGGGAGCATCTCTAATAAGATGAACCTCAATGGCCCTTCCAACTTTAGGAATTTATTTATTTATCGTGTCATCAGCAACCATACCATTGTATTACAATTCTAACAGAGCAAAACAAACACACAGATTAAAAAGAAAAGAAAACACCGATTTTGCAAATTTGGTAGTTGGTTAAATGTCCTTTGACCAGTATCTGGCCACTTGGAGTGCCTCTGGTGTTGCCGCAAGAAGGTCCTCCATTGTGCATGTGGCAGGGCTCAGGGTGCATTGCAGCAGGTGGTCAGTGGTTTGTTCTTCTCCGCACTCGCATGCCGAGGATTCCACCCTGTAGCCCCATTTCTTAAGATTGGCTCTGCATCTCGTGGTGCCAGAGCGCAGTCTGTTCAGCGCCTTCCAAGTCGCCCAGTCTTCTGTGTGCCCAGGGGGGAGTCTCTCATCTGGTATCACCCATGGATTGAGGTTCTGGGTTTGGGCCTGCCACTTTTGGACTCTCGCTTGCTGAGGTGTTCCAGCGAGTGTCTCTGTAGATCTTAGTAGATTTAAGTCGTTGACGTAGTGGCTGATACCCAAACAGGGGATGAGCTGGAGATGTCTCTGCCTTGGTCCTTTCACTATTGGCTGCTACTTCCCGGCGGATGTCAGGTCGTGCAATACCGGCTAAGCAGTGTAATTTCTCCAGTGGTGTGGGGCGCAGACACCCTGTGATAATGCGGCATGTCTCATTAAGAGCCACATCTACTGTTTTAGTGTGGTGAGATGTGTTCCACACTGGGCATGCATACTCAGCAGCAGAGTAGCATAGCGCAAGGGCAGATGTCTTCACTGTGTCTGGTTGTGATCCCCAGGTTGTGCCAGTCAGCTTTAGGAATAGAGATATCTTGGGAAAGAGGGCAAATAATGAGGGCTTTGATGAGACAGACTTGGGAAGATGGAAACAAAGCTGCTCCTGCAGACAAACATGCTGCAATTGTGGCCATGTAAAATTCACATGTAGTGGCACCAAAAACTGCACAAGCAAAATCTTTTTCAGTGCAAAAATATATATTTTCCCATTGATTGAAATGTTTTTGTGCAGAAAAGGGTGTTTTCTACACTGAAAATCTTGTTTCCTGTGCAAAACAGTTGTGTGCGAATTTTTCACACAATAACTCCTGAATAGGCATAGAAAATGGCATGATTTTTAAAGTCTTTTTTGCAGCAGGAATAAAATGCCTCACTTAAAACATCCCAGTGATTCTGGCCATGAAAGCCTTCGACAATACAGCAGGTAAGCTGTTAGGAACTGTGGGAGCTGAAGTCCAAAACACCGGGAGGGAGGGAGGGCCCAAGTTTGCCCATGCCTGACTCATGGGTACCATAAGTCGGAAAGGACTCAAAGGTGCTCGACGACAACAACATATGCTTCTCACTGATTTCTGTAGCGTGCACAAAAGCATGACTAATCTTAGCAATTGTTACAATGCCTAATCTTTGCAAAGCTACATGCTTATACCAAATGTTTCCAGTCCCCTTCAACATTTATTTTTCTGCTTGGGAGGGATCACGCCTGGCATAAGACTTTAGCTTTATTTCTTCATTACCATTCATGAACTTCTCCACTCCATTTGACTTCTGTTTCACGATGCAACACTTGGAGAATTGGCTTTCCAGCCTGTATACATCTCTGGTGGCCTATTGGGTGGGGATCCTCTTTGTTGGGCCGCTTCTTTCCTTGGCTTATGTTTAGTCTTTAAATTATTCATTGCATAATCCCTTAACAAGTTACACATATTTTCATACACTTGTTCGGCTTGCCTGAAACACATCCTAACCAGTTCCTCTCAGTGCGTCGTGTAGGAAATTAATCTGCCGCTAATAAAACATTTAGAAGGTGTCGCCTAATGCAGGCTGGGATGGAACAAGCTCCTCATGAATAAATATGCGGACATTTTTAACGGGGCACAAATGCCTCCAAAACTTCATTTAACAAGCACGCCATCTTTGGAGGCTGTACATCTCCAGCGCTTCTCAAACGCTCCAACCCTTTGATGTGCCTGCTAAAACAAAGAAGTGATTTTGAATGTAAATGTGTACCCCTGGGTTTTATTTTTAGCCTTGTGCATGCATCCTAGCAAGCCTATGGGAAGCTTGTACTGGAGCAGAAGACATTCATTTCAGAACAGGATCAGTATGGGGCTAGGGATGGTAGTTATAGGTGCTTTTCTTTAATGCTGCTCAGTTTCCTTTCTGAACACAGTCTTCCTTAAGCCGGTTGTATAGAATCATAGAATCATAGAATCAAAGAGTTGGAAGAGACCTCATGGGCCATCCAGTCCAACCCCCTGCCAAGAAGCAGGAATATTGCATTCAAATCACCCCTGACAGATGGCCATCCAGCCTCTGTTTAAAAGCTTCTAAAGAAGGAGCCTCCACCACACTCCAGGGCAGAGAGTTCCACTGCTGAACGGCTCTCACAGTCAGGAAGTTTTTCCTCAACAACAATAATAATCTTTATTTCTCCCTGACGTTTCACCTGCATCTATGGCAAGCATCCTCAGAGGTGATGGGGGGGATGCTTGCCATAGATGCAGGCGAAACGTCAGGAGAAATGCCTCTAGAACATGGCCCTATAGCCCGAAAAAACCCACAAGAACCTAGTGATTCCAGCCATGAAAGCCTTCGACAATACATTAGTCAGGAAGTTCTTCCTCGTGTCCAGATGGAATCTCCTTTCTTGTAGTTTGAAGCCATTGTTCCGCGTCCTAGTCTCCAAGGAAGCAGAAAACAAGCTTGCTCCCTCCTCCCTGTGGCTTCCTCTCACATATTTATACATGGCTATCATATCTCCTCTCAGCCTTCTCTTCTTCCAGGCTAAACATGACCAGCTCCTTAAGCCGCTCCTCATAGGGCTTGTTCTCCAGACCCTTGATCATTTTAGTCGCCCTCCTCTGGACACATTCCAGCTTGTCAATATCTCTCTTGAATTGTGGTGCCCAGAATTGGACACAATATTCCAGGTGTGGTCTAACCAAAGCGGAATAGAGGGATAGCATTACTTCCCTAGATCTAGACACTATGGCCTATTGATCTTCCTCTGGGGTTCATAAAGCTAAGTTCCCAGAGCCTTGGGGCAGGTCTTTCACTGGAAATCTTCCTTTTGAAAACAACCTTGTACATATGGAGACTCTTGTTCTTGAAGATTTCAGTAAGGATTTCAGTAAGGCCTACGACAAGGTCCCCCATGACCTTCTGGCAAACAAACTAGTCCAATGTGGGCTAGGTTAGGTGGGTCTGTAATTGGTTAAATAGCTCGGGAGCAGTACATGTGAAAAAAATCTTGGAGTCCTCGTGGACAAGTTAAAAATGAGCTAACAATGTGACGTGGTGGCAAAAAAGCCAATGGGATTTTGGCCTGCATCAAGAGGAGCCTAATGTCTAGATCCAGGGAAGTCATGCTACCCCTCTATTCCGCCTTGGTAAGACCACACCTGGAATATTATGTCCAATTCTTGGCACCACAATTCAAGAGAGATATTGACAAGCTGGAATGTGTCCAGAGGAGGGTGACTAAAATTATCAAGGGTCTGGAGAACAAGCCCTATGAGGAGCAGCTTAAGGAGCTGGGCATGTTTAGACTGAGAGGAGATATGATAGCCATGTATAAATATGTGAGAGGAAGCCACAGGGAGAATGGAGCAAGCTTGTTTTCTGCTTCCCAGGAGACTATGGCACGAAACAATAGCTTCAAACTACAAGAAAGGAGATTCCATCTGAACATGAGGAAGAACTTCCTGACTGTGAGAGCTGTTCAGCAGTGGAATTCTCTGCCTCAGAGTGTGGTGGAGGCTCACTCTTTGGAAGCTTTTAAAAAGAGGCTGGATGACCATCTGTCAGGAGTGCTTTGAATGCAATATTCCTGCTTTTTGGCAGGGAGTTGGACTGGATGGCCCATGACGTCTCTTCCAACTCTATGATTCTATGATTCTATGATTCTATTCTAGCACCTTCCTCAACTGGAAGTCCTGGGATTCTGTGGGATGCAACCATGAATGTTAAAGTGCCATAAAAGTGCAATAGCTGCATAATAAAAAGAGAGCTGCACATTTTTGCTTGCAGGTCCCCTGAAATCACAATGGTTATCGATTGGCTGGTTATTGTACATGTATGCCGTGTTTCTCCCAGAGTGGGACCCAAGTTGCCCTTTTCCTGATGTAAACGCAACACAGATACAAATTAGGCTTGGGCGGTTTCGTTCGTTAATTTCGTAATTCGTTATTAATTCGTATTTAAATTAGCTTACGATCCAATATTGAGCCATGCAGGACTACTGTGAGGAGTAATTAAAAATCAAAACAATTTTTCCAATTTATTTCGTATTGTTTCGTAATTGTTTCGTAATTGGTTCAAAATTGTTTCGAAACTGTTTTGTAATTGTTTCGTAATTATTTCCGTATGTCTGGTGCAAGTTTTATAGTTGTTGTTTGTTTTATCAGTGATAAAAAATAAATTATCACACCAACAGTCAACAACAGAGGGAGAGGGAAGCTTCAGAAGTTCCCCCTGTCCCATTTGGAGGTTTTTTTAGCATATTGCGCAATCGCGTCCGCCATTAACGAATCGATTCGTAATTTTACGAAATTTCGTATATTTCGAACTTTTTTAAAGGAAAATTTTGGAATTCTTTAAAAAAACGAAACGCAAGGGCCCCCCTAAAAACGAAATGAGTTTAGAACCAAATTTTTCCGTGGTTACCCAAGCCTAATACAAATGTTATGAAGGAGGAACAATCCTTAAGCACTTCTGCGGTGCCCAAGCAGACACAAGGAACAACTTTGACTAACACATCAATGCAAAGCAACCTCCTTCATTAAGTCCGCGTGCCTTTTTTGTACATCATGTTCTTCTGGGCACCGCTGTAAAACAAACAGCTAGTACATTTTAAAGTGTGAAATTAATGTTGTCTAATATATTTTTTCCAGCTCGTTTTCTTCCACCCACATAAAATATTTACACTTCAAAGTTACATAGCACCCAGGTTTTAAATCAATGCATAGGTAGAGCACTGGAGGTTTTCCCTACACACACACACCTATCATTTCACAGTAATTCAAACCAAGAGAGAGGGAGCAAAAGAGAAAAGGGCTGTTTTCCTGTTAAGCGAGGCCTGGATAAATCAAAAAGCTGCATTGGTGGAGCTATGGATCTCCTTTCTCTGTGACAAATACATTTAGACACACGGTGCACTTGGATTAGAATGCCACGGGGGGAAACTTTTAATCATGGTTGGAAATAAACATCAAAAGGAAGGCAGGATTGGCCTCCTGCGCCCACAAATTGGCTTCTTTTGACACAAGCATTCAAAGTAGGTGCCTCCTCGCCTATCAGGATGCACAAACCAGACGGCACTGTACTTCGGGAATGCCTTCCCAGCTTTAACCGCAACACAAAGTGGGACGAATCTTTCCCATTCATGTGTCAAGAAGCATAAACCTTAATCTGTCTTTCAAGTCAAGGCATTCCACAGCAGCACTGGCAAAGGGGACCGCGGCAGCTCCTGCAATACAGACTCCATGCAAAACAGTGGCCATGTCAAACCAACTATGTGTAGCAGCATGGAAGGGCAGGTAAACTGTTCACTGCAACTGCCATTAGGCTTGCAACTGCCTTATTGGGAATGATGAAGACACATCAAAGCACAGAGGCTGAGAAAGTGGCTGAGAAAGGTTTCCCTCAAGTGCCAAGAAACCCTTCTGAGAAGAACCCTAGGCTGAGGAGAATACAGTACAATCCCCACATTGTAACTGGAAAATTATGTTCTGTCTAGCATTGTCTAGTCTACACCATGTTGTTTTGTGTTTCAGTGAACAGAGGGAAAGGCCCGTACCATTTGTAGAACTCCTTCCAATCTGATTTGCCAATTATACATCCCTATTTCTTTTCCCCATGGAAACAGATTCCTACGTGTGTGTGTGTGTGTGTGCTGTCTATCTGTCTTTCTGTCTATCGATAATCTGTCTATCGATAATCTAAAAAAGGCAAGATCATTCATTATCCAGCTAAACTACCTGCAAAAATTGGAAGAGATAACATGTTCCAACTGGCTCTCCTTAGCCAGGCTTTTTATTCCCCACAAACCGAGAAATGCACACGCTGTTACAACAGCATCACATCTTTCATGCTCATAGAATAAATATCTTGAATTTCAATGGGAAGGATAATAAAGCCTACGATGGGCACGTTCCATTCAGAACCATTTAGGCCTTGGCTTTTCCCCAAAGTGTTTTCCAAACGCCCAAGCATTTGCTGTTCAAAATGAAGTCATGTCCTCCCCTTCCCACAGTGGCAAATAATACACCACCACATTTTGCAAATGATTCGAGGTTCCCAGTTTGAAAGCTGCTGAGCAAACATCAAGGGATAAGTCAGCGCCTGGCTTTGCCTCCACAAGCTTCCAAAAATGCAACCGGCTTCAAATTGGAATGGTGCCTGGCAATTAAGGGCTGGAATTTGTGGGATCATTTGTTGTATTTCAAAGAACTGAGTGAAAATTAGTCACAAAGCAGAGCAGAATGAACATCCCACCTCCCTATAAGACACAGTAGCCTGGTTTGCCCTCAGAGGTTTCATATAGAAACGTAAGCATTGGAAGAGACTCCGACATCCATCCAGTGCAATGGTAAACCTCCTCTGAATGAACCTGTTAGAGCAGTGGTTCTCAACCTTGCTAATGCCGTGACCCCTTAATGCAATTCCATATGTTGTGGTGACCCCCAACCATAATGTTTTCGTTGCTACTTGATACCTGTCATTTTAATACTGTTATAAATCATAATGTAAATATCCGAAATGCAGGATGTATTTTCATTCACTGGACTAAACTGAGCACAAATACCCAATATGCCCAAATGTGAATGCTAGTGGGGTTGGGGGAGGATTGATTTTGTAATTTGGGAGTTGTAGTTGCTGGGATTTATAGTTCACCTATAATCAAAGAGCATTCTGTTGAACCAAACTTGGCACAAAGAGCTCCAATGACCAACAGAAAACACTGGAAGGGTTTGGTGGACATTGACTTTGGGGTTTGGGAGTTGTAGTTCACCTATATCCGGAGAGAACTGTAGACTCATGCAATGATGGATCTGGACCAAACTTGGCATGGATACTCAATATGTCCAAATGTGAACACTGGTGGAGTCTGGGGAAAAATAGACCTTGACATTTGGGAGTTGTAGCTGCTGAGATTTGTAGTTCACTACAATCAAAAACATTCTGAACTCCACCAACTTTAGAATTGGCTCAAACTTCCCACATGGAATCACCATGACCAATAGAAAATACTGTGCTTTCTGATGGTCTTTAGTGACCCCTCTGACACCCCCTCGTGACCCCCTCAGGGGTCCTGACCCCCAGGTTGAGAAACACTGTGTTAGAGGGACAATATGTTTTTGAACTGAGACCAGGGTTCAGATCCCTTCTCTGTGATGGGAACCCACTAGAACACCATTCACACTGCAAGATTATAGCAGATTGCTACCATAGCTCCATACTCTGGAGCATCAATATCTCACAAAACTGCAAATTCCAGAATTCCGTAGCATTGAACCATGAGAATTAATGTGGGACCAAACAGTTATGATCTGTGGAGACACCTTGGTTGAACTTCTACAAGTCACACTGTTTTAGAGGAAGGCAGACTTGGACGATCAAAGCTTGTCAAGAAAACTCTTCAGTGGTGTTTTTTTAAGGGTTTTCCTAAGTCAGAAAGGACGTTAGGCATGCAACAACTATGGTGGGGCAGGAAACCTGGCACTGTTTGGGGGTGGCCTTGTATATAATGTCATAAATACTTTTTAATCATTAAAAGCATTAAAGGTTCCTTCATTTCATTCACAACTTGGCCGCTGTGATGGTCTGGATGAGGGCGAACAAATTGAAATTGAATCCAGACAAGACAGAGGTACTCC
>NW_026847993.1:22087450-22106570 GCF_025583915.1 Anolis sagrei ordinatus | reverse complement strand
TTTTTTATCTGTTTGTTTGTTTTGTTCTGTTAGAAATGTAATACAATGTTCTGGTTGAGGATGACTCGATAAATAAAAATAAATCACACCAGAGCAAGCATGGGCAGACTGGGGCCCTCCAGGTGTGTCGATTCTGACTCTTTTGTTGATTTCAACCTCACCAGATCCCATGGACCATCCTTTTCTGAGCACCCATACATTACTTGTCCAAGAAGCCTTCTGAAGTGGCAATTTACCATCTCGATAGGCTGCCTCTTCCATCCTCTACATTCATCGGTATTTCAGATCCCAGGGATATAAAGAATGGGAGCGGAAGACTATACAAAAACTGGAGAACCACTCAAGACTGGTATCCTTCAGAGGGAAATAGAGCCATTTAGAGGGCCCAGTTAGGAAACCAGGAAGGTTAAATTCAGTCCTAGGACATGATGTTCCCAATCTATCATCAAGGAGAGCAATGGCCAGCTGGATCATATGCCCTATGACAGGTATGTGGTAGTAGTTTTTGGACAGGGGCAGCCTTTCAAAACAAAGCATACACTTAGAACATTTTGCAAACTATTATTAGACTCTCTCACGCAACACTGGAAGCTGCCTCCCTTGGCACTGACGTTCAGAGCATCGTTTGAGCTGTGAGAATTGCCTGTGCCACTTTGTGAGTAACAGCCTTTCTTGGGACATTCCTTAAACTTTACCCAAAATATCTATGCCGCCGAACTTGGCGCAATCTCTTTGGAAGAAAACATGATCAAGTGGAAGGCTGGAAAGGAGAGAGAGAGAAGGCAGGAGAGAAACAACGAACTCCTCTTCAGTTTCAAAGGCAGAGGCACTTCCTAGCAACAAAAGTATGCAAAGGGATCTCATAAAGGTAAAGGTGTCCAACTCTGGTGCTCATCTCCATTTCTAAGCTAAAGAGCCAGCATTGTCCGTAGACACCTCCAAGGTCATGTGGCCACTGGCATGACTGCATGGAGCGCCGTTACCTCCCCACAGAAGCGGTACCTATATATAGATCTACTCACGTTTGCATGCTTTCAAACTGCTAGGTTGGCAGAAGCTGGGGCTAACAGTGGAAGCTCACCCTGCTCCCCAGAGTCAAACTGACAACCTTTTGGTCAGCAATTTCAGCAGCTCAGCGGTTTAACCTGCTGTATCACCAGGTGGCCCAAGGGATCTAATAGCAGCTTTGAAATGAATTGAGAGAAAGAAGCTAGTAACAAAAGCTTTCAGAAACGGAAGTCTGCTTCACATTTGTTGAAAGTTGACGACAGAACTATACCGGGGGCCTAGAGATTCCTAGAGGTCACATTTATCTTGGTAATTTTAAGTCCTTTTGATGAAAGTTATGGACAACTTTCAATGGAAGCTGGCCATGAAGTCACACTGGAGAATGTAGAAGTTTCTAGCAAGATCATTTATCTAGGCATCTGTAGGTCCTCCAGAACAATTATCTGGTAAACTTCCAATGGAAACTGACCATAGGATTGTGCTGGAAAACCTAAAGAATCCTAGATAAAGGATTTTTAAAAATATTTATATTACCGCTTTTATAAAATATAAAAGTATTATTTACCTTACTTTGGAAGTAGTTGTTCTACTCCACAAATTTTGTTTTTGTGGCTGCCATAAACTATGGGCCCATCCAGACAGTACCTTTATTGTGGTAACTCCCGCAATAAAGGAGGGGCTGTCCAGACAACTCTCTGGACAGTCCTGAATTAACTCACTACAAAGCAAGAAAACTCTGGTTTGTAGTTAATTAATTAGATAGTGGATTTAAATCCACTATTTCTGCTTCTGGACTGCAGAATACTGCAATCCAGACAGTATTCCCAACGTTTACTGGGTTAAACAAGCCTGGTAAACTGTGAGAATACCCCCTCCCTCCCTCCAAACCCCCATACCCCTTAGAAAAGTAGTAAGAACTTTTAGAAAAACTGACCTATCCTCCATTAGAAGCCTCGGCAAGCTCTCCCGGTGTGTAGAAATGACACGCCAGGAGATGGGGGGTGGAGGGAGGAAAATCGCTCCCCCTTCCCGCTTTCCTGGTGCATCATTTCTACATTCCGGGAGAGCTTGCCGAGGCTTCTAATGGAGGATAGGTAAGTTTTTACTACTTTTCTAAGGGGTCTGGGGGCTTGGGAGGAGGCGGTAGGGCCTCTGGACATTCTCTCAGGCTAGTCCCAAGAAAACATCTGGACACCCATGCTAGAAAGCGCGCACTTTCTGGCATGGGTGTGGACAGCCCCCCACACACATCTCCACTTTTTAAACACGGATGCTTCTGGGATAAAAGACTATCTGGATCCGCCCTAGGTCTAATGGTTGAGATTCTGAGATAATCATTAGAAAACTAGAGCAAAATGTGCTGCAGGAGGTCCAGCAAAGCCAAGTGTTTGCAGTCCCCCCCCCCATGTTTTTATGATAGAACCAATTACAAAATGACATTTATAACCCAGGAACAATATATATATATATATATATATATATATATATATATTACTGCTGCAAAAATGGATGGGAAGCATCTAAGCTCCAGACCTACCCACTGTTTCCATTTCTGAGCTGCCTTTATAAGACTTGAAACTAAAGTGATGGAAAACACTGTTGCAGCCTTGGCCAATGCGTCACCGTGGAACATACCCAACCCTGTAAAACAGGATTGGAAAAGGAGCCTTGGAGCTAATAATAATAGCGAAAAGAGCAAGCGAAGTGAGAGCCAAAATGCCCTGCCCTGCAAAGTCCCCATATAGCTCTGGCCCATGGTCAGATTACTCATGATTTCTGAGAGGCAGGGAGCAACGCCCTGCACATTGATACATATGGCATTTTAAAAATAGAAGACTGCTGTTTGCATGACAGTGTCTCTAAGCTGGCACCAAAACAGTACACTGAGCTGGGTGGGGAAAACTTGGTGCCCTTTTGTAGCTCTTGAAAGGCTATAAGGAAACTGTAAGCATGTGGTTAATGGGAGCAGCTCAATGTTGATGGCGTTGTTGGGGGTGACTTTTGAAAGTTTAGAAGCAGCAGAGCTTAAAGCGCAGGCATTGCGGTCTGCAATGCATTCCCAGCCAGCACTGCCAATACTGAGGAATGCTAGGAGTAGAAGTCCACAACCTCTGGAAGTTCACATTTCCTCCATCCTTGCTGTAAACTGCCAATGCTCAGGAAAACTCTGGTGGTCATTTGTGGACTGATTTAATATCCATCGTTATCTCAGTGTAGCCGAGAAATGAAAAGAGGGAAATTGATCCCGCTTGCATTATTTTGCCAATCAAAATACGCTACACAAGACAAGCAAGAGTAACTGACTGCTGGTGATGTCTTGTATTTGTTTGTTTCGTGGAGTTGCAGTCTGCCTTTCTTCCAACACAGGATCTCCCTTCCTTCCGGGCATTGGAAAATAGCCAAGGTATGAAGGGGCTTCATCTTATCCCCATAGACCACAAATGGGCAATTTCCCCTTCCATCCCCAGCATACCTGTTGCACTTCTCCCTTTTTTGACCTACAACATTAACAGAGATGCTTTCCAGTTTGAAGCATTTTTCTGTATTTGGAGGGAGCTCCCAGTGGCACAGTGGGTTAAACCACTGAGCTGCTGAGCTTGTCGACTGAAAGGTCACAGGTTCGAATCCGGGGAGCGGTGTGAGTTTCCACTGTCAACCCCAGCTTCTGCCAACCTAGCAGTTCAAAAGCATGCAAATGTGAGTAGATCAATAGGTACCACTCCGGCGGGAAGGTAACTGCAGTCATGCCAGTCACATGACCTTGGAGGTGTCTATGGACAACTCCGGCTCTTCGGTTTAGAAATGGAGTTGAGTACCAACTCCCAGAGTCAGACACGATTAGACTTAATGTCAGGGGACAGCCAACCTGTATTTGGAAATGTGTTTCAGCCCCCGGTGGTGCAATGGGTTAAACTGCTGAGCTGTTGAACTTACCGCCCAATAGGTCAGTAGTTCAAATCTAAGGAGTAGGGTGAGCTCCCACTGTTAGCCCCAGCTTCTGCCAACCTTGCAGTTCGAAAACATGTAAATGTGAGTAGATCGATAGGTACCGCTCCGGTGGGAAGTTAACAGCGCTCCATGCAGTCATGCCAGTAGCCACATGACCTTGAAGACATCTATGGACAAAACTGGCTCTTTGGCTTAGAAATGGAGATAAGCACCAGAGTCCCAGAGTCAGAAATGACTAGACTTAATGTCCAGGGAAAACCTACACCTTCGGCATTTCAAAGCAGTTTTACAACCTAAAACTTTTCCAAGAACGTGAGGTCTTCTGAAGGATACTGAGAAGCAAAACGCCTTCGGCCCATAAGCCGCACTTTCCCCTGTTGCAGACCATGCGCAAATTCAGAGGGCAGCCAGGGAGATGTCTATGTTCATAAGTTGGAAACATCTGGAAAGAACATCTATCTAAAGCCTCTAACAAATGGCACTAGTGGGAACCATTTGACTTTGATATCAACACAACTATTCACTAAATCCCCCAGGAAAACAACCTTAAAGAAATAGTTTAATTCATTTAACTTTCAGCCTTTGGCACAAGCAGTGATGATTGTGTAGAGAAACACCACTTCAGTATTTCCTGGCAATATTACAAGGCTGAATAATATATTCAAACTCCTCTGTGCTCTTGCCTCTTTATTGGGACTAGAGTACCAGCAGCACTGGATGGATTATATGAGTCACAAGTAAATGCTGCAAATACTTGTGGTGATGCTGCAACAATAAATAATATCTTAGCCTGTCATCAAGTTATCAGCCTATGCTTAAAAAGAGCTCCCCACCCCCACCCCCCACCCCAAAAAAACCTCACCTCATTGCTGGACAAAATATACAGAGCAGAGGACAAGGAAGAGAATTATAAAGCTGCAACAAGAAATGTTGCTCTATCATCTAGCTTTAAACCCCTGTGCCGGCAGGACTGAAGACCGACAGGTCGCAGGTTTGAATCCGGGAAGAGGCGAATGAGCTCCCTCTATCGGCTCCAGCTCCTCATGCGGGGACATGAGAGAAGCCTCCCACAAGGATGATAAAAACGTCAATTAATCCAGGCGTCCCCTGGGCAACGTCCTTGCAGACGGCCAATTCTCTCACACCAGAAGCGACTTGCAGTTTCTCAAGTCACTCCTGACATGACAAAAAAAAATCCAGCTTTAATGCCTGGCTGGATATTAGCATGGTTGTGCATGTATGCATATTGGGGGACAATTCATACTCATGCATCCATGACCCCTGAAAGCCCGTGAACCAATATGTTTCCTTCGGTTAGTCTTTGGAGCCATTCTTCCCATTTGGAAGAGGGCTTTTTATGCTCTTCCCTCAAAACAACTACATGGCTCAGGTTCAGATCTCCGTCTACGAACCCACGCATTCACTTCGGTCATCTGGAGAGGCCCTGCTCGTGATCCCGCCTGCGTCGCAAGCACATTTGGTGGGGACACGAGACAGGGCCTTTTCTGTGGTGGCCCCCCGACTCTGGAACACCCTCCCCAAAGATCTTAGACAGGCCCCTACACTGGCAGTCTTCAGAAAGAACTTGAAGACCTAGCTGTTCTTATGTGCCTTCCCAGAATAGGAAATCTCCAATACCAAGTCGCAGAAGCACTTTATTAAAACTAAGATTGCTGCACACTGCACACTGCACTTGCCCTATAATCCTACATACCTCCGGTCACATCAGCACTTTTAATCCTGTACCCATTACTCTGGCCCGGCCCAGTTTTATTGTGTCTTAGTGTATTGTTTATTGCTTGTTGTTTATATTGCTTTAATTGTTTTTAATTTGCCTTAGGTTTTGTATTGTTGTATTGTGTGTTGAGGCCTTGGCCTTTGTAAGCCGCATCGAGTCCTTCAAGAGATGCTAGCGGGATACAAATAAAGTTTAATAATAATAATAATAATAATAATAATAATAATAATAATAATAAAGTATGGATTCACAATGAACAGACAATTTCAGGAGAGAAGAAAAAATCCTTCCCTAGAGAAAAGGACTCTGGGTCAATGTTACTCAAGGATAGCTGAGTAACAACTTCCATAAATATCAGTCTGCAGGCAGAGGTGGCCCTAGGTAATTTTCAACGGTAAGCAAACAGTATTGTGCCCCCCCCCCCAAACCAATCACTGATATATGTTTTCTGTTCGTCGTGGGAGTTCTGTGTGCCATATTTGGTTCAATTCCATCATTGGTGGAGTTCAGAATGCTCTTTGATTGTAGGTGAACTATACATCCCAGTAACTACAACTCGCATATGTCAAGGTCTATTTTCCCCCAAGAGCGCCTCAAGAGCACCCCTAGGCAAAATCAACTATACTGCAAATGCTTACTTTGCGTAATGGGTTGAGCCACCCCTGTCTGCATGCTGTGAACAAGGAGAGCACCAAGCCCATTAGCAATCTCAATGAAAATTGTAGAACTTTCTTTGTTGGTATTAATAATATTAATAATTTTATGTATTTTCATTGCATTTTCCTTGGCTGTTTATTTTTGTTGATGTAGTTTAATTCCACTGTATTCATTATATATTGTTTCACTGTTGCTTTTTTGAGCCATCCTGAGTCCCCTTGGGAAAGTGGGGCAGGATATAAATAAAGAATTGTTGTTGTTGTTGTTAAATAATTAAAGAAAAGATTTAATGTGAAATAATCTGTTGTGAAAAATTAAGTTTAATTTCCATTGAAAAAGAATTGGAAAAGAATATATGAAGACCAGGAGACACGCTGGGAAGACAAAAGAAGATGCAACCAATGGACTTAAAATTAAAATGGTTAAAATTTTGTTCATTTGTTCAGTCGTTTCTGACTCTTTGTGACTTCATGGACCAGTCCACGCCAGAGCTCCTTGTCGGCCGTCACCACCCCCAGCTCCTTCAAGGTCAATCCAGTCACTTCAAGGATATCATCCATCTTGCCCTTGGTCGGCCCCTCTTCCTTTTTCCTTCCATTTTCCCCAGTATCATTGTCTTCTCTAAGCTTTCCTTTCTTCTCATGATGTGGCCAAAGTACTTCATCTTGGCCTCTACTATTCTTCCCTCCAATGAGCAGTCATGCTTTATTTCTTGAAGTATGGACTGATTGGATCTTCTCGCTGTCTTATTCTAAATTGAGCAATAAGAAGTTCATGATCTGAACCCAGTCAGCCCCAGGTCTTGTTTTCACCGACTGGATGGATGTCCACCACCTTTGACTGCAAAGGATGTAGTCAATCTGATTTCGGTGCTGACCATCTGGTGAAGTCCATGTATAAAGCCGTATTTTAGGTTGTTGGAAGAGAGTGTTTGTTATACATAGTGAGTTTTCCTGGCAAAATTCTATCAGCCTGTATCCTGCTTCATTAAAATGCTCAATGTTTTATGGAATGTGTGTCAAAGAAAAAGAGGCTAAGGCTTAATTGTAACAAGGATAACTTTGTAAAAGAACTCCCCAAACATTCCCCAGCAATCCCCAGCAAGGAAGAGACCATGAAAATGAACAAAATCTGGCTACCAGTATTAAAAAACTCTAAAATTACAACAGCAAAACAGCAGAGAGGAAACAACCAGGCACATCTTAACACCTCTCAACAAAAGATTTTCCCAGGCTCAGCCAGGCCTTCAAATGCTAATGAAGGTGGTCAGTTGAAACATTCACACCTAGCTCCAGCAGAGAAGAGCTTTTTGCCCCACCCCAGCCATTCCACAGATATATAAACCCATTGTCCTAATTCCAACAGACCTCACTACCTCTGAGGATGCTTGCCATAGATGCAGGCGAAACGTCAGGAGAAATGCCTCTAGAACATGGCTCTATAGCCCGAAAAAACCCACAAGAACCTAATCCCCACCCTCTTTGTTTTCTCCTTGAGACATATTAGACATGTCTAAAGATGCAACAAACCAATAACTAATCTATCGTCCCCAAATTTTTCCTTTCCGTTCCCTTCTTCCCTCACTCACCTAGTAAATGATTAATAAAAAATATGGGGGGGGGGGGGGGGAAATCGCCAGGCCTAGCAACACCATTTGACTTCAACATTGTTTTCTCCAGACTCAGCAATGGGCCACAGGCAAGTCTGGCTCAAAAATGCATTCCGTTGGAAGGTTTCATAATTTTACACAGAAGGAGCCTTAGGAAAAATCAAAGGATTATTCCAAACTGGTGAATCAGTCTCAATGCACGCACTTAAGGCCTTCTTCAGGGGCCAGTTAAAAACTTAACTTCAAGACTTCTCTGGACCCGGAACTCTCAATCCATTTGCCGGACAGATAAAACCAGGTGGATGAAAGCGGAGAGATTTTCTTTTTATGTTTTGTCATAAAAGAGAATTTGTGAAGTTAGGCTTTAAATAGCCCCCGAAGAAAGCTTTGAAGCCCAGACTGAAACGCATCCGGCTTTTTTCTTTCCAGTCATAAAACAATCTTTCTTTCAGCATCTTGAGACGTGTCCTCAGACTCTTCTGCAAATTTCACATTGTTTTACATAGCAATGTGTGTGTGCGTGTGTGTGTGTGTTGTTGTTGTTGTTCATTTGTTCAGTCATCTCTGACTCTTTGTGACCTCATGGACCAGCCCACGCCAGAGCTCCCTGTCGGCCATCACCACCCCCAGCTCCTTCAAGGTCAGTCCAGTCACTTCAAGGATGCCATCCATCCATCTTGCCCTTGGTCGGCCCCTCTTCCTTTTGCCTTCCACTTTCCCCAGCATAATTGTCTTCTCTAGGCTTATGGGTATACCTCTCTCTATTTCTTTGTATACGCCTCTCGTTCCCTCTCTCTTAAACACACACACCCCATACTGGAAATTCATCTATTTATTTTCTCTTTGCCCATCTGGCGGACAGACATCCTCTCCCCCTGGGATACATATATCCAACATACACATGCATACATAATTGTACAGACACATATGCACAGAATTATGTTTGAAATTGCATTTATTTGAAAATGTACGCCACTTTGAGGATCAATCTGGATTAAAAGAGCCAAAAGGCACCCAGAAGGCAGCATGAAAGTCATTACATTATCACAGCACTCTTCACTGAGCGGCTGCCGTGTCGGGAAGAAGAGGAACAGTTCTGGCTTTTAGTCAGAACTTTAACAGCAATTGGGATATAGGCTTAAATAACCTACAGAGCATATTGAAATGGATGCCATCCATCCATCTTGCCCTTGGTCGGCCCCTCTTCCTTTTACCTTCCACTTTCCCCAACATAATTGTCTTCTCTAGGCTTTGCTGTCTCCTCATGATGTGCGTGTGTGTACATACATATATATACATACATGCATACATACATATATACACACAGTCCATCCTCCACACTCACTGGGGACACAGGATCCCCATGAAAGAGAAAAACACACATAAAGAAATTGCTAATTTCTTTATCCGAGAGAATACATCTCTAGGAACTCATAGGTCTTCCGGATTGACTTCATGGTCAACCTCCAATGAAAGCTGACCATAAAATCTCATTGGAGAACACAGAGATTCTTAGAAAAGTGTCTCAAGAGAAATCTCTGGGTTTTTTTTAACATGACTGGAGGATTTTGACCCTATATCAGGCCTGGGCCAACTTCAGCCCTCCCTCCAGGTGTTTTGGATTACAACTCCCACAATTCCTAACAGCCATTAGGCTGTATTGTCGAAGGCTTTCATGGCCGGAATCCATGGGTTGTTGTAGGTTTTTCTGGGCTATGTGGCCATGTTCTGGAGGCAATTTTTCTCCTGACGTTTCTCCTGCATCTATGGCAAGTATCCTCAGAGGTAATGAGGCCAGTAGGCTGTTAGAAATTGTGGGAGTTGAAGTAAAAAACACCTGGAGGGAGGGAAACGTTTGCCATTGCCTGCTACAGAGTCTCACTGAAGGACCTCAATATTCCAAATATTTAAATCAAACTCATGAATAATCAAATCCATAAAAGTCAATTCCACAAACAGGAAGAAACAACTCTGTGTGTCTATGTGTGTGTATAGGTGTGTGTGTGTGTGTTTATGTGTAGTGAAAATTTCAGTTACTGGGAGATTTTTCTTCCTCTGCAAAATTTGGACATCATTTCCCCACCTGATACCTAGAGAGACAGCCAATGCCATATGTGTGTGTGCATGTGTGAGTGTGTGTAGTAATTCCTTGTTAAATTCATTTTTGAAATAAGCCACAAGTAGCTTCTACAATTTTCTTTCAACTCAGAGAAAAAATGAAAATTTCAGATACTGAGAGATTTTTCTTCCTCTTCAAAATTTGCACATGGTTTCCCCATCTAGAGAGGCAGTCAATGCCTCCTTCCAAATTTTCCAAAAACTCCCAACCTTGAGCCAAACACCCAAATCCCATCCTGGCATGAGGCCACCAGCACCCATGGTCCTAGAGATGGTTTGCAGAATGCCTCCCACTAGCCACTAATGTTGGTCTGTGCCAGAATTGACAGCCTCTGCTGCTCCTTGGCATGGAGACATGGCTGCCTCCCAAGGCACCTCGACTCTGCAGCTGGTTAGGTGAGAGAAGCCACCGCAGAAAATAGCCAACAGATGGACATGTGCCTTCAGAGGCCTGGCACATGGACACACACAGGATCGAAACACACTCATCCATCCCCTGGTCATCTCTTTCTTCTCTCCATCTTTGGACCTACACTGACCTGAAGAGCGATGTTCTCTCTGCCTCCATTCTGTCCCCTGAAGCTTGGCTCTTCCCCAACCAGCTGCGACTGGATTATTTCTGCTTCCAGATGCCAAAGTCCTGCTGTACTGGAATGAATGCCCATGTGAAGGAAAATTACATTTCTGCTGAGTGGGTATTGGAAAAGGAATTGGCGATTCCAAGCCTGCAGGGCAAAGGGTGTCTCCTTTGAATGTTCACACAATGCTTGATTGTTGAGGACCAATGAAAGCATGGGCATTCAACCCAGCCTGGAAGAAAATTTTACTCCCCAATGAATCCTAGTGCATATTTCAATGGCATATGAGCAGCAAAGAAGTCTTATAACACTTTTTGTGGCCCCCATTGTGTACAACATTACAAGGTTTGTTTTTGCATTAAAACGGTATTTTCTGAGCAGGAAAAATGCAGAAAATTCTGATTTGCGTATGCAAAAAAACTCACATGAAAATTCTTAGCAGTCCAAAATGTCGTTCAATGGGATTTTCCAACAGTCAAGAAACACATTTTTCAACCATTTTCAATCCCCTCTCCCTCAACATTACTTTCATTCCTATAACCAGCTTTGTTCTGGGGAACACAATTTGCCAGATCTCCGTAAGCTAAGCCCAGCAAAGGATCATTTGAGTTTGTTTCCTGATGTCAGTAAACCCTACAAGAAGCACTGCCTAAACATCAAGCAAAAAGTGGGCACTTGAAACAACATCATACGAAAGCTGACTGGCACAACCTGGGGATCACAACCAGACACAGTGAAGACATCTGCCCTTGCGCTATGCTACTCTGCTGCTGAGTACGCATGCCCAGTGTGGAACACATCTCACCACACTAAAACAGTAGATGTGGCTCTTAATGAGACATGCCGCATTATCACAGGGTGTCTGCGCCCCACACCACTGGAGAAATTACACTGCTTAGCCGGTATTGCACCACCTGACATCCGCCGGGAAGTAGCAGCCAATAGTGAAAGGACCAAGGCAGAGACATCTCCAGCTCATCCCCTGTTTGGGTATCAGCCAGCACGTCAACGACTTAAATCAAGACATAGTTTTCTTAGATCTACAGAGACACTCGCTGGAACACCCCAGCAAGCGAGAGTCCAAAAGTGGCAGGCCCAAACCCAGCACCTCAATCCATGGGTGATACCAGATGAGAGATTCCCCCCTGGGCACACAGAAGACTGGGCGACTTGGAAGGCGCTGAACAGACTGCGCTCTGGCACCACGAGATGCAGAGCCAATCTTAAGAAATGGGGCTACAGGGTGGAATCCACGGCATGCAAGTGCGGAGAAGAACAAACCACTGACCACCTGCTGCAATGCACCCTGAGCCCTGCCACATGCACAATGGAGGACCTTCTTGCGGCAACACCAGAGGCACTCCAAGTGGCCAGATACTGGTCAAAGGACATTTAACCAACTACCAAGTTTGCAAAATCTCTGTGTTTGTTTTGTTCTGTTAGAATTGTAATACAATGGTATGGTTGCTGATGACATGATAAATAAATAGTAAACCGCTTTAAAGGGTTGAAGGGCCTTCTTGTCATTCTCACATCACCAACTACCAGGTGGGAATGCCTTTCCTCCCTGTAAGCAGCAAGTCAACAAAAAAGGAGACTAGATGGATTTTTTAAAGAAGTAGTTCATTCTTCAATTTGTTTTGCAGCTCTCAATATATTCAATTTTTATCTACTTGCTCAGACTCCTCTGTCAGCAAATGAGAAGGGATACTAAGTTCAGCAGCCAAATCAGCAAGAATCCAACACTATATATCACTGCATAGATACGGCTGGCTTCTCAGCATCTTTAAAATAGAAAAGGAAAACTCGCCTTGGTGGAAAAGAGTACCAGAGAAAGAAGGCAGAGGCGTAATGGGAGTTTAAGATGGTAACAGCGCATGCACAGCTCAGCCATGGTCCTAGCAATATGGATGAGAAGAAGGGTCAGTAAAATGAAACCTCGGACTTGCAAGTTTGAGTTTTTTTCAGGAGGGGTTTCGGGGGGGGTGAGTTTCGGGGGAGGCTGAGTCTGAGTGAAAGAGGGTCTACCCTAGCAAACCTTTTGTATCATTACCCCAATACCCCCATGCATATGGGATATATTGAGTATGGTGATCAGATCATGATATGAATAAACATAACAGTTTAAATAATGCACCAGTAAGGCCTTTTCGCGAACCACCATGAGAATTTGGGGGGGGGGGGCTGAAGCCCCCCAAGCACCCCCCTGGCTACATGCCTGTTTCTGGATTATCACAAATTGTGAACTCTTGAAGACAAGCAGTCACTCTTCATGTCAAAAGATAGGCACTTACTTTCTCTCCACTTAGGCAGAAAAAATAAAACACAAAGATACAGAATGGGGGACGATGCCTGGCTCAATAGCAGGATGTGCGGAAAAGATCTTGGTGGACAGGAAAGTTAGCATGAGCCAACAGTGTCATGCGGCAGCTCAAAAAGCCTATGGGATTTTGGCTTGCATCAATAGGAGCCTCATGCCTAGATGAGGTCATGCTATCCATGCTCTATGCTGCCTTGGTCAGACCACTTTACCTGGTATCACACTGTGATTCTGGGCACCACAATGGAAAGGAGAAGTTGACTCTAAGCTGGAATACTGTGTCCAGAGGAAAGGATCCAGGGTCTGGAGAACAAACCCAATGAGGACAGAGAGATTGAAAGAGCTGGCCCTGTTTAACTTGCAGAAGAGAAGGCTGAGAAGAGACAGGATGAGGACCAGGGATCAAGAGATGAGACCGAGGAAGACATAGGGAGGATGGAGCAGGATTGTTTTCTGCTGCCCTGGAGAGAGACAAGAATGTAATTGAACCATGGCTTCAAACTACAGGAAAGGAGATTCCACCTGAACCTGAGGAAGAACTTCCTGACTGTGAGAGAGAGCTGTTCAGCGGTGGAACTCTCTCTCTCTGCCCCGGAATGTGGTGGAGGCTCCTTCTTTGGAGGCTTTTAGACAGAGGCTGGATGGCCATCTGTCGGGGTTGCTTTGAAAGCAATTTTCTTGCTTCTTGTCAGAATGGGGTTGGACTGGATGGCCCAGCAGGTCTCTTCCAACTTTAGGATTCTATGATTCTCCTCCACACCATATATCAAGTACTTATTCTTGGTATCTGAACAAGGGTGGATTTTAAGTCACTCAGAAAGCCTAATGTGTACAAGTATTGGACTCTCTCAATGGCTGGATCTATACTGCCATATTGGAACTGCCTTATATGGCTAGTGTAGTAGACCCATATAATGTCATTTGAGCTGCATTGAGCCCTACATTGAACTGCCAGTCTATATAGGCAGTCCTTGAGTTACAAACATTTGACTTGCAAATGACTCGTAGTTACAAATGGGGATGAGGCAACAGGAAGTGAGAGGAATCTCCCCCTCAGAAGGATGGGAAATCCACTCCCGAAAGTGTTATTATTATCATGGGGAAAATGTGTCTCAACTGGAGCTTTATCACCAGTCCTTGTTTCCATAACAAGCTATTTTTTTTTTCAAAATCTAATTATCACAGGGATAGAAATTAAAGTGAAATCTTCTTACAAACCAATTCAGCTTAAGAACAAACCTCAAGGACTTCTCCTGTTCGTAACTTGAGGACTTCCTGCAATTACTTAAACATACATACTTTATTTTAATAGAAAAGCAAGAAGTTGGAATCTTGTTGGTGTTTCTCACAGACATAAATATTTCCCTATGGAAACAGAAGAGCAACATTCAGGTTGCGGAGACAGAGTTGCACATACAATGGCATTGTACATGGAAATGCACTGCACATTGTGCATGGAAGGTTGTGCATTTGGTCACACATTCGGTGTCTTGGTTCAGTTGCATTAAGTCACTATTCAGCACAAGGTCTGGGCAGAACAATTAACTCACAACTCTGTATGTGGCGATTTATGTTCCATCACCCTGATACAGGATCGTGGCCTCAACGTACTCTCTTTCAGTGCTGTGTGTCCACAGCAACTAAAAGGTGGCCTTTGGAAAAACATGAGGAAGAAAATGTACTATAATCACACCAGAGGAAACTTTACACCCATGGGATATGGATTCATTTATACAGGTCCAAAAATGTGTCCTCTCTACAACTCTCAGGATTCCCTAGCTTTGCACCATGGCAATTAAAGTAGTGCCAAACTGCCTTCATTCCATAATGAAGATGCATCCTCGGGACACAAATTACCAAGTCCCTTCTCTAATTGCCACCTGAGTTAACTATGCAAGGAAGATGCGGAAGGAAGGCAGTCACCAAGATTGTGATGATTACACCATTCAGGGAAGCAAAAGGATGCTTGCATCAGCTAGATGAGTCATTGCCAAGCATCGGGAGGAAGTTGGGGCAGATGTCACCTACTATCTTCCTTATTATCCCTCAGCCTTGCAATCAAGGCAAGTTTCTGATCTCCTCCTAATAAATTCTAAGCGCTAACAGGCAGCATTACCGAGAAGTAGGCGAGGAACTCTCCGCATCTGCCTGTTGCAACTGACACAGCCTTGCTTGTATTAAGTTGACAAATTGTGCGGGCGGCAAGGCTTGTTCTGTGCAGTGGCTGTTGTTTCTCAGAACAGCTGGCTGTTAGATCCAATAGCGACAATTTGTCATTCATTCACTCACTCCCAGAGATTAATTCAGATTGGCTGAAAACCAGGCACAAATAAAACACCTTGCTTCAGATGAAAACAAACCACTGGAAAAAAAGGAAGAAGAGGTCACTTCTGTTTGAAAAAGGTCAGATCCACCTTGGGATGGGGTCAGGCCTTCCAGATTGAAGAAAGGAGTCATTATTCCTTGACAACTCTCCACAAATATAAGATGCCAGCAGAGAGAGGGGCAGCAAAACTAAAAAGTACAGCCAGCCCTGCACATTTGCAGGGTTTGGAGTGCAGGATCCCCAGGAAACCATGATTAGAAATGCATTTAAGCCCAGAGAACACTTCTCTGTGCATCTCTAGGTTCTCTGTGATCAACGTTCAACATAAACTGATCATTGCATTATGCTGAAGGACCTAGAGATTCCTAGGGAGATGCTCTCCCTAGGAATCCCTAGTGCGAAAGTATCCCACTTCGCTGACACCAATTTGTAACAGGATGACCGTTTTAATGCCACTGAATGCCACCAAATTGTAATAGTGTGTTCCACTTCGCCAATTTGCAATGGGATTTGTTTTACTGTGGTTAGCAACACTGGCCAATCTGCGAAGGTATTCCACCTACTACTGTTTAAATCTCCTAAGGTTTGCTAATTTATAAAAGGTGTGGATAATTCTAGATGTAATTCAGGTAACTGCCACCAACGGGAGGTAATGCCGATGAGAACTGGTTCCCCAGACGCAGAAATATGGAGATGACACTGTCTTCAAACAAAAGTTAATAAGTTTATTTTGAACAAAGCGTATGGTTGCAGGCTGTTGGTTTACTTGGAATAACTTAGAGAACTTGTAGAACTTTAAATGTAACTTGGTTTGCAATACAGATCACACTTCTGTATAACACAACTTGTATTTGACTTTTACTGTAGTGAAGCACTTTCTTAAACAATGTTTCCTGAGGTGAATAGCCTTCCTGTTTGATCCTTTCTTGATCAAACCTTAGATCTCTAGTTCTTTCCTAACTAGTGATCTAAACAAGCTTCCCTTAGTCTTCTCTGACTAATGAAACTAATCAGGTTTCCCCCTTCAACCTTCCTAGATTGAAGAAACCTCTGGCTGTTCACACACACTGCTTCTCCACTTCCCTCTCTCCTCTCTCAACTGCTCACTCCGAACTTCAAACCCTAACTAACTGCTTCTTTTCAAAACACAGATAGATTTCTCTCGCTAGGCTCCGCCCACTTTCCACTCTCTCCTGCCTGGTCTCCTTGGCAACGCCACAATGGATACAACCAGTTATCTCTAGTTTTCAGCTACTGTTACCAAACAAATAGTTAAACAGTTCAAATACATATACCTAGTTTCAATAACATCCTTACACCTAGGTCCTTCAACTCAGTTCTATAATCATCTTCCCAACCTCCCAATAACAAAATGACTGAGCAAAGACAAACATGAGTATTGGATATTAGGTCTGCACTCATTTTCTTCCTCCCCTTTTTGGCAAGGGGGTTAGACATTTATTTCCATATTCCCTACAGAGTAAGTCCCCCGGTGGCACAATAAGTTAAACCACTGAGCTGCTGAAATTGCTGACTGAAGGTCACCAGTTCAAAGCCGGGGAGCAGGGTGAGCTCCCAGCTAGACCCAGCTTCTGGCAACCTAACAGTTCAAAAATATGCAAATGTGAGTAGATCAATAGGGAAGGAAACAGTGCTCCATATACCTCCTTTTGATCTTCTGAATTTCATGCCTGCTTCATACCACCTGGAACCAGATGGTTTGGATCTGACCCTCGGTTGTGACTCACAACAACCCATTCAAGATTCTGCAAAAGATCATTAAGGAGGTGGTCTGCAAACACTTAGAAAGGAATGCAGTCATTGCTCATAGTCAACACGGATTGATCAAAAACAAGTCATGCCAGACTCATCTGATCTCTTTTTGATAGAGTTACAAGCTGGGTAGATGCAGGGAATGCTGTGGATGGAGCATATCTGGATTTCAGGAACGCCTTCGACATAGTCCCCCGTGACTTTCTGCCAAGGAGACTAGTCAAATGTGAGCTAGGCAAAACTACGGTTAGGTGGATCTGGAATTGGTTAAGTGCTTTTCCCCCAATGTTTCCTCTTCATTCCAGGGAGAAGTGACAAGTGGAGTGCCTCAGAGTTCCGTCTTAGGCCCAGTTCTGCTCAAGAACTTGATTAATTACTTAGATGGAAGGTTTAGAAGGCAGGATCATCAAGTTTGCAGATGACACAAAATGAGGTCCAGAAAACAGGAGCCGAATTCAAAACAATCTTAACAGATTAGAGAGATGGGCCAGAAGTAACAAAATGAAGTTCAATGGGGACAAATGCGAGATACTTGGGCAGAAAAAATGACACCGATCTAATCTCGCTGGGGAGCGAATTCCACAAGCGGGGGGTCACCACCAAGAAGGCCCTGTCCCTCGTCCCCACCAGACGCGTTTGAGATGTTGGTGGGTCCGAGAGCAGGGCATCCCCAGAAGATCTTAAATTACAAGGTGTAACATAGAGATACGTTCGGATAAGTAAGCTGGGCCGGAGCTGTTGACTTCCATCTAGTCCTTTGCGGCTTTATCTTTAACTAAGTATTTTCCATTAAGGGTACAGTTTGGTAACAGTTCAATAAGGTAAACTGTCTCTCCCTGTATTTATTTATTTATTTATATTTATTTACTTTATTTGTATACCGCTGTTCTCAGCCCTTAGGCGACTCACAGCGGTTAACAACAAGAACAGCAAAAATTCAATGCTACCATCACACAGTATAAAAAACAGTTAACATCATAACATATTATAGAAAAGTATACAATTAACAACAATATACAATTAACACCAATAGCCATTCACTAGCGTCTCATCACTAAAAACATGATCCAGATCCGTTATCCATTGTTCCATTCCTATGTTCATTACATTCATTGCACTGACTATTCGAACGCCTGCTCAAACAACCAGGTTTTCACTTTTTTGCGGAATACCATTAATGATGGAGCTAGTCTAATGTCTGTGGGAAGGGCGTTCCACAGCCACGGGGCCACCACCGAGAAGGCTCTATCTCTCGTCCCCGCCAGCCGTGCCTGTGAGGCAGGCGGGATCGAGCGCAGGGCCTCCCCAGAAGATCTCAAAGTCCTAGTGGGTTCATAGGCAGAGATGTGGTTGGATAGGTAGCTTGGGCCAGAACCGTTTAGGGCTTTAAAGGCCAACGCCAGCACTTTGAATTGAGCCCGGTAGCAAATCTATTAATTTCTCATTTTTCATATTCATATTCCTCTATCTTGGACCAGTCTGTGTATTTAATCAGGTTCCCTGAGTTTTTCTTAAACAGAGGCTGGATGGCCATCTGTTGGGGGTGCTTTGAATGCAATTGTTCTGCTTTTTGGCTGGGGGTTGGACTGGATTGTCCACGAGGTCTCTTCCATCTCTATGAATCTATGATTCTAAGCAGACACATTCCCAGACCTGAATCTCATCCTTCCTCTTTGCTCTGGTAGGAGTAAAACCCATCTTCAGTCAAATTTACTTGGGTCTAATGCAGCTGCTGTGGTTCCATCTGGAAATAAAGACACCCGAGCCACAACTGATGAGATGTGAAGCCATTGAACCAAGCTGCTAATTGAGGCGGTGCCATGGGACTACGTCACATGATGCCATTAAGAAGCCCCAGGGAAATTAAGAGGAGAGAAAGTCAGGAGGGAAGAGAATACAGCCATATAGGTCTGTTCTTGCTGGGGTTTTTTTCTTCTCCAAAATGGACCATTTATTTCCAAAAACATTTGAACGTGGCGAGTTCCAAATGATGTATGGTGAGGCTGCATTACACTGACTTTTTCTCAGCTTGGTAAGTGCTTAA
>NW_026847993.1:22034475-22074701 GCF_025583915.1 Anolis sagrei ordinatus | reverse complement strand
AAATAAATAAATAAATAAATAATATATTATTAGCTATAACTATATGCACTTCACATGCTTCTAAGTACACATATGTAATAGAAAATTGGACCCTATGAGAAAACTGTTTGTTAGAAAATTAATTGCTTGGTAGAGAATGGATTCAACCTGAGGCCAAATCGTGGTGTCAGGAGGCAACTGAGTCCTTCGGTCTTCCAAGTTCTGCGCAATAATGGGATCTTTCCCCATCTTTTCCTATGCAGCCGCAGCCCCGTCCTCCCTTGCCTGCGATTTGTATGTGAATCCTCAGTTTTCACACTGTGCCGGGAGCCCTCTTCTGGAGAAATAGGAAAAAGTTGGTGGTTTGGAGGGGTTTTTATCCTTCATTCTGTATTAAAAGGAAGGGAAAGCAAAGCATAGATCAACCTTGTGATCCTTTCCCTTTGCAATTAAAGCTCAAGTTACCATTTCAGATGGAATTAAACATCTTCATTAGGAACATGTTGGTGTGATAATTGTGCCCATTATTTCTTGCCAACTTTATCAAATGGACAGGGTTGCTTCAGCTGCCCTTCGTTTCTTCCTAGTTACAACCAGAAAAAAAAAATACCACATAGCTTTAAAAACAAGGACCAGTTTAAGCATGCGGATAACAATTTTATGAAGCAGGAGTCTCATTCGTGTGCCTGCTTTTGGCAATCCACATATTTGATGCACACTTTGTTCCTTGTGTTCAAAAAAGGAGGGGCGTACAAAGTACATTTTTCTACTTTGCCACCTGAAAAAAAAAAGGGGGGGGACCCAACAATGTGAACTCTTTCCATGAGACACTTCCCAGTTCCTCATCCTTTGAGGAGAAGCAGGCTTTTCCACATTCTACTTTGGCTTTTCCACATTGTTTTCACAACCAACAAAGTATTGCTCTTATTCTTTGACTTATGACAGCTGTGAGAATGGAAGAGTACCAAGTCACCCCATCATCTACGACTACGAAAGCTGACTGGCACAACCTGGGGATCACAACCAGACACAGTGAAGACATCTGCCCTTGCGCTATGCTACTCTGCCTCTGAGTACGCATACCAAGTGTGGAACACATCTCACCACACTAAAACAGTGGATGTGGCTCTTAATGAGACATGCCGCATTATCACAGGGTGTCTGCGCCCTACACCACTGGAGAAATTACACTGCTTAGCCGGTATTGCACCACCTGACATCCGCCGGGAAGTTGCAGCCAATAGGGAAAGGACCAAGGCAGAGACATCTCCAGCTCATCAGCCAGCACATCAATGACTTAAATCAAGAAATAGTTTTCTTAGATCTACAGAGACACTCGCTGGAACACCTCAGGAAGCGAGCGTTCAAAAGTGGCAGGTTCAAACCCAGAACCTCAACCAATGGCTGATACCAGATGAGAGACTCCCCCCTGGGCACACAGAAGACTGGGTGACTTGGAAGGCGCTGAACAGACTGCGCTCTGGCACCACGAGATGCAGAGCCAATCTTAAGAAATGGGGCTACAAAGTGGAATCCACGACATGCGAGTGTGGAGAAGAGCAAACCACTGACCACGTGCTGCAATGCAACCTGAGCCCTGCCACATGCACAATGGAGGACCTTCTTGCGGCAACACCAGAGGCACTCCAAGTGGCCAGATACTGGTCAAAGGACATTTAATCAACTACCAAGTTTGCAATCTGTGTGTTTTTTTAATCTGTTTGTTGGTTTTGTTCTGTTAGAAATGACACGATAAATAAATAAATCTACGACTCTGCTCCGGTCTTGCAAATTCAGGGCCATGACTTTTTTGGTCGAGTGGCTACACCTGAAATGAGATCTTCCTCTTGTCCTACTTTCTTCCGCCTTACAGAACAATGTCATCTTTTCTAGGGATTCACAACTTCTACGGAGTCACTTATCATGACCAAATATGGCAGCCTTAGTTTAGCCATCTTGGCTTCTAGGGAGAGAGTCTGTTTTAAAAGCAGCTGGAAAAATAGGACAAGAGAGGACTGATCCGGACTATCCCTGCTAAATCAGGACAGTGGACCGGTCTGCAGTGAAGGTCAGTGAAGCTCAGGTGTGCAATAAGTGATGCCTGCATATCCTTATGTGCAAAGCACACATGCCATTAATCCGTTTCAGTAGGAGTGGAGACAACACTCGGTATTTTACTCAGTCAGAATCTAAAGGGCCCTTCCACACAGGCCCTAAACCTCTCATGGGTTTTGGATTAACCTGAAACTGGGGAGTTACTCTGAATTTTAAAAAGAGCCTCGATAGATCCTAACTTTATTGCAAGGTTTGGATCTATTGAGGTGTGGGGCCTGTGGGGATTGATGCTCGGGACCACCATCCCAGTTCTTTGGGTACTAAGAGCCTTCCCTTCCCAGCCCCCAGCCCCCCCCCCCCCATTTTCCCTGTAAACTGCTACATCCTCAAGCCCAGCAGAAAAAGCTTCTGGTGCATCAAATGAGGACATGTAGCCGCCAGCACCGTGCAAAATCCCAGGATTTGCACCCTATATGTGGCCTCAATCCCAAGAGGACCTGGGATTTTGGCCTGTCTGGAAGGGTCCTAAATAATAATAACAATAATAATAATAATCCAGAATATAGATCTCGTTTGCGGTGACATACTGTGCTTTTGTGTCAAAATAATAATAATAATAATAATAATAATAATAATAATAATAATAGGTTCTTGTGGGTTTTTTCGGGCTATATGGCCATGTTCTAGAGGCATTTTTCCTGACGTTTCGCCTGCACTACCTCTGAGGATGCTTGCCATAGATGCAGGCAAAACGTCAGGAAAAATGCCTCTAGAACATGGCCATATAGCCCGAAAAAACCCACAAGAACCTAGTGATTCCAGCCATGAAAGCCTTCGACAATACAATATAATAATACGGTCATGGAAAATGAACATGCAAAAATACTGTGGAACTTTCAAATCCAGACTGACAAAGTTTTGGAACACAGTACACCAGACATCACGACTGTATAAAAGAAAAAAGTCTGGAATATTGATGTCGCCATACCAGGTGACAGTCGCATTGAGGAAAAACAACAGGAAAAACTCAGCTTATCAAGACCTCAAAATCGAACTGCAAAGGCTCTGGCATAAACCAGTACAGGTGGTCCCAGTGGTCATTGGCACACTGGGTGCTGTGCCAAAAGATCTCAGCCGGCATTTGGAAACAATAAACATCGACAAAATCACGATCTGTCAACTGCAAAAGGCCACCTTACTTGGATCTGCGTGCATCATTCAAAAATACATCACACCGTCCTAGACGCTTGGGAAGTGTTCGACTTGTGATTTTGTGATATGAAATCCAGCATATAGATCTCGTTTGCTGTGACATACTGTGCTTTTGTGTCAATAATAATAATAATAATAATAATAATAATAATGGTATACCGCCCTATTTCCCCAAAGGGACTCAGGGTGGTTTCCAACATGTAAGGCAAACTTTCAACTGCCAGACAAAAACCATACACACAATTGATGTTTAGCATTAGAAAGGACCCATTCAGATCTTTGTTGGCCCCAGACAAGTTGCTGCCTGTGGAAGAATATTACAAATGGCATACACACACATCACACCAAAGGAGACTGTACTCTCAAGCAAGCGCACAACTGACTACAATGAACTGTTTCACAGCTATTTAAAGTGTTTGTTTTATGCTTCTATCTCATTTCAAATCAGAAGAGAGAACAACCATAAACTGCACTACAATGTAGGCTGTCTCCTCTTCCTTCAGAACTGAAGATATGAGCTTCCAAACTTAGAGAACTGATACCAGAGATATTAACATTCCTTGTCGTTTTTGTTTCTTCAAGTTGTTTCTGACTTATGGTAAATGCCAGGTAAATCTATAATTATGTTTTCTTGGCAAGATTTCTTCCGTGGCGGGGGGGACTTCCTCTGAGGCGGAGAGATTGTGGCTTGGCCAGTGGGTTTCCAAGGCCAAGCAGTGATGCAAACCCAATCTAGATGTTGTCCATCCCTCCAAATCTCCAGGATCATTCTGGAGCTTCTTGGAAGCCCAAGAGTAAACCCCTTGTCCTCTTGATCCACGTTGATACATGCATGCAAATCCTGTCATGCATTGTGTGTCCCCGCCACAGCAGCTGATCAATGTCTGCTTTATTTTGGGCTATTTAGAGTCATTTAAACATTTTTCTGACTTTGAGTTCAAGAAGTCCCTCCCCATCATTCACAGGATCCAGAAGCATTGGCTGTTCCCTCCAACCTGAATTATGTCCTTCCCTGGAAGAAACAGACTGGCAACAGATTTGTATGGCTTATAAATCAGGAGATCATGCTTGGTGTTTGCCATTTTCACTCACTAGATATTGAGGCATGAGTTGTGGGGGCTGGTGAGGAACAGGAAGAAATACTGCTGCCGTGATGTGTTACAACAAGCGGAGTCTTTGCCAGATGGCTGGCCGCGTGCAGGTAAATTCTCCTGTTCTCTGTTATTAGCTCTCCCTGCTACACAGAAGTTATGGAAAGCCTACATAAAACAATCCATCTGAGTAGCCTCTTTGAGCAGCGGCCCTTTCTTCATCATCTCCCCAGCTGTTGCACGTTCTCATCAAAGCCCCCCTCTCTCTCAATATTTCTGCCACAAAAGGAGATTTATTTTAAGTGTGATAATACAATCAGGCAGACACTCTTTGTCTTTGCTGAAAGACAAAGAAGGTGGTCCTGCTCCACCTAGCAAGTCAAAGTTGGGGAAACTTAGCCCACCATCCCTTTGGAACTACAACTCCAACAATCCCTTACCATCCACCATGTTGGCTGGGGCTTCTGGGAGCTGGAATTCAATGATGCCCAGAAGGCCAATGGTTTCCCACTATATCCCTTTATCAGGTATGTTGGCAAGGAAGAGCTCTGGTAGAGTTATTCTGTTCTTCTTCCAGTTCACATTGTTTTGACATTGAGCTCTGATCCCAAAACTCTAGAATGAGTTAAACATGTTGGATTTTCCACCATGCAGCAGTGTAATGGTAAAATCTGAAGCACACACATTCATCACAACCGTTTCCTCAAACCACACCCAGAGGAAGAATCCAAAAATTGAGGTTGCTCTGTTGATCCAACCAGTTTCGGCAGCTTTCATCTCCGAATAGTTCTTTTGTAGACCCGATGGATCTTCATTGCTAATTCAAGACAAAGTCACTTCCAAACACTTCAGAACAACAAAAAATCTCACAAATATAATGTGACTGGGATTTCCCCTCTTTCCCCGCTATAGTGAGAATGTCATAGAGGGAAGAAGGAGGCACAGCAGAGGAGACAAACAGCACCAACTCCCTGCCAACCAAGTGAGCCTAGCACATTGATCCTGGGATTTTGAAAGATCACTTAACATAAGACAAGAAATGAGTGAGATCCTGCTGAATCTCACCTGCCCACAAACCAGGCTGGTGATATTGATACATGGTGAGTTACTGAGATGTTTGACCCAGCGCTTCTCAAGAAGATGAAGAGATGAGCAAGACAAATCAAGATCTTATACCCTCCTTCAGGCAAGGAGGCCACAAGAAAAAAGATTAAAAACCTACAAAGCTCTATTCTTGATGTATTCTTTTCTTCCAAATATCCTTGAAGTTTGGCCCTAAAACCAAACTCCAGAAACTTTTAAAAGTCAGTTTTTCAAATCACAGCATGATCCAAATCAAGAGCAGGGGAGGTGAGAAGAAGAGAGAGAAGCAAGTTGGCCATAAAGCAGATCACTCCAGCAAATTAGCCAAGGCAGGTGGGATGTTCCATTTCCCCCTTTCAGAGAACACTTATACCAATGCAACAAATTCCACATTAACCCCGAAGTCTGAAGGACATGAATGCATTGGCTATCTAAACTACTAACCAGTTGCTCCTTCTTTCCTACCTCCCTCCCTCTCTTTCCCATCTCTCATATTCTTTCAGTTCCAGCCTTCTACACACCAGCTGAATATTTTTCATGCCTGTATCCCCTCCATATTCAACTACCATGGGGCTGAGCCCTAGTTTTCATTGATTTGTGGCCACCAAGCTTTCTCAGCACATTGGCTAACAAGCCCAAATCCAAAGCATGAACAACCACCATTAGCCAAATCCTCTAAAGCTCTTCAAGACACCCTACTTCGGTTTCCACATCTTGCATCCCTTCAACATCTATGTATGTGGGCATGAGACAATTCATCAACCAAAGAGTTTGAAGACAAGGCCTTGAGAGTGAAACCTTCAGAAGGGGTAACAACTTTGGTGGAGCCACATCTACCAGCTCACCACATTCTCTGAAAACCTGAGTCACGTCAAGACAGGGTGGATCCTGACTTTCATTCTACTTGAAGTGACTGCCAGGCCAAAACAAGACAACTTGTCCTAGCCATGCATTAAAACTGCTCTCCTGAGTGGAAAAGAACTCTGTTTTATTATTGCAAGCTGTGCAAGACCCATCCCACACTGTTTCAGGGCTACGCATGGGGAAGGAATTCTTCTTTGGCAGGCGCAAGGTTTTCAAGCACCAGGAAAGACAAGTCTTGCCCATGTGCCATAAATGGAAAGGGCTGTCAAGAGCAGGACAGAGGGAAAGCCCTATGCATGTGAAGTGTCTCAGGCTCTGTCCACAGCACCTTCCCTTAAGCTGACCAGGTAGCAAATGACATGAAACAAAATAAAACAGTCTACTCAAAGGCTGAGCTGAGCTGGTACATGATAGGTCTTTATGCCTGGCTCCCGTGCCTTTGGATGGGCATGTAAAGGTGGACCTAACATCCATGCAACTCTATGAAAGGCTGCCTTGTCTGGAGAGTTGGTTTCTGGCAGGACCTCAAGCCAAGTGCCCATGCCAAAAGGAAATGAACTTTTATGCCCATGGTGTACCATCCTGAAAATCTAAACAAGGCTGTTAAGTGAACGGGAGCTCAAGCGAGAGGTGGGGGGAAGGAAATGCAAGTGCACATTATGCCCAAAGGACAACAACAAAGGAGCCTTTAAAGCTCACTATGCCACCTTCTAAAATAAAATCAGCATCACATTCCCAGAGGGAGAGACAAGAGTGAGTGCAGAAGTTGGAGACCTGTGAGAGCCTCCTCGGCTCCTGACTGACAGCGACAGCAGGGATCCACTTGCATACAAACACACATGCACATACATACACTCACTCCAGCCCTTGGCTTTTTAAAGCCTGGGTGCCTTTTCCTCCCCCTTGCCTTTCTGGAAAGGGGAAATCTATTAGCAGTGGCAAAGAGGAGGAGGAGGAAGAGAGATCTCACAAACAAGTCACTGTATTTAATGCTCCGTTTCATGAATCCGCCACGGGTTGACGGGGCAAAGGAATGGGAGGTAGACCCTTTCATGCTCCTTGGTTCTCTAGGATACAAAACCATCTCCCTCAATGACCAGCTTGTAAGGCATCTCAGCATAAGCAAATCAAAGTTGAAGCATTTGGAAGGTGACAGTGGAAGAAGGGGGAGAAAGCCGTCGCTGCTGATCGCAAGGCACACTTGAGAGATTTCCACTCTCCTCCGGTGTCAAGAAAATGCAATTTGCATGCACACCCATACATGCAGGCAGGCGAGCGGACGGGTGGGCAAAGGGAGCTAATTCCTTATTGCTAGAAAGAAAGCACATATCGGTTTCTGATCATGAGAGGGAATCTCCTCCACCTTAAATAATGCCCGGTGTTTTTCCAGCTCGCATACAATCTCAGGGAAATATATATATCTGTGTATGCATTTATCTATCTCAATCGCAGCTTCTCTCTGTGTTCTCTTCTGTGCATTTGGCAATTTGTAAGTGCCTGCTTTCCCTGAGACTGTATACACTCACAGACAGACAGACAGACACACACACACACTTCAGAACCAGATTAATGAGTCCAAATTCCTTACCTGGGACAGGAGAAAAGCCAAGGTAAGTTGCGCGTTGTGCAGCATTTTGCTCGCCTAAAAGATACCAGAGGCTTTTTCATTCATGCACTCAGCTGCACTGAGCATATTTTCACTGTGGAACAGCCTTTGAGGAGAGGGAGGGAGGGGGAGAGAGAGAGAGAGAACGAGACTGCCTTGAGAGCCAGCCAACTTCCCAAATAGAGCAGCAGCAGCATCACCGCCAAAGCATTGGATAAAGGCTGATGACCAGAACCAATAGCTTTACAAGGATGATTTCTTCACAAATCATCCCCGGGTTTTTCCCCCCTTTGCACCGCACATCTTGGGCACGCACCCTGCTGCACCAGGCACGTTTTGGGATTGGCTTAAGGAGGCAGGTGGGCAGTATTCCCTCCGCCAAGAGGAACCCATTTGCGCAAAGGGGGAATCAAGCGCCCAAAGACAGACCCGCTTTCTTTATTATGATGGGCACCAAGGGGGGTCAATTTCCAGTCATTCAGAACCACAGCCAGCCTGGCCTTCAGTGGCTTCCTCACCTTCAGACGACCAGTGGGTCGGGCTTCTTCCAGGGCCACCAGAAGTTTCAATTATGTTCCAACCTTCCCCCCACTTCACAAATTGCAAGGAGGACAGATCAATTCCACTTGATGAAAAAATCCATCACAGGGCAGTAGATTTTATTAAGTGCTTAGGTTACAGGGGGACTTTGGGTTCCAAATTCACTGAGCGCAAATCTAGAGCTAGAGGCAGTCTAACTCTGTGGACTTTGGCTACAGAAACTTTTCTCAGTCAGTTGCAAAGGCATACAGTGATTGTGACATTAAGTAACAGTATTAACAATGTTGGACCAAACTCTGAAAGAGGGAAGAGCCAAATCTATCAGCTTTGACTCAATTGTATTGTACACCACCGTGGACTATGTGGTGAGAAAGGCAGGTAAATAAAATAAAATATATTGCAGTTGGCTTTCTGTATCTATTGATTATGTCTCCATAGATTAAACCATCCGCAAGCTAGAATTATTTTTTAAATCAAAAATGCAAACCTTTTGATTATGCAATTTTATGTTATAGGACTTGAGCATCAATGGTACCCATAGGTAATCCTGGAACCAAACCACAATAAATACAAAGGGTCTTCTATAGGTAGATTGGTAGATAGATTGATAGATAGCTCCACCCACAAATCGTATGGATTAGTAGAAATTCATAATACAAATGAATTAAATATTCTTACAAATCCTTTCTTCCAGGACTAGTACCTTTCTCAATATCTCCCAATAGGATAGCCAGTGTCTGCTTCAGGAGGTGATGGACGCTGTCACCCAAAATACCTTGAGGAAGATCACTTGCAAAAGGAGACTAGCTGACATAATACGGTTTTTTCATGTACTGGAGCAAGCAGGGTCTCTTTCACACTACATAGTTAATACACTTCAATACCACTTGAATTTTCATGAGCTCCATTCTATGGAATCCAAGGATTTGCAGCTTGATAGGGTATTATTATTATTATTAATATTATTTATACTTCATCTCTCCTGAAGGGTTCCTAGCGGTCTCTAGCAGAAGGTTCTGGCACTTCTTCAAAGTACAAATCCCAGGATTCCATAGGATAGATCCATGGCAGTTAAAGTGGAATCAAAGCCTTAAAAGTCTGAGGCAGAGATAGAAATACTTTTCAGAAATAAAAGCAAATTTGCCATCTGGAAATCCTAGAAAGATGAACCTTGCATAGGTGAAAACCATTATAACTCTGGCCAGGCATGTAGCCGGGGGGGGGGGGGGGGGGCTTGTGGGGCTTCAGCCCCCATTCTCATACTGGTCTTACTGGTACATTACTTAAACTGTTATGGTACTGGTACATTACTTACTGGTACATTACTTAAACTGTTATGTTTATTCATATCTTGATCTGATCACCATACTCAATATATCCCATATGCATGGGGGTATTGGGGTAACGATACAAAAGGTTTGCTAGGGTAGACCCTCTTTCACTCAGACTCAGCCCCCCCCCTCCCGAATCAAACTCAGCTCCCCCCGAAACAAAATCCTGGCTATGGGCCTGGCTCTGGCTTTATTCTATGGGGAAAGAACATTTGGGTTTTTCTGCACAGAAAATATTTCTCTGCACAGAAAATATTTCTCTGCAAGAAACGCATTTTCTGCACATACAATTGTGTTTTCTCTGTGGGTGGATGCATTCTCTCTTTTTTTGGTGCCAAATAAGTCTATATATATATATATATATATATATATATATATATATATATAATCTTTATTCATTTTTTTAATACATATAATTAAAAGAAATCACTATAGTTAAAAGTAAGATAATGTAAGCAGAACAGGTCAGAGATTAGAGATTTAGAAAAGTCGAGTAGGGGGTATGGGGACTGGGATAGGGAAGATGGGGTTTGGATAGGGGGTGTAGGTATGGAGGTGAGAAGTCGGAAAGGAAAAGTGCAGAAGTGTTCTAAAAAGTATGAGACAAAGAGCGAGGTTTCCCTCTTCCTTCAGTCTGTCTTCCTGGTGTCTTTGATGGGGATTTTCCTTTTCATTCCTTCCTTCTCCGTCTTCTCTTTCTCTTCTTTTATTTCTCCCTTGGACTGTGGAATTTTCTTTCCTCCCGACTTAGGTTCTAGGTCATTTCTGTTTGAAGTATTCTTCTATCATTGTCCAGTCCATTTCATTTTCTATTTGTCCTTTATGTTTCTGAATTAAATAGCTTAGTCTGTCCATATTTTTCACTTCCATAAGTTTTATTTCCCATTCTTCCACCTCGGGTATCTCTTCCTTTCTCCAATATCTAGCGTAGCATATTCTCGCTGCTGTTGCCGCCAGGAATATAAGTTTATCCATATTTTGGTCTGTTTTCTCATCAGTAATTCCCAATAGGAATATTTCTGGGGATAGTGGTATTTTTGTCTTCAGTATACTTTGTAATTTTTCCTGAATTCCTTTCCAATATATTTTGGCTTTTTTCAATGCCACCACATATGATAATGGGTGCCCTCTGTCTCTCCACATTTCTAACATGTTGTGTTTAAATTTTTGTAGAATTTCCCCAATTTCTGGGCCGTTAAGTGTCACCTTTAGAATAACTTAATACAGTTTTCTTTTAAGTCATATGCTTTTGTGTATTTAAGTTTTTTTGTCCAAATAGTTTCCCACTCTGCCAAACTTATTGATCTCCCTATATTTCTGGCCCATTTTATCATGCAGTCCTTTATTCTTTCCTCCTCCGTGCTCCATTCTAACAGTTTTTTTATATATCACTGATATTGTTTTTTTTCTAGTTCTTAATATTTTATCCCAGATATTCTTCTCTTGCATAAATCCAGTTTTTTTGTCCATCATAAAATATTCTTTAAGTTGTCTATATTGTAGCCAAGTCACATTTGGGTATAGTCTTTTTACGTCGTCTTGGGTTTTTAAATATATCTCTTGTCCACTTTTTCCTGTAATTTCTTTATAACAGGGCCATTTTATCCACCCCAGCTCTCTTCTCTGGCAGGCTTCTAAGGGGGAGACCCATAGTGGTGTTTTATTGTATATTCTCTCTTTGTACTTCTCCCATGTTTTTATAATCGCCACTCTGATGAAATGATTTCCGAAGCCTTTTTCTATGTTTCTTTTTCCATACCAGGTGTATGCATGCCAGCCCTTTCTCAGGTCGAACCCTTCCAGATTCAACTGCTTTTCGTTCTTTAATCTTATCCAATCAAGCACCCAGGTTAATGCACACGCTTCTGAATATAGCCCTAAGTCCAGCATTGCTAGTCCCCCTCTATTCTTTTCGTCTGTTGTGTTCTTGAAATTTATTCTGGCCTTCTTGTTTTGCCAAATGAATCTTTTTATATCTTTATTCCATTGGTTTATTCCTTTCTGGTTCCTTATAATTGGGAGGTTTTGAAATAAAAATAACATCTTCGGTAAAACGTTCATTTTTATGCATGCTATCCTGCCCAATATTGATAACTTTAAGTTTTTCCATTTCTCTAAATCTCTCCTTATTTTGTTCCATTTCGTTATATAGTTATTTTGAAGAAGTTGTGAATTTTTTGGTGTTATGACAATTCCCAGGTATTTTATTTTTGATGTCAATTTAATATTCCAGTTTTTTTATTATAGCTGTTTTTTTCTTCGGTATATTCTTTATTATTGCTTCTGTTTTTTCCATATTCAGTTTAAAGCCCACTACGTTTCCAAATTTCTCTATTGTTCCAAGTCTGTGGGTGGATGCATTCTCTTTTTTTTTTTTGGTGTCAAATAAGTCTTGAACTGCAATTGTCTTCAAACACTGCAGTTTTGAAAGACTTTCTCACAGTGATAAGAAAAATGGTAGAATGATTCATTCTGGATGGCGAGAATGACTTTTATGAAGATTTAGATCCCTGCTGTGTAGTTGAAAGAGATTCAGGGAGGCCGTTGACTTTCCTCAGAAGAAAGAGCTACAAGGAATTTCTGTTCAGGTATCTAGAACATACCCTAAAGGCATCACATCTCCACTCATCTTGGGGGATCTTGGAAGATTGCCAATGAATATTAGGAACTGTGGGCTCTATTTCAGAAAAATGCACGTGGGCACTATAAGTTGACCTGAAAGCATATATATCGGAAGCTAGTTACAGGGAGTGGTCAATCCCGCTGTTCAAAGAGCTCAATTGGATGCAAGTAAGTTTCCGGTCCCAATTCAAGGAGCATGTTATCACCTACAAAGCCATAAGCAGTTCAGGACCTGCCTATCTTCGCAATCGCATCTTCCCCTATGAACAAACACGAGCCCTGAGATCATCCAGGGAGGCTCTTCTCTCAGTCCCACCTCCGTCTCAAGCACGGTTGGTGGGGACGAGGGAGAGGGACCTCTTGGTGGTGGCCCACCGGCTCTGGAACTCTCTACCTAGGGAGATCAGACTGGCACCTACTCTGGCCATTTTCTGCAAGGACTTAAAAACTTGGATGTTCCACTGTGCCTTTGACTAGGCAGTTCACCAGAGAATTGGTCTGAACTTCTGCCCTTTAGTTTGGACCTCTTTCTTATAATCTTTAATACTACTTTAATAGCTAAGGGCATTACTCTCCCAGCCCGGCCTTATTGAATTTTGCACCTTCCCTTGGCTCTATTTAGGAACCACTGCACTTATTCTGAGCCCTCCAAACTCAGCATTTATTATTGTTCAGCCATTATATTGTTTTTATGATGTTTGCTTTGTGATTATGATGTGTTGTTGTGATTATGTCATGTGTTGTTGTTGATTTTATTTTGTTGTGCTTGTTCTAATCTGTATTTCTCGGGCTTGTCCCTTTGTAAGCTGCCCCAAGTCCCTTCAGGGAGATGGAGGTGAGGTATAAAAATAAAGCTATTATATCATTATTATTATTAATAATAATAATAATAATAATAATATACATATTTAGAACAATGAAAGACTTCTTGGTTTTGAACTTGCTTTCTGTGAATGCTTACATCCCTCAATCAACAGCAGTCTTTATTTATTTATTTAAAACATGTATATCCCGCCCTTCTCACCCCGGACACAGCATATATACAGCAAACATTCAATGCCAGGACACCAATTCACATAAAATACATAAACATTCAAAAACATTTATCAAAATATTAAAATACACCATTTAAAACCGTCCTAGCCATCCACATCAAATCCAATTGGCGCTCCAACACCGCGCAGGGGAACTCAATTGCCATTCTTAAATATCTTAAGTCAAGAGGGGGCCACTTCACATCGGCAGTGCTCAAGCTGTTTGAAGCCAAGTCATTAGACCAACTCTTGTATGGTGCTCAGCTGGGCACCTTCCCCAGTTTTTCCCCATTAGAGCTGGTTCAGTCAAAGTTTCTGAGATTGGTCTTGCAGGTCCCTAAATGCGTTTCTAATGCCACCCTGCGACTAGAGACGGGTTTTATGAGAGTGGAGGCCAGGGTGTGGGTGGCCATACTCAACCTCTGGCTCAGACTATCCCGTGCACCCCTTGGTCTTGCCCCACTAACCATGGAGGATGACTTCCAATCCACATGGAAGCAGGCGGTAACATCAAAAATCTCCTCATTGGGATTTTCTTCAGGTCTACTACTCACTATGGCTTACAATCAAGCCAAAGCACTTATTAAACAACGTATCACAGACACAGAGCGACAACTAGATCTGGCCTCAGTTCCAACCTTCCTTATCAATGAAGACAGCAGACATTCATTTAAAGAGGAAAGGCAGCCTTTTTGGCTTTGTTTCGCTTCCTTGCGTTGAACATAAAACTGACTTTGGGAGACTTCTGAGGTTTACAAAATGCAAGCAATAAGTACTGGGTGAATTTTGATCCTTAAGTTTTTGGTGCGGACCATGCCCATGTGTCGGATACTGCATTGGTAGTACAAATTTAACAAATTTGATACGACTTATGAGGACTAACAAAGAAATTGAACATCCCTACTTGTTATACATGAGAATATATAGTGTTCTTTCACTATTTCACAGTTCGCTTACTGCGGGCTCGCTTTCATGTTTTTTTTCCCCCCCCCCCCCCGGGAGCTGTGGAGGGAAGGAGGAGGAAGAGGAGGGGGGGGACAAGCACTGGGCCTTTCCCTGGGGCTTGTCTCCAGGTTCATTGGCGGTGGCCTCCTCCTCTTTGCTGCCTACGCTGCTCCCTGCTCCTTCCTCAGAGGCCTCAGCCCAGCCTGGCAGCACCATCAACTGTGCCCAAAGGGCCTCCCAGGCCCGGAGCAGCAGAGGTGGCGAGGAGGAGGAGGAGGCTACCAATCTTACTGCAGCTGCATTGGTTACCAATTGAGCACCGGATCACTTTCAAAGTGATGGTACTCACCTTTAAGGCCTTGCATGGTCTGGGGCCGATGTACCTGAGGGACCGCCTCACCCCCTACCAACCCCAGAGATCACTCCGTTCTGAGGACCAAGATCTATTGGAAATTCCCAGTGTCAAGACCTTGCGTCTAACAGCAACCAGACGCAGAGCCTTTACAGCAGTGGCACCATCACTCTGGAATACTCTGCCACCTGAAGTCCGTGCCTTGCGGGACTTATCAGCTTTCCGCAGGGCATGTAAGACATATCTGTTTCGACGGGCCTTTGATCTCTGATATTGCTGTTTTTAAATTGTTTTAAATTGTTTTTAAATTGTGTTCGATTTTAGCCTGTTCTTGTAAGCTGCTCCGAGCCCCAGGGGAGTGGCGGCATATAAGTTTGAATAATAAATAAATACTTCTTGGATTTTCACTAATCATGGGTGGTCCTGGAATGGAACACCCGTGGTAAGCGAGGGAACACCGTAAAATACACAAAAGTATGGATTATTTTCCTACTACCACTGCCATTGGAAGAAAGCCACCTAGAAATGGATATAAGGAAGGTTTCTCACAACAATCCAGACCAAACAGAACAGCAGGGTGCAAAAAATAGGTCCAGAAGAATGCAGCATCATCTGTATTTGCAGAGTTAGGACAACTGCTGGACTTCTGCAGCATCTCTGTTACTTCAAAGCGGCTGAGGATGAGCAAAGCCTTGGCAAAGCAGGTGCCTCGGGCAGAATCCGTTGATCCCTTCCCGGGACTGGAAATTGCTACAACATATCACTCACAGGGCAAGGTACCTGGAAGAAACTTAATTTAATGGACACAACATTTTATCCTCAGAGGCTCTTCTGATTAATTATGCTTTCCTCAGCAATCAGTTTTCACAAATACCTAGAAATTATCAACTACATGTGGAGAAAAATTAAGTAATTTTCTAATGTCATAACATTCCCGAGGACTTGAAGGGGGGAATAATCTTTATCTAATAAAGAAATGGGCATCTGAAGTGGAAAAGAGAGGCCGTCAGTTACAACAACGAGGCACCGCATATGACTTGGGGAATTAATAGAAGGACAACTATTATTGCGGGAAATGGAAGAGGAAATGGCTATCAAAATGATCCAAAAGAAATACTTTCCCATTAAATTTATCACCAAAAGCAGAACTTGGGAGTTTTACTTTTGGGGAGCCTATAATCCTCAGGTTTAAACTGAAAAGCTAATCCTTTGAATCGGTTTCCAAATGGTAAGTAAAACGTATTCAAAATTCTTTCCACCATAGAAACAGGAGTTTGGAGCTGTTGGGGTCAGTTTCTGGCTCCTGAAGTTCATAAACAGAGTATTGGAGCAGAAGAAGAGAAGACTGCATACATATCTATTTCATAGAGTCCCCTCTCAACCAATATTCTCAGATCCGCTAAAAGTTGGAAGATGTATCAATCGCTTGGATTTAACATTATTATATCTCCAAGTATACTAGATGTCATTTCTGTAGCCCAAAGAGCAATAACACACTTTGAGGAATGATTTGTGTCCCCAAAGGACTTGTATCATACAATTATGACTATTGCCTATTAGATTGCACCAGGAGTCCTCAAATTAAGGCCCGAGGGACGGATATGGCCCTCCAAGGTCATTTACCCGGCCCTTGCTCAGGGTCAACCTAAGTCTGAAATGACTCGAAAGCACACAACAACAATCCTAACTCATCTGCTAAAAGCAGGCCCACACTTCCTATTGAAATACTAATAAATTTGTATTGGTTAAAATTGCTCTTCATTTTAATTTTTGTATTGTTTTTAAGAGATTTTTGCACTACAAATAAGATATGTGCAGTATGCATAGGAATTCATTCATGTTTTTGTTTTTCAAATATAATCCGGCCCTCCAACAGTTTGAGGGACTGTGACCTGGCCCTCTGTCCAAAACGTTTGAGGACCCCTGGATTACAAGGTCCAACAGGGCCGAACGGGGCATAGGGTTACAGCCTGTGTTGGATGGGGTCGCACTCCCCCTGAAGACGCAGGTTCGCAGCTTGGGTGTGACCCTGGACTCATAGCTGAGCCTGGAACCCCAGGTTTCGGCGGTGACCAGGGGAGCATTTGCACAGCTAAAGCTTGTGCGCCAGCTGCGCCCGTACCTTGGGAAGTCTGACTTGGCCACGGTAGTCCACGCTCTGGTTACATCCCGTTTAGACTACTGCAACGCTCTCTACGTGGGGATGCCTTTGAAGACGGCTCGGAAGCTCCAATTAGTCCAACCTCGGCAGCCATGATTCTAACAGGAGCGGAGTGCAGGGAGCATACAACCCCCCTGTTGCGCCAACTCCACTGGCTACCGATTTGCTACCGGGCTCAATTCAAAGTGCTGGCGTTGGCCTTTAAAGCCCTAAACGGTTCCGGCCCAAGCTACCTATCCGACCGCATCTCTGCCTATGAACCCACCAGGACTTTGAGATCTTCCAGGGAGGCCCTGCTCTCGATCCTGCCTGCTTCTCAAGCACGGCTGGCGGGGACGAGAGATAGGGCCTTCTCGGTGGTGGCTCCTCGGCTGTGGAACGCCCTTCCTACGGACATTAGACTAGCACCATCTCTAATGGTATTCCGCAGGAAAAGTGAAGACCTGGCTGTTTGAGCAGGCGTTCGAATAATTAGTGCAATGATTGGTTAATGAACATTGGAACGGAATAATGGATGACGAATCTGGATCATGCTTTTGATGATGAGACGATAGTGAATAGTGAATGGTTATTGTAGTAATTGTTTATTAATTATGTAATATGTTAGGTTGTTAACTGTTTTTACACTGTAGCATTGAATTTTTGCTGTTCTTATTTGTTGTGAACTGCTGTGAGTCACCTTCGGGCTGAGAACAGTGGTATATAAGTAAAGTAAATAAATAAAATAAATAAATAAGAAGATTAAAAATGTAGTAGGATTAACCTAAATCAAAGCCACCCATTGCAGAAGCAGAAAGCTTGTCCCATCCATTTCCATCCCTCTCGGCCTGACACTCAGAGTTGGTTTGTTAATAATTCCCTCCTCTGAAATATAGTCTACAACATCTGATATTTGTTGGTGGTCTCCCTCCCATCCCAGTATGAACAAAGGTTGATCCTGCTTAGCTTCCAAGATCAGACGGGATCTGGTGCTTTTGGGATATTTAGGTGGCACCATATTATGCATATCACCTTTCCAGTAATAATAATGAAGTCACTGGAGCTTGCTGTCATGCAAAGAGGAGTGCAGTCAATTGCTAGACTCAGCTGGCAAATAAATCTTATTTTGTTCTTCAGTTTGAAATAAATGTTTTCCAAGGGGAGAAGCAACAACAAGGCGGGAACCTCAGAAATACTCCAATTTTCTTTGATGAGCCTCTTTGAATTGACAAAAGAGAGAAAAGGAGAAGTGAAATATAGATGTCATTGAAAGTAGGCTTCATTCAGATGTATAGGAGCCCCCGGTGGAGCAGTGGGTTAAACCCCTGTGCCGGCAGGACTAAAGACCGACAGGTCACAGGTTCGAATCCGGGGAGAGCGCAGATGAGCTCCCTCTATCAGCTCCAGCTCTCCATGCAGGGACATGAGAGAAGCCTCCCACAAGGGTGGTAAAACATCAAAACATCCAGGCGTCCCCTGGGCAATGCCCTTGCAGACGGCCAATTCTCTCACACCAAAAGTGATTTGCAGTTTCTCAAGTCGCTCCTGACATGACAAAAAAAAATCACATGTATCAGTGATCCCACTCTAGTCTGGGCTTGTGTTGTGAAAACCTCTGATCTCCATTATTTTTAGAGCAAATTACACTATGTAACAAAATTTGATTTTTTTCTGTTCCTAATTTGAAAGTGTTGTTTCCTGTTTAATTGTGCAGTCCTTAACTTTGAAAGTAGTTGTTCTACTCTAGATACTTTGTTTTCGTGGCTGAAGAAAGTATTATTATTTCCTTCAGTCTAGGCACTTTGCTTGTAATTCTCCTTAATCAAAAGTAGCAGCCAATAATGAAAGGACCAAGATAAAGACATCTCTGGCCCAACCCCTGTTTGGATGTCAGCCAGCACACCAATGCCTTAAATTAAGAAATAGTGTTCTGAGATTTACAGAGACACTCACTGGAACAGCTCAGCAAGCAAGAGTCCAAAAGTGGCAGGCTAAAACCCGGAATCTCATGGCTTAGACTGGATGAGAGACTCCCTCCTGGGCACACAGAAGACTGGGTGACTTGAAAGGTGCTGAACAGACTGCGTTCTGGCACCACAAGATGCAGAGCCAACCTTCAGAAATGGGGCCACAAAGTGGACTCCACGACATGCAAGTGCAAAGAAGGGCAAACCACAGACCACTGACTGCAATGCAGCCTGAGCCCTGCCACATGCACAATGGAAGAACTTCTTATAGCCACACTATAGCCACTCCAAGTGGCTAGCTACTGGTCAAAGGACATATAGCATAATGCCAAGTTTTTAAACTTTGTGGTTTTTTTAAAATACATTACACCCATACCCTTGTTTCGCTACTGATACAATAAATAAATAGCACTGATCCATGGCAGTTCAATTGGCATCAAAATGCATTGATGTGTAGATGCACCCTATGGCAGGCATTGCACCAAGGAGGAAACCCTCAACGGCAAGTCTGCTGTTTGCTTAGGACAGTGTTTCTCAAACTACGCTCCTCCAGGCGTTTTGTTCTTCAGCTCCCAGGAACCCCAGCCAGTTTACCAGCTGCTAGGAATTGTGGAAGCTGAAGTCCAAAACATCTGGAGAAGCTCAGTTTGATAAACTGGCTTAGGAGATCACAAAAATTGTGTAAGAGCTGGACGCAGAGGCGGTCCTAGATAATTTTCAATGGTAAGCAAACAGTATTTTGGCGCCCCCCACCAATCACTGATATATATTTTCTGTTCGCCGTGGGAGTTCTGTGTGCCATATTTGGTTCAATTCCATCATTGGTGGAGTTCAGAATGCTCTTTGATTGTATGTGAACTATACATCCCAGTAACTACAACTCGCATATGTCAAGGTCTATTTCCCCCCAAGAGCGCCTCAAGAGCGCCTCTGGGCAAAATCAACTATATTGCAAATGCTTATTTTGCGTAATGGGTTGAGCCGCCCCTGGCTGGATGGGCTCCAAAACCACCACTTTCCAAATTATCTCTGCTGCGGGCTGGGATCTCAAGCATTAAACTGTTGAGTTATGGAGCCCTGAGCCAAATAAATCCAGGAGAGTCCAGTGGCCAATGGAGAGACCCATCCCCTCCTCCTCATCATGTTTACAGAGTCAGATCAATTTTTGCAAAAAAAACCCAAACTTGTTATGCTGCTAGTACTTTCTCAGCATGCTAGTTTTATTCTAGTATTCCTGATGCTAGTTAGGGAAGATGGCGTCCTTCTCTGTGAAATAATTAGAGAATCCTTAGAAAGGCTCCAATGAGAGGAATCGTCTCCCCCTGTCCCTAGGTCTATGAAGACAAAATAACATGCCTTCAGGGTCAGGCTGGGAAGTCATTTTGGTCAAGTCATGATTCGTCCTGAAATATCTATTTCACACCTCCTGAGATTTGTTGTGAGACAAAGCACACCTTCAGCTGGAAATTCGCACATTTGTAAGTGCGTTGAAGGGAGGAAATGGCATCAAACCATGTTGACATTGCTACAAATGAGAATAGCTAAAAATGTAGACTTGGAAAATGTGTCCAAGCATGCTTTAGTCGCTGAGGAAATGTGACATTAGGAAAACAGCATAAATGAATACAGGCATTGGGGAAAACATGTATGAAGTCTCATGTAGATGGATAACAAATACATTAGTATTACTATAATGGTTATTGTTATTATTGTTATTGAGAAATGAGACCCACCATCAATAATAATTATACAATATATATATACATGAATTGGGTTTTTCTCCTTGCCTGAAAAGCAACTTTTCATGAATTTCATTGGAATATTGCTTCACCACACCTTGGACTGCAAGGAACAATGAACCCAAATCACCATAATCATCACCTCCACATCCCTAACCCAAGATGCTCAACACCTTCTTTTGTCCTCTTCCTGGGAACCCATTCAGGCTGACACTCATTGCTATCCACTGCTACACCAGTATAGACTATTGTCCTATGATCTCTGGTACCCCTAAGGCAGTGGTTCTCGGCCTTCCTAATGCTGCGACCCCTTAATGCAGTTCCTCATGTTGTGGTGACCCCCAACCACAACGTTATTTTTGTTGCGACTTCACAACTGTCATTTTGCTGTTGTTGTGAATCATAATGTAAATATCTGACAGGCAGGATGTATTTTCATTCACTGGACCAAATTTAGCACAAATACCCAATACGCCCACATTTGAATACTGGTGAGGTTGGGCAGGGGGCACTGATTTTGTCATTTGGGAGTTGTAGTTGCTGGGATTTATAGTTCATTTAACTCCCATGACCAACGGAAATACTGGAAGAGTTTGGTGGGCATTGACCTTGAGTTTTGGAGTTGTAGTTCACCTACATCCAGAGACTCAAGCTAGGATGGATCTGGACCAAACTTGGCATGAATTCTCAATATGCCCAAATCTGAACACTGGTGGAGTTTGGGGAAAATAGACCTTGACATTTGGGAGTTGTACTTGCTGGGATTTATAGTTCGTCTGCAATCAAAGAGCATTCTGAAGCCCACCAATGAGACAATTTGGTCAAACAGAACCCCCATGAGCAACAGAATATACTGTGTTTTCTGATGGTCTTTGGTGACCCCTTTGACACCCCCTCGCGACCCCCCCCCGGGGTCCCGACCCCCAGGTTGAGAAATATTGCCCTAAGGTGAATCTCTCACAGGGTTCTCTTGGCAAGGTCTCCGGAATCATTGACCCACACTCAAGCCAGGCTGTCTTACTTTTATTGGTGTCTTTTTATTTTATTTTTGTAAGAGATCTTAAGTTTCCATTTGTGCAGAAAGGGTTGGATATGATGTACTATTAGTAGCAATAAATAAGTATTAATGCTAATAATGCTAATAATATTATTGTTGTTGTTAAATGAATTAATTGATGATTTTATATAATGTTTTAAAATAATTTTACTGTCTTAATTGTAATTTTTATGGTGTATATGTTGTTAGCATCATCTGATCCTTATGTGAGGCCACCCTGAGTCCCCCTTGTGGGGAGAAAGGTGGGATAGAAATGTATGAAATAAATAAATAAGTAACCAGCTTGCAAACAGCACAGCAGTGATTGTAACACAAGAACTGGGGATACAACAACTGAAACCTGCAAGAAAAATGATTGGAAAACAAAAATGGAAAATAAGGCTGGAGTTAAAAATCAAGAGCCTACGATAAGATGCAAGCAATCTAAAGGACACGAAAGAGCAAAAACTGAAGAATGTCAAAATAAAGAATTAGCTGATTAAAAAATATTGGCTGAACACAAGAAAAATCAAAGAAGCTCTTGAAATTGTGAAACAACAAATCACAGCAACAGCCAGAAAAATTGAGCGATATTAAGCTAGAATCATCCAATACAAACAAAATCAACTCTTCCAATCTGATCAGAGTCTGAATCAGCAGGTGGCTGTGAAAAATGAAAAACCAGAAAAAAAAACAGCTACAAATACATTCTGGAAAGATCTGTGGGAAACAGAAAAAGGTTACAACAAAAAAGCAGAGTGGCTAAAATACTTTGAAAATAAATTTCCAGAGAACAAAATGAGAACCTTGGAAATAACAACAGAAATTATCACTGAAAGAGGAAAGTTCACTGCTGGAATTGTGAACTGGACACAAGCAGAGTTGGATGCTCTGGACAGAAAAACAAGAAAACAGATGACAATCCACTATTCATTACACCTGTGTAGTGATGTTGACAGACTTTACCTGCCCAGAAAATCAGGAGGCAGAGGGCTTTTGCAAGTGAAACAATCGGTAGAAGAAAAGAAACATGCACTGGCAGATTATGTGAAAGGCAGTCAAGAACCAACATTGAGAGAACTCAATAGCAGTAAACTGCTTAAAGTACAAAAGACAAAGAGCGAATACCGTAAAAACACAATCCAGAGCAGGAGAGAAAACTGGCAAAAGAAAACTCTCCATGGACAATTCCTGGGGGAAAATGAGAGCAAAATTGACAAAGAAAAAACATGGCTGTGGCTCACAAATAGAACTTTGTAAAAGGAGTTAGAGGGCCTGATTCTGGCAGCCCAAGAACAAGTCATTAGAACAAATGCCATCAAAGCCAGAATTGAAAAGTCGACGACAGATCCCAAGTGTAGACTCTGCAAGGAAGCAGATGAAACAATAGATCACATCCTCAGCTGCTGCAAGAAGATTGCACAGACAGACTACAAGCAGAGGCATAACACCAGTTGCTCAGATTATTCATTGGAACTTGTGCCACAAATACCATCTGCCTGTGACAAAGAACTGGTGGGATCACAAGCCGGAAAAAGTTACAGAAAATGAACACGTCAAACTCCTCTGGGACTTCCAAATTCAGACAGACAGAGTTTTGGAGCACAAGACTCCTGACCTCACAATCGTGTTAAAAAACAAAGTATGGATCGTCGATATGAGGATTCAAAGATCAAACTGCAAAGACTCTGGCACAAGCCACTCAAGGTAGTCCCAGTGGTGATCGGCACACTGGTTGCAGTGCTTAAAGACCTTGGCCTGCACTTAAACACAATCGGCGCTGACAAAATTGCCATCTGCCAGCTGCAGAAGGCTACCTTACTGGGATCTGCACACATTATTTGCCGATACATCACACAGTCCTAGACACTTGAGAAGTGTCTGACATGTGATCCAATGCAACAGCCAGCAGAGTACTTGAAATAATAATAATACCAGGTCCTACGATAGAGCATGGCCGCGGCTCAGCAAGAGATTGATTGGGAATGACAGAACAGAAGTATCGATTCCCCCAGAAACAGAATTTAAGACAATATTAATCACGTTTGATCACGGAGGCCTCCTTGCCTCGCAAATAAGCGCAACAAAATCAGGTTATAGCTATCAAATGAAAAGTAAAATGGATCAGCGAGTCTGAGACGGCGTAGTGAAAACCGCATCAGCAATGCAAGCTCAGCCCTGAAGGAGCAAAGCGGCTCAGAGTGAAGTCTGAGAAAGCCAGAAATGGAAGTCAAAGCCAGAGCAGCACAACACACCCACAAACCCTGCCCAGGAATTGGAATGAGAGCCATCATTCAGTAGTGATTTGGTAAGTGAGAAGGTCTAGATGCAGATTGCCACACAACTTCAGAACTCCCAGGTGACCTCCCAATGGTCCAAATCCTTTTGATCCAGACAATTTCACCCTATGTCTGGAAGCTCTGTCAAACTGGCTACGTGCTAGCAGACTGAAGGTGAACCCGGCGAAGACTGAGATTCTCTGGCATGGCCGCCCGGCAGGTCTGACTCCTCCATTACCCACCTTCGATGGTGCCACCCTATCTCCATCGACCACTGTTAAGAGCTTAGGTGTCATCCTGGATTCACAGCTGACAATGGAAGCTCAGGTCACTGCTGCCAGCAAACAGGCCTTTTTCCATCTACGACAAGTAAGGCAACTGGCACCCTACCTATCTGATGAGGCTCTGGCAACTGTCATCCATGCCACGGTCACGTCTAGGCTGGACTATTGCAACGCCCTGTATGTGGGCCTTCCGATGTCTACGACCCGAAAACTTCGTATTGTTCAGAATGCGGCAGCCAGGTTACTCACAAGAACGCCCATGAAATGCCATATAACACCAGTGCTGCAACATTTACATTGGCTTCCAACTGAGTACCGTGGCCTGTATAAGATGCTAGTTCTGACCTTTAAAACTCTTTACGGCCAGGGTCCATCGTACCTTAGGGACCGCCTCTCCTTCTCCCATCATCGGAGGTCGCAACGACCAGCCCAACGTGACTTACTCCATATACCGGGTCCTAGAGAAGTGCACTTGGAAAGGACCAGACGCAGGGCTTTTTCTATTTCTGCCCCTGCCTTGTGGAATTCCTTGCCGCCCTACATGAGAGCCATGCGTGACTTAGGGCCTTTTACTCTTGCACTTAAGACCTGGCTTTTTACTAGAGCATTCAATCTCTGTTGATTTTTAATTTTTGTATGTATGTATTTTATCTTTTATAATTTAGCTGTAAATCGCCTGGAGCATTCTTGGATGGAGGGCGATTAATAAGTTATTAAATGATGATGATGATATCTTACACAAATGCAACTTTGACACCACTGTAATTGCCATGCTCCATGCTATGCAATCACGGAAGTCATAGTTTTACAGGGTCTTTATCTTTCTTACAAAATATAGTGCTGATGCCTCACCAAACTATAAATACCCCGATTCTATGCACTGATTGTGAATTTGAGCAATTCATGCAATAAGAACATTCTATCTGGATCTTTGGGACAAACTAGAAGGAAGGTTTATCATAGAAATACAGATCATGATCTGGAAAGAACAACCAGAGCTGGGAGAGTGATGAGAAAGCAAAGAACACTAATAGAGGCACTGCATAAAGGGCGAGTAATGGGTTCACCATCCATTTTAGTCCATCCACCAAATACAAATGAATGCAAGTCAAGGAGCTGATTTTCACTGTGAATATCCAAGTTCACAGTCAATCAGAGAGTCTGGAAACAAATTGGGCAACAGTGGGGAACAGGTAACATCTACAAGACTAACTATCCTATCTCAAGGGTTTTTTCTAAACACAGAGCCTTGTACAGGCAAAAAGATGACAAACAAAAAGCTACCAACCAACTCCTGTCTTTTGACGGTGGTTGGTCACTTTCATGCCATTGAGATCGTGAATCCAGTCTAGCTATTAGGCATGGGCGATAAATTCAGAATTATATGGAAAATATGGTATGCACATACGAATTTCACTTTCAAGGCGGGTTTTGAACCATGCAGGAAAGGTGGGGAGGGGATTTAGAATTTGAACCACTTACCCGTTCCCAAGGCTACTTTAATTTTCACAACCATTAAGCAACCTTGGTAAAGCCAAAAATAATAATAAAGTAAAGCCAGGGAACTTTTAAAATCTCATTCTTTTGGTTGGCGCTGCCAGAAGGGAGGTGGGTGGGCATGGCCAATAACAGCCATCTTAACTGTAGTTTGTGAAGGCCAGACCCCCAATGATAGAGATTGCAAAAGGCCCTGCTGTTAAACTATATTTCCCACAATGCTCAACTGCTTATTAGTCAGAATGGCTGAAGGACCCAAAAATACTATAGCTGTCTGTAGCAGTCTGTCTAAATATAAAATAAACTGATTGAATCTACAAAGGTGTCTGGCAGCAAAGCAATAAGCAACTTTTGCATAGCCAAGAGGACATAAACTGCTTAAAAACCAATCCTTTTCCTTTGGTTTTATGGCCATGAGCAATGCACTGGGATAGCCAACCACAGCCAGCCAGCCCTTTACAGTCAGTCAGTCATGATAAAATAAAATGATTGATTGCATCTGCAAAAAGGAATAAACAGATAGATATATCTTGAGGGTCCCCTCCAACTCAGTAGAGGAAGCAAATAGATGTCAGGAGAGTTTGGATGGTACCTTTCTGCCCAGAAGAATGGAGTCAGTCTAGATGTCCCTTGATAGGGTCTGTACTATGATTTCTCTTCTCCACCAATTTAACACAGTTTGTGCCACACAAACAACATTTCTTGAGTAGAACAACTAATTTCAAAGTAAAGACCACCCAATGAAACAGTAAATAACACTTTCAAACCAGGATCAGATTTTCTTTATTATTAAAAATGTTTTTTAATAAAAACTTGGAAAATTTGCCAAAATCTTTTGATAAGTCAAAGGTTCTGAAATTTGGTGAGCTAACAGTAGTCCATGTGTTGTACTACTGTAGCCAATTTCATCAGGATAGCTCAAAAATGAGGGAGAGAGACGCCCCTCAAGTTTCCCCACTGACAGTAATGTTTTCTTTAATGTGCATGTGTGACCACCATTAACAAAGTACTTACAAAAATTCAGAAATTTCTAAAAGTTTTCAATTTTTTAGCCCCAAAATTCAGAAGTGACTTTAGAAATGAAGCGCCATTGCCCCCTACTTCTGAAGACAGTTTAGAACCATTTCTTTGCATCACCCATGCCGATTAATGAGAACTTTAAAGGAGTTTCTAAGATACTTAACCTGCTTTGGGAACAGGGTTTTATAACTTCTTTATAATTCCAGATTGAAACCCAGAACAGATACAGACAGACCATGCAATGAATGTGAAAACGACCAGCCTCCATAGCCAGTGTTAAAAGAAGTCATGTAGGCAGAGGAACGAGAGACCAGATTGCCAATATCCGCTGCATAATGGAGAAAGGCAGGGAGTTTCAGAAAAACATCTACTTCTGCTTCATTGACTATTCTAAAGCCTTTGACTGTGTGGATCATAATAAATTGTGGCAAGTTCTTGGTGGATGGGCATACCAAGCCACCTTGTCTCTCTCCTGAGGAATCTGTACAAGGACCAAGTAGCAACAGTCAGAACTGACCACGGAACAACAGACTGGTTCAAGATTGGGAAAGGCATACGGCAAGGATGCATACTCTCACCCAACCTTTTTAACTTGTATGCAGAACACATCATGCGATGTGCGGGGCTTGATGAATGCAAAGCTGGGGTGAAAATTGCTGGAAGAAACATTAACAACCTCAGATATGCAGATAACACCACTCTGATGGCCGAAAGCGAGGAGGAGCTGAGGAGCCTTCTAATCAAGGTGAAAGAAGAAAGCGCAAAAGCTGGGTTGCAGCTAAACATCAAAAAAACCAAGATTATGGCAACAAGAATGATTGACAACTGGAAAATAGAGGGAGAAAATGTGGAGGCCGTGACAGACTTTTTATTTCTAGGTGCAAAGATTACTGCAGATGCCAGGAAATCAGAAGACACTTACTTCTTGTGAGGAGAGCAATGTCCAATCTCGATAAAATAGTAAAGAGTAGAGACATCACACTGGCAACAAAGATCCGCCTAGTCAAAGCCATGGTATTCCCTGTAGTAACCTACGGATGTGAGAGCTGGACCTTAGGGAAGGCGAAGGAAGATCGGTGCGAAGGAAGATCGATGCTTTTGAACTGTGGTGTTGGAGGAAAGTTCTGAGAGTGCCTTGGACTGCGAGAAGATCCAACCAGTCCATCCTCCAGGAAATAAAGCCCGACTGCTCACTGGAGGGAAGGATACTAGAGACAAAGTTGAAGTACTTTGGCCACATCATGAGGAGACAGAAAGCCTAGAGAAGACAATTATGCTGGGGAAAGTGGAAGGCAAAAGGAAGAGGGGCCGACCAAGGGCAAGATGGATGGATGGCATCCTTGAAGTGACTGGACTGACCTTGAAGGAGCTGGGGGTGGTGACGGCCGACAGGAGCTCTGGCGTGGGCTGGTCCATGAGGTCACGAAGAGTCGGAGACGACTGAACGAATGAACAACACAAGGGCTTCATGCAGATTGCAGGCACGGCTTGCATTGCAAGGGATACTGTGTAATAGCCAGGAGAAATCACCAAGGAGCTGCTTGTCTCAACGGTGTGCTTTCATTACCAAGAGATAGGAAGAGCAGTCCAAACCCTGATGTTCCTCCAACTCTTTTCTGCTAGAGAGAAACCCTCTTATTTGAGCACGTTTGAGGGCCGCCTGACAGAGAGCTCCATTGCCCAATGAATGTCCGCAAAGGTTGCACATCAGTACTGTGGCCATTGTCTGAGGGTCACTGTCATGCCTTTTCCCTCGACTCCACAGGGATGTCATTAATACTTTTCTGCTGACCCTGAGTCCCTGGAGATTTCCACTGCTTTGTTTTCAATCCATGAAGTGGCGAGCTTGGCCTATTTTTTATAATGAGGCCCATCTCGAAAAATGACTGATCATGACACAAAATGTTAAGAAAAGAAAGCTGGTTTTAGGAGAGACCCTCACAAGAGTCCTCATCCCGTGAAGGGGGGGGGGAGCGCCACATTATTTTGGTGTTTAGCCCCTTTGCAATTAAAAGCAAATTGTATCATTGATCAGTACTCATCACGCAGTGTTGTTTCTTGCCCTTTCTCCTGAAATTATCAGTTTTCAGACATATCAGATGAATGAGTATGGTTAAGACAGACTCCATTTCTGCCTATCGGCCCTTCTGCTCTTCCTTCCAATGCTCCTACTCTAGAGCATTAAGGCAAACCCCATTTCATTCCATAGTCTCATCTACCCTCTCTCTTGATGGGTTTTTATGGATTGCTAAACTCTACTTTTTAAAAAGGGGAAGAAAAGTGAAAGGTTGGACTCAAGCGAAAGAGAAGGAAGGATCTCCTGAAGTCTCACAATTTCTACCAAATTAATTTAATTTAAAAATACCATACAAGGACCAGGCAGATGGACTTTGGGAGGTTGCTGGGGCATTGTTGCTTTGTAGGACACTGCCCATAGGGGCTCCCATTCCCCCGCATCACCAAATTGAGGCCATGTGGGGAAATCTGACAGATCCCATCCCATGTGTTTTCCATCATTTTCTCTTGCTTCACAACTTCCCTAATGAAGCATAACAGACACAAGGCGGAAGTCTTCCTGTGCTATGTGATGGTCTCCATTGTACTTCATCTCCTTAAGGTTTTTGAAGTGTTTAGAATAGGGAAATGCCGGGGGGGGGGGGCATGTGTGGGAGAATGTCCTTAAAGAGACAAGGGTGGTTTGCAAAGATGTCGAGATGTCTCCTATGAATATCAATTTGTTTGCTTTTTCCCTGTTTTAGAGGTCATTTCTTGGTTTGCTTTGACACAACAGATCTCCTCCTTTCTTTTCAAAATCACCAAAGCATGGAAGAGTCCTATTTTAAAAAACAACAACAGCGCTTTGGATTGCCAAGGGCTATTTATTGAATTCCTGCCCTAACATCCTCCCCACAATTGGGACCAAAACTGGATTGCACAACAAGGTTAAATCAGGTAGAGGGAAAACACTCAACCAATCATAACATTAAAACACAATTAAGGCCATTATAATATGAATGCATAATTGAATTAGAAGCATTTAAAGCTATCCCTGCTGATTCAAAGCCTCTTCTTCAGCAAGTGAAGAATTGAGTAAATATTATGTTAGATGTTACATTATGTTGAAAATGCTATTGAAAAGGCTAATAACCACTGAAAATGGAAATGACCAATCTAATGCTTTCTTACAGTGTTGGAGGTCTAGTATTAGATTTGCCCACCGCCTGTTGTATTGGACAATAAATCCAAGGGTATTGAAGGAACTCGCAGAAGTCGTTCCAGAACCACTGGCAGTAATCTTTGAGAATTCTTGGAGAACGGGAGAAGTCGCAGCAGAAAACTGGAGGAGGGAAAAGGTTGCCCTGATCTTCAAGAAGGGAGAAAACAGGACCCAAACCATTACCATTCAGTCAACCTGACATCAACTCCAGGAAATATTCTAGAGCAGATCACGAAGAAGGCAGCCAGCAATCACTTTGAAAGGAATGCTGTGATCACTAAAAGTCAACAATAATTTCTCAAAAACAAGTCATGCCAGGCTCTTCTGACCTCTTTTTTCAATAGAGTTACAAGCTTGGTAGATGCAGGGAATACTGTGGATGGAGCAGATCTTGATTTCAGGAGGGCCTTCAACAAAGTCCCCCATTCTGCTTTCGTTAGACCTCTTCACCTGGAATCACACTGTGTCCAATTCTGGGCCCCACAATTCAAAAGAGAGATTGATTCTAAGCTGGAAGGAGTCCAGAGGAAGAGGGCAACTCAAAGAATCAAAGGTCTGGAGACTATGAATAATCCCTCTGAGGAGCGTCTTAAAGAGCCTGGTCTGTTTAGCCTGCAGAAGAGAAGGTGGAGAGGAGACATGAGAGCCATGCAGACAGGGGCGGCTCGTCCATTACGCGAAGTAAGCGGTCGCAGATCACTTTTTTTGCCAGGGGAACAGGGGCCTCTGTAAATGCCCCTCGACCGCCACTTGAGGAGCGCCCCCTCAGCTCACAACAGCCCTAGCAGTCCGGGGGGAGCCTCGGCTTTCTTGCCTCGCTGCCGGGCGATCTTCTTCCCAAAGGGGCCGGGCCCTTGAGCCTCGCCTAGCCCCTCTCGTTCCTGCTCCACCCGGCCACCGGGTGCGTGAGCAGAGCCAGCACTCAATCGTTCTCCATGTTCGATCCCTTCCCCATGACCGGTTCCCTTTCCTGATCCCCCGGTGCTCCACCTGCCTCCTCTCCTCTCCCCAATCCGCGGGTGGGCCAAGGGGCGGAGCCACCGCGCTGGCCCGCTTCGGGTCCAGAGGCGTGTCTGAAGACCCCAGCGTGCGCACCAAAAGTCGCCTCTTCTCCTGACTTTCTCTTCAGCCATTGGGACCAAGAGAGAGAGAGAGAGCCCCTCCGGCTGGAGGTATCTCCCACCTCCGCTCCCTCCTTTGTTTTTGCGCCTACCTTCAGGAAAGGTGGGCATCTCCACCTCTCTCTCTCTCTCTCTCTTGGTCCCAATGGCTGAGGAGAAAGTCAGGAGAAGAGGTGACTTTTGGTGCACACGCCGGGGTCTTCAGGCACGCCTCCGGACCCAAAGCGGGCCAGGCAAGGGAGCAAGTGCGGCAAGTGTAGTTACTGGGATGTATAGTTCACCTACAATCAAAGAGCATTCTGAACTCCACCAATGATGGAATTGAACCAAATATGGCACACAGAACTCCCACGACAAACAGAAAATATATATCAATGATTGGTTGGGGGGGGGGGGGCGCCAAAATACTGTTTGCTTACCTTTGAAAATTACCTAGGGCCGCCTCTGCATGCAGAAGTATGTGAAAGGATGTCACTTGTCTGCTTATGGAAACTTCTTTCACTTTTCAGGTATAGTTGACTATTCTTTCAACTAGCAGGAAGAGAACTGAGCCCACCTAGTCTATTATGCCTTTTCCTGAATGCAAAGGGATGGACCCAAAGATGAGAATATCTTCAGAGGTCCTTTGCTGAAACAAAATATAGGAAAATCAGGATTCTAGCTTCCATGAAGAACACTACAGATGGAAGAAAGGGTCCTTCGGGTTTTGTTTGAGCAAAGCAATGACAGAAGGACTGGATTACCATTCTTCCATACTCTTTTTTTAAAAAAAACTTAAACAAATTGTAAAGCACCTGCCCCATACTCTTCGAATTGCCTCCCTGAACATTCATTTGTGGGTTGCTCCTTCCCCTGCTGTTTTTAAACCTCAACTGAAAACACTTTCCCAAAGCTTTGGAGATTTTAGTTTGATGTGTTGTAAAAGGTAAAGGTAGTCCCCTGACGTTAAGTCCAGTCATGTCTGACTCTGGGGTGTGGTGCTCATCTCCATTTCTAAGCCGAAGAGCCAGCGTTGTCCGTAGACACCTCCAAGGTCATGTGGCCAGCATGACTGCATGGAGCGCCGTTACCTTCCTGCCGGAGCAGTACCTATTGATCTACTCACATTTGCATGTTTTCGAACTGCTAGGTTGGCAGAAGCTAGGGCTGACAGCGGAAGCTCACGCCGCTCCCCGGAATCGAACCTGCGACCTTTCGATCAACAAGCTCAGCGGCTCAGTGCTTTAACCCACTGCGCCACCGGGGTAGTCATGTATATTTTGATTGCATATATTGTCAGTTTGTTTTATATTGTATGGATTTTCCACCCTTTTATCTGAGTGATTGAGTTTGTAATTGTATTGTATAGTTTTGTGATTTGTTATTCCTCCTTCCCACTTTGTGTGTATGTGTGTACACACATCCTCTGACAAGTTCCATTGCTTTTGCACTTGACTGTACTATATTAATAATAACAATAGTAATAATAAGCCACAATATGCCCATAATGTTTCAGTCAAGGATAATGAGTACAGTGTTCATATATAAATCTGCATAAGAGTTATTGTTGACAAAGACAAAGAATATAAAGCAAATATAAAATGTCTCTAATAAATTTATATTTTGAAAGACTTTTACTTGCTCTGTTAGTTTTTTCCACAATAGCAATATTCCAGATATGGGCAAACTGCTGATCTAATGATTATGCTTTAAGATCTTTCCATACCAAAAGAGATTCTAAGACTTCAGCCAGACATCTATATATATAAAAATGGAAAGGGCGTTCAACGGGACAGCAAAACGCGAAAAACCCCTGATGAAAACTCACCAAATTTGCCGTGCACATACCTCAACCCACAAGGTATGCACAACGCAAATCAAAATTCCAAACAACATTTCAACAAACTCACAATTACAAAAACCAACTGAGCATGTGCAAAGGCGCCCCGCCGCAAGTCGCCCGGCAAGCGCACATGGCCGGCCAACGCACCCTCCACGCAAGCCACGCCACCATCCTCCATTGCCCCGCCCCTACCCTCCCATACGCCCTCTTTCCAACGCACCCTCCTTCTTTTTCCCCCGCCCACGCCCCCCACGTTCATGCCATGCCCCCACCCTCCCCCGCCCCGCCCCTGAACACCCATACACCAACCTTACCTCCTGCCTCTCCTTCTTTTTCCCCCGCCCACGCCCCCCACATTCACGCCACGCCCCCACCCTCCCACGTTCACACCATGCCCCCACTCTCCCCCGCCCCGCCCCTGAACGGGAAGGAAGGAGAAGTTGAGAAGGTATATGAAACAGAAAGGAAGAAAAGAAAGAAGAAAGGAGAGAAGGAGGATGGGAAAGAAGGGAGAAAGGAAGGAAGGAAGGAAGGAAGGAAGAAGAAAGGAGGGAAGGGAAGGTGTATGAAGGAAGTAAGGAAGGAGAAGTTGAGAAGGTATATGAAAGAAGAAAGGAAGGAAAGGAAGAAGAAAGGGAGAGAAGGAGGATGGGAAAGAATGGAGAAAGAAAGGGAGGGAGGAGGGAGGGAGGAGGGGGTGTATGAAGGAAGGAAGGAGAAGTTGAGAAGGTATATGAAAGAAGAAAGGTAGGAAAGAAAGAATAAAGAGAGAGAAGGAGGATGGGAAAGAAGGGAAAAAGGAAGGAAGGAGGAAAGGAAAGAAAGATAGATAGAAAAAAGATAAAGGGAAAGAAGGAAGAAAAGGCAGGAAGGAAGGAAGGAAGGAAGGAAGGAAGGAAGGAAGGAAGGAAGGAAGGAAGGAGGAGGGAGGGAGAGGGGAGGGAGGGAGAGGAAGGAAGGGAGGAAGAAGAAGGAAGAAGAAGGAAGGAAGGAAGGAAGGGAAGGAAGGGAAGAGAGGGGGGGAAAGTGAAGGAAGAAGAGAAAGGGAGGGAAGAAAAGAACGAAAGAAAAGGAAGTGTGGAAGTCAAGAGTGAAGGAAGGAAGGAAAGAGATAAAGAGAGAAGAAAGGAGATAAAGAGGAAGGAAAATAACAAGGGAGGAGGAAGAAAAGAGGAAGGAAGGAGGAGAGAAGGAAAGAAAAAGGGAAGGGAGGAAAGACGGAGCAAAGGAAGAAGAGAAAGAAGGAGAGAAAGAGGGAGGGAGGAAGGAAAGAAATAAAGAGAAGGAAGGATGGGAGCAAAAAGCTAAGGAAGGAAGTAAACAGGTAGAGAAGGAAGAATGGATTATATGGCAGTGAAGGTTCAACTTTAAGTGAAGAAACCAAAACACTGGGGAGGGGGAGATCTCAATTCCCAAATATTTCTCCATGGGTGGACTTGGTCACATTATGCCTCCCTTAAAATTGCCCCAAAGCTACCCAGCAGGAAATTCCCAGATTGCTTCCTTGGAGAATCATTGTACCCTTCTTCATTTCTTGGCATACACACACATTATTATATCCCCATATATCCCAGTGGAATATATAACCAAGAATATCAAGACAGATAATCCACAACATCTGCTTTGAAGTGGGTTATCTGAGGGCCTTTCCACACAGCCTTATATCCCAGAATATCAAGGCAGAAAATCCCACAATATCTGCTTTGAACTGGGTCCACACTCAGATAATGTGGGATTTTCTGCCTTGATATTCTGAGATATAGGGCTGTGTGGAAGGGCCCTGGGTCCACACAGCCATATATCCCAGTTCAAAGCAGAAAATATGGGATTTTTTTCAGCTGTGTCACCTTCTAGCTTTTATTTTTCTGTGATTGGTTTTGGGGGTGGAATGCCAAAATACTGTTTGTTTACACTTGAAAATTACCTAGGGCCAGCTCTTTCAAGATCCATAGTTGTTTGGGTTCACAGTGCTCTCCAAATGTAGGTGAACTACATCTCCCCTAAATCACTGTCAATTCCTCCCAAAACCTTCCTGAATTTTCTGTTGGTCATGGGGGTTCTCTGTGTCAAGTTTGGTCGAGGTCTTAATTCATGGGGGTCTCAGTGGTATGTGGAAGTCAGAGCTGAATCGGTTGAAGGTATTGCAAATCCCATCACCCGTTGTCCATACTCCCCCAAGCATATTGTTTTTGTGATGAATCACTATGCTTTAAGTATGTTCAATTTGTAACAATAAAAATACATCCTGCATATCAGATATTTACATTACAATTCAAAACAGTAGTAAAAGTAGCAACCACAACATGAGGAACTGTATTTAAGGGTCACGGCATTAGAAAGGTTGAGAATCACTGTTCTACAGCATCTCATTCCTTGCTTATACTCAGCCGGCCTAGACATTGGTATGCTATTTGAGGATTGTTGGTTCAAAAAAGTAACTTTTCCAGGTTCTGTTAAGTCCTTGGTTCAGACCCCACCAACACTGCCATACAATGCAGTTTGAAACTGAGTTATATAGTCAGTGTAGATTCACACCATGCAATACTGCATTATGTGTGTCTACACTGACCGTATAACACAGTTTCAAACTGCATTATACGGAAGTGTAGATGGGGCCTTACATATTTATTTATTTATTTATTTATTTATTCATTGTTTAAACTTATATGCCGCCACTCCCCTGGGGCTCGGAGCCGCTTACAAGAATAGCTAAAATCTAACAAAATTTAAAAGCAATTTAAAACAATTTAAAAACAACACTATCAAACTTTAAAAGCCTGTCGAAACAGGTATGTCTTACATGCCCTGCGGAAAGCTGGTAAGTCCCGCAAGGCACGGACTTCAGGTGGCAGAGTATTCCAGAGTGATGGTGCCACTGCTGTGAAGGCTCTGCGTCTGGTTGCTGTTAGACGCAAGGTCTTGACACTGGGGACTTCCAATAGATCTTGGTCCTCAGAACGGAGGGATCTCTGGGTTGGTAGGGGGTGAGGCGGTCCCTCAGGTACATCGGCCCCAGACCATGCAAGGCCTTAAAGGTGAGTACCATCACTTTGAAAGTGATCCGGTGCTCAATTGGTAACCAATGCAGCTGTAGTAAGATTGGTGTTATGTGGCATCTCATCGGAATTCCCGCAAGAAGCCGAGCAGCTGCATTTTGTACCAACTTGAGCTTCCGGATCACAGACAGAGGAAGGCCAATGTAGAGGGCATTACAGTAGTCCAGTCTTGAGATGACCGTGGCCTGGATCACCGTAGCTAGGTTGTCCCTGGACAAGTAGGAAGCCAACCTTCTAGCCTGCCGCAGATGAAAAAAGGGGGTTCTGCTAACGGCGGAGACCTGGGCCTCCATCGTCAGCAGAGGGTCCAAAAGGACTCCCAGACTCTTTACCAATGATGACGGGCGTAGCGCCTCGCCATCCAGGGTAGGCAGCTGGATATCCCCACTGCCCGGTCGACCCAGCCATAGGATCTCCGTCTTTGCTGGATTCACCCTCAACCTGCTGGCACGCAGCCATCCAGTAACGGCCTCGAGGCACTGATGGAAACAATCGGGTACAGAGTCTGGTTGGCCTTCCATCTTCAACACCAGCTGAGTGTCATCGGCATACTCTTACTGCCTATTACAGGGAAAACCAACTGATCCCTAATCCATCTAAAACACAGATATGCGCCTTTCACCTTAAGAACAGACAAGCATCCCGAGCTCTGAGGATTACCTGGGAAGGAATCCCACTGGAGCATTGCAACACACCCAAATACCTGGGAGTCACTTTGGACCATGCTCTGACCTACAAGAAGCACTGCCTGAACATCAAGAAAAAAGTGGGTGCTAGAAACAATATCATACGAAAGCAGTGAAGACATCTGCCCTTGCGCTGTGCTACACTGCTGCTGAGTATGCATGCCCAGTGTGGAACACATCTCACCACTAAAACAGTGGATGTGGCTCTTAATGAGACATGCCGCATTATCACAGGGTGTCTGCGCCCTACACCACTGGAGAAATTACACTGCTTAGCCGGTATTGCACCACCTGACATCCACCGGGAAGTAGCAGCCAATAGTGAAAGGACCAAGGTAGAGACATCTCCAGCTCATCCCCTGTTTGGGTATCAGCCAGCACGTCAACGACTTAAATCAAGACATAGTTTTCTTAGATCTACAGAGACACTCACTGGAACACCCCAGCAAGCGAGAGTCCAAAAGTGGCAGGCCCAAACCCAGAACCTCAATTCATGGGTGATACCAGATGAGAGACTCCCCCCTGGGCACTCAGAAGACTGGGCGACTTGGAAGGCGCTGAACAGACTGCGCTCTGGCACCACGAGATGCAGAGCCAATCTTAAGAAATGGGGCTACAGGGTGGAATCCTCGGCATGCGAGTGCGGAGAAGAACAAACCACTGACCACCTGCTGCAATGCACCCTGAGCCCTGCCACATGCACAATGGAGGACCTTCTTGCGGCAACACCAGAGGCACTCCAAGTGGCCAGATACTGGTCAAAGGACATTTAACCAACTACCAAATTTGCAAAATCTGTGTGTTTTTTTCCTTTTTCTTTTTAATCTCTGTGTTTGTTTTGCTCTGTTAGAATTGTAATACATTGGTTGCTGATGACACGATAAATAAATAAATCGGCGTACTGATAACACTCAAGCCCAAAACCTCGAACCAGCTGAGCAAGTGGTCGCATATAGATGTTAAATAACATAATATCCGCACCTTGAAACTCCTTGGACAAAGTAAAGTCATACAAGTAATAAAAATAGGTTATACTGTGTTCCAGCTTCCCAGTGCTCTATTCCCCCCTGCAATCAATAACATATTTGCATAATGCCTGATCATCTTCAGGCTCCTGTCCTGAAGCTGCATCTCTTAGAGGTGTGAGCGTGTATATATAAAGCCTCATAATAATAATTGTTGCTGTCTTCAGAGACATCACCATCCCATTCGCTCCCCAAAAGTGCATTAGATGCTCTCTTGCCAAAAAGCCACCTTATTAATCTCCTCAAAGGTGTTTTTTAAAAGGTTGGCTTTGCTCGGTCGCCTTTCCTGTTCCCTTTTATTCCATTTCCAGCTATACCTCCGCTCGATAGTGAATCTCCCACCAAATCGGAATAACATACCCAAACAGACCAACAACAAACCAACAAAAGGAAGGATTGCATCTCCCATGCAAAATAATAATAATAATAATAATAATAATAATAATAATAATAATAATTCAATTATTATTATTAAACTAAAATGGAATAAACAAAAACGCAAACTTACCTGAGTGGGGTGAAGTCAAACTCCTTTCTTGTTTCCTTTCTTGGTGCATCTTTGGCCCGCAACGTGAGGCTGAACATGAATATTCCTCCTCTCACATGGTGACTTTGGCAATTAACCTTCCGCGGGTGGAGCACTTACGGCATGTGCATGATGTGTTGCATCCACAACTTCTCCTTTGTTCCCCAATTTGCATGCATCCTTCCAGAACAGGCCTGGGCCAACTTGGGCCCTCCAGGTGTTTTAGACTTCAACTCCCATCATTCTGAACAGTGACAGGCCCTTTCCTTTTCTCCACTCAGCCACTTAAGCATCTCAATGCTGATTACATCCATAAAGCCAGCAGGATAGGTGATGTGTGTGTGGACTTTGCTGCACTAATTAAAGTACTGAAGAATTGATGCAATTAAAGGGACCCCTTTATTCCACTTTGGTTAGACCACACCTGGAATATTGTGTCCAATTCTGGGCACCACAATTCAAGAGAGATATTGACAAGCTGGAATGTGTCCAGAGGAGGGCGACTAAAATGATCAAGGGTCTGGAGAACAAGCCCTATGAGGAGCGGCTTAAGGAGCTGGGCATGTTTAGCCTGAAGAAGAGAAGGCTGAGAGGAGATGATAGCCATGTATAAATATGTGAGAGGAAGCCACAGGGAGGAGGGAGCAAGCTTGTTTTCTGCTTCCTTGGATACTAGGACACGAAACAATGGCTTCAAACTACAAGAAAGGAGATTCCATCTGAATATGAGGAAGAACTTCCTGACTGTGAGAGCCGTTCAGCAGTGGAACTCTCTGCCCCGGAGTGTGGTGGAGGCTCCTTCTTTGGAAGCTTTTAAACAGAGGCTGGATGGCCATCTGTCAGGGGTGATTTGAATTCAAATCCTGCTTCTTGGCAGGGGTTGGACTGGATGGTCCATGAGGTCTCTTCCAACTCTTTGATTCTATTATTCTATCAAACTGCATTAATTCTAATGTGTAGATGGATCCCCTTTCAGAGGAAGGCTCCAGTGTGCTGAAGTGTTGCAACCCTACATAGCGTCTCTCAGTATAAACAGTCACTTACTATGCTCGACGTCAGTCAGTCAGTCCGGGGTCAAAGCCAAAGGAGAATCAAACAACAAACTATGCAGAAGGCATAGCCAATAGTCCAGTCCAAAGATCCTCACCAACACATCCAAACTATACATAATCCAAAGTCAAGGTCTAACGCACAATAAGGCACACTAAGTTATCCAACAGAGCTTCCAGCTGTAGCAAATTCCAAACATTGCTCCCAGCAAAGACCAAATCCAAACTGCCACTCGTTATGCACAAGTACTCTCACTTGTTGGCCCTTCTCTGTACCAACTGGGGATCTACACAGTTGAAGAGCATGAGTCCTCAGTTGCAGTGCTTCTGCGATACTTCACTCTGCCTCATTGCTCTCCTCATCCTGAGTTGACTTAGGACTCCCCCTTGCCTGAGGCACTTGCTCCTGCACTGAATCATAGAATCATAGAATCAAAGAGTTGGAAGAGACCTCATGGGCCATCCAGTCCAACCCCCTGCCAAAAAGCAGGAATATTGCATTCAAATCACCCCTGACAGTTGGCTATCCAGCCTCTGTTTAAAAGCTTCCAAAGAAGGAGCCTCCCCCACACTCCGGGGCAGAGAGTTCCACTGCTGAACGGCTCTCACAGTCAGGAAGTTCTTCCTCATGTTCAGATGGAATCTCCTTTCTTGTAGCTGGGGTTGTTGTTGTTGTTGCTTTATTTATCACATCCTCGGAGTCAGGCCGCAGCTGTTGTTGTTCCCTGCTTTCCACTAACTCAGATGCTGAGCCTGGCAGCCCTTCATCTTCGTCTGTATTGCAGACCCTGACATGAAGGAAGCATATCTATTGCTCAGTCATAGCATTGCCTTACCCAACCAAAACAATGACATCCACACCTGTTTATTGTAGGTATATTAATATTGCTACATTTATTTATTTATTTATTTGTTTATTTGTGATACTTCTACCCTGCCTTTCCCGAACCCAAAGGTGACTCAAGGCGGTTGACAACCAGGAAGCCATTTGATGCCTAACAATATACAATTCACAGAATTAAAAATGCAGTCAATAAAACATATAAAA
>NW_026847993.1:21951913-22002888 GCF_025583915.1 Anolis sagrei ordinatus | reverse complement strand
TGAGAGCAACCACATGCATCCTAGACCCCTGCCCATCCTGGCTTCTAAAGGAGTCCAGAGGGGGATTGGCCGAGTGGGTGAAGGTGGTGGTTAATGCCTCCCTTCGGGAAGGCAAGATTCCAGCGAGCTTAAAACAAGCTATAATAAAACCGCTGTTGAAGAAACCATCACTGGACCCCACTAAATTCGACAACTATCGGCCAGTTTCCAATCTCCCCTTCTTGGGCAAGGTCTTGGAACGTGTGGTGGCCTCACAACTCCAGGTATTCTTGGTAGACACGGATTATCTAGACCCGGCACAGTCTGGCTTTAGGCCGGGACATGGTACCGAGACAGCCTTGGTCGCCTTAGTGGATGATCTGCGCCGGGAGCTCGACAGGGGGAGTGTGTCCCTGTTGGTGCTGCTGGACCTCTCAGCGGCCTTCGATACCGTCGACCACGGTATCCTTCTGGGACGCCTCGCGGGATGGGTCTTGGAGGTACTGTTTTACAGTGGCTCCGGTCATTCCTGGAGGGTCGATCTCAGAAGGTGTTGTTGGGGGACACCTGTTCAACCCCACAACCATTGTCTTGTGGGGTTCCTCAGGGCTCAATATTGTCTCCCATGTTGTTTAACATCTACATGAAGCCGCTGGGGGAGATCATCCGGAGTTTCGGGGTACGGTGTCATCTGTACGCGGATGATGTCCAACTCTGTCACTCCTTTCCACCTGCTACTAAGGAGGCTGTCCAGGTCCTGAACCGGTGCTTGGCCACTGTGACGGTCTGGATGAGGGCGAACAAATTGAAATTGAATCCAGACAAGACAGAGGTACTCCTGGTCAGTCGCAAGGCCGAACAGGGCATAGGGTTACAGCCTGTGTTGGATGGGGCCGCACTCCCCCTGAAGACGCAGGTTCGCAGCTTGGGTGTGACCCTGGACTCATCGCTGAGCCTGGAACCCCAGGTTTCGGCGGTGACCAGGGGAGCATTTGCACAGCTAAAGCTTGTGCGCCAGCTGCGCCCGTACCTTGGGAAGTCTGACTTGGCCACGGTAGTCCACGCTCTGGTTACATCCCGTTTAGACTACTGCAACGCTCTCTCCGTGGGGTTGCCTTTGAAGACAGCTCGGAAGCTCCAACTAGTCCAACGCTCGGCAGCCATGATTTTAACAGGAGCGGAGCGCAGGGAGCATACAACCCCCCTGTTGTGCCAACTCCACTGGCTACCGATCTGCTACCGGGCTGAATTCAAAGTGCTGGCGTTGGCCTTTAAAGCCCTAAACGGTTCCGGCCCAAGCTACCTATCTGACCGCATCTCTGCCTATGAACCCACCAGGAGTTTGAGATCTTCCGGGGAGACCCTGCTCTCGATCCCGCCTGCTTCTCAAGCTCGGCTGGCGGGGACGAGAGATAGGGCCTTCTCGGTGGTGGCTCCTCGGCTGTGGAACGCCCTTCCTACGGACATTAGACTAGCACCATCTCTAATGGTATTCCGCAAAAAGGTGAAGACCTGGATGTTTGTGCAGGCGTTTGAGTAATTTAGTACAATCTGGTAATGGAACATAGGAATGGAACAATGGACGACGAATCTGGACTACGCTTGGATGATGAGAAGATTGGGTACGGTTGTTTTTTGTAATAATTGTGCATTGTAATTGCTTATTGGTAATTTATGGATAATGTGTTAAGTCAATTGTTATATGTTGTATGGAACCACTGCTGTTTCTACTGTTTTTACTGTTTGTGAACCGCTGTGAGTCGCCTTCGGGCTTGAGATACAGCGGTATAGAAGCAAAGTAAATAAATAAATAAATACTTCCCGGCGGATATCAGGTGGTGCAATACCGACTAAGCAGTGTAATTTCTCCAGTGGTGTAGGGTGCAGACATGCTGTGATAATGCGGGATATCTCATTAAGAGCCCCATCTACTGTTTTAGATGTGTTCCACACTGGGCATGCATGCTCAGCAGCAGAGTAGCATAGCTGAATTGTTAATGCTTCTTTCTTCAGTTTTTACCTTTCTTGCTTTATGTATAAGTTCAACATACAAATTTGTTGTGGCTCAGCTTGATTCTGAGCCTGAAACTGAACCCTCTTGTGAGCCTGAAACGTTCCCTGATGAAGAGGATGATGGGATTCAGATTTCTGGGCCTGTTCCTATGCCTTTTTCTGTGCCTCTCTCAGACAGTGCAGCAGAGGAGTCAACAAGTCAGTTCTCAAGGGAAAAGAATGCCAGCGAATTAGATAACGACCAGGTGGAGAGGCCTTCACTTGCTCAGCCTTCCCAAGCTGATACTGATAGAGAAGAGAGCCTTGATAGTGATTTAATGTGCAGGCAGAAACGTTTAGATTGGCAGGTCAGGAGGAATTTGCGGTTAGCCAGCAAGAAAGAAGCCAGGTCAGTAAAAGGTCACTGTAATGTTTTCATGTTGGAAAAGGGTATTTAGGCTTCTGATTAACAAATGGAAAGTGTCAGTTCAACGTGGCTCTTTGCATGAAAGCTTCTATGGAATAATCGTGGCTTTAAAGCAGCACGTTTTGGGCTTCCTGCATCTTGACTTTTTGGGGCTTGTGTTTCACTGTTTTTATCATGGACTTGCTTGACCATTGCTTAAAGGATTAAGTTTTATGTTCTTACCTGAGAATCTTTGGAACTGTGTTTTTGCATTTAACCTTTGTCTTTGGAACTTTGCATTGCTTACTCTATGCTTTGACTTTGATTTTTCCTCAATAAACTACAAAATGTATTGTTGAAGGCTTTCATGGCTGGAATCACTGGGTGTTGTAGGTTTTTTCGGGCTATACGGCTATGGTCTAGCAGCATTCTCTCCTGACGTTTCGCCTGCATCTATGGCAAGCATCCTCAGAGGTAGTGAGGTGACTACCTCACCTCACTACCTCTGAGGATGCTGGCCATAGATGCAGGCAAAACATCAGTAGATAATGCCTCTAGACCATGGCCATATAGCCCGAAAAAACCTACAACACCCAAGCTACAAAATCTACAGCTCTTGTGTGGTGGTATTTGGGAACAAGGTGAAGCCTACTCTGAGTTGCAACAAAGTTAAAGTTCAGTCTTACTTGACCTTCTTGCCCATTGGAAATCAACCATTCTGTTTCTCCACAGTGTATCCTTAATCATTTTTCAAAGAAATTGGCATGTTTTGGTATATCACAGAAAGACAGGAGGAGGAAGAAATCTAGCAACACATTTAAGGTTACCTAATTTATTTCAATTTGATTTGCCACAGATTTCAATCTGTTTCTTTAGATGCACAGATGGAGGATACTATTCAAGTAACAGGTATTCTAGGTGGCATACAGGAACATGACTATTGCAATACTGCTCTTAAACATTCAACAGTTGTCATGCATTACACTCTGATTCCACCTCCCACAATGATGTACCTGTGCTGAAATCATTGAGCCTGGAATACTAGGTTGCAGCGGTGGCCTGAGGAGCTTTTACACAATTAAAACTTGTGCGCCAGCTGAGCCTGTACCTTGGGAAGTCAGACTTGGCCACGGTGGTCCACGCTCTCGTTACATCCAGGATAGACTAGTGCAACGCTACGTGGGATTGCCTTTGGACTGCTCGGAAGCTTCCAATAGTCCAACGAGAGGCAGCCAGGTTAATAACTGGGATGGCATACAGCATACAACTCCCATGTTACACCAGCTCCACTGGCTGCCAGTTTGCTACTGGGCACAATTCAAAGTGCTGGCTTTGGCCTACCAAGCCCGAAACGGCCCCGGCCCAATTTACCTGTCTGAACTTATCTCTCCCTATGGACCATCATGGAGATTAAGATCCTCCAGGGAGACCCTGCTCTCCATTCCACCATTATCACAGGCGCAATTGGTGGGGACAAGAGACAGAGCCTTCTTGGTGATTGCCCCCGGCTATGGGACTCCCTTCCTGGTGAGATCAGATCAGCCCCCTCCCTCCTGTCCTTCAGAGGGGTGGTAAAAACTTGGCTGTGGGACCAAGCTTTCAGGACAGGGCAATAAAGCACCAATAGGAAAGATTACCAGGTCAATTAGATTTGACACAGATGACCAAGATGGTTTTAAATTGTGTATTTTAATATTGAGATAAATGTTTTTTAATATTTATGTATGCATATACAAATTCTTGTCCCAGCATTAAATGTTTGCCATATATATGCTGTGCTCTGCCCTGAGTCCCCTTCGGGGTGAGAAGGATGGAATATAAATGCTTCAAATAAGTAAATAAATAAATAAATGCCCATGGTTTTAATACTGTACTCCTTCATTGCTTCTGAAGGAAGCAGACTGAAATTAGAAATAAATCAGTCAGCCTCAAAGGTGTTGTTAGAGTTGTTAAGAAAATCTGAATGTGTGCAATCCAGAATTCAGCACTCACATTTAACTAAAAAGACTATAGATATTACATTGCAATTATAATGTAATCACTTTACTGTATATACTTATATATATGGCCCCCCTGAAGCCACAGGTCCGCAGTTTGGGAGTCCTCTTGGATTCATCGCTTACGCTTGAGGCTCAGGCGTCGGCGGTGTCTGGGAGGGCTTTCGCACAATTGAGACTTGTGCGCCAACTGCGACCGTACCTCGCGAAGGCTGATCTGGCCGGGGTGGTCCATGCCTTGGTCACCTCTAGATTGGACTACTGCAATGCGCTCTACGTGGGGCTGCCCTTGAAAACGGCTCGGAAATTCCAACTGGTCCAACGGGGGGCAGGCAGGATGTTAACTGGTGCTCCTTACAGAGAGAGGTCAACCCTCCTGTTCAAGGAGCTCCACTGGCTGCCGTTTATTTTCCGAGCCCAATTTAAGGTGCAGGTGCTTACCTACAAAGCCCTGAACGGTTTGGGACCATCCTACCTGCGTGACCGCATCTCCGTGTACGAACCCACGCGTTCACTTCGGTCATCTGGAGAGGCCCTGCTCGTGATCCTGCCTGCGTCGCAAGTGCGTTTGGTGGGGACACGAGACAGGGCCTTTTCTGTGGTGGCCCCCCGACTCTGGAACACCCTCCCCAAAGATCTTAGACAGGCCCCTACATTGGCAGTCTTTAGAAAGAACTTGAAGACCTGGCTGTTCCGATGTGCCTTCCCAGAATAGGAAATCTCCAATACCAAGTCCCATAAGCACTTTATTAGAACTAAGATTGCTGCACACCGCACACTGCACTTGCCCTATAAACCTTATATACCACCTGTCACATCAGCACTTTTAATCCTGTACCCATTACTCTGGCCCGGCCCAGTTTTATTGTGTCTTAGTGTATTGTTTATGGCTTGTTGTTTATATTGCTTTAATTGTTTTTAATTTGCCTTAGGTTTTGTATTGTTATGTTGTGTGTTGAGGCCTTGGCCTTTGTAAGCCGCATCGAGTCCTTCGGGAGATGCTAGCGGGGTACAAATAAAGTTTAATAATAATAATAATAATAATAATAATAATAATAATAATAATTCCAGAAGTTTCAGACAAGAAATAGTGTTTTAGAGGGGTAAGTAATCTTTTAAACTGTTTATTTATTTATTTATTTATGTTTACACTATTGTGCTATTTTTTAAAATATATATTTTATTAAGGTTATCAGATAACAATAAAAAAGGGGGCACATATGTTTGGTATAGGAAAATAAAGAGATAGAATAGAGAAAAGAAAAAAGAAAAGAAAAAAAGTCTATATATACAAAATTTGGGTTGGGGTTAAAGTAGGGGTTTGGGTAAGGTACTAAGTTCGACTTCCAATCTTCTTCACCTCGGATAAATCATTCATTTTTTTTAATCGTTTAGTCTCTCATGATTGTTTGGCAAGCTTCTTTCCATAATCCCTCTTAAGAGCAATTAGTGTTTGAATTTATCTTATATCTATCATCCATTTCAGGTTTTCTTGCATTATAAAATTCTTTATTGCTGTCCATTCTGTTCTAGGTATTTTTAAATTCTGCTCTATGCTCATCCATTGGGTTAATTTGTCCATATTCATAATATCTAAGATTTTCATTAACCATTATTCTTGAGATGGAATCTCTTTCGTTCTCCACAGTCTTGCATAATTTATTCTGGCCGCCGACACTAGATAGTTAAAAAGTTTATTCCTAAGAGAAAATATTCTGGTTTTAATTCCAACTTGCTTGTTTGCATGCTGCAAGTCACTTCTGGTCGTTTCTGGAGTGAGAGTATCAGCCGTCTACAAAGACGTTGCCCAGGGGACGCCCAGATGTCTTGCAATCCTGCGAGGAGGTTTCTCTCATGTCCTCTCATGTGTTTGCTCCATCAATGTTCAACATTTACACAAATGACCAGCCACTGCCAGAAGGGACAGAGAGTTTCATCTATGCAGATGACCATGCCATTACCACCCAAGCAGGGAGCTTTGAGATGGTTGAACAGAAGCTCTCCAAAGCTCTAGGTGCTCTTATTGCCTATTACAGGGGAAACCAGCTGATCCCTAATCCATCTAAAACACAGACATGTGCTTTTCACCTTAAGAACAGACAAGCATCCCGAGCTCTGAGGATTACCTGGGAAGGAATTCCACTGGAGCATTGCAGCGCACCCAAATACCTGGGAGTCACCCTGGACCGTGCTCTGACCTACAAGAAGCACTGCCTGAATGTCAAGCAAAAAGTGGGCGCTAGAAATTATATCATACAAAAGCTGACTGGCACAACCTGGGGATCACAACCAGACACAGTGAAGACATTTGCCCTTGTGCTATGCTACTCTGCTGCTGAGTATGCATGCCCAGTGTGGAACACATCTCACCACACTAAAACAGTAGATGGGACTCTTAATGAGACATGCCTCATTATCATGGGGTGTCTGCGCCCTACAGCACTGGAGAAATTACACTGTTTAGCCGGTATTATTATTATTATTATTAAACTTTATTTGTACCCCGCTAGCATCTCCTGAAGGACTCGATGCCATATACAAAGGCCAAGGCCTCAACAAACAACAGCATAAAAATACAACGCAAAGCAAATCAAAAACATTAAAGCAATAACAGTAAGACAACAATACAATACACCATAACACAATAGATGTAATATTGGCAGACTGTACAGAGATGCACTTCATCTTCCACATCAGGAAACTGCGTGATACACAATTTCTCCCTCTGCTCTGGCCAGGCCCATAGCCAGGATTTCGTTTCGGGGGGGGGGGGGGGGGGTAAAAAAATTTCAGGGGGGTGGGGGAGTGAGGGGGGGGGGGGATGAGTCTGAGTGAAAGAGGGTCTACCCTAGCAAACCTTTTGTATCATTACCCCAATACCCCCATGCATATGGGATATATTGAGTATGGTGATCAGATCATGATATGAATAAGCATAACAGTTTAAATAATGCACCAGTAAGGCCTTTTCGCGAACCACCATGAGAATTTCGGGGGGGGGGCTGAAGCCCCTCAAGCCCCCCCCCCCCGGCTACATGCCTGGCTCTGGCAATCCCTGCCTGCTCATCATAACAAGAGGTGTTTTGCTGAAAGCACTACTAACGTTGTACCGATGGCACCGAACTCCCACTATCCTACAACAAGGATTCTTGCCTGGGACACATGTGCTACCAAAGCTCTGAAACAAACAACAGACTGTGATGAGCCATCATGTCTGTTTGTAATTGTTAATCATGTTGGCTCCAAACTGTCAGCTAAAAAGCAATCACATCGGCTCCAAATGGGCACCAGCATGCCAAAACGCTGCCTTTAATATTCAAAATTTTGTGGGGTGTGAAGTCAGGAGCTGCCACTCGAATCTGGCAGCCTTGGAAATGTTGTCCACGATCCTTAAAGTATGATCTCAGTGAAAGCCCCGTCCACCCGAGAGGCCTTCGCTTGGCACCAGCTCTTGGAGGACCGGGAAGCTCAACTGCCAAAGGAAATTATTGAGCACAGTCCGCAGCAGTATCGAAATCTCCTTCCCTTGAAGCTCTTCCACTTTCTACATTATTGCAGCCCTTTTCACGCCTGGTTGCCTAAATGCTCCACAATGTATGTAATTGCTCACACCCACATGCTTTTCTATTTATCAAAATTCCAAGGCTCTCTAGGCAGTTTAGCTTCCGCTCATGGATCTTGTGGTTGCTACTTACTCAGTTTCAACTTTGAATACAAATGACAAAAGAGTCCCATGTTATGATACAATTGTTCCATAGAGAAATAATAATTTGCAAAGAACTGACGAAAACAGTGATACCCAAGCCTGACTTCCATCGATTTGTTCCAAACCGAATAGAATTCTTGGATCAAATATTGAATATTAAATCGCCATAAAGGCAAATCACTTAGCATCATAGAATCATAGGATCAAAGAGTTGGAAGAGACCTCATGGGCTATCCAGTCCAACCCCCTGCCAAGAAGCAGGAATATTGCATTCAAAGCACCCCTGACAGATGGCCATCCAGCCTCTGTTTAAAAGCTTCCAAAGAAGGAGCCTCCACCACACTCCGGGGCAGAGAGTTCCACTGCTGAACGGCTCTCACAGTCAGGAAGTTCTTCCTCATGTTCAGATGGAATCTCCTCTCTTGTAATTTGAAGCCATTGTTCTGCGTCCTAGTCTCCAAGGAAGCAGAAAACAAGCTTGCTCCCTCCTCCCTGTGGCTTCCTCTCACATATTTATACATGGCTATCATATCCCCTCTCAGCCTTCTCTTCTTCAGGATAAACATGCCCAGCTCCTTACGCCGCTCCTCATAGGGCTTGTTCTCCAGACCCTTTATCATTTTAGTCACTCTCCTCTCCTCAGATGCCACAATAGGGGCAGATGAAATTCACTGAAGGGTTGCCATCAGACTCTAGGATAGGCCTGGGCAAACTTGGGCCCTCCGGATGTTTTGGACTTCAACTTGGAGTTGAAGTTCAAAACACCAGGATGGCCCAAGTTTGCCCAGGCTTGCTCTAGGACTAAGATATGGTGAAACAGTGTCCAGCTGCTCTTCTCTTTCTCCGTGGCCACAGAAGAAGCCATAGGATGGAGGGAGAACTTCCCATCTGTTGCTGAGCCAAAATATTATGAAGGCATCCTGGCCTGCTCTTCTCTCCCTCAGAGACTAGAGCAGTGGCAGTTAGATGGCCTTCTCACCAGACTCTGGGCCAAGATATTATAATTTATTATTTATCGTGTCATCCGCAACCAGAACATTGTATTACATTTCTAACAGAACAGAACAAACAAACAGATAAAAAAACAAATTTTGCAAAATTGGTAGTTGATTAAATGTCCTTTGACCAGTATCTGGCCACTTGGAGTGCTTCTGGTGTTGCCGCAAGAAGGTCCTCCATCGTGCTTGTGGCAGGGCTCAGGTTGCATTGCAGCAGGTAGTCAGTGGTTTGCTCTTCTCCACACTCGCATGTCGTAGATTCAACTTTGTGGCCCCATTTCTTAAGATTGGCTCTGCATCTCGTGGTGCCAGAGCGCAGTCTGTTCAGAGCCTTCCAAGTCACGAGAGAAGCCTCCTCGCAGGATTGCAAGACATCCGGGCGTCCCCTGGGCAACGTCTTCGTAGATGGCTGATTCTCTCGATCCAGAAGCAACCAGAGACATTATGATGATGTTATGGCTACCTGCTCTTCTCTCCCTCAATGGTCAAGGCACTGCAAGTTGGGTGAGTGGTTCAATAAATTATGAAACCATGCCTGGCTGCTCTTCTCTCCCTCAAAGATCAAGTACGTGGCAGTTGGGTTGATGAAGAAAGAGAATAGCATTGGTCTTCCTCGGGGACCAGGGCAGTGGCAATTGGGACTAAGGGAAGGCCTCTCACCAACCATTGGGATGAAGTCATGATGTAGCTGCAGCTATCTCCCTCAAAGGCTCTTCTTCTATACCAGCGCTTCTCAACCTGGGGGTCAGGACCCCTGGAGGGGTCGCCAGGGGGTGCAAGAGGGGTCGCCAAAGACCATCAGAAAACACAATATTTTCTGTTGGTCATGGGGGCTCTGTGTGGGAAGTTTTTTCCCAATTCTATTGTAGGTGGGGTTCAGAATGCTCTTTGATTGGAGGTGAACTATAAATCCCCGCAACTACAACTCCCGAATGTTAAGGACTATTTTCCCCAAACTCCACCAGTGTTCACATTTGGGCATATTGAGTATTCGTGCCAAGTTTTGTCCAGATCCATCATTGTTTGAGTCCACAGTGCTCTCTGGATGTAGGTGAACTACAACTCCAAAACTCAAGGTCAATGCCCACCAAACCCTTCCAGTATTTTCTGTTGATCATGGGAGTTCTGTGTGCCAAGTTTGGTTCAATTCCATTGTTGGTGGAATTCAGAATGCTCTTTGATGGTAGGTGAACTATCAATCCCAGCAACTAAAACTCTCAAATGACAACATCAACCCCCCCCCCCCCCCACCCCACCAATATTCAAATTTGGGGTATAGTATTTGTGCCAAATTTAGTCCAGTAAATGAAAATACATCTTGCATATCAGATATTTACATTACGATTCATAACATTAGAAAAACTACAGTTATGAAGTAGTAACTAAAATAATGTTAGAGTTGGGGGTCACAAAAACATGAGGAACTGTATTGAGGGGTCGCGGCATTAGGAAGGCTGAGAAACACTGTTCTATACATTTAAAAATCAGTGGTGCACATTCTCTATTTTGCTTCTCTTATGACTATAGCAGTAAAAAAAAAGTCCTTTGATATTGAGTTGTTCTGATCTCAAAGTATTGTACTTCCCTTTCTAAATTCCACTTGGAGAAGCTGAGTGAGAACAACTTGCCCTTGTCTTCTCTTCTAGTAGACACAGATATGACAGAAGCAAACTGATAGAAAGTGCCAGGTAATAAGAGAAAGCAGCACCTTGTCTCTGTCCATCCTTTTCTCTCTGAGTCATATATTTTTGTCATTGTTGTCCCTGCCAATCTTGATATTCTCATCCCTATGTGGGAAAATGACAGTCTCCAACCCCAAAATTTATTCATACATTCAGCTGAGGAGATGTACGAAGGAAAGGCAAGAAGGCAGAGCTCTAACTATCATAACATAGTGATGAATATTAGGCCTGGGCGGTTTCGTTCGTTAATTTTGTAATTAGTTAAATATTCGTTATTTTTAGCAATTACAAAACGATTACAAAACTTATTTTCAAACCCGGAAGTGTTTTTAAATATCGAAACGGCATCCTCCATCTTTTTTACGAGCTTCCGCCCGTTTCGGAAATGACGTTTTAGGGATGGAGGATGCTGGGTGCGCCGGGAGCCAATCCGGCGCTCCCAAGCACCATGGCTCATTGTTATTGGGCGGGCTGCCCTTTAAAAGCGGCTCCGCGTGGCCGCAGTGCTCATTGCGAAGGCGAGGAGACGGGAGGTGCGGGAGGGAGGCTTGGCTCTTGGCTGCTTGCTTGCATTCATTCATTCATTCATTGCTGGGAGCAGCGGGGAGACTTTGCCCTGTTTTCGCCCCACAACAGGGTAGAGCAAGCATTTTGTTAATTTTCCATTTTTAAATATTTCTGAAAAAATATCTTTCTTTTATTCTTAAAAAAATTCAAAAAATATTCTAAAAAAAGAAAAGACCCTTGTGTGCCTGTGTGTGTGAGTTTGTCCCTGTCCTGTGGCTGTGTTCGCTCCACAACAGGGCAAGCATTGTTAATTTTCCATTTTTAAATATTTCTGAAAAATATCTTTCTTTTATTCTTAAAAAAATTCAAAAAATATTCTAAAAACGAAATTAACGAAATTAACGAAATTTCGTAAATACTGAACTTTTTCAAAGGAAAATTTTGTAATTATTTTAAATATCGAAACGCAAAACCCCCCAAATACAAATCAATTTTAGAAACAAATTTTTGCGTTGTTACCCAGGCCTAATGAATATTATGCACAGTTATTTGTTAAAAGTAGTTAGTTCCATGTACAATTTCTAGATTCCAAAGCACACTTAATGCATTTTCTCATCTTCACTTCTCTGGCTATTTTCATGGAGCTCTCTGGCACTTTTCCACCACACAGCCTCTGATTCATCACCTCTTCAGAATCCTTCACTGCTTGCATATGGTTAGAGTCCTCTATTCAAAACACACACCCACTTACCCTTGCACCAATGTAGCCTTGCATTGCACAATGTACACCGCTTCCATGTTATGGTCTGTTCACTCAGTTTGGAGAAGTTCTTTTGGAGTTCTTTTTGGACCTGACAGCTTTGCGAGAACAGACAAAAGTTTTATCTTCTAAACCCAACATTCTGGCTCCAACCGAGGCCAGCCAGCATGCCTCCTGGAAGATTAAAGCACAGCTTTTTTAGTTGTTACTGGAAGGAAACCTGGTTTCTGAGAAGAAGCCCATCTGTTCTTAGAGGCAAAAATGCTGTCTCTAGCTACCAGGCATAGCAAGCCTGAAAAAAAGAAATGTCATATTGTGCAATGAGAGATTGGCAACTATTGTCGAAGGCTTTCATGGCTGGAATCACTAGGTTCTTGTGGGTTTTTTCGGGCTATAGGGCCATGTTCTAGAGGCATTTCTCCTGACGTTTCGCCTGCATCTATGGCAAGCATCCTCAGAGGTAGTGAGGTCTGTTGGAATTAGGACAATGGGTTTATATATCTGTGGAATGGCTGGGGTGGGGCAAAGAGCTCTTCCCTGCTGGAGCTAGGTGTGAATGTTTCTATTGACCATCTTCATTAGCATTTGAAAGCCTGGCTGAGCCTGGGAAAATCTTTTGTTGAGAGGTGTTAAGATGTGCCTGGTTGTTTCCTCTCTGCTGTTTTGCTGTTGTAATTTTAGAGTTTTATCCATTATCCATTGTTGATGTTACCAAAGTGTTCTTGACATACATCAAGGGAACCACTGACCGCATAGGGAAGCTGATGAGGAAACACAACATACAAACTATCTACAGACCCACCAAGAAAATCCAACAAATGCTACGTTCAGCAAAGGACAAGAGGGATCCTCTCACCTCTGCAGGAGTCTACCGTATACCATGCAGCTGTGGACAAGTCTACATAGGGACCACCAAATCGCAGCATTGCCCAAACACGAATCAAGGAACATGAAAGGCACTGCAGACTACTTCAACAGAGAAGTCAGCCATAGCAGAGCACCTGATGAACCAGCCTGGACACAGCATATTATTTGAGAACACAGAAATGCTGGACCACACCAACAACCACCATGTCAGACTACACAGAGAAGCCATTGAAATCCACAAACATGTGGACAATTTCAACAGAAAGGAAGAGACCATGAAAATGAACAAAATCTGGCTACCAGTATTAAAAAACTCTAAAATTACAACAGCAAAACAGCAGAGAGGAAACAACCAGGCACATCTTAACACCTCTCAACAAAAGATTTCCCAGGCTCAGCCAGGCCTTCAAATGCTAATGAAGGTGGTCAGTTGAAACATTCACACCTAGCTCCAGCAGGAAAGAGCTCTTTGCCCCACCCCAGCCATTCCACAGATATATAAACCCATTGTCCTAATTCCAACAGACCTCACTACCGCTGAGGATGCTTGCCATAGATGCAGGCGAAACGTCAGGAGAAATGCCTCTAGAACATGGCCCTATAGCCCGAAAAAACCCACAAGAACCTAGATTAGCAACTATTTTCCAAAAGTGTTTGCATTTAGTTAAATTTACTGTGTGGTCCTGGACCATCAAGGAATATTCCAACAATATATTAAGAAAAGCTGGATCTTGCAGTTTGTATCAGTTATGCACATATGGGCATGTCTTTGCTCATGAGATACTCCTCCTTGCAAGCAGATCGATAATAGAGTAATGCTTTGAAGGGAAATGTATGAAACCCTCTAGAGTTTTGGACAGAATTTTGGACAGAAACATAACACCTCTTCTCCTGCTCTATTCAGCTAAATCTCACAACCAGCACCAGGTGGAGGCTCCCGTTTCATAAGATGATGGATCGATCAATTTATTTATTTATTTAGCAGTTTTGTATACCGGTCTTCTCACCTCCGTTCGAGGGACTCAGGCCGGTTTCCAACATCAATATTACAGACAGTCATTAAAACATCATATTCTAAATCACACTAAAACATTAAAATAGCAAAATACAATAATATAATTACAGTGGTCAGTCGTCATCAAAAATCATTATTCGTCGTCATCCATCCATATCACAGGATCATGGCTCATTCGTCGAATGCCAATCCCCAAAGCCAAGTTTTCACCTGTTTCCTGAACGTTAAGATCGAAGGGGCAGTTCTGATCTCCAGTGGAAGGGAGTTCCAGAGTCGAGGGGCCACCACCGAGAAGGCCCTGTCTCTCGTCCCCACCAGCTGTGCCTGTGAGGCTGGTGGGATCGAGAGCAGGGCCCCTCCAGACAATCTTAGCAATCTTGATGGTTCATAGGGGAGGATACGTTCGGACAGGTAAATTGGGCCGGAGTCGTTTAGGGCTTTATAGGTTAAGACCAGCACTTTGAATTGTGCTCGGAAGCTGACTGGCAGCCAGTGGAGCTGGCGCAACAGAGGAGTAGTATGCTCCCTGTACCCCGCTCCCGTTAGTAGTCTGGCTGCCGCACGTTGGACTAATTGAAGCTTCCGGGCAGTCTTCAGAGGCAACCCCACGTAGAGAGCATTGCAGTAATCTAAACGGGATGTAACCAAAGCGTGGACCACCATGGCCAAGTCAGACTTCCCAAGAATTCTAGAGTTTAGTCTGAAAACCACCATGATGTAGTGGTTCAAATGTGGGAGTAAAGATAATCCACATTTTCTGCTTTGAACTGGATTATATGAGTCTACACTGCCATATAATCCAGTTCAAAGCAGATAATCTGGATTTCATATTGCAGTGTAGAAGGGGCCTAAGACTCTAGGTGGTAAGAACTAGAATTGCTGCTCATCCATGAAAACCTATTGGGTGACACTGGGCAAAAATTGCCAAGAAAACCCAAAGATAGATTTGTCTTGGGGTTGCCATGAGCTGGAATGACTTCAAAGCACACAACTACACACATAGCTATCCAAGGTTTCGAACACGTTTTGGTAACAGGATTCAGTCAACTCTTTTGATGATTCACTGGGCTTCACTACCATAAAACTACCACTGCCTATCCCAGCATGGTTAAAATGCTTGATTAAATGAAAGAATGTGAGCTCCAGATAATTGATTCTGTTGTGATGTATCTGACATTGTAGGTCAAGGGGACTTTAGGCACCTCAACAGACTGCAAATCCCAGCCAATGGTGCAGTACTGCTAGGTATAGTGTTGTAATTTACTGAACTACAAACTCCAAGATTTGGGTCTCTTTCGAGAGAGAAAGCAGGGGAGAAATCATTATCGTAGTCATCATCTTTCAGATGCAGCCAGGAATAGACATTATGTTTGCTAGGGAAAATCCTAAAATAAAGCAAAGCACCCAAAAGCAAACGGGATACAAAAGCGAGCGAAGCATGAAGTGCTGTTGGTTGTGGCTGTGAAGAATTCAGCACTTAGGAGGCAAACATGAAGAATCCAATATTTAAAAATCACAAAAGTCCACAGTCTGGGTGTCCTCCTGGATTCATCACTTACGCTTGAAGCTCAGGCGTCAGCGGTGGCCGGGAGGGCCTTCACACAATTAAGACTCGTGCGCCAGCTGCAACCGTACCTCGTGAAGTCTGATCTGGCCAGGGTGGTCCATGCCTTAGTCACCTCCAGATTGGATTACTGTAATGCACTCTACGTGGGGCTGCCCTTGAAAACGGCCCGGAAATTTCAATTGGTACAACGGGCGGCAGCCAGGTTACTAACTGGTGCTTCTTACAGAGAGCGGTCAACCCTCCTGTTCAAGGAGCTCCACTGGCTGCCGTTCATTTTCCAGTCCCAATTCAAGGTGCAGGTTCTTACCTACAAAGCCCTGAACGGTTTGGGACCCGCCTACCTGCGTGACCGCATTTCTGTGTACGAACCCACACGATCTCTTTGATCATCTGGAGAGGCCCTGCTCCGTGCTCCCACCTCCTTCACAGGCGCAATTGGTGGGGACGAGGGAGAGGGCCTTCTCGGTGGTGGCCCCTCGACTCTGGAACTCACTTCCCCAAGGACATCAGGCATGCCCCAACACTGGCAGTCTTTAGGAGGAGCCTGAAAACATGGTTGTTCCAGTGTGCCTTCCCAGAATAAGGAAAACTCTTAGCAATATGTCCTCAAATGCACTTTAACATTGATTTAGGATTGCCTGTGTGCCCTCATCTTTCTTTTTTATCGAGATTGGACATTGCTCTCCTCCTGATTTCCTGGCTGCAGTCTGCATCTGCAGTAATCTTTGCACCTAGAAATACAAAGTCTGTCATTGCCTCCACATTTTCTCCCTCTATTTCCCAGTTGTCAATCATTCTTGTTGCCATAATCTTGGTTTTTTTATGTTTAACTGCAACCCAGCTTTTGCACTTTCTTCTTTCACCTTGATTAGAAGGCTCCTCAGCTCCTCCTCACTTTCAGCCATCAAAGTGGTGTCATCTGCATGTCTACGGTTGTTAATATTTCTTCCAGCAATTTTCACCCCAGCCTTGCATTCGTGAAGCCCTGCACATTGCATGATGTGTTCTGCATACAAGTTGAATAGGTTGGGTGAGAGTATACAACCCTGCCGTATGCCTTTCCCAATCTTGAACCAGTCTGTTGTTCCATGGTCAGTTCTTACTGTTGCTACTTGGTCCTTATGCAGATTCCTCAGGAGAGAGACAAGGTGATTTGATATGCCCATCCCACCAAGAACTTGCCACAATTTATTGTGTTCCACACAGTCAAAGGCTTTAGAATAGTCAATAAAACAGAAGTAGATGTTTTTATGAAACTCCCTGCCTTTCTCCATTATCCATTGTTGATGTTACCAGAATGTTAAATTCCAAATGTCAAGGTAGGAAAAGGCTGTGCCTTCTCTCTCTCCTCACTTCTTCCCCACATCTGACTGAATGAAGCTAGGCCAAATCCCCTCTCTTTGCAAAGAGTGGAAATCAAAGAAGAAGAAGAAGAAGAAGAAGAAGAAGAAGAAGAAGAAGAAGAAGAGGAAGAAGAAGAGAGAAGAAGAAGAAGAAGAAGAAGTTTATTTTTCTACCCCACCTCCATCTCCCCGAAGGGTCTCGGGGCGGCTTACATGGGGCCCAAGCCCAAGACAGAATACAATTAAAAGCAAAGCAAAAACAACTAAGACAGCATAAAACAGCATAAAACAACATAACAATAATAGCTAGCAACAACAATAACAGCAGACTAATTTTGGAGGGCGGGGAGGAAAACCACTAGGTGAACTAGTTAAAGGATAAGTGGTTTAGTAAGGTGGATAACAATGTATAACGGCACTGGAAATATCATGGAAACAGAGAAAATTAACAGGATCAGTTAATATAATATAGGACATCAGATTGAATAATAGGTTGCTCCAAAAGGGATCCCAGAAAATTTAAGAAGATGACAAAGTGTTTAGTTTCTTCAAATGAAGCAAGCAGGAGTGGGCAGCGCTGCCTTTGTCTGACAATCAGCAGCATATGAAGGCTGGCTCGCAAAATGGCATCGCTGTAAAGGAATGGGAAGACATCACCATTGTGCCTTCTCTCCTCACCACTTAACTAAATATAGGACAAGATCTGATTTTGAAGGCTTCCCCATGCATGTGGCTTAAATGCCTGTAACTGGGATGGGACCTGGAAGGCCATATCGACAATGGTACATATTTACAGCACAATATGTTGATGCTGTTGCTTAAAAAAAATCCTTTCTGATTTCTTTTAACAAAACTGAAACTAGAAATGAAAGAGAGAGAGAGAGATACAACAGGCTTGCTTATTATGCAAGCTCATTGACTGTAGCTTGATTTATATGCAAATAGTTTTGAATGCCAAATGAGTGCTTTGGAGGATCTAGAAATGGCTAGGGGTGGGTTCTCTCTTTGGGTCTCCAATGCAACATTATGATCAACTTCTTCCAGTTGAGTCTCCAGTACAATTTGGGTCTCCAGTACAATTTGGGTCTCCAATGCAACATTATGATCAACTTCTTCCAGTTGAGTCTCCAGTACAATTCTATGCTCAGCTTCTATGGAGTTTGTAAGGTTTCTCAACACGACAAGATGCACACGGGCTGAAGATACCAAATGTCTTTATTGTCATAATACAAGAGTCTTGCACTATTGCCCATCTATATAGGCCTAGCTTTTGTTGTTGTTCATTCGTTCAGTCGTCTCCGACTCTTAGTGACCTCATGGACCAGCCCACGCCAGAGCTCCCTGTCGGCCTCACCACCCCCAGCTCCTTCAAGGTCAGTCCAGTCACTTCAAGGATGCCATCCATCCATCTTGCCCTTGGTCGGCCCCTCTTCCTTTTGCCTTCCACCTTCCCCAACATAATTGTCTTCTCTAGGCTTTGCTGTCTTCTCATGATGTGGCCAAAGTACTTCAACTTTGTCTCTAGTATCCTTCCCTCCAGTGAGCATTTCCTGGAGGATGGACTGGTTGGATCTTCTCGCAGTCCAAGGCACTCTCAGAACTTTCCTCCAGCACCACAGTTCAAAAGCATCGATCTTCCTTCGCTCAGCCTTCCCTAAGGTCCAGCTCTCACATCCGTAGGTTACTACAGGGAATACCATGGCTTTGACTAGGCGGATCTTTGTTGCCAGTGTGATGTCTCTACTCTTTACTATTTTATCGAGACTGGACATTGCTCTCCTCCCAAGAAGTAAGTGTCTTCTGATTTCCTGGCCACAGTCTGCATCTGCAGTAATCTTTGCACCTAGAAATACAAAGTCTGTCACAGCCTCCACATTTTCTCCCTCTATTTTCCAGTTGTCAATCATTCTTGTTGCCATAGGCCTAGCTACAATATCATAAATCACACCAGAGTCCTGGCACCTGGTGCTGGCTTTTCCCACATTCCAGAGCCCCCTCCCCCTCATCCGCATCTGGGCAATTGACTTTTGTGGCTGGTTCATAAATCCTGTCCTCCTTTATGGCCAATGGCCATGAGCTCTGTGTCAAGAGGGCTGATAGTCAGATGGCATGAGATAGGGATCATGACAAAGTTGCCTATAGAACCATGCTGGAAGTCCAGAGAGAAAACTTCTCTAGGCATTTTCTAGGTCAGTCTATGGCATACGTCACTTGGAAGCCCAAGGCAGAATTCATTTCAAGCGTAAAAACAGGGTTCCAGAATACATGAAAGTTGTATAACACGAAGAGTCTTGGAACAAGCCTTTTTCATAATACGTGGACCTACTGTACATATGTCGACCTTGCAAAGGCATTCAACACAGTGAATCGCAGCGCTCTCTGGACCATCCTCCAAAACATCGGGTGCCCTAACAAATTTGTGAACATCCTGCGGCTCCTCCATGATGACATGATGGCAACAGTCTTGGACAGCAATGGCTCCCAAAGTGACCCGTTTAAGGTGGAATCGGGTGTCAAACAGGGATGTGTTATTGCCCCAACTTTATTCTCCATCTTCATCGCTATGATACTTCACCTTGTTGACGGGAAGCTTCCCACCGGAGTGGAAGTCATCTATTGGACAGATGGCAAGCTGTTTAACCTCAGCAGACTGAAAGCCAAAACCAAGGTTACAACAACATCTGTTATAGAACTCCAGTATGCTGATGACAATGTCGTCTGTGCGCATTCAGAAGAAGATCTACAAGCCACTCTAAACACCTTCGCAGAAGCATACACAAAGCTTGGCCTGTCACTGAACATCGAGAAAACCAAAGTGCTGTTCCAGCAGTCACCAGCCAATCCCTCCCCAATGCCAGAGATACAGCTTAATGGTGTAACATTAGAAAATGTGGACCATTTCCGCTCCCTTGGCAGCCACCTCTCCACCAAAGTCAACATGACACCGAAATACAACACCGCCTGAGCTCTGCAAGTGCAGCATTTTCCGAATGAAGCAGAGAGTGTTTGAGGACCGGGACATCCATAGGGATACCAAGGTGCTTGTCTATAAAGCTATTGTCCTCCCAACCCTGCTATATGCCTGCGAAACGTGGACTGTCTACAGACGTCACATGCAACTCCTGGAACGATTCCATCAGCGCTGCCTCCGGAAAATCCTGCAAATATCTTGGGAAGACAAGCGGACAAACGACAGCGTGCTGGAAGAAGCAAAGACCACCAGCATTGAAGCGATGGTCCTCTGCCATCATCTCCGCTGGACCGGCCATGATGTCCGGATGCCTGACCACTGTTTCCCAAAGCAGTTGCTCTACTCTATACTTAAGAACGGAAAACGGAATGTTGGTGGACAGGAAAAGAGATTTAAAGATGGCCTCAAAGCCAACCTTAAAAACTCTGGCCAAGACATTGAGAACTGGGAAGCCCTGGCCCTTGACTGCTCCAGCTGGAGGTCAGCTGTGACCAGCAGTGCTGCAGAATTCGAGGAGGCACGAGTGGTGAAAGAGAGAGGAGGAGGAAAGCGCGTCAAGCCAACCCCGACCGGGACCGCCTTCCACCTGGAAACCAATGCCTTCACTGTGGGAGAAGATGCGGGTCAAGAATAGGGCTCCACAGCCACCTACAAACCCACAAAAATAGTCATCAAGGAAGACCATCTTACTCGTCCAACGAGGGATCGCCTAAGTAAGTAAGTAACCTGTATAAGTATTCTTTGCATAATATGTGAACCTATTATACATATCTAAGAATTCTTTAAGGGAAGTGTTTTAAAAAATTAAGGAAAACAGAGTAAGTAAAAAATCCTAGCATTCTTAGCATTACGTCATATTGAAGGAATATTTCCTGGTATATCTCCTGTTTTGCTATTTGCAGACAATCCTCTGGAGATTTTGAGACATGCCTAGAAAAGAGAGGTTGCCATTCATTGTCCTACTCTGAATATCCCATGCCTCGCCCCTCAGCTGTTTTGAACAGATATTCAGGTTATCTCCATGGCATGTGTGCTAATGTTCCCTTTAACATGCCGAGAAGCTTCCCACTGCTCACACCAAGCTCTTTCTCAGAGCTCTTTGAGCATTATTTATAAGGGGAAAGAATAACCAGGCAGCGGAGGAGATGCGTTTGAAGCCGGTCCCTAATAGACTTCCATTGGATCGGATCCCATCTTGGTTGTTTTGCTCTTGGTCTGGCTCTTTCCCAACACCTTTATAATAGTTTGATGGGTTCTATTCTGCCCACCTTAATATATCTACGGCTTTAAAAAGATTCCAAAGCAGATGCTTTCATGTTGCTTACTATTCTTGCATGTGTATGCTTTTATCCTAAGTGAAAACTTGGAATTCAAGCTTAAAAAGCCAGGAAAATATAGTTCATTTGTGTCCCGTATTCCAACAGACCAAAATATGAACACAATAGGGGCCCTGAACTTAGTACCTATACAGTCTAATATAGACGTTGCCAGGTCACCTTACATTGTGGATATGATGGATTAGCTTAGAATTCGATAGAGATTTCTAACTAGTTGTTTGTTCCTTGACCTTGAAGGTAGGTAGTTATGTGTCAGGACCCAGAAGCCTTAAACGATGCCAGACACAGATTAAGGGTTCAAACACAGCTTTATTGCAAACAAAAGGACCTATAAAGCACTTAACTGCAGTGCTAAGGTCTGCTGGAGCAATTTGGCACCAAAAACAAGTCAATAGGAGAAACAAAAATATAATCCAGATTATAGCGCTGCCTAATAATCCAAGTTAAACTAAAGATGAAGTGAATTGCTTGGAAATCAAAATAGAGCAAAAGCACAGTCTTTAATGCTGGAAAAACGTTGTTTCAAAACTAAAAGTTGTTAAAGTCACAAAGATTTTAGCAAACAAAGTCCAGAAGTCCAAAAGCGAAGTCAAACTGGTCCATAGTCAATTCTGTAGAGAAGCAAAACTGGAACGTTGAAGTCACCAAGGAAACAGGAGCACAGGAACACACGAAGCTATAGCCCAGGACCCAAGGTGGAAAGTTGGCAGGTACAAAGAATTATGCCCCATGAAGACACTTTGCCTTCTGCGACTTGCAATTCAAACTGAACCCCCTTTTATCTTACAATTCATCTTCAGAGCTTGATGAGCTCCCCACCCTCTCGTCATCACTCCCAGCTGCTCACAAACCTGCAGTTGAATGCCCATCCCTCCATCTCTGCCAACGATTATCAGGATTCAGATCCTGCCAAGAGTCCCCTGGCTGCCAATCTCCAGTGAACCCCTCAAATTCCTCACTAGAGGTGCGCTGGTTACAGATATCCCTTATGTTTTGCACACGGGTCCAATTTAACTCCCCATCATCTTCCATGTCACTCCCAGTCCCAGAACCTCTTTTCAAACCCAAAGAAATCTTTATCCTCTGTTGGAGCACAAAGTATTTCCCAAATACGCTTCCTTTGTAATTCCCCTTCAGACTCTGGCTCACGAGCAGCCCTCTTTACACCTCTGCTCCCTTTCCCATCCCCCATCTCACAATTGGAGAAACCTGGGAACGTGTCAGTATCGCTTGGAGCCATAATGATTTCTGCTGTTCCACTTCTGACTCTAAAGAAGACCCGTTCTCCCTGCTACTAGGAGTAGCAACTCGAGCAACACGCTGAACTAAAACATTATGCCTCCATTGTGACTAAGTAAATGAAAGATCTTCCTTGACCCCAACTGCCATTGCCTTAGCCTTAATGATAACAACAACAACAACTTTATTTTTATACCCCGCCACCATCTCCTGAAGGGACTCAGGGTGGCTTACATGGGAGCAAATGTCCACAAGACAATAAACAAACAATCCATTAAACAAAAACACGATTAAAATAAAAACATAATCAAATGAAGCATTTGCCCAGTTAAAAAAAAAGTTCAATAGACATACAAGTACTGTATAAACGATTGGCATTAAAACTCTGTCCAATCAATATTCAAATCCACTAAGATGGGCATGACCTGGCCATGGAGAGAGCAAAGCAAAACAAACAGAACTTCAGCATGCTTATGCTCAGAAGCAAATGGAAAGGACACCCTCCATCCCAACTGCCACTGCCCTGACTTTGGAGAGAAAGAATAAAAGTTAGGCATTGCTCCATCATGCCTAAGCCTAAGGGATGAAGACTAACAAACGGAAGCTTAATCAAGACAAGACAAATCCGTCATGAGGCCGGTCAGGGTATCAAGTGGCAATCTGTGCTTGATGGGGTTACACTCCCCCTGAGGACACAGACCGTACCTCAAGAAGCCAGACTTGGCCATGGTGGTTCATGCCTTGGTTACATCCAGATTGGGTTATTGCAATGCACTCTATGTGGGGCTGCCTTTTTTAAATATTATTATTATTATTAAGCCCAGAAATTGATGGAAAGCCATTTCTGGATGAAGGCTTTTCATCCATTTCCATCCCAACTCCTGTTGCCCTGACTTCAGAGGACTTCCTTCCATGTAGATACAGTTCAGCAACAATCTAGTGCAGATTTTCTCTTTATTTCCATCAGAGACATTAGTCATTACTAACTAGAGCTGAGACCAATGGCAATATAGTATGACTTCCGTATCCATAGAGTATAAGTTCCCAGACTTACCATGGTTAGCAAAAATCATGGATAGTAGTAAACACTATTGAACCAAAAGCTCCTCGTAGAAGCATAGCACAGAGTTATGCTGGAGGACCAAGGAAATGTGTACAAAAGATTCATATTGAGGCTTCGACTCTATGCTAACATGACTGTATGGCTAACTTTCAGTAGAAGCAGGCTATAGAAGCATGCTGGAGGACCTAAGAAATGCCTAGAGAGGACATATGTGTGAAAATGAAATACAGGTATTGGTCCTATGGATATCCCTTATGCATGAATTTAGAAGCAGTAGAGTTGTGGTAATCAGTACCAACAAAACATGCTTTCATGCCTTTATCTAATTCTTAATGAGTCCTATCTAGTCAAAGCATCATAATATAAACCATAATAACCCACATCAATGAACCCACAGATTCATTCCGTGGACTGTCCTTCCTTCTGTCTGTCTTAAATCTATTGCCTCATCATTTCTCTTAATTTGATCACTTTCCAAGAGTAATTGCTCCTCTTTGTCTACTCCCACCATGATCTGAGATGAGCCATTGTTGATCATTAGTAGTTTCTGAAATCTCTCAACTCTTTTATTTCCTGATCGTATTCTTATTTAAGCCTTGCAAAGAGCGGCCCTCCCTTCCCTTCCCTTCCCTTCCTGGCTGAGTCAGAAATAAAATCCCTCCTTCTCTTTGTTGTAGCATGAATTCTTCTCTTTCTAATGAGTATATGAACCAGTCATTTCTCTCTTAATAGGCCACTTACTGAATTTGATGGAGGAGATAATTAAATGTGACAGATCTTCACATACATCTATCTTAAACTAGCACTTCGAGATTATAGAAGCCATAATATCCCTACGGATGAAACACAATGGAAACGAGCAAAACATATTATCATATCTTCCGAAAAAGCTCCACCCTTGGAACTACACAAAAGGGCAGGCAAACATGGGATGCGTCTGCACTATAGACTTAATGCGGTTCAACTATGTGACATACATAGCCATGCATTAATTCATTCATTTATTTCCCTGCCTCCTGGCACGGAGCCCAATGGGGCTTACAACAGATAAAAGCAAAATATAGCACAAATGTTATTAATGTAAAAGTTTTAAGGAATCAATAAACCATGCAATTAAAAAGACGGAGTTCAAGAAGGACATTGATAGGTTGGAACATGTCCAGAGAAGGGCAAGAAAGGGAACCCAGGGCCTGGTATACAAGCCAAATAAGCAAAAAGCAAGGAAGCTGGGTATGTTTGGCATGTTCAGACTCAGATGACATGATAGCGCTTGCGAAATTACTGAAGGGATGTCATGTAGAAGATGGAGTGAGCTTGTTCCCTGCATCTCCAGAGAGTACAACACAAAACAAGGTGTTCAAGTTACAAGAAAAGAGACTCCATCTAAGCATTAGGGGAAAATATTTACTGTAACAACTGTTTGGTACCAGACTGCTTCAGAAGGCGGTGGACTCTCCTTCTTTGGGGAGGTTAAGAGAGACGTTTGGTGGGCCTCCTTTAGCTATACATTCCTACAAGGTGAGGCATGGAACTCTGTTTGTGGTTGATGCTTGTGGTTGCTTCCAACTCCAAAGGTGCATCTAGACTATAGAATGAATGCAGTTTGGCACCACATGGAATGGTATAGCTCAGTGCTGTGAAACGATGGAAGTTGTGGCTTTATGGGGCCTTTTTTTCTTTCAAGATGGCGAAACTATAGAAGGTACCTTGCCACGGCCCCGGGGGATACAATTTGTAATCAATTGAAATCCTCCCTCACGCAGCCCTTAAACTGCTGCTAACTTTACTTAAGCATTTCTTGGTCATCCATGGCTTTGTTCAGCCTTGGAGTCCAGTGGAAGCTCATTCCTTGGAAGCTTTTAAGCAGAGGCTGGATGACCATCAGTCAGGGGTGCTTTGATCATGCTTTTCCTGCATGGCAGAAGAGACCACAGAGCCCATGCGGTCTCTTCCAACTGTATTACTCTATAATTGTAAGCTTCTAAGTCAAAAACACCTGGAGGGCACAAGCTTGCCCATACTTGGACTAGATGCATTCGAAAAGTCTGTATTTCTGACATGAAAAAACATTTAATTCATCAGAAAAGAGAAAAGCGTTTCAGGGCCCATTGGCCAATCTTTCTGCTGCAATGAAAGAAAAATCCAAAGCTTGCCAATAGCAAGAGACCGATCATCTATATATATAAAAATAGAAAGGGCGTTCAACAGGACAGCAAAACGTGAAAAACCCCTGACGAAAACTCACCAAATTTGCCGTGCACATACCTCAACCCACAAGGTATGCACAATGCGAATCAAAATTCCAAACAACATTTAAACAAACTCACAATTACAAAAACCAACTGAGCATGCGCAAAGGCGCCCCGCCGCAAGTCGCCCGGCGCATGCACATGGCCGGCCGGCCAATGCACCCTCCGCGCAAGCCACGCCCCCATCCTCCGTCGCCCCGCCCCTACCCTCCCATACACCCTCTTTCCAACGCACCCTCCTTCTTCTTCCCCTGCCCATGCCCCCCACGTTCACGCCATGCCCCCACCTTCCCCCGCCCCCCCCCTCTGCCCCCATATGCCAACCATACCTCCTGCCTCTCCTTCTTCTTCCCCCGCCCATGCCCCCCACGTTCACGCCACGCCCCCACCCTCCCCCGCCCCACCCCTAAACCCCCATACGCCAACCATACCTCCTGCCTCTCCTTCTTCTTCCCCCGCCCATGCCCCCACGTTCACGCCACGCCCCCACGCTCCCCCGCCCCCCCTAAACCCCCATACGCCAACCATACCTCCTGCCTCTCCTTCTTCTTCCCCCCCCCATGCCCCCCACATTCAAGCCACGCCCCACCCTCCCCTGCCCCACCCCTAAACACCCATACGCCAACCTTACCTCCTCCCCTTCCTTCTATATATATAAAAAGAGAAAGGGCGTTCAACGGGACAGCAAAACGCGAAAAAACCCCGACGAAAACTTACCAAATTTACCATGCACATACCTCAACCCACAAGGTATGCACAAACTGATTCAAAATTCTAAACAACATTTCAACACACTCACAACAACAATAACCAACTGAGCATGCGCAAAGGCGCCCCGCCACAAGTCCCCGGCGCGCGCACATGGCCGGCCGGCCAACGCACCCTCCGTGCAAGCCACGCCCCCATCATCCGTCGCCCCGCCCCTACCCTCCCATATGCCCTCTTTCCAATGCACCCTCCTTCTTCTTCCCCCGCCCACGCCCCCCATGTTCACGCCATGCCCCCACCCTCCCCCACCCCGCCCCTAAACGCCCATACACCAACCATACCTCCTGCCTCTCCTTCTTTTTCCCCCGCCCATGCCCCCACGTTCACGCCACGCCCCACCCTCCCTCACGCGACGGACGGACGGACGGAAGGAAGGAAGGAAGGAAGGAAGGAGAAGTTGAGAAGGTATATGAAACAAGAAAGGAAGAAAAGAAAGAAGAAAGGGAGAGAAGGAGGATGGGAAAGAAGGGAGAAAGGAAGGAAGAAGAAAGGAGGGAAGGGAAGGTGTATGAAGGAAGTAAGGAAGGAGAAGTTGAGAAGGTATATGAAAGAAGAAAGGTAGGAAAGAAAGAAGAAAGGGAGAGAAGGAGGATGGGAAAGAAGGGAGAAAGGAAGGAAGGAAAGAAAAGGAAGGAAGGAGGGAAGGGAGGGAAGGTGTATGAAGGAAGGAAGGAAGGAGAAGTTGAGAAGGTATATGAAAGAAGAAAGGTAGGAAAGAAAGAATACAGAGAGAGAAGGAGGATGGGAAAGAAGGGAGAAAGGAAGGAAGGAGGAAAGGAAAGAAAGATAGAAAAAAAGAAGAAAGGGAAGGGGAAGGGAAGGTGTCAAAAGGAAGGAAGGAAGGAAGGAAGGAAGGAAGGAAGGAAGGAAGGAAGGAAGGAAGGAAGGGGAATTTGGGAAGGGGAAGAGAGGAAAAAAGCGAAGGAAGAAGAGAAAGGGAGGGAAGAAAAGAAAGAAAGAAAAGGAAGTCTGGAAGTCAAGAGCGAAGGAAGGAAGGAAAGAGATAGAGAGGGAAGAAAGGAGAGAAAGAGGAAGGAAAATAAAAAGGGAGGAGGAAGGAAAGAGGAAGAGAAGGAAGGAGGAGAGAAGGAAAGAAAAAAGGGAAGGGAGGAAAGACGGAGCAAAGGAAGAAGAGAAAGAAGGAGAGAAAGAGGGAGGGAAGGAAAGAAATAAAGAGAAGGAAGGATGGGAGCAAAAAGCTAAGGAAGGAAGTAAACAGGTAGAGAAGGAAGAAAGGAAAGAAGAAAAGGAAATGAAGAAAGGAGTGAAAGAAGGAGAGAAAGAGGGAGAGAAAGAGGTTGGCCACAGTAACGCGTGGCAGGTAAAGCTAGTACCATATATAGGAGTGAGTTCCACCATCTAGGAGTAGCCACAGAGCAAGTTGACTATATTTTAGGGTCACTGTGCAAGGAGGCACCTGGCACCGTCACTCAACAACTACATGGGATTGCAACATAGACTTCTGTGATTGGTGCATCTTCTCTAATGACAAGGTTAATAGTGATGTGTTCTCCAAACAAGACCAAGATGTGTTGCTACCTGAGGCGAAGTACAAGACCCTCCAACTTTTCCAAGCTTGGCAAGAATTCAAGGTATAAACAATGGCATTCAGGAGGTTCCGTAATTCATTTTTTAAAAACTCCCTTTTTTTGTAATCTTGGCGCCACTATATTTGCCCAGCTGCATCCTTTGTATTTACATCGAACCTGTTTAAATAGCAAGACGAGCTGGTTTCTTTCCCTTGGATGGTAAGGATCTATATATAACATGTCACAAAGCCATGCAAATATATCCTTTTTAGAAAATCTGCTTGGTGAAACAATCAAGGGTGCACACACGCGCACACTTGTGGATTTTCGTCTCCATCTTTCAAAGGAACTAAGAAGGAAAAATTTAAGTGGTGGATATGCACTTCTTAGTTGCATGCCTGTTTGTTAGAGGTAATATATATTGAGAAAGTAGTTAGCCAATAAATGGCAGGAAATTGATAGGCTGTTGGGTTGCTGTGAGTTTTTCTGGTTGAATGACAATGTTCCAGTAGCATTCTCTCCTGACCTTCTTCCTGCATCTGTGGCCTGCATCCTCAGAGGTTTGTTCAGAGATCTGTTCGAAATGAGGCCAGTTGTGTGTTTACAGGAACATTGGAACAAACTGAAGACCTCCATCATCACAGCCTGCGAAGAAACTATTGGATATCAAACCAAGAAACATCAAGATTGGCTTGACGCAAATGACAACGTGATGCAACAGCTATTTAACAAGAAAAAGAAAGCCTTCCAAACATGGCAGAGAGACATAAACTGTGCTGCTAAGAAAAAGATCTACGCAGCGCAAAAGCTGAAGTCCAAAGAAGGACAAGAGAACTCAAGAACATCTGGTGCACAAAGAAGGCTGACGAAATCCAACACCTGGCAGATACCCATGATGCTCAGGGATTTTTCAAAGCCACAAAGGTCATCTATGGACCAAGAAACCATGGCATACAGCCTCTACGCTCATCAGATGGAACCAAACTCCTGAAGGACCAAAAATCAATTGCACTACGTTGGAAAGAACACTACAAAAGCCTCCTGAACCACAGCTCCAATGTGGCCGAAGAGGTTCTCACAAATCCCGCAACAACAAACCAGGGATGAGCTTGCAGCCTAATTTGGAAAACGTCAGCAATGCCATCAACCAACAAAAAAATAACAAAGCCAGCGGACCGGATAGGATCCCTGCTGAAATCTTTAAAGAGGGAGGTCCTGAGCTGACACACCAACTCCACCAGCTCATAGAAAATGTATGGGTGACCGAGAAAATCCCAGCAGATTTCAAGGATGCCACCATCATCACCCTCTTCAAAAAAAGACTGCGGAAACTATCGAGGTATCTCCCTTCTAACCTCAGCTGGGAAAATCCTCGCAATAATCCTTGCAAACCGCCTTCTACCCCTCTCAGAAGACACCCTCCCAGAATTCCAGAGGAACAGTGGACATGATCTTCACTGCACGACAGCTCCAAGAAAAATGCAGGGAACAAAATCAACCTCTATACATGGCATTCATTGACGTTGCAAAGGCATTCGACACAGTGAATTGCAAGCGCTCTCTGGACCATCCTCCAAAAAATCGGGTGCCCTAACAAATTTGTGAACATCCTACAGCTCCTCCATCATGACATGATGGCAACAGTTTTGGACAGCAATGGCTCCCAAAGTGACCCATTTAAGGTGGAATCAGGTGTCAAACAGGGATGTGTTATTGCCCCAACTTTATTCTCCATCTTCATCACTATGATACTTCATCTTGTTGATGGGAAGCTTCCCACCGGAGTGGAAATAATCTATCGGACGGATGGCAAGCTATTTAACCTCAGCAGACTGAAAGCCAAAACTAAGGTTACAACAACAGCTGTTATAGAACTGCAGTATGCTGATGACAACATCGTCTGTGCGCATTGAGAAGATTTCAGAAGACACCACCTTTGCAGAAGCATACGAGAAACTCGGCCTGTCATTGAACATTGAGAAAACCAAAGTGCTGTTCCAGCAGTCACCAGCCATCCCCTCTCCAATGCCAGAGATACAGTTTAATGGTGTAACATTAAAAAATGTTGATCATTTCCATTATCTTGGCAGCCACCTCTCCACTGAAGTCAACATCGACACCAAAATACAACACTGCCTGAGCTCTGCGAGTGCAGCATTTTTCCAAATGAAGCAGAGAGTGTTTGAGGACTGGGACATCCGTAGGGAGACCAAGGTGCTTGTTTATAAGGCTATTGTCCTCCCAACCCTGCTATATACCTGCGAAACATGGACTGTCTACAGACGTCACATGCAACTCCTGGAACGATTCCATCAGCGCTGCCTCCGGAAAATCCTGCAAATCTCTTGGGACGACAGGCAGACAAACGTCAGCGTGCTGGAAGAAGCAAAGACCACCAGCATTGAAGCGATGGTCCACCGCCATCAACTCCGCTGGATCAGCCACGTTGTCTGGATGCCCGACCACCATCTCCCAAAGCAGTTGCTCTACTCCGAACTCAAGAACGGAAAAGAATGTTGGACAGGAAAAGAGATTTAAAGATGGGCTCAAAGCCAACCTTAAAAACTCTGGCATAGACACTGAGAACTGGGAAGCCCTGGCCCTTGAGCGCTCCAGCTGAAGGTCAGCTGTGACCAGCAGTGCTGCAGAATTTGAGGAGGCACGAGTGGAGGGTGAAAGAGAGAAAACGTGCCAAGAGGAAGGCGCTTCAAGCTAACCCCAACCGAGACCACCTTCCACTTTGAAGTAATGCTCTCACTACGGAAGAAGATGCAGATCAAGAATAGGGCTCCACAGTCACCTACCGACCCACCGCCAGGACACTGAACTTGGAGGACCATCATCCTCGGACTACGAGGGATCACCTAAGTAGGCAAGTACATATATCTGTGGAATAATGTCCAGGATGGGAGAAAGAATTCTTCTCTGTTGATTAACACTGAGTAGCTGATTGAGTAGTCAATCGGTGAGGGCCTCTGCATAGAGGTAGCCTGACCTCTGTTGCCTGGAGGCATCCTTTGTTTAACTGGCACTTGGTTGTTTGCTGTCGGGAACTCCCCTGTTTCTGAGTGGCATTCCTTATTTACTGTCTTGATTCTGGTGTTTTTTAATACTGGTAATCATATTCTGTTCATTTTCATGGTTTCCTCCTTCCTGTTGAAATTGTCCACGTGCTTCTTGTGGATTTCCATGGCTTCTCTGTGTCGTCTGACATGATGGTTGTCTAAGTGGTCCGGCATTTCTGTGTTCTCAAATAGTATTCTGCATCCAGGTTGGTTCATCAAGTGTTCTGCTATGGCTGACTTCTGTGCTTGAATCACTCTGCAGTGCCTTTCATGTTCTTTGATTCGTGCCTGGGCCATGCTGCTGCATTTGGGGCTCCCTATGAAGACTTCTTGTCCACAGCTGCACGGTATATAGTAAACTCCTACAGAGGTTACATGATCCCTCTTATCCTTTGCAGACAATTTCAACAGAAAGGAAGAAACCCTTGAAAATGAACAAAATCTGGTTTCCAGGATTAAAAAAAACACCATAATCAAGACAGTAAACAATGAACACCACTCAGAAACAGAAAAACTCCAGATGGCTAGCAACCAAGTGCCATTTAACACCTTCCAAACAGAGGATGCCTCCAGGCAACAACAGCCAGACTAGCTCTATGCAGATACCCTCACTGATTGCCTTCAAGGCTACTCAATGCCAATAAAGCTGGCTAATTGCAAAATTTATACTTGCGTCTAACAGACAAGGTTTCTTTCTCCCACCCTGGACATCATTCCACAGGTTATATACATATACACGACACTTACCTTACTTCCAACAGACCTCTGAGGATGTCGTTGGCTACAGATTCAGGTGAAACATCAGGAGAGAATGCTTCTGGAACATGACCACACAGCCCGGAAAGCTCACAGCAACCCAGTGATTCCAGCCATGAAAGTCTTCGACAACAGATAGGTTGTTATTCAACACAAGCATCAAGGGAAGTACTTGGAAATAGGATGGGGGACAATGCCTGGCTCGAGAGCAGTACGTGTGAAAAAGATCTTGGAGTCCTTGTGGACAACAAGTTAAACATGAGCCAACAATGTGATGTGGTGGCAAAAAAAGCCAATGGGATTTTGACCTGCATCAATAGGAGCATAGGGAAGTCATGCTACCCTTCTATTCCGCTTTGGTAAGACCACACCTGGAATATTGTGTCCAATTCTGGGCACCACAATTGAAGAGAGATATTGACAAGCTGGAATGTGTCCAGAGGAGGGTGACTAAAATGATCAAGGGTCTGGAGAACAAGCCCTATGAAGAGCAGCTTAAGGAGCTGGGCATGTTTAGCCTGAAGAAGAGAAGGCTGAGAGGAGATATGATAGCCATGTATAAATATGTGAGAGGAAGCCACAGGGAGGAGGGAGCAAGCTTGTTTACTGCTTCCTTGGAGACTAGGACGCGGAACAATGGCTTCGAACTACAAGAGAGTCAAGACATGGATGTTTGAACAAGCATTCGGGTAATCCGGTGCGATGAAGTTGATGATCAAGGACTGGTAATTATAGACGATGAATTTGGATGATGATTTTACTAAAGAGATGCATTGGTCAGTATTGGTGGCCCGATACTGTGTATTGTATATGTTTTTAAGTTTTTAAATTGATTAAATTGATTATTGTTGTTTTTAAGCACTGTTAACCGCAAGGAGTCACCTTGTAGGCTGAGATATTGCGGTATATAAGTGTACAAATAAATAAATACAAATAAATAAGAAAGGAGATTCCATCTGAACATGAGGAAGAACTTCCTGACTGTGAGCAGAGGCGGCCCTAGGTAATTTTCAACGGTAAGCAAACAGTATTTTGGCGCCCCCCCCCCAACCAATCATTGATATATATTTTCTGTTCATTGTGGGAGTTCTGTGTGCCATATTTGGTTCAATTCCATCATTGGTGGAGTTCAGAATGCTCTTTGATTGTAGGTGAACTATACATCCCAGTAACTACACTTCCCGCACTTGCTCCCTTGCCTGGCCCCTTTGGGAAGAGGATCGCCCGGCAGCGAGGCAAGAAAGCTGAGGCTCCCCCCGGACTGCTAGGGCTATTGTGAGCTGAGGGGGCGCTCCTCAAGTGGCGGTCGAGGGGCATTTACAGAGGCGCCTCTGCGCCCCTGGCAAAAAAAAGTGTTCTGCGACCACTTACTTCGCGTAATGAGGAAGAACTCCCTGACTGTGAGAGCCGTTCAGCAGTGGAACTCTCTGCCCTGGAGTGTGGTGGAGGCTCCTTCTTTGGAAGCTTTTAAACAGAGGCTGGATGGCCATCTGTCAGGAGTGATTTGAATGCAATATTCCTGCTTCTTGGCAGGGGGTTGGACTGGATGGCCCATGAGGCCTCTTCCAACTCTTTGATTCTATGATTCTATGATCCAAAGCGAAAGAGATTTAAACCAGCTATAGGCTGTTGTGTCCATCCCTACTTTCTAGCTTCCAGAGCCGGCCCTAGCATTAGGAAGAGGGAGGCAATTCCCTTTGAAGAACAATGGGAGATTACCAAAGGGGTTTCATTAGGGAACCCAGGTCTCCAGAGCCATAGTCCTGTAACCCTCAAGCCTCTCCTCTGCACTGACTCTCCCTTTCTGGCTTTTTACAAATCAGACTTTTAAGATTGGAGCATCAAAACTCTGAGGCTGCAAGACTCAAGCCACTTACTCAAAAGGAGCTAAAAGGAATGAATCACATCAAGGGCTTTTGAAGTTCGTCATTGGCTAAATCATGGATAAGACCCAATAAAAGCAATGAAAGCAGCATGCAACCTGAATCAAGTCGGCAAGAGTTTTAAATCCTTGTTTCTTATTCATGCCCTTTTAATTTTAAGGGATGCTGGGGATGACAAAGCGGGAGGAATGCAAACAAAAAGCCGCTCCCTCCATCATCATCATCATCATCATGGTGCTTATTTGCTTCAGCCTGGCCTCCCCCTCCCTCTCCTTTGGAACACCAATAAGAGAAAGCTAATGCGCAGTTATAAAAGAAATCTGGAGGCCTGTTGTTCTCCCACAGAAGGCGTGACTCCAGTCTCAGGATGAGTTCATGTCCTGCTCCAGAAATGCAAAGAATCATAGAATCCTAGAGTAAGAGACCTCATGGGCATCTTCCCTATAATCAACAGTCCAAAGTCTAAATCATCTCTATGTTCTGGGAGTCTAACAGAGTCTGTATCTGTTTCTACAATCTTTCTACTGGCGCCTGAAAGCATACTGTTTCTACATTGAAAGTCTAATGGCATCTGCCTTTCTAAAATGGAATCTGAGTCCTGAATAGTCCCAGGTCTGGTCACATGGTCTGCAGCCCCTTCCACAACATAGAGTTAAGGAAAACTGCATGCCAACACACACATATACAGTACAGTAAGCAATCTGCATTACATACATAACAAACAGTGAGTGGAGTTGTGTAGAAGGTTACTATTTCCGATAAAAACATAGTTAAAATCAAATATTTGATATAACAAATTTGATCCGACTTACGAGGCCCAATGATAATTTTAGACAGCCCTCCTCAACAGGTATCCGAACCCCGACCTCTAGAGCCCAGTGCCCAAACCACTACTACCACATTCCTTTGAAATCCTTTTGACTGGGTTTCTCTTCTCTTTCATCATCATCATCATCATCATTTAATAACTTATTAATCGCCCTCCATCCGAGAATGCTCCAGGCGATTTACAGCTAAATTACAAAAGATAAAATACATATATACAAAAATTAAAAATCAACAGAGATCGAATGCTCTAGTAAAAAGCCAGGTCTTAAGTGCGAGAGTAAAAGGCCCTAAGTCACGCATGGCTCTCATGTAGGGCGGCAAGGAATTCCACAAGGCAGGGGCAGAAATAGAAAAAGCCCTGCTTTTGAGCTTTGTTAGGGTTTTGCTGTAGATCTGGGCCTTTCAGCTTGTCTTTTCTTTGGCTTGTGTTTTTAATGGTATGACTCCCTCTTGGCCTTTAAAATGAATTAGTGCCGGAGCTCTGTGATTGATTTTTATTCTTGTCATCAATTTAGATGAACACAGTGACCTGCTCCAGAGCATGTTCCCTCCAGAGCGCTTCTTCCTTCCACTGCTCCCCCTCCGCCTTTGTGGACAGCTTTTCTTCTTCCAAAGAGGCTCTTAAGAGAGTGACTTCTGAGGCTCAAAGCCAGCACTGGGAAAAGCAAAAGGATGTGCCAAGCACCCACAGATCAAATGGAAATGCTAAAGAGCCGCATTCCCGCGACTGTGTGATATGGCATTTTCCTTGCTCAGAGAAGGAGAGAGATTGGGAAGGAAAAAATCATTTAAGGAGAGTTTGAACTTCAGAGGGAACTGACTGGGAATGTCAAGAGAAAAGCAGCAAGCCATGCCATTTTGAACCAAACCGATATTTATTGGGCTTTCTGTTTATTGCTATTTATTTTTTCCCTCTAAGGTTGCACTTTATAGTTCTTTCTGCGGCGCATGTGATGTGTAAATAAACACTAGAGATATAAGATCTATGGTCGGGCACGAGAGATACATTTACTTTGTTCTCTTGGTAATGGAGGGATGTTTTAATCAATTTTATTCCTGGCACAGTGAAGTCTTCACAAACCACATTATCTGGATCCGTCACGGTCAGGTTTCAGGGCTGGTCATGGCAAAGAGGATGGGGAGTTTGAGAATATAGACAGATAGATAGATTTTATTTGGACTCCTGAATTGGTGTAGGTTAGATCAGATTATCTACATTCTCCCTCTGCAATTCTCAGGTTGAGATCTCTGCTCTTGAATCTGGATTACAGTAATATTCCAGTAGACATCAAAGAGCTTTTGTAGGTGGAGTAAATGCCTGATGATTGACTGGATTCTTCCCTTTTGAGAGATCATGATGTTCCTTTCTTCTCGGGAGGTTGAGTGTAATATCCACGCCTCTTTCCTTTCCCAAACTGACACCTGTTTCCATGCCCTTGTCTGCATTCTTTCTTCCCCACCTAATTTCCTAAGACCTTCTTGGCTGGAATCTGTTCGGCTGGTAAACAACTCAAGAGCTTTCCAATTTCCATTGGACAACATGTGTGCATTTCCAACCAACCTGAAAATGCAGATGCCATGCATTATTCAAGCTCCCCAGATGCACCCTGGAGCCAAGGTATCTCCTCTTGTTTGCAAATGTATCTTCCACAGCTTTCATTGTCTCCATAATAATATCGCCAGCCAAGATACCCAAGGAATGAGGGTGAGGGAGGGAAGGAAAAGGTAGTATATTATTTCATCCAGGCATTGATGCTTGCAAGTTGACTCCTGGAGGGCTTCTGCTGTTATTGAGCATTAATCAAAATCTAATCATTCAGAAGGACATTACATAGAAGGGGAAAGGTAGGTTCGCATGGCTGACTTCATCTACATCACAAGGGATTTCAAATGATAAAATGTTAATATGTTAAGCAATCAAAGCCAGCCGAGCGCTGGACTTTAAGCTCTTGTACAAATACTTGGCTGTGTTGGGGCTCCGAAAGGCTGGCTTCAGCCTCGCTTCAGCATCCAGGTCTTTGAGAAACAGTCAATGGTGATTCAGATTCTTCATGGTATACATATCACCAGGGTCAATGTGATGATGTGCTACTGTTTCAGCCCTTCCCATCATCATGAGCCTTCATCTTCATGCCCCTCAACCCCACAGCCATTGTCCTGTGAGGTCCTGAAGGGGTCAGTACTGTCCCTCATGTTGTTTAATGTCTACATGAAGCCACTGGGAGAAATCATCCAGAATTTTGGAGTTTGATGCCACCTGTACACAGATGATGTTGAACTCCTTAACAACTTATCACTGGAGAACAGCAATATTCTGTCACTCCTTCCCACATGCTGCTAAGGAGGCTGATCAGATCCTGAACCAGCGCTTGGCGGGTGTAACGGTCTGGATGAGAGCAAACAAATTGAAATTGAATCCAGACAAGACAGAGGTCCTCCTGGTCAGTCGAAAGGCTGAACAGGGTATAAGGTTACATCCTGTGCTGATCTGGGTTATGCTCCCCCTGAAGACGCAAGTTCGCAGCTTGGGAGTCCTCCTGGACTCACCTTGAAATGGCCTTAGACCTTGAACTCTGGATTTTTAACTTTGAATGTATTTTAATCATGTCTAATATGTTGTAAGTTTAAACTACTTTTAGGTGAATTTGTTGTTTTTTATTAATATTTTATTGGAGGGATGTGGTAGGGGTACATACACAATTTGATTAGATAAAATAAAATATATAGTGTGTATACAATAGAAAATTGAGAGACTACCGCCATCTAGCTTAAGAAATCTATCTTTTCTGTTACAGGTCTCTGTCTTTTTCTTAGAGACAGATACCTAAAATTTTCTTAGAGACAGATACCTAAAATTCATGATACCTAAAATTTTGAGTGTCCAATCTTCCAATGTTGGGATTTCATTCGACTTCCAATTTTTGGCATATATTAATCTAGCAGCGGTAGCCATGTGGAATAATAAAATGTCCTTGTTGTTGCCTATGTCCAAATCCATTATACCCAGAAGGTAGTATTCAGGCTTCATTTCCATTTTCAGGCCCAGGGTGTTCTGTGTTGTTTCATGAATCCTCGTCCAGAATTTGCTGGCCTTCTTGCCTGACCACCATAGGTGAAAAAATGTTCCTATGTTTGTTTTGCACTTCCAACATTTATCAGATAAGGACTTATAACATTTTGCCAATCTTAATCCAGCTTTCACACAAACCATGTGTGAATTAGAACTATTTTATTTTATAATTCGATATTTTTTCCCAATCTGTATATTTTATATTATGTCCAATATTTGCTGTCCACTTCTTTATATAATCTTTTACTTGGTCCTTCTCCATTGCCCATGTTAAAAGAGCTTTATATATTATGATAATAACTTTCTTCCCTAACATCATTATCTTGTCCCATAATTTGTCTCCTTCCTCAAATCCTGATTTCTTGTCCTTATTGAAGGCCTCGTTCAGCTGCCTATATTGGAACAATGAAAGATTTCCATATGCAGGCGAAACGTCAGGAGAAATGCCTCTAGAACATGGCCCTATAGCCCGAAAAAACCTACAAGAACCTAGATTTCCATACAGTTTTCTGATTTCTTCCTGGGTTTTTAATATGTAACACTTGTTTTGTTTCTTTAAAATCTCTTTGTATCTGGGCCACTTTTCCCATCCCAGCTCTCTTCTCTGGATCGCTTCGAGGGGGGATACCCATAGGGGAGTCTTTTGATAGAATTTGGATTTGTATTTCTTCCAGATTCTTATCAAAAAAGATCTTGTGAAGTGGTTGTGAAGTGGTCGAGTCCCTTCTCAATTTTCCTTTTCTCATATCAAATGTATTAGTGTCAAGCACTTTGGAGATCGCATCCTTCTAATGTTAGATCTTTGACTTTACTGAGGTTGGACCATTCTCTTTTCCACAACAGTCAGCATGCCTCGTGATATAGTTATAGGTCTGAGAGTCTTAGACCCCCTCTCCTTCTGCCATCTGTTAGGTTAGCAAATTTTATACGGGGTTTCTTCCCTGCCCATATAAATTTAGATATATCTGTGTTCCAACTCTTGAAAATTTTTGAATTCCTGATGACTGGGACAGATTGAAATAGAAATAATAATTTCGGTAGGACCATAATTTTTATTGCCGAAATTCTGCCAAGCAATGACAAATTTAGATGTTTCCAATTTTCTAATTCTTTCTTAATTTCGCCTCATTTCTTTTCATAATTATTCTTAAGAAGTTGCATGTTCTTTGCCATTAAGTTTATCCCCAGATATTTAATTTTTGTTACTACTTGAATTCCTGATATATCTTCTAGGACTTTTTGTCTTGGTTTGGAAATATTCTTTGTTAGTATCATGGTCTTTTTCTTGTTTAGTTTGAAACCTGCTAGATTTTCAAATTCTTCTATCTTTCCAATCTATTTATCAATGCTTTCTAAAGGATCTTCTATTATACAGATGATGTCATCTGTGAACGCCCAAAGTTTGTACAATTCTTTCCTTATTCTAACACCTTTTAGATTTTGATCTTCCCTGATCCTATTCAGGAGAATTTCTAGTGACATAATGAAAATTAGCAGGGAAAGGGGACACCCCTGCCTTGTTCGTTTCTGTATTTGTATACTTTCTGTTGACCGTCCGTTGATTATATTTTTAGCTTCTTGTTTATTGTATACTAATTTTATCGCGTTTAAGAAGAAATGGCCCATATCTAATTCCTGTATAAGAAGAATGAAAAATTCCTAATTTATGTTATGAAAGGCCTTTTCCGCGTTAAGTGCCAGGAGTGCACATTCTTTATCATTGTTCTTCTCATAATATTCAATAACGTTTATCATAGTTCTCACATTATCTTTCATTTGTCATTGCGGAAGGAAGCCTGATTGCTCGTCTTTAAGGAATAGTTTGAATCTTTCTTCCAGGACATTGGCAAATAACTTGTAATCAATATTAAGTAGCGAAATTGGGCGGTAATTTTTTGCATCCGTCTTTTCTGTATTTTCTTTATGTATCCTCGTTATATTAGCCTGTTTCCACAACTCTGGAAAGTTTTGTGTTTCTAGCGCTTGATTCATGATTTTCTTCAGCCTCGGGATCAATTCGGGTTTGAATATCTTGTAGAAGGATGCCATAAATCCATCTGGGCCTGGTGTTTTAGAATGATCCAATTTCCTTATTGATCTTTGGATTTCTTGTTCTGTGATTTATTTAAGATTTCTCTGTGATGGTCATAGATTTTATCTAATTTTTGTTCCTCTAGGAATTGGGCAACCTCATCTGTTTTTATTTGTTGTCTTTTGTAAAGATTTCCATAGAATCTCCAGAAAGATCCTTTGTTTATGTAAAATTTCTCATTCCTATATAAGTTTGGTCTCTTGAGGATTCTTTTTGAGCTTATCTTCCGTAATATTTATTTTCTCCATTATTTTCTTGACTTCTTCATTTTTATTTTTATTTCTTATTGCACTTTGTTGCAGGAAGAAGCCCCGCATCACCACTTTGCAGGTATCTCAGACTGTTTGTATTGAGATATCTTCCATCTCGTTAATCTGGAAGAATTCTTTCAGGTTCTCTCTATTATTATTTTTTTTGTACCATAGCTTGATCTTTCAATAGATTGTTGTCTAGACTCTAATTCCTTAAGCCTTTCTTTTGGTTATATATCACTTCTATGTGGCTGTGGTCAGAGTCAGTTCTTGTTAATATCCTGATCTTGTCTATTTTGGAAGTCAATGAGTGTGACGTCCAGGCCATATCAATTCTGGACTAACATCTGTGTCTTGCAGAGAAGAATGTAAAGTCTCGTTCTTTTGGGTGGTGGGCTCTCCAAGCATCTTGGAGATCAAATTCAATCATTAAATTTGTTAATTCCTTCGGCAGTTGGCATGAGTTTGTATCATTCTTTTGGTTTCGTTCTTTTTATCCCACTGGTTATTTAGTATATCCCGTTGAAATCCCCTACTATCATCAAGTGCTCAAATTCTTCTTTAGATATCAAATTTCTCAATTTCTTCACAAAAGTTGATTTTGGGCCATTTGTGGTGTAGATGTTGCAGATCAAAGTCTTTTGGTTATCAATTAGTAATGTTATTCCTATTATACTTCCATCGTCATCTTTAAATGTTAATTGGGATTCGATCTTTGGATTCACATAGGTTACCACTCCTCTTTTTTCCCCCAATGCTGCTGAGTAATATTCTTTTCCTATATTTTTTGGGTCAAATAAGATACCTGTCTTTGTGATATGTGTGTTTCCTGAAGTGCCACCAGATCATAGTTGCCTTTCTGAATTCTATTAAATATTCTTTTTTTTTCCTTTTTTTTTTTTTGCTTGGTGAGTTCAATCTATTTACATTTTGAGAAAAACACTTAATTGATATCTCCATCTTCATCCAGTTCTTCTGTTACTTCATCCAGTTTCCTTACTGTTGTTTCCTGACTTATATTTTCTGGTGATTCCGTTCTGGATCTTTTTGCTGGCCCTTTTGATCCGGGGGTGCGGTGGTAATTTGTGTCCTCTTGATCTCTTTTTAATTTTTTGTAGAATTCTTGGGCCTTTTCTTCTGAAGTTATCCAGTATCTCTCATTTTTGTATGTGGCCATTATTCCTTCTCCTCTCTCCCAGCAGAATCTTATCTGGAGTCTTTTAAATTCTTTGATGAGAAACATATATTTTCTTCTTTTTGTTATTGTTGAGTGGGGATGTTCTTTAGAATGGCTATCTTTTTTCCCTTGAAGAATGTCGGGTTATGGCTGTTATGTTTCAAGATATCGTCACGGAATTGTTTCATGCTAAATTGGGCAATTACATCTCTGTCCACCTTGTTTCTTTTTGCGGAGTTGGTAGAAGTACGAAAGACTCGATCAATATTAGAGTTTGCCTCTTCCTCCAAGATTTGCTTGTTTGGCCATACTTATGTGTTTCCTTTGTCTCCTCCTTCCACCCTTACTCCTGATCTGACCCCTTTGCTCCCCTCCGTCCTTTGCTTCATCCTTATTTTTTGCTTCGCTACCTATTTCTGTCCTGCCTGCTTCTGTCCTACATATTTTCTTTGTTTCCTTTGTGGCTCGTGCTACTCTGCCGATCTTCTGCTCGGTTTTCAGCTTTCCGCTTCTTCTCCTCCTTCCCCCTTTCTCCTTCTTCTGCCTTCTTATGTAATTTTTAGTAGATGGTTTGTCTTAGTTGTTTCTTATTGATTTTTATTACCTCGGCCTATCTTCCATTTACAGGATGCTCTAGGCACCCATCTCTCTCTCCTTGTCTCCTTCTCGCACTCTTCTGCCTCCTCTCCCAGCAGTCAGTGCTTCTCTTCTGGATACTAATGAGGTCAAGAGTGCTTCTCTTCTGGATGCTAATGAAGCCTTTGGATTGTTTACAAGGAGGGAAGATGTAGCCAAAACAATATTGTGTCCAAGATCAGTGGGCTTTAATGGCACCCCCGAGCTTCCTTTCTTACTTTCGCTTTGAGTCCTTAAAGTCTTTAAATCTTCAGGTCTCCCAATCCTTCAATTATATTTTACTGTTTTATTTATTTAGAGAGTCCGTATCCATTTCCCTTTTGTTCTTGAGTCTTTCTTAGTCCTCTTCCTCAGCAGATTTTAAAATTCAAATTTAGTTGCAGTACTGGCCAAGGTTCTACTCATTACTAAGTCAGAGGGTTTATTTGTTATTTACCCTGTCTTTAAATTTCCTTCTCTCCTCCACTCCACAATCGGCTGTAATCCCAAGATCCCGTTGTTGGTCTCGGGTCTCCCCTGCCGCGATCTGCATACCCCTATGGTCCTCGCATCTGAGTCTTTTGAAGCCTCCCCCCCTTGAGGGAGGGAAGCTTACCTGACCATTGGTTTGAGGGTACTGGAGGGGCTTAGCGATCCCTTAGAAATCAATCCATCCAAGGGAGAGGGCATCGGCTCCTCTGATCACCTCTAGTGAACAGGCAGCTCTGGGACACTCAGAGAGCCCAACCAGTCTCCATGAATGCCATACCAGAAGTCCTCAGGTGAATTTGTTGTTTTGAGGCACTGTGTCAGAAGAAGCATCTATTATTAGGGCAAATGGTCCGAGGAAACAGGACACAAGTACAAATATGATTAAACCACTCTTAGATCGCAAAACAGAGTGATGTGAAGAGGCTCTTGAAACCAACCCAACAGGAACAACACGAAGGAAGAAGGGCAAGAGTGGGGAAGGGTGGGGAGAATGGCGCGCCGTAAAGCAAGTCAGGCACAAAATTAAAAAACAGAAATCATGGAGATATCATTCTAACAGGCAGCGAGCAAATTAGGCACAATGAATATTTATGGGTTCCAAAGCAGCAATACTTGGAATTAATACAAGATAGGCCTGACAAACAAGGACTTCAGGTGAAGGCACTGGAAAATCAGAAGAAAGAAGTCCCATTACAGCCAATCTTTATTTCCCTGGGATTTTAGTGCCTGGTTCAGCAATAATGCATGCTAATGACTGTCTTGCAACATTCTCTCTATTTTAAAAAACAGAACGTTAATTAAAAGAAGAAATGGTAGAACCCAAGGAGAGGCTCCTGTGCTTGTGCCGAGTGCCTCCAGTTTCCACACATTGATTCCTCCCCTGAGTGTTATCCACAGGCACATCCTGCATGTCTAAGCTCAATGGAGATTTCGTTATGTCAGAGTAGCTCATGACTTTTTTGGTGTTGTCACTTTTATATATTCATGTAAAGACGTGAGCAGGTCCTCCACTTTCATGGGGTGCACGCAATCCTCATGAAAATGGAAAGAAACAAAAATAAAATATTACGTCATCGCTAGGGAAACACAGCTCTCTAGGAATCTATGCATGTGTCTTTATGAGCAACTTCTGTTGGAAGTTCATTATGGAACCACACTGGAAGGCATAAAAATGTGGGACATATTAATGACATCGGTGAATAATCCACGAAAGTTGAACCCACAAATGTGGGTTGGACAAAAGTTGTCCATGCCTTCTCCAGAAGGACAATCCTCCCTTATTTCTCCTCCTCTGCTCTTCTTCTTCCTCTCTTCCTTTTCTTCCTCTTCTTTTTCTTCTTCTTCCGCTCCTCCTCCTCCTCTTCTTCATCCTACTCTCTTCCTTTTCTTCCCCTTTCTCTTCTTCTTCCTCTCTTCCTCTTCCTCCTCTTCTTCATCCTACTTTCTTCCTATTCTTCTTCTTCCTCTCTCTGCCCTTTTCTTCCTCCTCTCTTCCTTTTCTTCCCCTTTCTCTTCTTCTTCCTCTCCTCTTCCTCCTCTTTTTCATCCTACCTTCTTCTTCTTCTTCTTCTTCTTCTTCTTCTTCTTCTTCTACCTCTCTTCCTTGTCTTTCATTTCTGTTTCTTCTCCTCCTCCTCCTTCCTCTCTTCCTCTTCTTTTTCTCCTCCTCCTCCTCTTCTTCTCCCCACTCTCTTCCTTTTCTTCTTCTCCTTCTTCTCCTTCTCTCTTTCATTGGAAACGTTACCTTTTCACCAGGGAATTGCACAGATATTGATTCCATTCATACTTTTACAGGTTAAATGTCAAATTCGCCACAGGGTTAGGGATGAAACCAGTAACATCTTCCTGATGGGAGAAGATAATTCTCTAAAACGCATGCTCTGTTCCTCTATTTAGTGTCACACAGCAGTAGGTGTATCGTTTTTATATGTTCCATTTGTAGAGTATGCACATGCCAACGCCACTGGGTAAAGAATGACAAACACAAGCTTAGACAAATTCCGGTGTAATTGGCAATGCTTGAGGTGACAATTGTTTCCTTTACTCTTTCAGCCTTTTGCAGCCCGTCACTCTGTAAGAAGTCCACTGCAGGCTGCATTCGTCAGATTGCACTGTAATGCTGTTGACCATTACAAGAAGCAGACTTTGAGGTTTTGCTTAATTGTAAGTCGCATTTAAATATCATCTGTTCGGCTTCTGGGCCATCCGTCTCTCTCATGGACTTGGCAACCCGGCGGAGGCATGCCAAGCAGATGGCGTGGAGTCAATCCTGTTGAAAACAAGAGAGACAGCCTCTCCACACAATGCTTTTGAACAAAAAAGAAATAGTGTTTGTGGGTTTTGTTTCCTCCTTCTCCAATGAGGCAAACAACAGATGCATCTTGTTTGCAGCAGAATTTAACTCATATTAGGGATAAAAGACATGAACAGCAGCACTTGGTAATGAAATGTACAAAGAGAGACAGAGAAAGGGAGGGAGGGAGAGGGAGGCCTCTGTACAAATTGCCCATCAATTGCAACCAAATCTGGAGAATTAGGCTCTCTTATTGAAATGAAAGTGCTGCTCATTAAATATTGTGTTTGCCTCGGCCAAAACAGTTTCCTGCTTGGCATATCCAAGTATAGTGCTGATGTTGGTCCCCTCCCTCCCTCCAAATAAGGCAACAGCCAAATCCCTATTTTTAGCAGACCTCCTTAACACCCTATCAAAAATGTAATATATCATTGGTAAAGGGTCATCATCTGGCAGGTGTTCCCAATGCAAGATAGGATGCAAAGACAAGGGGAAAGCAGGAACAAGAACAAAAATGGGCAGCCCAGAGAGAAGAAAGAATGGCATAAGCATGGCCATGACACCATCAATATTGGCCCTCAATATATCAATGGGTCTTTTGCTGATTTTTCTTTGGCTCTGGGTAGACAGCAATGGCTAAGAGAGCTATGAATTGTTGGCCTTGGTGCAGACATGTGTTTATTTTCCATCTGGATCAAAATATGTGTCCATAATGGGTCTTGAACAGCAGCATGAGGGACATCAAGCAGGTTGACTTGCCATTCTGTTCTGTCCATAGAAAAATGAGATGGGGGGATGTAGCACAGAGGCGGATTTTAGCCAGGTCCCATGCAAAAGACACACAGGCAAGAGGGAAAAAGGAACAGAAAAACTTTACTCTTATCAAAAGAGGTAATAAACTTGCAGTGTTGCATACAAAATCAAACAGTGCAACAAACTTACATAGTCCTTGTAAGTAACACAGAATACTTACTTAGGCGATCCCTCGCTTTCCGAGGATGATTGTCTTCCAATATACCAAGGTGCTTGTTTATAGAGCTATTGTCCTCCCAACCCTGCTCTATGCCTGCAAAACATGGACTGTCTACAGACGTCACATGCAACTCCTGGAACGATTCCATCAGCGCTGCCTCCGGAAAATCCTGCAAATATCTTGGGAAGACAAGTGGACAAATGTCAGCATGCTGGAAGAAGCAAAGACCACCAGCATTGAAGCAATGGTCCTCCGCCATCAACTCCGCTGGACCGGCCACGTTGTCCGGATGCCTGACCACCGTCTCCCAAAGCAGTTGCTCTACTCTGAACTTAAGAACGGAAAACGGAACATTGGTGGACAGGAAAAGAGATTTAAAGATGGCCTCAAAGCCAACCTTAAAAACTCTGGCATAGACACTGAGAACTGGGAAGCCCTGGCCCTTGACCGCTCCAGCTGGAGGTCAGCTGTGACCAGCAGTGCTGCAGAATTCGAGGAGGCACGAGTGGAGGGTGAAAGAGAGAAACGTGCCAGGAGGAAGGCGTGTCAAGCCAACCCCGACCGGGACCGCCTTCCACCTGGAAACCAATGCCTTCACTGTGGGAGAAGATGCGGGTCAAGAATAGGGCTCCACAGCCACCTACAAACCCACAAAAATAGTCATCAAGGAAGACCATCTTACTCGTCCAACGAGGGATTGCCTAAGTAAGTAAGTATATGGAAAACACTGGTCTCCATATAGCACCCCAAAGGATGCCTTCTGTTGGTTCCTTCTGTGTTGAGAATTGACCATTCCTTCCAAATGTCTTCTTGCTTTGCCTTAACATCCAGTCTTTCCTGGAAAGTGTCCCAGCCAGCCATGCAGCATCAGCCACCCAAGGGAAGGGTGCAAATCTGCACCTTTAAATGGCATGAAATGCATATTTGTGCACACTCGCTCAAGAGGAGAAAAGAAGACATTAAGGCAGCCAACCCCCATCTCTAACTTCTGTAATTTTGTGATTAGCATGTACACCAATCAGATGGCAATTATTTACACTACATTTTACTGATTCGCTGCCTATGAGTTATTATGCACCCTTCTGAGTTAAATCATGTCATTTCAAATGTATGGTTAAGGGATCTGCTTTGCATACGCAGGTTGGAAAGAAAGAAGACAGCCTTCCTGGATCAACCCAATTTTGCTTTTAAATGAATTACGCTTGGCCAGAACTCCAACTGGGCAAAATTAATCTTTCCTTTCGGTGGGACATCTATGTTTTCACATTTTCCATTTTCATCACTTTCTTCCCTATAGCTAGAATATGCTTACAGGATTCATCATGTTTATTTAAAAATAGCAAACATTTAAATTATCTTGAAGTTATTTGTGAAGCATGATTTACCCAGAGAGAAAGAAAGTTAGGTTCTTGTAAGTTTTTTCGGGCTATAAGGCCATGTTCTAGAGGCATTTCTCCTGACGTTTCGCCTGCATCTATGGCAAGCATCCTCAGAGGTAGTGAGGTCTGTTGGAATTAGGACAATGGGTTTATATATCTGTGGAATGGCTGGGGTGGGGCAAAGAGCTCTTCCATGCTGGAGCTAGGTGTGAATGTTTCAACTGACCACCTTCATTAGCATTTGAAGGCCTGGCTGAGCCTGGGGAAATCTTTTGTTGAGAGGTGTTAAGATGTGCCTGGTTGTTTCCTCTGTGCGTTTTGCTGTTGTAATTTTAGAGTTTAATACTGGTAGCCAGATTTTGTTCATTTTCATGGTCTTTTCCTTTCTGTTGAAATTGTCCACATGCTTGTGGATTTCAATGGCTTCTCTGTGTAGTCTGACATGGTGGTTGTGGGAGTGGTCCAGCATTTCTGTGTTCTCAAATAATATGCTGTGTCCAGGCTGGTTCATCAGGTGCTCTGCTATGGCTGACTTCTCTGGTTGAAGTAGTCTGCAGTGCCTTTCATGTTCCTTGATTCGTGTTTGGGCAATGCTGCGTTTGGTGGTCCCTATGTAGATTTGTCCACAGCTGCATGGTATACGGTAGACTCCTGCAGAGGTGAGAGGATCCCTCTTGTCCTTTGCTGAACGTAGCATTTGTTGGATTTTCTTGGTGGGTTTGTAGATTGTATGTATGTTGTGTTTCCTCATCAGCTTCCCTATGCGGTCAGTGGTTCCCTTGATGTATGGCAGGAACACTTTTCCTCTGGGTGGATCTTCATCTTTACTCTCGTGGCTTGTTCTTGGTCTTGCAGCTCTTCTGATGTTTGAGGTGGAGTATCCATTGGCCTGGAGAGCCCAGTTGAGGTGGTTCAGTTCATCTTGGAGGAGGTGGGGTTCGCAGATTCTTTTTGCACGGTCTGCCAAGGCTTTAATGGTGCTTCTTTTTTTACTTGGTTGATGGTTGGAGTTTTTATGTAGATATCTATCTGTGTGTGTGGGTTTTCTGTAGACGGTGTGACCCAATTGTTGATCTGGTTTGCGGATGACTAGGACATCTAGAAAAGGCAGTCTTCCTTCATTTTCTTTTTCCATGGTGAACTGGATGTTTGGGTGGATGCTGTTAAGATGGTCCAGGAACCTGTTGAGTTCTTCTTCTCCATGGCTCCAAATGGTGAAGGTGTCATCCACATATCTGAACCAGATCGTGGGCTTTTTGGTTGCTGTTTCCAGGGCTTGTCAGGAGGGAATCCCTCTAGAACAGGGGTCCTCAAACTTTTTAAACAGAGGGCCAGGTCACAGTCCCTCAAACTGTTGGAGGGCCGGATTATAATTTGAAAAAAAAAAAGAATTAATTCCTATGCACACTGCACATATCTTATTTGTAGTGCAAAAACCACTTAAAAACAATACAATAATTAAAATGAAGAACAATTTTAACAAATATAAACTTATTAGTATTTCAATAGGAAGTGTGGGCCTGCTTTTGGCTGATGAGATAGGATTGTTGTTGTTGTTGTGTGCTTTCAAATCGTTTCAGACTGAGGTCTGAACAAGGGCCAGGTAAATGACCTTGGAGGGCCGCATCCGGCCCCCGGGCCTTAGTCTGAGGACCCCTGCTCTAGAACATGGCCATATAGCCCGAAAAAACCCACAAGAACCTAGTGATTCCAGCCATGAAAGCCTTCAACAATACACAGAAAGAAAGTTATTTCTTCCTTTCTTTCTTTTTCTTCCTTTCTTTCTTCTCAAAGACAACTGCTTAAATGTCAGGTTAAAAAAAGATAGGTTTCTTTGCAGAGAGAGCCAAACACTCCTTTTTATTGCCCTTCCCATTTTTATTTTGAAAATAATTTGTGCATGAATGATCATTTCCTTTCTCAAGACAGAACAATGTTAGTAATTAGTATCTTAAATAAGGTGGCTTCTCTCTCTCTCTCTCCATGATCACATGTTTCATATTCATTGAAGGAGCCCCCGGTGGCACAGTGGGTTGGACCCCTGTGCTGGCAGGACTGAAGACCAACAGGTCGCAGGTTCGAATCCGGGGAGAGGCAGATGAGCTCCCTCTGTCAGCTCCAGCTCTTCATGCTGGGACATGAGAGAGGCCTCCCACAAGGATGATAAAAATCAAATCATCCGGGCGTCCCCTGGGCAACGTCCTTGCAGACGGCCAATTCTCTCACAACAAAAGCGACTTGCAGTTTCTCAAGTCGCTCCTGACACGACACACACACACACACACACACACACACACACACACACACACACATATATATATATATATATATATATATATATATTCATTGAAGGTGGGTTCATTCCTGCTGCAATTTGTTTTGGACTAACTCTTTTCAGAGAGCATTTTCTACTCCCCAAATATTTGTTTCAGTTTGATTATGTTTGAGTCTCATTATTATTAGTCTTATTTCAGATAGCTGGACAAGACAAAATGACTTCTTTCTCTGAGATAAAGATAATATTATGCGCCTTATATAATCTTCAACTTGTTCCGTAGCAGAGTTATTCTAAGCAAGAAGGAAGTTCTTTGGATTGGGTCCAAAGAGATCTGTTATGGGCTGTAACAGATCTCTTTGCCAAGGACTTCAAGGAGAAACTTGCGCAGATGAGGTCAGAACTCGATGCCACATTTATCAGAGAGGTTTGCATCCCATTGATGTCTTATGCATGCATAAGCTCCCCTTCAGAAACAGCTATGCATTTTTGTCCATTGTGGAATGGCCACATGGATGGGTTCTGACTCGTGGTGATCTTCAGGTGAACCTATCTTAGGGTTTTCTGGAGTTGGGGATATCCGAGTCACCCAGTGAGTTTTCATGGCCCAATGGGGACTTCAACCCCACTCTCCAGAGTCATCACTCAGCACTGGGGAATGGCCATTCATTTCCATGGCTATTAAACATGGGGTGCCACAAAGTTCCATAATATCCCCAATGCTATTTATTGTCTTGGACAGCAGTGGCTCCAAAGTGACCAATTTAAGGTGGAATCAGGAGTCAAACAGGGATGTCTCATTGCCCCAAACTTATTCTCCATCTTCATCACTATGATACTTCATCTTGTCGATGAGAAGCTTCCCACTGGAGTGGAACTCATCCATCGGACAGATGGCAAACTATTTAATCTCAGCAGAGTGAAAGCCAAAAACAAGGCCAAAATAACATTTGTTATAGAACTCCAGTATGCTGATGATAACATAGTCTGTGCTCATTCAGAAAAAAGTATACAAGCTACTCTCAACACCTTTGCAGAAGCATACAAAAAGCTTGGCTTCTCACTGAACATCGAGAAAACCAAAGTGTTCTTTCAGCAAAAGTCACCAGCCAATCTCTCTGCAATGACAGAAATACAGCTTAAAGGTGTAACGTTACAAAATGTTGACCATTTCTACCTCTCCACAAAAGTCAACATCGACACTGAAATACAACACCACCTGAGCTCTGCAGGTGCAGGATATTTCTTAATGAAGCAGAGAGTGTTTGAGGATTGGGACATGCGTAGGACGACCAAGGTGCTTTTTTATAACGTCATTGTCCTCCCAACCCTGTTATATGCCTGCAAAACGTGGACTATCTACAGCAGGGGTACTCAAACTTTCTAATCAGAGCGCCAGGTCATAGTCCCTCAAACTGTTGGAGGGGCGGATTATATTTGGAAAAAAAAACATGAATGAATTCCTATGCACACTGCACATATCTTATTTGAAGTGCAAAAAAGACCACTTAAAAACAATACAATCATTAAAATGAAGAACAATTTTAGCAAATATAAACTTATTATTATTTCAATGGGAAGTATGGGCCTGCTTTTGGTTGATGAAATAGGAGTGTTGTTGTTGTGTGGTTTCAAGACATTTCAGATTTAGGTTGACCCTGAGTGAGGGCCAGGTAAACGACCTTGGGGGGCCGTATCTGGCCCTCTGGCCTTAGTTTGAGGACCCCTGGTCTACAGACATCACACTCAACTTCTGGAATGATTCTATCAGTGTTGCCTCTGAAAAATCATGCAAATCTCTTGGGAAGAAGACAAGCGGACAAAAGCCCTAAACGACTCCGGCCCTGTTTA
>NW_026847993.1:21939954-21951813 GCF_025583915.1 Anolis sagrei ordinatus | reverse complement strand
ATTGATTGTATGTGATATTATGGTTGGAAACCAGTCCCTCACGAGAGGTGAGAAGGCCGGTATACAAAACTTTTAAATAATAATAAATAATAATAATGTCAACATCTAAAAGGAGAATAAAAAAACCACCAGCATTGAAGCCATGAGCCTTCGTCATTTGCTTTTCTGGACTAAATGCCACGTTGTATAAATGTCCAAAGATCCCCATCTCCCAAAGCAGTTACTCTACCCTCAATTCAAGAATGGAAAACTGAATGTTGGTGCACAGGGGGAAAAGGTTTGAAGATGGGTTTAAAGCCAGCCTTAAAAACTGTGGCATAGACACTGAAAACTGGGAAATCCTGGCCCTTGAGTGTCTAACTGGAGGTCAGCTGTGACCAACAGTGCTGTGGAATTTGAGGAGGCACGAATGGAGGGTGAAAGGAAGGAACATGTCAAGAGGAAGATGACAAAGCAAGCCAACCCTGACCGGGACTGCCTTCCATCTGGAAACGGATGTGCTCATTGTGAAAGAAGAAAACATGCAGGTCAAGCGTTGGTCTCTACTGACACCCACGGACCCACCGCAAAGGCCCTACTCTTGCAAGGCCAGAGGGATCGCCAGTGATGATGGTGATATTATCTGTATGAGGCTGCTGCTCAGAGAGGTCCTAAGGACATTTGAGATGGAATACCATCAGTAAGCAAATGACACTGAGATGTAACTTTCCTTGTTATTAACTTGGTTGTGCAGAAGCTGGACCACTGCCTAGATGCAGTAATAACTTGGCTAATAGCCAGTCATCTGAAGCTGAATCTTAATAAGGTGGGCATGTTACAGACTGATGATTCTGAGGTTCAGGCTCTGCATAAATGGTCTGTCCTCAGTGGGACTGTATTCTCCTGTGGGAGCAAGTGGATAGCTTGGCAGTGCAGTACAATAGCCCTGTATTCTTTCCTGGATGAACTTGTGGAAATAAATGACTTCTGGTGGAAGCATACTGTAAAATTCTGCTGGAGGACCTACAAATGTCTACAGAGGCGGCCCTAGGTAATTTTCAACGGTAAGCAAACAGTATTTTGCCCCCCCCCCCGACCAATCATTGATATATATTTTCTGTTCGTCGTGGGAGTTCTGTGTGCCATATTTGGTTCAATTCCATCATTGGTGGAGTTCAGAATGCTCTTTGATTGTAGGTGAACTATACATCCCAGTAACTACACTTGCCGCACTTGCTCCCTTGCCTGGCCCGCTTTGGGTCTGGAGGCGTGCCTGAAGACCCCGGCGTGTGCACCAAAAGTCACCTCTTCTCCTGACTTTCTCCTCAGCCATTGGGACCAAGAGAGAGAGAGAGAGAGAGGTGGAGATGCCCACCTTTCCTGAAGGTAGGCGCAAAAACAAAGGAGAGAGCGGAAGTGGGAGATACCTCCAGCCGGAGGGGCTCTCTCTCTCTCTCTCTCTCAGTCCCAATGGCTGAAGAGAATGTCAGGAGAAGAGGCGACTTTTGGTGTGCACGCTGGGGTCTTCAGACATGCCTCCGGACCCAAAGTGGGCCAGGCGCGGCGGCTCCGCCCCTTGGCCCACCCGCGGATTGGGGAGAGGAGAGGAGAGGAGGCGGGTGGAGCGCCGGGGGATCGGGAAAGGGAGCCGGTCATGGGGAAGGGATCAAACGCGGAGAACGATTGAGCGCTGGCTATGCTCGCGCACCCGGTGGCCGGGTGGAGCAGGAACGAGAGGGGCTAGGTGAGGCTCAAGGGCCCTTTGGGAAGAGGATAGCCCAGCAGCGAGGCAAGAAAGTCGAAGCTCCCCCCGGACTGCTAGGGCTGTTGTGAGCTGAGGGGGCACTCCTCAAGTGGCGGACAAGGGGCATTTACAGAGGTGCCTCTGTGCCCCTGGCAAAAAAAAGTGTTCTGCGACCGCTTACTTTGCGTAATGGACAAGCCGCCCCTGAATGTCTAGACAGAAAACCTCTCTATCATTTCCAGGTCCTCCGGCATGACAGTCAACCTCTGGTGGAAGCGTATCATAGAATCATTCTGAAGGACATGTTTTATTTCGTATCAAAATCATTGCATAAATTAGTATAAAACTGATAAGAATGGGCAACAGCAACGGCATTGTCTGTAGCCTCCAACAATTCTTCCTCTGTACATGAGGCAGGACATAGTGGGCAAGCATACAGATGTCTGTTCTGCTCCACAGTCTCTCAAGGTGTGGGATTCTTTAGACATGGTAAATGTCTTGAGAGAAAATATATTTATTGGGCATGGTTAAGTGAATGTATGGGTACAGGTCCTGTGGATAAGGGGGTGGTATAGCACTTATAAAATCACCTTTGTTATATATCTGTCTGTGGTCTGTAGTCTTAAACTTTAAATAGGTTTTATTTGTTTGCTGCCCTTCCACCATGTGAGATAAGACAAGATATAAATGTTTTAATAAATAAAACACAACAAAGGAAGAGTTATTTTGCTACAAAAGAGACCCGCAAGGCTAATGGCTTACTGTAAGTTTATATATGCATGTGCATTATTCATTCTAGTCCATCAAGCATAGATAGCAGAGATAAAATCAAACAGCACAGATAGTTTTCACAAGACTGACTTTTGACAGAGATCCAAAAAGGTTATTTTTATGGACTAGGACTTCCGGAGTTGCTCTGTCGGATTCAGGACTGGAATTCAAATGAAGGACTTGGCTTACAACCTAATAAAGTGACACAAAAGGAAAAGGGGGTGGCGGTGTGGGAGTGGATTGAGTCTAACAGAAACTATCTCATCTGCTCTTACTCCAAGACCAGGGCAGTGGAAGTTGGGATGGAGGGAGGGCGTTCCATCATCTTCTGCCACGATGGAGATGTGACTGCTCCTCCTTCACTTTCTCTGATGCCAATGCAGTTGCAGTTGGGATAGATGGAGGGCCCTTCACCTGCTTCTGGGTCTAAAGATGGTGAAACTTTGCCTGCTTCTTCTTCTCTTTCTCTGTGGTCATAGAATCAAAGAGTTGGAAGAGGCCTCATGGGCCATCCAGTCCAACCCCCTGACAAGAAGCAGGAATATTACATTCAAATCACCCCTGACAGATGGCCATCCAGCCTCTGTTTAAAAGCTTCCAAAGAAGGAGCCTCCACCACACTCCGGGGCAGAGTATTCCACTGCTGAACAGCTCCCACAGTCAGGAAGTTCTTCCTCGTGTTCAGATGGAATCTCCTCTGGTCAGGGCAGTGGCAGTTGGGAAGAAGGGAGGGACTTCCATTGTCTTCTGGGCCTAAAGATTGTGAAACTCTGCCGCCTTCTTCTCTTTCTCTGAGGTCAGGGCAGTGGCAGTTGGGATGAAAGGAGGGCCTTTTACAGGGTTCTAGGCCCAAGCCTGAGAGATGCCAGTGCGGTGGCAATTTGGATGGGGAGGTGGTCTTTCATCTTCTGGGCCAAGGCATGATGGGCCTGTGCCTGTCTCTTCTTCTGTCCCTCCAAAAACCAGGACATGGCAGTTGGGATGGAAGGAGGATCTTTCACCTGCTTCTGGACTTATATATGATGGAGTTGTACCTGCTTCCCTCTTCTTATCAGTTTTATAAGTATTTAATGATTTTATTTGCTACAGGCTTTATCACACAGAAGCCACAGTCACTCGTGCAAGATAGCAGTCGCCTTGAGGATCAGGTATCTTCAGGTATCTTGAAGGTAAAAGGGTAAGATGAGAGCCCAGGAATTGGGTCCATAGGCCCAGCTTGAATGGATGTTCTGACCTGGCCACAGTGCTCTATGCCTTGGCTAAAACCTGGTTGGACTATTGTAATGAGTTCTACACCAGGCTGTCTTTGAAAAGTGCTTGGAAACTTCTGTTGGTCCAAAGAGCAGCAGCCAAGTTGCTCCCTGGGGCTGGAGACAGAGAATAAACAACTCTATTGCGACAGCTCCACTGGCTGCAAACACGTTTCCAGGCAGAATTCAAAGTGCTGGTTTTGACATGCGAAACCCTTTATGACTCTGGTCCATGTCATCTGAAGGACCATTTCTCTTTCTATGAACCTGGTAGACATCTATGATCATTTTAATTTTTGTATTTGCTTTGTTTTAAATAGATTCAAGTGCCTTACTCTTAGCTGCCTTGAGTCCCTTTGGGGAGGCAAATAAATACATAAACAATGTTCTACCACAGCCAGGCATATAAGCAGGACAGTATGATAAAAGAGGTTTTTGTGCCACCAGAAGATCAGGATGATAAGCACTTCCCATTCTTCCCAATTCAGTTCCTACTCTAGAAGATGGACAAGAGGAAAGTCAAGCCCTCACACATGGAGAGCAATGGTTTTCTCTCTTCTCTTTCAGAGATGCTGAGGTCCATGACAATCTCAGTAACTCTCAAAGAAGTTCAGAGAAGTCCAGCTTGCCCACTGACTCCTTCTTGAAAGTCCCATTCATCCTTCTCAGCAATGTGTGTGCCAATTAGAAAAATCTGTTCCAAACTCGAAACCATTAGGTTTCAGATGACATCTGTGTCACCTGCAAATGTTTGTTCCCATTTGCAATGGAAGAGAAGGAAATAATATTATAGGCAAGCCGAACTGCTGAAATAATTACATGCTTTGCATCAACACTGGGAGCAATGGAGTATCTTCATTTGAGAAGGCAAATCAAAATACATTTCCCGGTGGGGCCAGCTTTCTCCTCGCTGCTTTAATATGCATCACTTATTAGTTAAATTATTGATTGGTTAATGTTTATCAAGTCCTTTGAAGAGGCAAAGCAATGCAGAAAGCCAATTCTGCTTATTCTTGCTGCCATTTGTGGGCGAGAAAGGCATGCATTTAGGCCTTTTGAGAGATTGCTAAACAGAGAGCTGGGCTTCTGATTTGATAGCAAGATGGCTTAAACATGCAACCGTTTTCTGGAGAGAGAAAAAACCTCAACTAATATGTGCTAAATATAAATGAGAGGCAATATCTGCCGGCACACCAGGATATTCAAAGGAACAATTCTGGTGAGCTTTTTACAAAGTCTATGAGCAATTCTGGCCAGAGCATTCTGGGGGTTTTATGCCAAGAAATTGGCCCTTTCCATCCCTCACTTGATCTAGTTTTCTACCCAGTTCCTCCAGTTACCCTACAAACTAAGTTTGAGAACCATTGTTTATGTTGTCATTGCTCCATAGCACCTATTATTCAATGGTACATAGACCCCGATATTGGATTTCTTGATAAGCTAGGCTTGCTCGCAGAAGAAGAAGGAAATCCTACTCCAAAAAACCAACAAACAAGAAAGCAACTCTTCGTTGGAGAGGGAGTCATGTCAGGATGTGTCCGTACCAGCTAAACCAACAAGCTGTTTCATCCACTCCATGCCAGTTTGATTGGGATGGGAGTAGAGCTCTAGCTTCTGATAAGAGCCATCTGGACTGGGGGGGGAAACCTGGGAAATGTAGCCTCTTTTGTGGGAATAGAATGTAATCATTAGAAATAGATAGTAGGAGGGGTCATGGGTCAGCTAGATGATATACTACTAGTTTGGCGGGGAAATAGTCAGAACTAGCTTTCGATTCTCCTTGATAAGAAGGAATAATAAAGCTGTTTCCAAGGATCTACCTTTGTGAGTGTGCTTTTATTCTAAAATCTGCCAGGGGCTGACATTGGCAGGATATAAATAAAGCAGCTTGACATGAAAGCATTAGCATGCAATTTATATTAGTATTATTCTATTTATTTATACCCCACTTTGCCTCCCCTTGGGGGACCCTAAGCGGCTTGACATAAAAGCATTGGTATTCAAATGTGTGTGTGTGTGTGTGTGTGTGTGTATACCAGCTCACAAATGGGGCTCACTCTTTAGGTAAAATATGGGGAAGAATTTGCCCAATGTAAAACAAACCCATTTCCAAATGAAATTCTCCATTTGTGCTCAAATTTCTTGCATTGTAAATACAGTTCAGGTATTCAGAGAAAAAGAGCAGGCAATGTTTCCAAGGGTGAACACAGCAAATATAAGAGTTCTATAGCAAACAACTCTTCAAGTCTCAAATTTTGCAATACTAAAAATGTGGGGACTCAATACAAATTTGACTGGTGGCATTTTTTTTTAAAAAAATTAACTTCAACATAATGTTCTTCTCCTTGATGGGCTTTTTCCCAATTTGCATCATTCCACAATTATTATTATTATTATTATTATTATTATTATTATTATTTTATTATACCCTGCTTTCTCTTTCCAGGAGACTCAGAAAGTCTCTTTCTTGACTAATAAGGAAAATATTTCTCTCATAATAGTCAATAATAGTCAAATTGTAATTATAGATGTTAATTAAAAGCTTATGCATTGCTTAAGCTCCATTAAATAAATAAGAATGAAAGATAGCAGGAATTATTCATTATATTATAATAACAAAACGAAAAAGTCTCTCTTTTCCTTTACCCTTAATGTATTTTCCCCTCCAACCCGCTTAACAGTATTTCACATTTTTCCTTTAGCAATCAGTCTCCCTGAGTACATAAAAGGATGAAGAAATAATAATGTTCATTCCTGTTTAAAAATAGCATGTTCCTTGCCTAAGACAAGATGGTAAGCAGCATATAAAATGATTCCATACTTCAGGAAAATTTCAAATGTATGGAAATCTTGCCTGCAGGCTATTTAAAGACTGGAGTGAAAAAAACGAGTAAGAGAGGAGTGAAAACTACTTGGGACTGATAATAAAATGATAGGCATTGCCCTACTTTAAAAACCAAACAGCTCCTCTGAGGGCTTCGTTTCAACAGAGAAGCTAAAAACCAGGAAAAAGATGTTGGAGATCCTGATTTGATCATAGCATTGCTTCTGTATCCTTGAGTGACCTTCACCAAGCCATTCCTTCTACATATTTTTGGATGGGTTACTTGGGCAAGTCATGATCTCTCAATTTCATAGGAGGACACCACCAGCAACCTTCTGAATCAGTCTTGCTAAGAAAACTCTATGGATGAGTTTCTTTAAGATTTATTATATGTCGGAAATTAACAAGGCCCACAACAACAGCAACAATGGCATCAACTCTTTGTCTATAGCAGTGTTTCTCAACCTGGGGGTCGGGACCCCTGAGGGGGTCGCGAGGAGGTATCAGAGGGGTTGCCACAGACCATCAGAAAATACAGTATTTTCTGTTGGTCGTGGGGGTTCTGAGTGGGAAGTTTGTCCAAATTCTATTGTTGGTGAGGTTCAGAATGCTCTTTGATTGTAGGTGAACTATAAATCCCACTAAATACAACTCCCAAATGTCAAAGTCTTTCCCCCCTAAATTCCATCTGTGTTCATATTTGGGCACATGGAATATTCATGCCAAGTTTGGTCCAGATCCATCATTGTTTGAGTCCACAGTGCTCTCTGGATGTAGGTGAACTACAACTCCAAAACTCAAGGTCAGTGCCCACCAAACCCTTCTAGTATTTTCTGTTGGTCATGGGAGTTCTGTGTGCCAAGTTTGGTTCAATTCCATCATTGGTGGAGTTCAGAATGCTCTTTGATTGTAATGAACTATAAATCCCAGCAACTACAACTCCCAAAAGTCAAGGTCTATTTTCCCCAGGCTCCACCAGTGTTCACATTTGCATATTGAGTATTTGTGCCAAGTTTGGTCCAGATCCACCATTGCGTGAGTCCACAGTGCTCTCTGGATATAGGTGAACTACAACTCCCAAACTCAAGGTCAATACCCACCAACTTCCAGTATTTTCTGTTGGTCATGGGAGTTCTGTGTGCCAAATTTGGTTCAATTCCATCGTTGTTGGAGTTCAGAATGCTCTTTGATTATAGGTGAACGATAAATCCCAGTATAACGAAATTAAGGGCCACAGCTTGGACAGGGTGGTCAAACAATCCCACCTCTGCCACCAATGTAATATAATTTAGACTATACGTGATGTAACTCGCCGCTGGACACCACTGTAATATAATTAGCTGCTGACCATAGGTTGAATACAGGAATGACCGATGATATTGGTAGGTATGACTGCCACCACCTCAGTTTTATTGGACTGAGGAACCAAAGGTGTGAATGTGTTGTAGGTAAGGTGTGTTTGCCCTTGGTTCTTCTGTAACTGCTTTACTGGTTGACTGGACTTTAAAAGAGTTTAACAGACTGAGGCTGATATCAGTTAAAAGTGAACTAGAAAAGGTTTATTGAACTTTAAAACACATATCAACTCAAAGAATGAGCGGTACAGAAGCGTAATTCAGTTGTGGGGACTTAGTTATTTAAACAAGTAGTTCCACTGACATTAAAGCTTTTAAAACTGTGAGTTTCCTTGAACACACTGCTCTATTCTTAGAAACAGTATCACTTAGAGAACAGACCCCTATCTGTCTCACACACAGGGCAAAAAGCTCTCTTATACTCTCCCTAAGTATAAGAAGACAAGTCTCTCTGTTACTGATTCTCTCAATACAGTAACCCTAGCCCTTGTCTGTAACTCATTCCCTATCCTTAAGGCTCACTTTAAAGCTTTCTTTCCCAGTCAGAGCTCTATCTAGCTTCCTCTCCTAAAAATCCCTTCCTTCTGTGTCTGATGTCAAGACACTTCTCTCTCTGTCAAAAGCTGACAGCCTCTTTCCCTCTCTCAACCGACTCCTCCCCTAATTGCTCTGACCAATCAGGAGTCGGCTTGACTCCTCCTCCTGCTTCTGCCTGTCTTCCAAGATGACAGCTACTGTTCTTCAGGCTTCGGCCTGGTCGCCTAAAAGGTAGATTTCACTACACCCAGCAACTACAACTCCCAAATTACAAAATCAATCCTCTCCCAAACCCACTAGAACTCACATGTGGGTGCATAGGGTATTTGTGCCCAGTTTGGTCCAGTTAATGAAAATACATCTTGCATATCTAATATTTACATTATGATTTATAACAGTAGTAAAATGACTGTTATGAAGTAGCAACAAAAACAACGTTATGGTTGGGGGTCACCACAACATGAGGGACTGTATTAAGGGGTCACGGCATTAGGAAGGTTGAGAACCACTGGTCTATAGTCATCATAAAATCATAGAATCATGGTTTTGCCTTCTTGATATTGACAACAACAGCAGCTCTTTGGCTATAGCCATCGTTTTTGCCTTCTTAATACTGACAACCACAACTCTTTGTTTATAGTCATCATTTTTGCCTTCATAATACTGATAATGGCAACAACTCTTTGTCTATAGCCATCGCTTTGGCCTTCTTAATATGTGACCATGACATTACTGTTGCACTTTGTTCCTTAACTTCCACTAGCAGCTTCTTTTTCCTCAAGCCTTGGCCACTTCCTGCTTGCAATATGGCACTTGAGACTGAGTGTGGCTGCTTCTTCCTCCAACTTCAACATGTCCTCCATCTGAGCCAAACCCTTCTCTCCATATGCCATATGCCACATACATATCAAACAGTGTGATACAATAAACCCTTGTCTGACATCTTCGCCAACCAAAGACCAATCTGTTCCGCCATATTCCATCCTCTCACCACTCTCTTGTCTGGAAGGAAGACAATGCATCATGAAATCAAATGGGGCACTCCTGTTTCCTTTAGAGCAGACATGGGCCAATTTGGGCCCTACCCCCCAGGTGTTTTGGACTTCAAGTCCCACCATTCCTAACAGCCTACTAGCTGTTACATCAAGGGAACCACCGACCGCATAGGGAAACTGATGAGGAAACACAACATACAAACTATCTACAGACCCACCAAGAAAATCCAACAAATGCTACGTTCAGCAAAGGACAAGAGGGATCCTCTCACCTCTGCAGGAGTCTACCGTGTACCATGCAGCTGTGGACAAGTCTACATAAGGACCACCAAACGCAGCGCCCAGACACGCATCAAGGAACATGAAAGGCACTGCAGACTACTCCAACCAGAGAAATCAGCCATAGCAGAGCACCTGATGAACCAACCTGGACACAGCATATTATTTGAGAACACAGAAATGCTGGACCACTCTCACAACCACCATGTCAGACTACACAGAGAAGCCATTGAAATCCACAAGCATGTGGACAATTTCAACAGAAAGGAAGAAACCATGAAAATGAACAAAATCTGGCTACCAGTATTAAAAAACTCAAAAATTACAACAGCAAAACAACAGAGGGGAAACAAACAGGCACATAAAATCACTCTCAACAAAAGATTCCCCCCAGGCACTTCCAAGCCATTGAATGCTAATCAAGGTGATCAGCTGAAACATTCACACCTAGCCCCAGCAGACAAAAGTCCTTTGTCTCACCCTGGTCATTCCACAGATATATAAACCCATTTTTCCTACTTCCAACAGACCTCACTACCTCTTATAGATGCAGGCGAAACGTCAGGAGAAAAATTGCCTCCAGAACATGGCCATATAGCCCAGAAAAACCTACAACAACCCAGCCCACTAGCTGTTAGGAATTGTGGGAGTTGAAGTCCAAAACACCTGGAGGGCCCAAGTTGGCCCATGCCTGCTTTAGAGCCATCCATTGTCTCATATAGCCATCAATACAGTGGCTATCTTTTTCCACTCCTTGTTCTTCCCATTCCATACTTGGGCTTGACATTTTCTCAAACTCAAGACCCAAATGCAAGTAGGACAGAAGATCTGGAGCCATTCCAAGCTACAGCAATGTAAACTTGCCTTTCAAGGCACCAGTAAATCATTATTACTTCACGCAGGGCATCAATCATAATGGAATTAACTGTCACAGGATGATGGCCTTTGAAATGGATTAGACAGATACAAGATTGATAGGGCAATTGTTGACTCTAGGCTAATGGCTATTTTACCATGGACTCCAGGCTCAGAAGCAGCTTCCCTTTCCATACTCATTGCTAAAGATCAAATCACTGGAGTGGTATCTTCTTCCATTCTTGTCCTGTTCCTGGGCTTCCTGGAGGCATCAGGTCAATAGGTATACACGAGGAACATGTCATAAACATATTATACACATCACCAGAAGGTAATGTTATGGACAGCTGTGTACACTGAACCACTAGAAAGCAACAGCATCACTATCTCAGCCAGCTGTGTAGACAGTTTTGGATTTTGTACTGTTTTGTAATTCTAGAGAAAGCATGTTCAACTTATACTGCAAAAGCGTTAGACTGTGATGGTCACCTTAGTGGATGATCTCCATCTAAACACATATAGGTGTAGAGTGTCCCAGTTGATGCTTGACCATGCTATCCTTCTGGAACACGTGTAACGAGGTTTGGGAATCAGTGACACTGTGCTGCAATGGTTCCAGTCGTCCCTCTCAGGCAGGTTCGAGACAGTGCTGCTTGAGGATAGATAGCTACTAGGCCTGGGTAACAACGCAAAAATTTGTTTCTAAAATCGATTTGTATTTGGGGGTTTTTTTGTTTCGATATTTAAAATAATTACAAAATTTTCCCTTAAAAAAGTTCGGTATTTACGAAATTTCGTTAATATTTACAAAACATTTTGTAAAGATGGCGCCCTTTTTTCAATATTTTTTCAATATTTTTTTAATTTAATTATTAATTTAGTAGAATAGGGAGGAGAAATTATTATTAAGGAGGGAAGGCAGGCACTCACTCTGGCGGGCCCTCAAGCGCTGCCGCCGAGTCAGGCCCGGCTCCTCCGAAGCTAAGGTTTCAGTGCGGAATTGGGAGAAGGGGGTCCCCAAAGGCCATCTAGTCCAGCCCTCTGCTAAGGTTTGAATGCGGAATTGGAGGAAGGGGCTCCCCAAAGGCCATCTAGTCCAGCCCCCTCCTAAGGTTTCAATGCGGAATTGGGAGAAGGGGCTCCCCAAAGGCCATCTAGCCCAGCCCTCCGCTAAGGTTTCAGTGCGGAATTGGGAGAACGAAGCACACCCACCGCAAAGGTGAGGAAGGAGGGACGGGCCGCCTTCCCGCTGAGGGTCGCTCGCCCTCTC
>NW_026847993.1:21896156-21939928 GCF_025583915.1 Anolis sagrei ordinatus | reverse complement strand
ATATATATATATATGATCTGTTTGTCGTGAGTATGCTAAAAACAACAAATCCATGCAGCCAATTGCCAACAAATTTGGCCACAAAACGCCTAACTACCCAAGGCGTAACCAATAATGATTTTAAAAAACACCCATGAAAAGAACTTACAAATCCCATAAATGGAAAGAAGTGATGAGCGGAGTGCCGCAGGGTTCCGTCCTGGACCCGGTCCTGTTCAACATCTTTATTAATGACTTAGATGAAGGGTTAGAAGGGATCCTTTAAATCCTTACAGGATCACCTTCTCCCATACAATCCATCCCTTTGGACACTGAGGTCCTCTGGATTTTCTATTTATTCCAACCACAACCATCACTCAGAGGACCTTTTCATTGGCCGCCCCAAGACTGTGGAATGACCTACTGGAACAAGAGCTCCCACATCTAAATGAACTCTTGGATCTCACAAGAGATCCAAAGGAGAGAATGCTTCTAGGACATGGCCAGACAGCCCAAAAAATCTACAACAACCCAATTTAAAAACCATCTAATCACATATTTCTTCCAAGGCTTACTCAGATAGTGTTAATGACTTTAAATTTTAAATTTCTATTTCTATTTTTGTGTATTTTGATATGTATTGCATGTAAATATATTTTGATATGTGTCTTTTACAGAGTGTTTTTAAATAGTCATGTGTTTTGATAGTGTGTTTTAATAACGTTGTAACCCGTCACGAGTCATGAGGAGAGGTAGATAAGAAATAAAATTATTATTATTATTATTATTATTATTATTTTACTGACACAAAAACACAATATGTCACAGCAAATGAGATCTATATGCTGGATTTTGTATCACAAAATCAAAAGCCGAACACTTCTCAAGTGTCTAGGACTTTATAATGTATTTTCAAATGATGCACGCAGATCCAAGTCAGGTGGCCTTTTGCAGTTGACAGATCATGATTTTGTCGATATTTATTATTATTTGAAACACAACAAGATGAGTCCACAGCAGACAAGATCACTCTTCTGGCTGTTGTATTGGATCACACATTGGACCTTCCCAAGTGTCTAGGACTGTGTGATGTATTGGCGAATGATGCATGCAGATCCCAGTATTTTTGGTGAATTTCTTGCTGTTTGGTAGCCTAGATTTGTTTTCTGTAGAATTACTGACAGTGGGATCAGTGCAATAATGAACAGCAGTGGTGACAGTGAGTCCCCTTGGAAAATTGCTCTTTCGATATTAACAGTTCCATAACTTTCATTGCCCATGAACAACTCAGTTTTCCATTATTTCATTGCATTTTTGGTGAACTTTCTAATATTTTCACAAACCCCYATGACATCTAGACATTTGATAATCCAACAATGTGGCAGTGAGTCAAATGCATTTTTTTTAATRAGTCCAAGTTGTATAGTAGGGCTGTCCAACCACAGAAAAAATTGTTTCTAAAATCGATTCGTTTTTAGGGMTTTTTTGTGTTTCGTTATTTAAAATAATTCCGAAWTTTTTCTTTAAAAAAGTTCGATATTTACGAAATTTCGGAAATCAAAAAACAATTARGAAACAATTACGAATCGATTACGAATCGATTCGTTAATGGCGGCCGCYATCGCGCAATACGCTAAAAAAACTTCTGAAGCTTCCCTCTRCCTCTGTTYTTGACTGTTGGTGTGATAATTYTATATTTTTTCACTGAGAAAACAAACAGCAACCCTAAAACTTGCACCAGACATGCGGAAATAATAACGAAACAATWACGAATCAATAACGAATCAATTACGAAACAATTACGAAACAATTACGAAACGAATCGGAAACATTCGTTTCGTTTTTTAGTTGCTCCAGAATGGTTCGTTATCYCTTCGTTATAAAAAAAATAACGAATTTTTAACGAATTACAAAATTACGAAACGAAACCGCCCAGCCCTATTGTATAGAGATTTGTTTTGCAGCTTTTGCAATTCTCCAGTATCATTTTGTCAATTAGGAGCTGATCTTTCGTGCCCCTACTTCTTCTTTTATTGCCTTTTTGTTCTACTGGCAAGATGTTATTTTCCTCCAAATAATCGTGGATTTGATCAGCTATTATGCTTGTCAGCAGTTTGAACATTGTAGGCAGACATGTTATTGACCTGTAGTTTCCTGCTGGATCTTTCTGTATCAAATATGTCTTCCCAGTTGTTATCCATTTGCTGATGTTTCCATGTATCTCATTGAATTGTTTGGCCATTTTTAGGTGCAAGCTAATCAGATATTTAAGCCAAAATCCGTACAGTTGATCATTGCCAGGTATTATTATTATTATTATTATTATTATTATTATTGAAAGTAGTTTGCAAATAAAATGGAATTGGGGGCACGGGGTTTGTTTTCAAAATATTTTGTATTTTAAAAAAGAAAAACAACTGAATTTGTAACAGAAAGACCCACAAAATGGTGAAAGTGTTCCTACGCCATGGGGAAAGGCAGAAGACTCTTCTCTTGCTTGACAGATTAACAAACCTTAGATTCCAAACAAACTGGCCTGGTGCCTCTTCCATCACGCTAATCGTAATACCTCTCCAGTGCATCGTTAGCTATTATAACAATGTAAGTTTGGAGACAAGATCAGGTCAACACTAATGAAAATGAGCACAACCTTCCCGGCTGTGGCATGGTGCGAGCTAATTAATCCTATTCTTAGAACATTGCATTAGGGAGAACAATGAGGTGTGCTGTAGCGGAAAGATCCCACATACAGCCAAGGGGATTTATCATCGCAGTCGGCCCACCTGGCAGGATGTGACTCATCTGTCAACGTCCACACGTCTTCCCGGTCTACCTGTCTAAACATATGTGGGATCCGTCCTTTTCTTCTTCTTTGCAGCAAGTAAACAAAAGTCTGTTGGATTGTCTGTGGTCTCACCAAAACTTTGTTATGGATCAGTAGGTTGACCCAAACAAGTCACATCTGGAGAGATCTTAGGCATGCCATTGCGTTCCAACTTGGTCAAGCCTCTTTATAGCAGGAATGATGGAATTTGGCAGGACCAAGACTCAATTCAAAGAGAATGGGTGGCATGAGTCTACACCAGGCATGGGCCAACTTTGGTCCCCCAGGTTAGAAACCGTTGGAGTTCAAAACACCCGGAGGACCAAAGTTTGCCCATGGCTGGTCTACATGTTGTAACAACAAAAATATAGGAAGGTTGGAAACCCCAAAGAAATAAGTGGATGCTGAAGGTGACCCACAGACCATGTGTGGCCATTAACTTCTCTGTTATAGATTGAAGCCTTGGGACAGAGTAGTCTATTATTATTATTATTATTATTATTATTATTATTATTATTATTAGAAACACAACAAGGTAAGTCCACAGCAGACACTCTGCTGGCTCTTGTATTGGATCACACGTCAGACACTTCCCAAGTATCGGTGAATAATGTGTGCAGATTCCAGTAAGGTGTCCTTCTGCAGCTGGTAGATGATAATTTTGTCAGTGCCAATTGTGTTTAAGTGCAGGCCAAGGTCTTTAGGCACTGTACCCAGTGTGCCGATCACCACTGGGACCACCTTGACTGGCTTGTGCCACAGTCATTGCAGTTCAATCTTTAAATCCTCATATCGTGTCAGCTTTTCCAGTTGTTTCTCTTCAATCCTGCTGCCATCTGGGATTGCAACATCAGCAGTCGATACTTTGTTTTTCAACACAATCATGAGGTCAGGAGTATTGTGCTCCAAAACTCTGTCAGTCTGAATTCGGAAGTCCCAGAATAGCTTGACGTGTTCATTCTCTGTAACTTTTTCCAGCTTGTGATCCCACCAGTTCTTTGTCGCAGGCAGATGGTATTTGTGGCACAAGTTCCAATGAATCATCTGAGCAACGGTGTTATGCCTCTGCTTGTAGTCTGTCTGTGCGATCTTCTTGCAGCAGCTGAAGATGTGATCTATTGTTTCATCTGCTGGGAATCAGTTGGAGAATACCTTTGAGAATCAGAAAGTGAATCACTTTGGGAATCGGTTGGAGAATACCTTTGGGAATCAGAAAGTGAATCACTTTAGGAATCAGTTGGAGATGAGCTTTGAGAATCAGAACGTCAATCACTTTGGGAATCAGTTGGAAAAATTGGGAATCAGGATGTGAATCACTTTGGGAAACAGTTGGATAATCACTTTGGGAATTGGTAAGTGAATCACTTTGGGAATCAGTTGGAGAATCACTTTGGTAATCAAAAGTGAATCACTTTTGGAATCGGTAAGTGAATCGCTTTGGGAATTAGTTGGAGAATCACTTTAGGAATCATAAAGTGAATCACTTTGGGAATCAGTTGGAGAATCACTTTGGGAATCAGTTAGAGAATCACTTTGGGAATCACTTTGAGTATGAGTATAACTTTGAATATAACTTTGAGTAGATCCCCGCTTAAGGAAAAGGAATGTCATTATGAGGAAAAATTCGTAGAGCTTTCCCACACTTTGGAAAACAGGAATTCGTATATCCTCATATATATCTTGGGGGATCTTCCCTAAGAAATTTCTTTACCAGAAGGCGTGGAAGCGCAAAATCAACCTGGTGTAGGGCCACCATATTTTCTATGGCCATTGATCCGCACCTACCAGACTCCTCTGTCTTTCACACAAGCCAAAAGGTCATCTTTCTTGTCCTGATGTGGTTGCTCATTCTGCACAGCGGAAGCCTCCTCCTCCTCCTTCCCCTCCTCCTCCTCTTCTTCTTCTTCCGCAATGCACATGCCATGATGCCACGCTCCATGCTAACATTTTGAGACTCACTTTGAGACTCACTTTGAGAATCAGTAAGAGAATCAGTTAGAGAATCACTTTGAGAATCACTTTGACAATTACTTTGAGTATATATGAGCATAACTTTGAGTATATGTGAGTATAACTTTGCATCTTCTCCACTGGATGGGTGCCTGTTTGGCTGTCCTGTGTACACCAGTTATCCTCCATAAGGGGTTTACTTCCCTTCTTTAACAGAACTTGGTTCCTAGAGGTGGGTCAAGACTTGGTTCTGTCAAGTATCTCTCTTCCAAGCTGTGTGGCTCTGGAGAAATCTCCTATGAAGGATCATGCAGAGAATCACAAGTGGAGTAGATATCAACACGTTTATTGTTCGGAATACAAGAGCTTTGACTATTAGCCTCCTATATAGTACTAGCTACAATAGTATAAACCACTCATTCAGGAATCCTGGCGCCTTTCCCATGTCAAAGCCCTTCCCATATCAAAGCTGCCTTTCCCATATTAAAGCCCTTCCTATATCAAAGCCCTGTTTTCCCTCACCATGGGGTAATTGTGTTTTATGGCTGGTCCATTTGTCCTGCATTTCCTTTTGGCCTAATGTCCCATGGCCATGTGGTTTGTGTCAGTTGTATGGCATGAGCTAGAGATCATGACAGGTTCCTTTGCATGAGACAGGAGTTGGTTCCTTGCAGTGGGGCAGGAGTTTGTTCCTTTACATGAGGCTGGGCTTGGTTCCTTTGAATTAGGCAGGGGTTGGTTTATGGAGGAGCAATGAACACTGGCATCCACTGGGCAGACAAGCTGTCAGTCCTCAGGGGGATTTGTCCCTCCTCAAGTTGTTGGAGGAGGTGGTTGGAGCAGAACACTGGCATCCACTGGGCAGACAAGAGGTCAGTCCTCACCAGAATTCGTCCGTCCTCCTGTTGTTGGAGGGGGTGGTCGGGGCGGAATGCTGGCATCCACTGGGCAGACAAGCAATCAGTCCTTGGGGGAATTGGTCCCTCCTCAAGTTATTGGAGGAGGGTTTCAGGGCAGAATGCTGGCATCCATTGGGCAGGCAAATGGTCAGTCCTCGGGAGAATTCCTCCATCCTCCCATTGTTGAGGGGGATGGTCAGGGCAGAATGCTGGCATCCACTGCGCAGACAAGCTGTAAGTCCTCAGGATTCATCCCTCCTTGAGTTGTTGGAGGTTGTGGTCGGGGTGGAACGCTGGTGTCCACAGTACAGGCAAGCGGTCAGTCCTCGGGGGGATTCATCCCTCCTCGAGTTGTTGGAGGTGGTGGTCAGGGTGGAATGCTGGTGTCCACAGTGCAGGCAAGCTGTCAGTCCTCGGGGGGATTCATCCCTCCTTGAGTTGTTGGGGGAGGTTGTTGGGGCAGAACGCTGGCATCCACTGGTCTTGGAGGGGTGGGGTGAGGTGGGGTGGAATGCTGGCCAATGGTGGGCAGCCACAGCTTGGAGGGTCGGGGTGGGACACTGCCGTCCACAGGGTGGTCAAGGAATCGGTCCTCTGGGGATTTCTCCCTCCAGATCTAGGAAGATGGGGCAGGGTTGAACACTGGCTTGCCTTCCGCTTATCTTTGAAACAAGCAAATTTAATTAATTAATTTAATGTTATGAGATAAATTCCCTAGAGAATCCTGGAGGCAGTGCATTTATTCTTCTTTTAATATAGCTTATTACTGAAATTATTTTAAAAATTGTCAAAAACCCATAGATTGTCTAAACATGTTGAAATTTAGTATGCTGACAGAGGAAGATGTTTTCTACCACAGTGGCAAGTTTTGTCAGTAGTGGTCTAAAAATGAGGGAGAGGGAATCCCCAGAAGTTTGCCCTGTTCCGTTTGCAGTTTTTCACATATTGCACAATCGTGCCTGGCATTAATGAAGCAATTCAGAAATTTCGGAAAATTCAGAAAATTCCGGGTTTTTCGGAAAAATTCAGAAATCAATTCCGAAGCAACTTGTCAGTGCCCCCTACATCCAAAACGAGCTTTTAACCATTTTTTTTAACCTTGATCAAACAAGCCTAAAACCTACATATCACCTGGAGCTGGGCTGTTGTGGTGGCTGACACGGACTTCGGAGTTGCTTTAATGGAAACAATCTCCAATTGAGGAGATGACATGGCCAATATATTAACAGCACAATGTTACTTACAGGCTTGCCTGGCTTACAAACCTGTCTCTGGAGAGATGAGTCAAGAAATGCATTCCCTTTGAAGAGGAAAGGCTAAGTGAATGCACTGGCGTGGTGCGGAATATTTCCTTGCTTATAAGAGTTGCCCCACTCTTCACCCCCTGCAGAGATAGGCTGACATGTAAAGTGGGATTCAAAGCACCAGGAACCATCAGCAGGGTTGCCTTCACCGCTTTCTTTCCAAATAGATAAAGCAATGCATATGTCACGATGTTAATTGAACTCGGGGTCTATACAATGACAGGTAATGTGTCAGAAAGGGCTGTATTTTCTATTCTCTTTGAAAAGATTGTGAGTTTTTGACAACCGCTAACGCTGAATTTGTAGGGTAATTCCCGAGCAAGAGGTAGACATTGAGAAATGGTCCTGCTTCCCGTCTTCTTCTGCTCAGGTTGAGGGAAGGACAAGAACCAGGACCATCTCCCAGTGCCTATCTCTTGCCTAGGCCCCTTCTACACTGTCATATAATCCAGATTATCAAAGTACATAATTCACACTATCTGCTTTGAACTGGATTATATGAGTCCACACTGCCATATAATCCAGTTCAAAGCAGACAATCTGGATTTTATATGGCAGTATAGAAGGGGCCTCAGTGAATACCTTACAATGGCCAACTAGATGCTTAACGGGGATTTGTATGTATATCATCCCCTTGCAGGGGCGGCTCAACCATTACGCAAAGTAAGCATTCGCAGTATAGTTGATTTTGCCCAGGGGCGCTCCTGAGGCTCCCTTGGGGGAAAATAGACCTTGACATGTGCGAGTTGTAGTTACTGGGATGTATAGTTCACCTACAATCAAAGAGCATTCTGAACTCCACCAATGATGGAATTGAACCAAATATGGCACACAGAACTCCCACGACGAACAGTGATTGGTTTGGGCGGGGGGGGGGGGGGGGGGGGTGCCAAAATACTGTTTGCTTACCGTTGAAAATCACCTAGGGCCGCCTCTGTCCCCTTGACGCATCTAGTTGGCCTTTGTGGGAAACAGGAAGGCATATATGCTGTTGTTCTCATCCAACTTCAGGATTCATCTTACATGCTTGAATATGTTCAGCAGCGAACCAGCATTATCGTTCCCTGAGGATTTTCTCTGTGTTGACTCCGTTGAAGCAAATGAGACAGTCATTGTGGATTGTTCCCAAGGAAAACGTAAGCTCAGATCTCATGATCAAAATTATCCCCAGAGTGCACCTCGTGGTGGCAGTTGACAGACGGACCAACCTCACTTCCTTTGACGCTCATTTTCTTCTCCGGATCAGAAGCAGCAGAGACTGGGCTTCCTTTCCTCCCTCTTCAGCTTCTTCTTTTGTCACCCTCTATAAAAATAAGTTTAAGCAGAAGGATTATTTTTGTCTAAGCCTCCTTTTCAAGGCATTTCTGTCATCTGGCGGCTTCACACATTGTCTCTTCAGAGACGTCTGTGCGCTGGAACAACACAAGAGGGACAAAAAGGCAAGAAAAACCCACAAACAGACCTGGGGATCTGGAGATGAAGCCCTGGGTTTTGAAGTCAGGAAAACCTTCCCAACTGAGGAAAAACCTATTAGGTTGCGGTATTGTCTCCTCCGGGAATCATTCGGCTGCAAGGCTTGAGAGGGAAGGCAATGGATAAGGCCGAAAACATTTATTGAATGAAAAGCAGGGTCAACAATAATCCAAGCCATGTGCTGAATCAGAGTTTCATTGCGGCCTCTCTACTCCATGTGTGGCTCCCGTTCTATAATGCCACCCAGTGTTCACCAAAGGTCAGTCCTGGGATATCAGCAATCACCCCAACTTTTGTGAGAGAAGCAGGCATCTCTTGGGGAGGTCAAGTGGCCCTTCCCGAGTATCTTTATGAAAAGTGTGTTGTGGTGCTATTTGCTCTCTTCATAGAATCATAGAATCAAAGAGTTGGAAGAGACCTCATGGGCCACCCAGTCCAATTCCATTCTGCCAAGATGCAGGAATATTGCATTCAAATCACACCTGACAGATGGCCATCCAGCCTCTGTTTAAAAGCTTCCAAAGAAGGAGCCTCCACCACACTCCGGGGCAGAGAGTTCCACTGCTGAACGGCTCTCACAGTCAGGAAGTTCTTCCTCATGCTCAGATGGAATCTCCTTTCTTGTAGTTTGAAGCCATTGTTGCGTCCTAGTCTCCAGGGAAGCAGAAAACAAGCTTGCTCCCTCCTCCCTGTGGCTTCCTCTCACATATTTATACATGGCTATCATATCTCCTCTCAGCCTTCTCTTCTTCAGGCTAAACATGCCCAGCTCCTTAAGCCGCTCCTCATAGGGCTTGTTCTCCAGACCCTTGATCATTTTAGTCGCCCTCCTCTGCACACATTCCAGCTTGTCAACCTCTCTCTTGTGGTGCCCAGAATTGGACACAATATTCCAGGTGTGGTCTAACCAAAGAGGAATAGAGCATGGGGAGCATGACTTCCCTAGATCTAGACACTATGCTCCTATAGATGCAGGCCAAAATCCCATTGGCTTTTTTTGCTGCCACATCACATTGTTGGCTCATGTTTAACTTGTTGTCTACGAGGACTCCAAGATCTTTTTCACACGTACTGCTCTCGAGCCAGGCATTGTCCCCCATACTTGATTGCAAATGTGCTTTTCTTTCCCTGGCAATCTTCCTTTAAAGGAATTAATTTTGTAGAAGTCACTCTCTGAGACTTTTTTCTTTCAAAGATGAGGTGTGTGTGTGTGTGTGTGTGTGTATATATATATATATATATATATATATATATATACACATACATATACATCACACACACACATATATATATATTTAGCCATCAAACCAACAATTCAAAATAAAGAAATCAGAAACAAATCAGAAACAATCTCTCTTGCTTGTCTCCTCCATTGGCTTGATCTACCTCCCTTGCTATACCTTTTTGGGTCCCTTGTGTTTCATTGTATTTTCTGAACATATGTTTGACTGAAAAGAATTGCAGAACAGGTGAACATAAAGGACACTTTGGTCTAAAGAACTACAAACACTTTGCCAAAAATTGACCCTGTGGTCATCTTCTCAATGGGTACTCCAGTTACACATTTACCACCTAGTCACATTGAGAGAGCAACCGTCCCTTTAAGACTAGAAAATTCATAGAATCCTAGAGTTGGAAGAGACCTCATGGGCCACCCAGACCAACCCCATTGTTCTGGAACGGCTGTTCCAGGGGCTCCAATTTTGTGCTTTGCACTGAGTGTTTGTTCATAGTCCTAAATTGCAGGGACTTTGCAGATAGGTGGCTTCCTTTGGCTGCATTCATAGGGCAAGCCACCTGTCAATAATAGTTAGGATCCCTGGTCCCGCCCCTCTCTGGTTTTTTTGGAGGGAAGGGGCCATTTTTCAGTTAGTCTCAGCAAAGGAAGTCTATGCAGAGGATGTGTACAGACGTCCTCCTGTACAAAGGCTTCATCCCTTAAGACTTCACGGGGGAGAACAATCTTAAGCCTCTAAAGATTCCCAAAGGTTCCGGGGAAACAGCCTTACAGCCCTGAGGAATTCCGGAGGGAATAACAGCTCTAATCGTCAAGATCTCCAGCTAAGTGACTACAGACCTGCTGGTATGTCTGCTCGGTTCTGAGATGCAGTTCAGCCGGTAGTGGATTCAAATCAGTCAGGTTTAGGTTCACAGTAGCCTGGGAGGAGCTACAAAGGGGAATCTTTCTTTGAACAAAGTTATTGAAGATAGTGCCTGTTCCCTGTGGACAAGTTTGAGAGAACTGGTTTCTTTACCAAGCAAGCTTTACAATTCCTGTTTGTTCATCAATAAAAGACTGTTATATTTAAGCTCAAGCCTCCTAAGGACTGTTTAATGAGGGGAATTTTCCTAAAGGCTCCTTTTCGGGGGCCCTGGCTTTCCGCTGGATTCAAGTCACACATCCTCTCTTAAAGGTACTTTATTTCAGATCCAGCGGCGACAGAACACCCATTCTGCTAAGAAGCAGGAAAATTACATTCAAAGAATCGCCTTTCTTCTATCATCAGCAGTCCCGTTTCGCATCCTGCCTCCCCATCACATAAATAACACACTTTAATTCAATTGAGTTGGGTTTTTGTTTAAATTCTATAAGCGTTGTTTTATGTTAAATTGTGATTTTAGAAATGCTGATTTTAGAAATGCTAATGCATTGTATTTTATATGTTTTGTGTGCTGCTCAGTAAGCTGCCCCGAGTCCCTTTTAGGAGATGGTGGTGGGATATAAATAAAGATATTATTATTATTATTATTATTATTATTATTATTATTACATTCACATGTGAAAACTTAAGAGCTGGCAATACATTCCTCTTAATTCATCACATGGTCAATATTACTTTTTTGTTTTTAATCAGGAGAAACAACAATATCTGAAAACCAAACAGGTAATGTTTTGCCCTTCCTTAAGGAGCTGGGCATGTTTAGCCTGAAGAAGAGAAGGCTGAGAGGAGATATGATAGCCATGTATAAATATGTGAGAGGAAGTCCTAGGGAGGAGGGAGAAAGCTTGTTTTCTGCTTCCCTGGAGACTAGGACGCGAAACAATGGCTTCAAACTACAAGAGAGGAGATTCCATCTGAACATGAGGAAGAACTTCCTGACTGTGAGAGCCGTTCAGCAGTGGAACTCTCTGCCCCGGAGTGTGGTGGAGGCTCCTTCTTTGGAAGCTTTTAAACAGAGGCTGGATGGCCATCTGTCAGGGGTGATTTGAATGCAATATTCCTGCTTCTTGGCAGGGGTTGGACTGGATAGCCCATGAGGTCTCTTCCAACTCTTTGATTCCATGATTCTATGATTCTTCCCAAAGCCCCTTACATTAGAGGAGACTGGCACCAGGTTAAAACCATTGCTTTCCATGGGATCCTATGGTTCTGCACCAAACCTCATAGGATACAGGAAACAGTGATCCAGATTATAACTGTTGCTTTACATGGGATCCTATGGTTCTGCATCAAAGCCCATAGGATACAAAAGGCATTGATCCAGGTTAAAACCATTGCTTTCCATGGAATCATTTTATTCTGGACACGGTCAGTATTAATTTTTTTGGTTTTAATCAGAAGAAACAACAATATTCAAAAGCCAAGAGACCCCCAAAGCCCCTTACATTGAAAGAGACTGGCACCAGATTAAAACCATTGCTTTCCACAGAATCATATGGTCCTGCACCAAACCCCATAGGATAAAACAGACAGTGATGCAGGGTAAAACCATTTCTTTCCATAGGATAATAATGTTTGGCCCAAAACTCTATATAATACAAGAGACTGCTGATAGTTGGGCAATGAAACAGGATGGGAAACTTTGATGGTTCCAATCTCAGCTGTTTTTCAGTTGTAAAGATGGGAGTAAAGTGTAATAAGAGGCAAGAGCTCAGCACAGGATAGCTGGCCCGTGTTCAGAGATCCCTTCTTTTATGACACTTCTGCCGCTTTTCAACCCTGAACATGTGATAAGCTCCGTGCCTCTCCAGGCTTGAAAAGATGCTGAAGATACAGGCTTGAAAAGAGACATTTCCCAGGGGAAAATGTCTCCATGGGATAAGGTGGTTAGAGAGCAAACATGGTGTTTTGGTGACAGCTTTCCAAAGCCAATGCATAGTAGTTTGTCTTGCTCCACATCCATTCCATAGGACCCCTCGGTGGTGCCGTGGGTTAAACCCTTGTACCGGCAGGACTGATGACTTGAAGGTTGGGTTTCTGACCTGAAGGTTACTGGTTTGAATCCAACCCAGGGAGAGCGTGGATGAGCTCCCTCTGTCAGCTCCAGCTCCATGCAGGGACATGAGAAAAGCCTCCCACAAAGATGGCAAAAACATCAAAAAAAATCTGTGTATCCCCTGAGCAACATCCTTGCAGACGGCCAATTCTCTCACACCAGAAGCAACTTGCAATTTCTCAAGTCACTCCTGAGACAGAAAAAAATCAATTTCATACATATGACATCAGGACATAAGGACATGGAGCACATGATCTCCCATATTGCTGTGCCTTCAACCTTCTTTTTCCATTAAGATAACACTTATACTGTTTGGTTTCTGGTCAAAAGTTGGCAAACCTGCTCAAGATCAATGAGCCAACTATGAAGCTGCAGAACAACGGAGGCAAGAACCCTATTTGCTGCCCACATTTCCGATGATCACTCATGCCAATCAAACTATCTCATCACACATTATTCATTCAAGTATTAATTTGCATGCATTGCCACCTGACCCGCCTGGATAAGGTGCTGTAGTTTGTCTGCACAATTCTGCATACGCAAGTGGTGCCGGTGAAGATGACAAGGAAACCTCCTAGAAAGTAATTTGGGGTTTTGTTTTATTTTTAATTGTGTGTGGGGGGGGTTGCATTTATCCTTGTTTTAGCACTTTAAAGTCCCCTTGATTGACAGCGATTAAGATTGCAATGCCTCCCCAGACTATGTTTGCATGTCATTAAAAGAACAACAGGAAAGAGAGTGAGAGTGAGAGAGAAGTCTACCATCTTCCAAGACCTTGTGTTGCCTGTCAGATTTGCTTTTATTTTATTCAATCATGTACCTGTCACATATGCTGAGACATGACTCCCAATCTTTACACACTGTTTCCCCTTTTCCAAACACCCCCATCATCGCTTGGAAATTACCCTTCCTTAAAACAGAAACTCTGCTGCCTTTTCTTTCTTTCTTTCTTTCTTTCTTTCTTTCTTTCTTTCTTTCTTTCTTTCCCCCTCCCTTCTCCCTGCTTTTCTAAACTCATACCGGCAGCAATCAAGAGTTGGAGCAATTTTGCAACTGCTACTGCAACCAATCGCGCCTGAAAATTATGGCAGCTCGAGCACTGAGCACATCCTCCCACCCCTTTCCGATTTGTGAACTCAAATAGCAGGCGGCGATGAAGTCAAAGCGAGTTCTTAAGTGCTTGCAACCTCCAAATATCAGGCGCAGGCTTCGTAACAACAGAAGTGGGTGGTGAGAAATCAATTCCCATATTGGTACCATCACCTGATTGCAGGATTGAGGGGTGAAAACTCTGCATTTCAAAAGGCGCTTTGGATGAGTGTTCAGCTGTCTCCATCTATCCTGCCTCCTTCTATAGCTACTACAAGAGGAAAAAGTCATCAGCTGCCATTCGGTATCACAGTTATGTATTTCTAGCCTAGAGTTATGGATCTGTAACTGCTCTTTATTTGATAAGACCATGTAGTCATGATTGTGGGTCTATTGCCATGATTGTAAATGCCCCTCAAAACGCACCTTAACAATGAGCAACTACATTGAGTAAAAGAGGTCTGTACATCTATCTACTGGGATGCAAGGAAGAATCCAGGTCCGTTCGGCTATTCACTAGAATGTAAGGATGGCTGTTTGTTAGGATGCAAGGAAGCATCCAAGTCTATTTATATATCTATTGGGATTTATTTATTTATTTATTTATTTATTTATTGTGTCATTTGCAACCAGAACATTTGTATTATGTTTCTAACAGAACAAAACAAACAAACAGATAAAAAAACACAAATTTTGCAAACTTGATAGCTGATTAAATGTCCTTTGACCAGTATCTGGCCACTTGGAGTGCCTCTGGTGTTGCCGCAAGAAGGTCCTCCATTGTGCATGTGGCAGGGCTCAAGTTGCATTGCAGCAGGTGGTCAGTGGTTTGCTCTTCTCCACACTCGCATGTCATGGATTCAACTTTGTAGCCCCATTTCTTAAGATTGGCTCTGCATCTCATGGTGCCAGAGCGCAGTCTGTTCAGCGCCTTCCAAGTCGCCCAGTCTTCTGTGTGCCCAGGGGGAAGTCTCTCATCTGGTATCACCCACGGATTGAGGTGCTGGGTTTGAGCCTGCCACTTTTGAACTCTCGCTTGCTGAGGTGTTCCAGCGAGTGTCTCTGTAGATCTAAGAAAACTATTTCTTGATTTAAGTCGTTGACGTGCTGGCTGATACCCAAACAAGGGATGAGCTGGAGATGTCTCTGCCTTGGTCCTTTCACTATTGGCTGCAACTTCCCGGCGGATGTCAGGTGGTGCAATACCGGCTAAGCAGTGTAATTTCTCCAGTGGTGTAGGGCGCAGACACCCCGTGATAATGCGGCATGTCTCATTAAGAGCCACATCCACTGTTTTAGTGTGGTGAGATGTGTTCCACACTGGGCATGCATACTCAGCAGCAGAGTATCATAGCGCAAGGGCAGATGTCTTCACTCTGTCTGGTTGTGATCCCCAGGTTGTGCCAGTCAGCTTTCGTATGATATTGTTTCTAGCACCCATCTATTGGGATGCAAAGAGTCTATTTATATATCTATTGGGATCCAAGTGTTTGGCTATTTACTGGGATGCATTTGCAGTCCCCTCCCACTAGTGAGAGAGATTTTGGTTGTGTATCAAGTCAATGATTTCCTGGCATGTAACCAGCTCCCAGCTTGGTGCCACTGAAACTTCACTGTCACCATTTTCTTGGGAAGGGTTTATTCCGGCAAACTGCAGAACAACGGCAAACACTTCCGAGAAGTGCTCGGTCCATCTCTCTAGGGAGATATCTGCTCTGGGTAGACCTTGGGGGTAGTTTGTTCTGTTTACTATCAACCAGAATTTCTTGGTATCATTTGATTGTGATGCCTCCAGCAGCTGCTTCCAATCAGCTATGATGTGGGATTTATGTTTTTGGGGCATAAGCAGCTGGAGCTGTTGCTTCGACTCTCTAATTGTTATAAGAAGGAGGTTGTTTGGAGTGGAGCAATAATCATTGTAAAGTGAGCGAATCTGTTTATTTATGATTATGCACTCTTTGTCGAACCAGTTTTCTGGTCTGGCACTAAGTTGCCTCAGCGTTCTTTGCCAATCATGTAATTTCAGAAGGATAAATTTAACCAGGGATTCAAACCCAGTTATCACCTCCTCACAATCTAAACTTTCAGTTATCATAGCTTCCATGTACATCTCCTTCGTCCTTTCATTCCACTTCAGTCTAGTGTGTTGTGGGTATGTTTGTTCGAGTGAGAAAGTATTACTTTGCTCCAAGTCCAGGGTGAGGAGAAGGAGGAGATGATCACTAAGCAAATAGTTATCTACAGCAAATGCATCAATGCTGCTTGCTATTGAGGGTGAGATCAAAAAATAGTTTATTATACTAGAGCCTCTCGGAGAGACAAAGGTATATTCATCAGAGTTGGGAAATTGAATAAGCCCAAAACAGGTTGAGCTGCGTGGCCATTTTGATCAAGCGTTTCCCGGCTTGGTTACATACTTGGTCTTTAGAGTGTCAGGCTTCTGGAGTCAGTAAAGAGTAGAAGGGGTCTTCATCCAGGCCCTCTTCTCTCATCAGGTTCACCAGACTAGTCCCTACCCTAGTGTTGAAGTCACCCGCTATAAAAAACATCACAAGAGGGATTCTCAGACTTTAAATCTAGTATGTAGGATGTTAATTTATCCCAGTGAGTGACTGTTCCATTTTTCCCCAGGCAGCTAGGGATATAGGTGTTAACAAATACCAGAAAAATCTGGTTGCAAAAGTTAATCAGACTGTTTGTGCCAATCATAGAAGATTAGTTAAACCGGAGGCAGCTATATTTGATGAAATGGCTATAGCCAACGCCGCCCCCCTTTGGGCTACCAAGGATCTTTGATTTGGTGGCTGGTAAGTTGAATGTATGAGTCCCCGGTGGTGCAGTGGGTTAAAGCACTGAGCTGCTGAGCTTGTTGATCGAAAGGTCACAGGTTCGATTCCGGGGAGCGGCGTGAGTTTCCGCTGTCAGCCCTAGCTTCTGCCAACCTAGCAGTTCGAAAACATGCAAATGTGAGTAGATCAATAGGTACCGCTCCGGGGAAGGTAACGGCGCTCCATGCAGTCATGCCGGCCACATGACCTTGGAGGTGTCTACGGGCAATGCTGGCTCTTCGGCTTAGAAATGGAGATGAGCACCACACCCCAGAGTCAGACATGACTGGACTTAATGTCAGGACTATCTTTACCTTTACCTTAAGTTGAATGTATGGTACCCTAGGATATCAATATCCTTTAGGACCCAGGTTTCTTGGAGAGCAATTACTGATGCACTTTTGAGGAACTTTAGGAAATAATAATTTGATAGTTTTCTCTCCCATCCCTCTATGTTCCACGATATGAATAGGGTTTGGGGGCTTGGTCATTGCACGTTTTACAGTTGGGTTACAGGAGCAGTAGATGCCAAGCTAGCGGCTGAGGTGGTTTTCTCAGATGTAGTAGGTTGGGGCAGGCCCACCTCTATTTGGTGGAGTAGGCCTTGGAATCTATAAATATGCAGCCATTTGCACCCTGAACTGTCCCCATTTGCACAGGCAAAAATTGTCTTTAGATGGAGGAAATGCCCGACTCTGCTTGTTATAGCCTCCTTCCCCCTGTTTTACTGATTCACAGGAGACAATTGAAGTTTGCTTACGGCATCTTGTATTCTCCCCCTTTGTTGTATCCATCAGGAGGCCCACTTTATTATTGAGGAAGTTTAGATGTTGAAATATTTCTTGTAGGGAGGCTGCTATCAAATGGTAGAGTTTTTAGGGTGCTGTTATACTATCAAATGAACAAAGTCTGTAAACTGAATGTCTAGCAAATGTGAAGTTCCCTTTTTATGGTTTGTACTGTATTTTATGCCTTCTTGCTATGTATATGCCAATAAAGGCTTATTGGATTGGATTGGATTGGATTGGATGGATTGGATTGGATTGGAGTGAGATTTTGGAAAGAAATAACAACAGCAGGTCTTACTATTGACTGTTGCAGCCTTTTTCACTGGTCAGAGGGAACTGGAAGTTGTATTGTCGAAGGCTTTCATGGCCGGAATCACTGGGTTGTTGTAGGTTTTTCCGGGCAAAATGGCCATGTTCTAGAGGCAATTTTTCTCCTGATGTTTCACTGCATCTATGGCAAGCATCCTCAGAGGTAGTGAGGTCTGTTGGGAGTAGGAAAAATGGGTTTATATATCTGTGGAATGACCAGGGTGGGACAAAGGACTTTTGTCTGCTGGGGCTAGGTGTGAATTTTATACAAACCACTTACAACATACAAACCACTTACAGACCCACCAAGAAAATCCAACAAATGCTACATTCAGCAAAGGACAAGAGGGATCCTCTCACCTCTGCAGGAGTCTACCGTGTACCATGGCTGTGGACAAGTCTACATAGGGACCACCAAACGCAGCGCCCAGACACGCATCAAGGAACATGAAAGGCACTGCAGACTACTTCAACCAGAGAAGTCAGCCATAGCAGAGCACCTGATGAACCAACCTGGACACAGCATATTATTTGAGAACACAGAAATGCTGGACCACTCTCACAACCACCATGTCAGACTACACAGAGAAGCCATTGAAATCCACAAGCATGTGGACAATTTCAACAGAAAGGAGGAAACCATGAAAATGAACAAAATCTGGCTACCAGTATTAAAAAACTCAAAAATTACAACAGCAAAACAACAGAGAGGAAACAATCAGGCACATAAAATCACTTTCAACAAAAGATTCCCCCCAGGCACTTCCAAGCCATTGAATGCTAATCAAGGTGATCAGCTGAAACATTCACACCTAGCCCCAGCAGACAAAAGTCCTTTGTCTCACCCTGGTCATTCCAGATATATAAACCCATTTTTCCTACTTCCAACAGACCTCACTACCTCTGAGGATGCTTGCCATAGATGCAGGCGAAACGTCAGGAGAAAAATTGCCTCCAGAACATGGCCATATAGCCCGGAAAAACCTACAACAACCCAGGAACTGGAAGTGTCAATTTCCTTGTGCCTAAAATGACTGCAACAGTCAGAAGCAGGACCTGCCATAGGACCCTTCCAACTAGCGAATAAGGATGCAACAGTCAGAAGGAAGACATTTGCTCACTGCCGTGGATAAGTGTCATTCAGGAAGCTGCTTTGGCTTTTACTCTCTTCTTCCCCTGAAGGAAGGAAGGAAGGAAGAAAGGAGGAAAGTCTTGTCCTTCCTTCACCTTGGTTCCTTCCTCTCTGTTTAGAATCTGCTGCCAAAATCATTTAATTCTCTTGTTTCTCCAAATAACATCCTCCTCAACAGTCTTCTCTGTCTTCCAACCTCTTTCCTAGATCCAAGCTTTGTCTGATTCCATGACACTTCTTACCTTTAGGAAGCACATGGTTAGCCCAAGAGGCGGCCCTAGGTAATTTTCAACGGTAAGCAAACAGTATTTTGGCGCCCCCCCCCCAACCAATCATTGATATAATTTTCTGTTCGTCGTTGGAGTTCTGTGTGCCATATTTGGTTCAATTCCATCATTGGTGGAGTTCAGAATGCTCTTTGATTGTAGGTGAACTATACATCCCAGTAACTACACTTGCCGCACTTGCTCCCTTGCCTGGCCCGCTTTGGGTCCGGAGGCGTGCCTGAAGACCCCGACGTGTGCACCAAAAGTCACCTCTTCTCCTGACTTTCTCCTCAGCCATTGGGACCAAGAGAGAGAGAGAGAGGTGGAGATGCCCACCTTTCCTGAAGGTAGGCGCAAAAACAAAGGAGGGAGCGGAGGTGGGAGATACCTCCAGCCGGAGAGGCTCTCTCTCTCTCTCTCTCTTGGTCCCAATGGCTGAAGAGAAAGTCAGGAGAAGAGGCGACTTTTGGTGCACACGCTGGGGTCTTCAGACACGCCTCCGGACCCGAAGCGGGCCAGGCGCGGTGGCTCCGCCCCTTGGCCCACCCGCGGATTGGGGAGAGGAGAGGAGGGTGGAGCGCCGGGGATCGGGAAAGGGAGCCGGTCATGGGGAAGGGATCGAACGCGGAGAACGATTGAGCGCCGGCTCTGCTCGCGCACCCGGTGGCCAGGTGGAGCAGGAACGAGAGGGGCGAGGCGAGGCTCAAGGGCCCGGCCCCTTTGGGAAGAGGATCACCTGGCAGCGAGGCAAGAAAGTCGAGGCTCCCCCCGGACTGCTAGGGCTATTGTGAGCTGAGGGGGCGCTACTCAAATGGCGGTCGAGGGGCATTTACAGAGGCGCCTTTGCGCCCCTGGCAAAAAAAAGTGTTCTGCGACCGCTTACTTCGCGTAATGGATGAGCCGCCCCTGGTTAGCCCTCTCCTGCTGTTGTTTGCCCTCCTCCAGCATCTGTAATTGAGTGATACACACTGCCTCTCAAAAGGGGGAGGGGTTCTGTATGGTTCTCAAGCCAATGACAAAAGGACATATGCATTCATAAATAACAATACGAAAGCAATTGTGGTGGCCCACTTTAGATTTCTCTAAACAAGAATGCATTTTTAAAGGCCTAGCTGAGGGTGAACATTTTCTTTGGATCGCATTAGGATACAAAGGGCACTATTATTATGAAAATGTTAAAAGCATTTGCCTGCTAGGAACTGGATAAGTGAATGAATCAGAAACGAGTCAGTAGATAGAAGGATTAAATGGGTAATAAAGGAGAGATGCTGCTGACCTCCAATGGAGGAGGGAGTTGATAATGAGATAAGTAAATCTTATGAAGATAATAAGGATATAATTATGGTTGAGTTCAGACTATTTAAGTATGCATTTTGAACCCCTTGAGATATAGGCAGATATAAAATTTCAAGATAGCTGGATAGCAAAGAGCAATTGCCTCCCCCCTCCCAACCATACCCATGTGTAAAGGGCTTGATTAGTGCAAATTATGGGACCATGTTCAATTTCACCTGTCATTCGCAGTGTGGAATGTGGAATTTTTTATTTGAAATCTCAACTGTCTCATGCCGTGATGACAGTGGAAAGAGACAGATGCATGGATGTTCCAGTTACCTTCCATACATGTGTCACTTTTTGCTTCTTCTGAGGAGCAAACACATTGAGGCTTTGGGGGTGATGGTGGTATTCTTGCAAACAGCTGTTCCTGGGACTGCCTAAGGAAGGTTTCATCCACCTAGAAAAGTCTCAGAAGATGACACTTATCTTCAAGAAGGGAGAAAATAGGACCCAGAACATTACCATTCAGTCAGCCTGACATCAATTCCAGAAAAGATTCTGGAGCAGATCACGAAGGACGCAGCCTGCAATCATCTATATATATATAAATGTTCTGTGCATAATGAGTAACTTAAAAACAAAAGAACCAATGAACGAAATCACACCAAATTTGGCAACAAAAAGTCTCACAACACAAGGAGTGACCATCACTCAAAAATTATGATTTTGCCATTTGGGAGTTGTAGTTGCTGGGATTTATAGTTCACCTACAATCAAAGAGCATTCTGAGCTCCATCAACGATGGAATTGAACCAAACTTGGCACACAGAACTCCCATGACCAACAGAAAATACTGGAAGTGTTTGATGGGCATTGACCTTGAGTTAGGGAGTTGTAGTTCACCTACATCCAGAGAGCATTGTGGACCCAAACAATGATGGATTTGTACCAAACTTGGCACGAATATTCCATATGCCCAAATATGAACACAGATGGAGTTTGGGGAAAATAGACCTTGACATTTGGGAGTTGTAGTAACTGGGATTTACAGTTCACCTACAATCAAAGAACATTCTGAACCCCACAAACGACAGAATTGGGGCAAACTTTCCACACAGAACCCCCATGACCAACAGAAAATACTTAAGGCCATCCAATCCAACTCCCTTCATCAGGGCAAGAAAACATAATCAAAGTCCCCCTGACAAAGAGCCATCCAGCCATAGATATAGAAGATAGATAGATAGATAGATAGATAGATAGATAGATAGACAGACAGACAGATGATAGATAGATAGATAGATAGATAGATAGATAGATAGATAGATAGATAGATATGATTCACACACAGATATAGTATAATAGATTTGAAAGGAACCCCTAAAGAAGGACAATGATATGTTGCATGTTCCAGAGTGGGCAAACCAGACACTCTCCACATCAATACTGACAAAGAAACAGCAACTCACAAGCATAAAGAAATTACTTATATTAGAAAACAACACTTTCTCATGACTTTATTTTCCAGATCACCAGACTGGGCCACAGCAACGCGTGGCAGGGGACAGCTAGTTTAGAAAGGAATTCTGTGATCACTAAATGTCAACATGGGTTTCTCATAAACAAGTAATGCCAGGCTCATCTGATCTCTTTTTTTCAATAGAATTACAAGCTGGGGAGATGGAGGGAATGCTGTGGATGGAGCAGATCTTGATTTCAGGAAGCCCCCAATTCTGCTTTGGTTAGACCTCACCTGGAATCCCATTGTGTTGTGTTCTGTGCCACACAGTTCAAAAGAGAGATTGACTCTAAACTGGAAGGAGTTCAGAGGAAGAGGCCAACTCAAAGGATCAAAGATATGGGGACCATGAATAATCCCTCTGAGGAGCATCTTAAAGAGCCGGGTCTGTTTAGCCTACAGAAGAGATGGCGGAGAGGAGACATGAGAGCCATGTATAAATATGTGAAAGGATGTCATCAGGAAGAGGGAGCAGGATTTGTTTTCTGCTGCCCTGGAGACTCAATGGAGCCATGGGTTCAAATGACAGGAAAGGAGATTCCACCTGAACATGAGGAAGAACTTCCTGACCATAAGGAGAGCAGTCAGAGTTCAGTGGAGGCTCTTTCCTTGGAAGCTTTTAAATAGAGGTTGGATAGCCATCTGTCAGAGATATTTTGTGCTTTTCCTGCATGGCAGGGGGTTGGACTAGATGGCCCCTGTGGTCTCTTCCAACTCTATTATTCTCTGATTCTGTGGCTGAAAAGAAAACCACCTTGGTGTCACATTCAACCTCTAAGCCCCATGTGGTCCTCCACCCTGGACTAATGGCTTTAATCCCATTTCCAAACAAGCAAGCAAAAAACCGAAACTGCTCCTTGCAGTGTTTGAAAAAGTACTTCAGCACCCTAGTGTTTGAAATGTGCAGAAGTTAAGTCCCGGTCGAACCCAGTCAATTGGAAGTGATCTGGAGAAGGGGGAAGAAAATACGGGCTTTCAAAGGTCACCACTTATCCAATTATCCCAGCTCTGACTTTTGCATTCATTCAACGGTGTGCTCAGGAACTGCCAAGAGCTGAAGTACAGAGAGAATTCTTAAATAAGCCTTTAAATAGTTAAAACAGAGAAAGGTGACGCAAACAGGAAAAAGGGGCCACTGAGGCATCCAAACAGCAGGAGAAACATAAAGGGAATCCATAGCCAGTAGGCCTCGTGTCATGTATTCATCAGCAACTGTAAGAACATGGCTGGGGAGAAGCATGGCTGGGAATAGAGACACGATGACACAATAGGTTAAACCCTTGTGCTGGCTGAACTGCTGACCTGAAGTTTGGCGGTTTGAATCCACGAGACAGGGGCGTTCCCATCTGTCAGCTCAAGTTTTCCATGCTAGGACATGAGAGAAGCCTCCCACAGGAGGATAAAGGTAGATAGGTAGTCCCCTGACATTAAGTCCAGTCATGTCTGACTCTGGGGTGTGATGCTCATCTCCATTTCTAAGCTGAAGAGCCAGCGTTGTCCATAGACACCTCCAAGTCATGTGGCCGGCATGACTGCATGGAGCGCCGTTACCTTCCCGCCGGAGGTACCTATTGATCTACTCACATTTGCATGTTTTCAAACTGCTAGGTTGGCAGAAGCTAGGGCTGACAACGGAAGCTCACGCCGCTCCCCAGAATCGAACCTGTGACCTTTCGATCAACAAGCTCAGCAGCTTAGGGCTTTAACCCACTGCACCACCGGGGGCTCCCAAGAGGATAAAATATCCGGGCAATGTCCCTGGGCAACATTTCACTTATCCATGGATTTTGGGGGGATTTTCAAAGTTTGTATAAACAACATTTTAAAAAAAACTATCAATGCTATTGCCTTGAATTTTGTATACAATGATACAAGATAACGGGGAATCATTGCTTCCAACTTTCAGAAATATTTATTACTGATTTTAGTTTTAAAAAAATTAAGTTTTGATAAAAATCCACACCAGCGATCTCCTTGAATGCCTCTCTTTCATATAAACCCATATAACATCCATGGAGGGACTTCTTATCAGCCCAGCACAGAGTCTGACTTCCTAGAAGTCTCAGTCCATCCTCTTCTTTGCAGATTCAGCCATTCATTGGAACCCAATCTCCCTCTCCTGATTGGGCTTCCTGATCCCTGAGCAGAATTCTGGGAAATGTAGTTCAGGGAAGGCCTTTTACATTATCTTCCATAGGGCTCCTCCACTTCCCAAACTACATTTTCCAGAATCCCGCGCTTTCTCCATCTCTTTCCCAGAGAACTCTGCTTTCTCCCTGCTGCTTCCCTCTCCTCATGGCGAGAGGCCATTGATCTGAAGAGGAAAGGCAGCCTTTTTGGCTTTGTTTTGCTTCCTTGCACTGCAAATGAAACTGACTCTGGGAGGCTTCCAAGATTTACAAAGTGCAAACAAAAAAAGTATTGGGCAAGTTTCTATCCTTAAGCTTTTGGCACGGGCCATGTGTCAGTTGTTGTTGTGTTGTAAGTACAAAATTAATAAAATTGATACAACTTATGAGGAGTAACCATATTTTTGCACAGCCCTACAAACCACCCCACCTCATCTCAACTGACGTATCTATCTGCTGCTTTCAAGTAGGAGCTCATTGTTGTTTCCACCCTTCCAGATGGTCCTATGTGAACCTTGAAGTAAAGATTCTGAGACACAGAGACAGTTCTGTGTTTGCACATCCTTAGGAAACTCTGCTCTGAAGTGTCTCGGGTTGTTGCTGTAGCTTCACTGAATTGCTGCTGATAGATAGGATTGACACAGGGTTTGCTGCTCATACAAATCATATAGCCTTTCAAACATCCTATACAACATGTGGCATGCAGTGTTGATAGAGCTCCATGGCTGATCAACAATATCCGAACCCAATGCATAAAGCACTCCTTATTTGGTTGAGCTGCTCTGCTCAATGTGACTGCATCAAGACAGAGTCTGGCCCAATGCACAAAACCAATATGTGGATTGTATGCAAAAGGTGTGGGGAACCTTTATGCAGTCTTGCAGCGAAGGATTGGTAGATATTATCTTCTGTAATCAAGTATCAGGTATGGCCTTCAGGAAGAGCTGGGTGTAGCCATGCCCACCTCGCCCTTCCGCATAGCCGCTTGTCGCCAGGGAGGCCAGGGAAACTGTGAGATTGTAAAACTTGCACCAGGCATTCGAAAATAATTCCGAAAAATGGGTAAATTGTTTCAATTCTTAATTACTCCTCACACTATTCCAGCATAGCTTGAAATTGTTTCAAAAGTCAATTTAATCCAAATTAATTCCGATTTTAGAAGCTTCCGAACAAAATCGACCAAGCCTAATGCACAACATTGAATTTTTCCACTATTGTGTTCAAAACTGCTTTGAGTCCCCTCAGGGGTGAGAAAAGTGGTATATAAATGTAATAAATAAATAAATACATTGGGGCCCTGGCTGTCTCTGCTGCTGTGACATGCCACAGCACAATCCCTGAGGAAGCCTCTTGCAATGCATGCTTCACTTTGACTGCTGCTGCTGGGACTAAATGTGCAAGCGGATTTTGCCCTGGGAAAACCTCCCACGCAAAGGATGCAATTGGATATGGCCACGGTTGCAGATGAATGATACACTTTGGGAAGCAGTGTGTATTGAGAATCAAAGCACTGGAAATTGTTGTATAGTCAGCACTCTGAGTACAGTAAATAAGGACTTGTGTCCAGGTGTACTCTGATTGATCTTCATCTCAGTTTCTGGAGCCCCTGATGGAATACAATGGCAGGACAGAAGACTGACAAGTTAGCCCTGAGTTGCCCTCAGACTGATATGGGTGGGGTCGAAATAGCATAAATAAAAATAAATAAATAAGTTGGAGGTTTGAATCTGGGGAGAGCGGTTTGAGCTCCCTCTGTCAGTTCCAGCTGCCCATGCAGCCTCCAACAAGGATGGTAAAACATCAAAACATCTGGGCAGTGTCCTTGCAGACAGCCAATTCTCTCTCAAGTTTCTCAAGTCGCTCCTGACACACACACACAAATCTCAGGTTCTTTTTTTAATCAAACGTGAGGATAGATGGGGAGAGTGAGTATGGTTGAGAAAAAGATGACATTAACAATGCATCCAGATTGTAGAATTAATGCAATTTGACCCCACTACCTGCCATGACGCAATGCTATGGAAGAGTTGTAGTTTGATGTACCCTATGTTTCTATGATAGGCGTTTCTGTTTGAAGGCACAGAACAACAACTACAAATTGGTTATATCCTGCGTGCCACTTATGGGAAATGAATAGTATTCTATCACAGGATAGAATGATAGAATCCTTGAGTTGGAAGAGACCTCGTGGACCATCCAGTCCAAACCCATTCTGCCAAGAAGCAGGAAAATCGCATTCATGTATGAATGTATGCATATATAAATATGCAAACATTCTATGTATGATGTATATACAGGTATATACATGTATATACATGATGTATGTATGACGTATATACATTCAGGATATATTAATATACAACAGATCTTCAATCCTAGCTGAGTTCATAGAATAACATCATCCGTCCCTCTTTCACATGTAAGAACTCGACATTTGTCAGGAAGAATATGTGAGTTTCTTCTTCCTCCACCATGGACTTGCCTTGCTTTCAAACCTGCCAACAGAATCAGCGCTTTCTTTTTGTTACTTTGCCTTCAACATGACAGCTGCTACATCTTTTTTCTCTCCCTCCACCTCACATCACACCATCTTCATACTTAGTTCGTACAAGGTGAAGAGCTTTTCAAGCTCCAAAGGACGAAGCATAGTCTGAGCACAAAAATGCACACTTTGTCCACACTAGTGGCTAATATTTCTGATACCATTTCATGATACTCTACAAATGTGTGGAATATTGGTGAGCCCTTCCACGCTACATAGTTATAGCATTACAACTCCACTTCAACTGCCATGGTTCCATTCTATGAAATTCTGGAGTTTGTAGTTTAGGAAGGGATATTTAGGATTCTCAGTCAAAGAGTTTTCATCGAATCTCAGACTACAAACCTTGAGATTCCATAGGATCAGGTATGAGAATCAATACAGAATCATGTTGCTACAATTCTGGACTGTGAAGTGGTCTCAGGTGTTACTGTGACCAACTCTGAAGTTTGATGAACATCTTCTGAAGTCCTCCTCCATCAAACCCAGCATCTAATCTCACCAAGAATGGAGAAACCAAGCCCTTTCGTAGAAACAAGATTCTGGAAATGTTGCTTCTTTGGATGACATGTCTCAGAACCTTCTATGGAATGTGGCCATTGTCTTTTGATCATGTTTCTCTTACTCCTGCCTTTCTATAGCTTACAGCAACTGCACGATAGGTCAAGATGCTTTGGCCTACATGAATGGACCATCTGCCAAAGGGAAAATGCTGATTCTGAGCTTGAATAGTGGACTATAAATAGGGTGGAACTGGCTGTCCTCCAGGGCCAAAGCATGCCTGGAAAGTCATCTACTCTCGGTAGTTATTGGATGATACATTATCCGGCAAGGTGGGCATTCATGGTGTCGGTTGTTACCCTAAACATTTACTTATAAGTGAGCCCTATTGAATGAGGTAAAACAAAAATCAGCATGGGAAGTTAGTCCCTTCAAATGAGGTAGAAAAAAATTAAAAACAAGCTTTCCAAAATTTGCAAATTTCTTCATAAACCTTTGCATGTTTTCATGCAGAATTATTCCCTTGAGAAGTTAGCCTCTTTGTAGAAATGGGAGATAATAATGATTTGACTCACTGTTTTATGCAGAAAACAATGTAGGCAACCAAAAAGGTAAGCAAATGTGCTCATAATTTTACACAACAAGGGGGAAATTTCTCAAATGATTCATCTGTTTGTTGGGGGGAAATTGGGTGAAGAGTGAGATTCCCAGTAGACTCAAGATAATATCAACTCTCAAGTTGGAGAGATCCATCAGTTACACTTTGTACTCTTTCCATGCTGCATATGAAGAAATTTACAAATGTTTACAAAGTAAAACAAACATTTTTCAAGACTTCAACATTGGGTAAATTGAATAAAATCATAGAATCTATTACTATGACTGCCCAAAAAGGGAAGGCTCGTGGGAGAAAAAGGAGAAGACAAACTGAAGTTACCATCATAAGAATGCAAAGCATCCGTACAACTCAATGATAACTCTTTAAAACCACTTTAAATGCCATGGCGCCATCCAATAGGATTTTTAGTTCGGTAAGAAATCTGGAGGAGAATAGTACAAAAAATTACATATCTCAAGATACTGCAGTATGGAGCTATGACAGATAAAATGGTATCATATTGCGATAATTATGCAATATGGATACAGTTGTATTTGGGGAGCCAACTAAGCACACAAAGCCTTGTGTGGAAATGTAAACCTTCAGGAACTTCATCCTCATATTCAAAGATGAAGAATTACCATATTTTTCCCCACTGTGCAAGAAAACAAATAGTTCTCTATTGTATTCTCCCAAAAACCCCAAGGGAATAATTCTGCATGAAAACATACAAAGGTTTATGAAGAAATTTGCAAATTTTGGAAAGTTTGTCTTTAAACAATGGAGCAAAATCTCTGCCTTCCTCCCCCATCCCTAGTACAGTGCAGTCTAATAATGAATGTGTGGAATAATGCATTATTTATTATTGATAAATAATACATTGTATTATTATTTATTAATAATAAACCTATATCAGTCTATTACGTGACAACACATCTGTGTATACTCTACCCATAGTTCTCTCTGCTCCTCAGAAACTAATGTGTTCTAGCTATTTATTATTCAGTAGAGATCATCTACAATTTCCTTCAGATAACCATTGTTGTTGCTTTATTTTATTTTTTAAAGAAATAATAATAATAATATAAGCACCCCTTTATGATCCATCATGCTTGCTAAAAGTTTTGCATGCCAATTTTTGAAAAGTCAATGTGTTATCGGGCAAAATATGTTTCACTATCTATAGCAGGGGTCCACAAATTTTTTTAACAGAGGGCCAGGTCACAGTCCCTGAAACTGTTGGAGGGCCAGATTATAATTTGAAAAAACATGAATGAATTCCTATGCACATTGCACGTATCTTATTTGTAGTGCAAAAACACTTAAAATTTTATTTATTTATTTATGGTATTTCTATCCCGTCACTTCTCTACCCCCGAAGGGGGACTCAGGACAGATTACATTTAGTAGTGGTACGATATTGCTACATAAGAATTACAATAGTACAATCACAGTTAAATACAAATAGCCAACATTAAAACAGTAAATATAGCATTAATTAAAACCATAAAACAATATCACAATATCCTCAGCCATAACGTTAATCCAGTCCATATTCAACTACAGTGCTCCTTATGCCTGTTGTCTGAAGGCCTGGTTGGAGTTTCTGAACTGTCTTCAAAGGCAGCCCCATGTAGAGCACGTTGCAGTAATCTATTCAGGATGTAACCAGAGTGTGGACGACTGTAGCCAGATTAGACTTTCCAAGGTACGGGCGCAGCTGGCGCACGAATCTTAACTGTGCAAAAGCTCCCCTGAGCCTGCATCTTCAGGGGGAGTGTAACCCCATCCAGCACAGGCTGTAACCCTATGCCCTGTTCAGCCTTTCAACTGACGGGGAAAACCTCTGTCTTGTCTGAGTTCAATTTCAATTTGTTAGCCCTCATCTAGTCTGACACAACAGCCAAGCACCGGTTCAAGGTCTGAATAGCCTCCTTAGTAACAGGTGGGAAGGAGTGACAGATTTGGARGTCATCTGCATACYGATAACACCTTACTCCGAAACTCCYGATGATCCRCCCCCAGCAGCTTCACGTAGCTGTTACATAATATCGGGACAGTATGGAACCRTGAGAGACTCCACAAGAAAATGGTTGTGGAGTCGAACAGGAGTCACCCAGTAACACCCTCTGAGACCAACCCTCAAGGAAGAACTGGAGCCAACTGTAGAGCAGTACATTTTTTGATCGTTCTTTTAATTTCCTCTATTGAAATTTCATTATTCAAATAATATCTTTGTTCTTCTGAGATTTTACTTAATTTTTGTTTATTCAAATATTTTACTATTTTCTCCTTGTCTATTTGCCCCTTGGTATATAGTTGGTAAAAAAATTGAATTCTCCCACAATTTCTTTATCTATAATTAGTATAGAATCATAGAATCAAAGTTGGAAGAGACCTCATGGGCCATCCAGTCCAACCCCCTGTCAAGAAACAGGAATATTGCATTCAAATCATCCCTGACAGATGGCCATCCAGCCTCTGTTTAAAACCTTCCAAAGAAGGAGCCTCCACCACTCTAATTCTAGTAATATGTTGAGATTATTTTTTCTTTCTTAGTTTTCTCACCAATCATCTTCCTATTTTGTTAGCGTTTTCAAATCTGGACTGCTTTATATATTTTAATTGTTTCGCCATTTGTTCTATCTCCCTACTATGTTTCTCTTTTTTTTAGGAATTCTAATTCTCTTATCTCCTGGTTTTCTGAATCCTTTTAAAAATCTTTTTTTCTTTTTTATCAATTTTCCCCCTAATTTCTTGTATTTTTTTCTCTATTTCTGACTGAATTTTGTTGTATTAGGTGTCCCCTCATCACTGCTTGGTATGCATCCCATACTGTCTGGATCTTCGTTTTATCCTTATTATTGAAGATCTTGTGATTTCAATAGGTTTTCATTTAATCGCCATCTCCTTGTACCGTTTTTATAATTTAGGGTCATTTAGGGAGTTTTACAGTCAGGGTCTCTTTTTTTACAGTCAGAGTCTTTGTTGTCCAGATCATGACATTCCTGGACCAGCTAGAATGTCTATTAGAATAGAAAGTAAAGTCCTTCTCTTTGTGATTATGTTCCCTCCATGTATCATCTAAGTCAAATTCCTCCATTAATGAGATAAAGTTTTTGGGTAATGTACTTTGGTCCTCTAATCTTTGCCTTTTCTGATTCTTTGTTTTATCCAATTTCCTTTCCATAACTCCATTAAAGACTCCTAGTATAATCATATGATTAAATTGTTTGTTTGAGTTTTTTTCCTTAAAGTCTTCACAAATCTTTTCTTCGGTCCATTCTGGGCATAAATGTTACATATCAAAATAGTTTCTATTCGCAAGATACTTTTCATCTATGCAAAGTACCACTCTTTTCTTTTCAGAGCTTGAGGAGTGGTGCATTTTTCCTAGTTTCTTTTGGGTTAAATGCTATAAATGTTTTTGAGAAATGTGTGTTTCTTGTAGGGCAATCACATTATATTTTCCACAATTTATTTGATTAAAATTCTTTTTCTTTTATTTGGGGAATTTAATCCGTTTACATTATTAGAATAACATTTTAATTGTTATGTAAATTCAGCCATTGGTTCCTTCTGTTTCTTCTTCTTCCGGATCGTCTCCTCCTTCTTCTTCATCGTCACCATCTTCATTGGTAGAGTGTATGCCTGAGTGGTCTTAAGTTACTTTGTTTCAATACTTCATCCCATGTCTTCTTCCGGACAAAGTTTACAATTATATCTTTAGAGATTTTATTTTTCTTAGCGTAATTAGTTTAGATTTGGTAAGCCCTATCTATTCCATTATCTATTTCCTTTTCTGAACATTGTAAGAATTTTGCTACCAATTTCACCATAAATTCCCTAATGTTCTCACTCTCCTTTTCAATTACATTTCAGAATCTTAATTGGTGTTCCATTTCATTTTGCTCTAATCTTTCCTGCAACTTCTCTAGTCTTGAGTTTTTGTTATCCAGATTTTTCATCATGTATAAAAATATGGATAATAAGTGCTGGAAATGTAAAATTCATGAAGGGTCCTTTTACCACATGTGGTGTACTTGTGAAAAAAAAACAAATGAATATTGGAAAATGATACATGCCAAATGCAAAAAAAATCCTGAATATTGAATTTCCCATGCAACCAGAACTGTATTTATTAAGAATGTTTGAATCAGAGACATTTGTAGATATTAATAGTGAAAAACTATTCACTTTATTCGCGACAGCAGCCGGAATTGTCTTTGCTAAACTCTGGACTTGATCCCCTTGAAGATGGACTGGATGGAAAAAATAATGGACATTCAAGATATGGACAAACTGACTTATTGGGTAAGGCAAAATAATGGACAAGGCATGAAATGGACAGACTGGAAAGTTTTAGATGAATATATGAAAAAGGAATGTTAGAAAATACAAGAGGGAAAAGAGTGATAGAAAGTTGGAGGGAAAAAATGATGTTGATATTTCTCGTATCCCTCTCCTAACACTGGTTTACAGAGAGGGAAAGGGAAACGTATAAAAACTAGGGAAAGGCGAAGGAAGAAGAACGGAAGTTATGTTTTTTTACACTGTGTCTTTGTATTCAATGGTGGGTTTTTTCTTTTTTTAATCTTATAGAGATAGAACTTGGTGGGGGGTGGTAAGTTGTAGTACGAACTGGCGATAGATGTTACTTTATATGTTTATTCTTGTTTCTTATGTTTCTTTGTTTGTTTTATAATACTTTGTGTAAATATTAATAAAAATCATTTTTAAAACTCTCATTTTTTTCCCTGTTTGAACAGCTAGATGGAAGAAGGACATCCCTGATGGCTCTCAGACCACCTCTCAAGATCTTCTGATGACACCATCCATTATGTCCACCTGGACAATTTCTTTGTGATAAGACTTAAGGGAGCTTAAGAGTTTTTGCAGTGCTTCGCATCCTTCCTAGTAGGTAGATTCCAAAAGGAGGAGACTTTTTATCAACACTTTAGCCATTGGTGCATTTCCAGAACATGGGCAAGTTGCTATTGAGGTCTATACAACCGTGGTGGGGCTTCTTACCTCTGAAGGGGATGAGTCTGCCTATCTGGATGAGGTGGACTGGCTGCTCTCGTGGTGCAGGGACAAGACCAAGGGGCTCATAGTGGACTATAGGAAGAATAGACCAGAAATCCAGCCCTTGGTCATAAATGGAGACCAAGCGGTAGCCAGTTTCAAGTTCCTGGGTGTCAGTATTAAGAAGGATCTGACCTAGAGCAGCATTCATACGGCAATCTTGGTGAAGAGGGTCCAGCAGATACTGTACTGTCCATCAACTGAATGGAAAACTTCTGGTGACTTTCTACCACTGTGCTCTAGGGAGCGTCCTGACCTACTGCATATGCGTGTGGTTTCGTAACTGTACATAATCTCAGATAGGAAGTTGCTCCAGAGGGTCATCACTTCTGCACAGAGAATCATCGATTGCCTTCTTCCTTCCCTCTTTGAAAAAACTCTCAGCCTTAAGAAAGCTCAGAGCATTCTTGGGGATCCATCTCACCCAGGATATTCTTTTTTGAATTTTGTTACCTGGCAGATTGTACAGAGTTACAAAGGCAAGGACATACAGATTGAGAGGCAGCTTTCATTCTAAAGCTGTGGCTATGCTGAACTCCATGTCTAAGCACTGGCATTGGGTGCCATGCAGAGGGGGTAAGGTGCAGAGGGATGGGGATGTTGTTTTGTAGTGTGTGCGAGGGATGGCATGTAATTTCATCATGCAATAGCACAACGACAAATAAAGCTAGTCTATTCTATAACTTCTATGCAGTACTCAACTGTAATGTAAAACTGGAAGATCTTGGAGTTGAAATCAAGCTCACAGCAACAATACACTGGGGACAAATTTTTGATTTCCTTCATTCCTCAGTCCCTGAAAGACAGTTCTAAAGTTTCTTGCTCAAATACCCTGTAATATAACAGCCCAACTCCCATCTGCCCTCTAGTGGCCAAACACTGTGCTCACAGCCTGTTAACTGCAATTTCTATTTCGTTCACAAAACAGATGTCTTATCTACACTACCTTCCCTGTGCCCAGCCTCCCTTCCCCCACCCCCCTTCTTCATGGCAGAGAACTGTAGTGCCCAGTTCTAGGATGATACAGTGATCCTGACAGCTAACTTCTCACTTTCTGAATGTCCCCACCAGGCCCGTAGCCAGGATTTCGATTTTTGGGGGGGGGCTGAGTTTTTTGGGGGGAGGGGTTCGGTGGGGCTGAGTCTGAGTAAAAGAGGGTCTACCCAAGCAAACCTTTTGTATCATTACCCCAATATCCCCATGCATATGGGATATATTGAGTATGGTGATCAAATCATGATATGAATAAACCTAACAGTTTAAATAATGCACCAGTAAGGCCTTTTCTCGAACCACCATGAGAATTTCAGGGGGGCTGAAGCCCCTCAAGCCCCCCTGAAATTCTGAAGCCCACAACTACTACAGCCTTTTAGCCAGTTTAGAAGGTGGGATGGTAGCCAAGCAATGTCCAGATATGACCCCATAGCAGAAGAAATGGAGATCTCATGAGTCCCTAAAGGACCCTCAAGAGGTCCAGTTGTCGTCCTTGTGTATCTGGCTGCAAGAGTAATAATAATCATCATAATCACCATCATCTTTATTTATATTCCACTCTATCTCCCCGGAGAGACTCAGAATGGATTCCAAACATAAAAGGCAAACATAAAAGGCAAACATTCAGTGCAGTTTGTTAGTACTTGATCACTCTCCATTCCATTCTTCACATCCATTAAATGGCTATGGTAAGGCATTTTGGCTGAAGTACAGTAAAGAATAAGAATAGGGAATACAGACAATGCAGTTATGACATTTGGATCCTACCGAGTAGGTTTGCATTTTGTTCAGTAGCCTTCACTCAGTTGCCTACATTAATTGAAATCATTGATGACTCATGATGTTTTCATTGCGTTATCACCATAGCACATCTCACTCGATATTGCACCTGTCAGGTGAAGCCATCTCTAGAGAAAGAAGGAAGAATCAACAGCCAACACCAGAAAGTGTCGTGGGAGGGGAAGGTTTGGCCAAAGGCGATTGCTGTCAAGAGACATCATGGGACTTGGTGGCCTATTTTGAACTGGATGGCAAGGGCACTCAGCCAACCGCCTCTGGCAAGAAGGGCAGTGTGCAAAGAAGATGCTGGAAGATTCCTTGGGGAACCAAGTCCCAAATCTCATCTTTCTGAGAATGTCTAGCATTACTTATGCAGAAAACAACAAATATTCATGTGTTCGTTGCCTACAATCACCACCCCTTCCTGGACGATGGTAGAGGCAGAATTCATAATGTCACCAAGGATGGCATTGTGCACAAATGGGTTTTAATTCTTTCATGCAGAATTGCAGAGCCTCTCCTCAGAGGGAAGCCGACATTTACAGTGAATTACGGATATTTATTCATAAGATGCAGAAAGGATGCCGGCCTGTGCCAACATGACAGTCCTTACGGGAAGCAATCCTGTCAATCTCAGAAAATGGCTGGACTGGTAGGACTTCATAGGGAATCATGACAGGAGAAACTCGGTGTTTTATTGTGGGGAGATAAATGGAAATTCAGTTTCTTTATGAGGCAGAACTCCAGATTTTGTTGCATTACTACATGGCCTGTCAAGTTTTCAGTTCTGTTCCATATGCACCATCTCAACAAAGACCTCATTTCTTTTGACCTCAACAGCATATCAAAGAAGCAATCTTATAAGCAAAGTTTAGAAGAGAGGTATTTTTAAATAAAATGCAGCTGTGGATTCTGGCAAATGCAATCCAAAACTGACTGAGAAATTGTGAGTTAGTACTCCTCATACCTAAGCTGCTGGCCATTATGGGTTGTAAAAGCCTGCACTGTGTTGCTCCTGCATATCTTTCTTCCTTTTTAAAAAATATTTTTTGTTTTATCATAGTTATTACATTTGTTATGCATTTGGTTATAGCAGTTACATATTATTCAACACACTCTTTAACATATTATTCTGCTTAAGCATTTTTTCCTCTTTTTTCTCACCACTGTGCTCCCCTCCCTCCATATCAAGCCACAACTTTTACATATCGTCTGTCCAAAATCTCAATTCTTCTTGTGGCAGTAACTTTCCTTCTTTGTTTTTTAAACCATTTATAACAAATTTTCCCCATACAACATCAAAATCACTTTGTTTCCATATACCTTTTTTAACTTTTAATATACATGTAAGCTTATCCTTTATTGCCAGTTTCCATGCTTCCTTGTACCACTCCTCTATTTGTATATTTATTTCTTTTTTCCAATTCCTTGCTATGAGCAGTCTTGCTATTGTTAATAAGTTTGTTATCGCTTCTTTATCCTCCTTTTTCAATTGTTTATTGTTATATAATGATAATAAAGCTGTACTAGGACTTTTCTCAATTTTCATATTCATTATATCTTCTATTTCTCTAAATACTTTTCCCCAAAAATTATTTACATATTTACATTGCCGGAGCGGTACCTATTGATCTACTCACATTTGCATGTTTTCGAACTGCTAGGTTGGCAGAAGCTAGGGCTGACAGCGGTAGCTCATGCCGCTCCCCAGAATCAAACCTGCGACCTTTCGATCAACAAGCTCAGCAGCTCAGTGCTTTAACCCACTGCGCCACCGGGGGCTCCTAAACCGGATTATGCGCCCGAATAATCCGGGTTATATTTTAGTTGCTTATTTCACCTTGGTTTTGATACCAACTCTTTGGTTGAACTAGAGGCACTGAAGTAAGCGTTTCTAAGACTCTTTTGTGAACAATAAAACTGTATTTGGACCTTGCATCCTGTGTTTAGCTTTACTGAGGCTTCTGGGTCTTGACAAATATAGCATGGGGGGATTGCTGAGCTTGGTTGCACAGCCTGTGTGATTCCTAAACATTCAACCAGAAGGCCTAAACATTCAACCAGAATTTATAGTCTGCTGGCATGCTGCTAAAAGGCAGGAGCACCAATGCCAACGGACCATTTAGAAGCAACCGAATTTCAGCATAAATCCATTTACCTCTCCTTGGTGGCTATAGATTCCACTATGCATTTAACACCAGTAAGAAGCATCCGTCATATGATCATCTTCTTCCATGCCAACAATCTGTCTGTGTTGATTATCTTGTTTCTCGCTCACTCAGAACTAGATGCAAATTGCTGGGTGCTATTGCTTCCTTCCAAGTAGGGGAGGATTTAATGCACTTGATCAGTACAACATTGGGAATTTTGCATTCATTTCCTCACTGCTAGAAGAATGGCACCTGAACAGAGGCAACATCCCGTGATAACAGGCGTGGCTGCTTTCAATAAAGCACTTCTAATGTGAAGAAGAAAAGGAGAGTGACTAACAAACAACAGCTCTCCTCCAATGTCCTTTCCTTAATAATAACCCCACCTAATCCAGCAAGGAATGGAATCGTGACATTTCCAGCTTCCTAGGAATCCAGTGCATATTGATCTGAGCCTGATTAAGGAAAATACTTCATTCCACCGAACATGTCAAGTATTTGGAAGAGCAAGTTTACCATACAGCTCAAACATACTCTGTTTTGAAATTAAATGGATTATTTCCCTTCCTCCGTCACACACTAGCAAACCATTTTATTCAGGAGTTCTCAGTTGATTTGCCATCACATTGTAAAGAGTCGTTCCTGCCCACTATCCCTCTCCCGTTCTCTTTGTGAAAAGAAGCACCTCCTCTCCTGGGGACAGTGGAGTGAAACCGAGATAGCCATTAGTCCTAGAATTCTCCCAGGAGAAGAATGACACCAGATCTGAAGCGATCCATTGAATCACGGATACGGGGGACTGAGGGGTTTCCGTATCTGCAGTTTAAGGGAACACAGTTTTGGCCTCCCCAAACGTGAAAATCGCATCCCAGGTGGGCCGGCAGTCATTTGCAGCCCGGGAGAAGAAAGGTTTATTGAAAGAGAGGTTTGAGACAGTAAAGAGACACAAAGTAACACTATAGAGAGGAGATAAGTTACAATTAATTGATACTTTTTATTGGGGGGATTGGGGGGATTAGTTATAATGTTAGGAAAGGGAAAGGCAAAGAAATGAGAAGGCTTCTGAGTTGCAGCTGCTGCTGTGGCCACGTTCATGCGGTTGGCCCAAGCGGAGCAATGGAGAACTGAGGAACTCCCTGCTGCAGGTCAGATCAGCTTGAAGGCAGGGAGTTCCAGGTTCGGCCTCACCTTTTCCTCTCCTTGTCCTCCCCACCCACCACTTGCCTAGTAAATGTTTAATAAAAACTATTTGGAAGGAAAGAGAAGGAAAGAGAATAAATTATGCACGAGGAATGTTGCCGTCTATATGTTCCTGTGTCTACTATAAACAGGCTAAGATTTTTTCCCAAAATATTTTTATATATTTTTCAATCACTATGTCTATACTGCTTGCAGGCTTCTCATAGGCAACCAACTAGCCTCGATGTGAAGTGAATATTGGTCCAGACTTGCCTTTGTCTCATCACAATTTGTCATAATATTCATGTTTAAAGAGCAATTAAGTGGAGACAATGCCTTCGCCCCCAAGAAGTTCTTAATTGCTTCAATTTCTCCATCAAAGGTTCAACAGGTTGGCCATCTGTACGATATAATGGCCCATTCCTTCCTTTCAATGAAGGAAGGAAGGGAACATGTGGACACAAACAATTAGCCACGCCAGGCTAATCTTCTCATTTTGTCAGGACTCTTTAAGTACCAGCGTGGAGGCCATCAAAACCAAGGAACCGATGAATAGAGAACATGGGAAGCCCCTGGCTGAGGATGTGGAGTCAAAGCACCACCCAATTAAAGTAGTTGGCCTGGATATGCTGTTTAGTAATAATGAAATCTTGATCACCGCTTGAAGATCCAGTGTGAAAAATGGCAATCAGCATGTAGGAACATCTGCGGACCATGCAACCGGGTTGTTTCTGTAAATTCCTTCACCATAACAATGAAGCTGCATTTTTAAAATGCTACTACTTGCCCAGCCCATTGTCTCAAAATATTTGGACTGCTTCTCCTCCTGATGTCGAGCACCCCCCCTCCCCAAAATAAGGGATAGTGACTTATAGTTCTGCAAAGGGCAAGGGCACCAGACTACACAACAAGGGTTAAGTCTTGGTCACATTGCCAAGGCACTGACAACAACAAGGACCCCACGAGGCTTTTGGGAAATGGCTGGATCTTGGGACTTCTGCCCTTTGTGAGAGTTGTAGTTTCCCAAGGACCAAAGTGTGAATCAGTTGCAGTACAGCTGGGGTTTCATCTGCCAGCCTTCCCAATGATCATGGACTCTCTGCCTGCATGTCTTGGACTTCAGTACATACTATCTCCCTCATGAACTTTCCTCAAAGACCTTTTAAAACATTGGACTTCAGGCTTCTTCATGAAAATTAATCCTCTTATTAAATATACTTGGGATGTGGGAAAAAGATGGGGTTTTGTTGCTATGAAATGCTTATGATTTGAATGTATGTATCTTGCTATGAAATATTGCCTGCCCCTTTGCCTTTCCCTTTGCCCTTTGCCCTAGAAAATTGCGACCAGAGATTGCTCACTGCCTGAGGGAGAGCCAAGCTCCCCCGAAACCAACCAAATCATCAAGCCTTTTGCATGGACAATAGCAAGCTGAAACTTCCTCTTGTTTGCTTTCTGAGTTTTGTCTGGCAGGCAAGGAAGCTTCTCTGGACACTTTGATTGAATCACAAAAGGACAAGGACGACCCCCGGGGTCCCCTGTCCGGGCTCTGTTTGTCTCTTTTGCCAAGGCCCATCAAAGACACACCTTATCAGATCTAAGGCAGGAAAACCTTTCTTAATGAAATCAACCTTTGCTGGCCAAAACAATGCCCTCTTCCGTCCTGCCTCCCTCTCCCTGATTTGCTAAGGAGCCGAAGAGGGAGGGAGTTTTGAAACTTTCAAACCTGTATTTTGCCTATAAAAATGCCTGTAAATTCTGTATTGCTATGCTTGTGGTGGAACTATTCCCACAATGCATCCGATCTCAGCTGAATCGCTAATAAAGACACCTCGGTCGCCAGCTTCTTCCGCTTTGGTGGGGATTTATTATTTTTAATATTTTCTGCTGCTGGAATTGGCTTTGCTGCCCTCACCAAGGTTCAGGGACCCTCTTTGGTGCGGTCCTCGGGATCTCCTCGGCTGGGGAGATCCTCCTAAAAAGGGCTCGATATCAAAGTTATTTCATACTACAAAAAAATTCCAAAATTCTTTTGGTTCTAACCTGGAGACATGCTGCAGCATTGAATTTATCGTTATCACATTCTTGCTGAATAATTTTCTTCACTTTTAGAAACAATTCTTAAGATTGATAAGAAAATGCCATAAAATATTCGAAAAATAACCCTGTGACACTGGGTGGCTTCCCTTCCATGCTGTCCCCATAATCCCCAGCATCCCTTACCATTGGACTGATGGGAAATGGGATTTGAGAATGTCAGAGGGCTGCACCATTCCTAGTCCTGCACCAGAAAGCCGCTCCACTCCCAGTCATTGCATTGTGTTGTCCGTTGATTTCTTTGGCCAAAGAAGTCACTCCTTCCTACAACCAGTTTATACACCGTAGTAAAAAGTGCTCTTTGGAAATTGTTTGTTGACTAACGGGGGAGCCTGAATAGTGAGGAAGATGTCACCTGAAAGCCTGCTGACACCAGTTGGGAGAATGGAATTTGGCAGCCATCATACCTTTGTGCATTAACACATAAAGGTGTCAGAAGCCATTACATGCTGATATGTTTGACATATTTGTCACTGGACTCTAATATTACACAGTCCAATGGCACATCAGTGCCTTCTGAAGAGGTTAATTGTGACCCTATCCATGTGTTGCATCTCTAGACTTCATCCCACTGAACATGTCAAGTGTTTGGAAGAGTAGGTTACCATTCACTCTACATGGGGTTGCCTTTGAAGTCTGTTCGGAAACTTCAATTAGCCCAGCGGGAGGCAGCCAGAGTACTCACCGGAGCATCATACAGGCTGCCGATCCAGTTCCGAGCACAATTCAAAGAGCTGGTTTTGACCTACAAAACCTTATACGGTTCTGGCCCAGCGTATCTGTCCGAACGGATCTCCCTCTAAGTCCCACTTCGGAGTTTAAGATCTTCTGGGGAGGCCCTGCTCTCAGCCCTGCTTCTATCACAAGTGAGATTGCCGGGGACGAGGAGCAGGGCCTTTTCAGTGGTGGCCCCTCACCTATGGAATTCACTTCCCGGGAAATTAGATCAGCGACATCCCTCCTTTCCTTTAGAAGGAAATTAAAAACATGGATTTGGGACCAGCGTTTGGGCAATCTGGCAGATAAATAAAGGACTACGATGACGGATAGGAATAGACAATGTGGAATGAAGTATGGACTCTGAGTTGGCGAACGCTGAGCATGAGATTGGTTTATTGATTGTGATATATATTGATTGTTTTAATTGTTATAACTGTTTAACTGCTGTTTTAATACATTTTTTGTATTATTGTGTAGGCATCGAATTGTGCCTTTTGTAAGCCGCCCTGAGTCCCCCCTCGGGGGTTGAGAAGGGCGGGGTAGAAGTACATGAAATAAATAAATAAATAAATAAATAAATACAGCTCAGGCATACTTCGTTTTGAAATTAAATGAATGATTTCCCTACCTCCGTCACACACTAGCTAACTACCTGTTTTACTCATGTGTTCTCAGTTGATTTACCAAAGAGTTGTTCCCATACACCGTCCCTCCCCCATTCTCTTTGTGAAAAGAAGCATCTCCTCTTCTGGACTATGGTTTCTCTTCCTGGGTTTTCAGTGTCATTTCCTAATTAGTTCTGCCATAAACACATGGGAAAAGTTTATGAAACTGCACAAACTTTGTCTTTGCAGGAGGGAAACCCGGCTATAGCACATTTAGCTCTAGTTTCTCAATGGCTAAATATCTTGTAGGGTCTCCACCCATATAACATAGTTTGTCGGCACAAAAACAACAAAGTTTCTAAAGCAAGTAAGGACTGCACAATTAAACAGGAAATAACACTTGCAAATAATGATGGAGTTTTTTTTCTCCAGGGGGCATTTCAGCTCCTCCCACAAATTGCATAACCGTATTATTTTAAAACTGAGAATGATGAATACCATCACATGACAGAATTGGCCATTTCGTCCATCTCTATCTGCAGATTTGCAGATTTGCAAAAAAAAATTGCAAAAAAGTTGTTTGCCAACCAGCTTAGAAAGCTTCTGAAAAACAACCCTTTGCAACCCTTTTCCCACGCAAGATACCTCTATCCTACCTTTAAAGACTATGTCATGGGATGAACACAGTAGGTTGCCATTAAGTGAGTGGCTCAGTAGTATTTAATGCATGTGTTGAAGTGATCAGTGTGGTTTTTCTTTCATTTTGTTTTTTTCATTCTGTTTCCTGCCAGCAATTTGGCTCAATGGGATGGAGGTGTGCAGGCCTCAAAGCCCTCCACAGTTTAAAAGGATACAACTAGCTAATACATATGAAAGATATTTCTTCTCTCTCTTCTCCCCCACCCACATGTATAGACTCATAGAATCATAGAGTTGGAAGAGACCTCATGGGCCATCCAGTCCCACCCGCTGCCAAGAAACAGGACAATCATGTTCAAAGCACCCCCAACAGATGGCCATCCAGCTTCTGTTCAAAAGCCTCCATAGAAGCTGTGCTGGTATGGCTGTACCAGGAGCTCCAACTTTATTTATTTCTGTTAAAGTTTGCAGTTATAGGACAGGCCTCCTGTCCATATTAATTAAGTTTTGGTTCCGCCCCCTGTTCTGGGCTCTGGGAGGGAAAGGAGCCATTTTTTGGGCAGTCTCACACAAGGTAGTTAAGCTATAGGACGTAGACCAGCTTGTCCCATAGAAAAGCTTCCTTTCTTAAGCCTTCCAGGGAAACTGAGCATCCAGGGAAACTGAGCTTCCAAGAGAAACTGAAGTACAGGACATTCAAAAGCCTTCCAGGGAAATTGAAGTACAGGAAATTCCAAGAGCTTCCAGATAAAAAGGAACTATCCAGAGATACTGACCATCCAGGGAAACTGATTTACTGAACTCAGCTGAAATATCTTCAAGCCTCAGCCAATAAGGTCTGCTCGATACCCAGATGCACTTGGATTCAGTAGTAGCACCCACATCGATGAGGCATAGATAGAAAGCAGCCTGGGAGAGGTTAAAAAGGGTTTTTCCTACAGAGAAGGTTCAGTTGATCAAAGTCAGGTGCTAGTCCATTGAAGACTAGACCAAGAAAGCCTTAAAGTGTTGTTTGAACCATTGAAGATTTGTTGTTTGTTCCATAATAAAGACTTTGTTGTGTCATTAAAGACTCTAAAGACCATCACTTCAGAAAATCCCTGAGAACCTCTCTTTGAGGCACCCCTGGCTTCCCGCTGGGCTTAAAGTATACATCCTATAGAAAAGTACAGCTGTTAGAGGCCCAGCGCGCGACAGAAGAGAAGCATTTATGATGGCTGCAAATTGTGCAGTGTTAGGAGTGAAAGATTGGCTTTATGGGCAAAATCAGAGGCCTCTCATCTCCTCCACATGATGGGCCAGAAGGAGACACCTCTTTCTTTCCTTCAATGGCGTCAAACATGATCTCGGCACAAGCCACAGCCATTACAGCATCCAGGACAAAGAAGCCGTTAAAATATGCTATAAGAAATGGTGGGTGGATGAAGGGGGAGATCTGGAGCTTTGAGCCTTAGAATCACATTTCTTCTAAATCAAGCCAGGTTTGTTCAACGACCTACTTAGAGGTTGAGAACCCAAGGTGGCAGCCGCTTCGGAATGGGGATGCAATTCTTTCATCAGTCTCTTCTCCAAGGAAATCATATCTGATTTAAGCACATTTTTTGTTCCCTTTACGTGGATTTAGGGCTTTTTAAACACCTCCTGCCACAGTGTGAATGTGCAGAACATCCATCCATCTCAACCAGTTGTGCCATGCATCATTTAAAACATCACATTTTTGATCTGCCTTCAATTCTCATTAAGTGTTGAGTATCAGTTCCAATCTGTTTTGAATTGTTAATTTAACTTGGATTTTATTGGTATTGGTGTTGGTCTTTGTTTTGTTTATTTTGATACCTACCTTGTAATGGTATTGTTTTTGTCTATCTGATTTTATTTATTTATTTATTTATTTATTT
>NW_026847993.1:21856104-21896056 GCF_025583915.1 Anolis sagrei ordinatus | reverse complement strand
ATTCAATGCCTTAAAAACAATATACATCCAATATACAATTAAATAAACATTTCAATTTAAACTTTAAATGAGATTAAGAGCACTAAAACATATAAAACATTGCAATTACAACTATAAAACCACATTATCCATAATCATAGTGAAGCCATTCTGGTAATCATTACACGTAAATCTAAGTCCATGTGCCATCGCGCCTGGGAGCTATTAGTCTTAATGAAGGAGGGATGGACGTGGCACCTTTCCCCCAAGGGATTGCTTCTTGCTCTCCTATAGGAAACTGGAACTCCCAGAAACCCAAAACACTGTAAATAGCTCAAGATAATTTTTATTTATCACAAAGTTATTTCTTCAAAGCAATGAGCTGGAAAACTTTAGAGAGGTGAAGAAAAACATACGTTACAGTCTCAATTAGTCCTGGGTCCATCTATTGCACTGTGTCAATTTCCAAAGGCTTGATCCCAAAGCCACATTCTGAAGGTCAGGAGGGAAGGTCAGCTGATCTAATATTCCTGGGGAGGGAGTTCCACAGCTGAGGGGCCACCACTGAGAAGAACCTGTCTCTTGTCCCCACCAGTCGTGCTTGCGAGGAAGGCGGGACCGAAAGGAGGGCCTCTCCGAACGATCTTAATTGCTGAGATGGTATATAGGGAGAGATACGTTCAGACAGGTAAGCTGGGCTGGAACTACTTAGGGATTTATAGACTAAAGCCAGCACTTTGAATTGTGCTCGGTAGCAGATTGGCAGTCAGTGGAGCTGACGCAACAGGCGGGTTGTACACTCCCTGTATGTCACTCCGGTGAGCAGCCTGGCTGCCGCCCATTAGACCTTTTGGAACTTCTGAACAGTCTTCAAAGGCTACCCCACACAGAGCGTGTTGCAGTAATCTATTCAGGATGTAACCAGAGCATGGACTACCATGGCCATGTCTGCCTTCCCAATGTATGGACACAGGTGGCGCACAAGTTTTAATTGTGCAAAAGCCCTCCCCACCACTGAAACCTGGGGCTCCAGGCTCAACGATGAATCCTGGAGAACTCCCAGACTGTGAACCTGAGTCTTCAGGGGGAGTGTAACCCCATCCAACACAGGTTGTAACCCTATACACTGTTCAGCCTTTCTACTGGCCAGGAGGACCTCTGTCTTGTTTGGATTCAGTTTCAATTAGTTCGCCTTCATCCATTCTGTCGCAGCTACCAAGCACTGGTTCAGAACCCGAAACAGCCTTCTTAGTAGCAGGTGGGAAGGAGTGATAGAGTTGAACACCATCTGCATACAGATGGCATCGAACTCCACAACTTTGGATGATCTCTCCCACCGGCTTCATGTAGATGTTAAACAACATGGGTGACAGTATTGAGCCCTGCGGAACCTCATAGAACAAAGGCTGCAGGGCCAAGGAGGTGTCCCCCAACAACACCTTCTGGGAACAATCCTCAAGGAAGGACTGGAGCTACTGCAAAACCGTACCTCCAAGACCCATTCCTGCGAGGCATCCCAGAAGGATACTGTGGTCAACAATATCAAAGACTGATGAAAGGTCCAGGAGAACCAACAAGGACACACATGCCGTTTTGAGTTCTCTGCGGAGATCATCCACTAAGGTGATGAGGGATTACATAAGAATTGTGCTCAATACAATAGAATATTATAAAAGCAATACACAAAAAGAAATGGGTTTATTATTTTTGGATGCAGAAAAGGCATTTGACAACACCAATTGGGATTTTATGTTACAGATTATAAAGGAAAGTGGCATGGGTTTTCATTTCACAAATGCAATAAAATCAATTTGCTCTAAGCAAAAAAGCAAATATTCTAATAAACAGACAAGAGACAGGGAGCATAAGCATACAAAAGGAAAAAAACAGGGATGCCCCTTGTCCCCCTTATTGTTTATAATGGTTTTAGAAATTCTATTAGAGGGAATAAGAAAAGATGAAGATCTGAAAGGTACTAAAATAAGGAACCAAGAGTACAAACTTAAAGGTTTTCGCAGACAACATTGTATGCATAATAGAAAGCCCTCTAGAAACAATCCAAAAAATGGGTCCAGAAGATAGAGAACTTTGGGAAGGTTGTAGGATTGAAAATTAACAAATCTAAAACCAAACTGTTAACTAAAAACATCAAGAAGCCTAGAAGAGAACAGTTACAAGAAATATCGGAATTTGAGATAACTAATAAAACGCAATACTTAGGAATACATATTACTGCCAATAACTCACAACTGCTCAAGAATAATTATGAGACAATATGGAAGAATATCCAAAAGAAACTGGAAAACTGGAAATATCTGAATCTAAACTTACTAGGGAAGACTGCAGTAATAACAATGAGCATTCTCCCAAAAATGCTCTTTATATTTCAAATGATTCTAATATTGAGAAGCAACTATTTCAATTATGGAAAAAAGATATTCTGAGGTTTATATGGGGAGGGAAAAAAGCTAGAATTAAATATAAAATCCTAACAATAATCTAAATATAAATACCAGTTGCTTTAAATGTGGGGACCAAACAGGTACTTATTATCATGCCTGGTGGGCATGTAAAAAAAATAAAGAAATTCTGGAATGGTATACACACACATATACAAAAAATGTTGAAGATCAAATTTGATATAAAACCCAAATATTATCTGCTAAACCGAACGGACTTTGACATAGAAAAAAATAATGATAAGTTACTATATTACATGATAACAGCTGCTAAAACCGCTCTAGCAAGTTGAAGGAAGGACAAGGAACTCCCAATGTTTGAAACTTGGATCATCAAGATTAGGGAGTATATGGATATGGACTCCCAGAAGACTATGCTGCACAACCTGAGTACAAAGAACAAGACTGATTGGCAACTGGTAAGAAGGTATCTCAAAGAAAAGAAGATAACGATGATGTTATAATGGGAGAAAAGAGAAAGAAGCAAAGGAAAAAGGTGACACACAAACCAAATAAAATACTAGGGAAAAATGTAAAAGTTTCCCTGCAGAATGGACTGGAAGTCCATCACAACTTTTTGCTTCTCTCCCTTTTTTTCCCTTTTCTTTCTTTTTTCTCCGCTACCACATTCTATCTTTACTCCTCTCCCTTCCCTTCCCTACCCTCCCCTTCCCTTCCCTTCATCTTTTTCACTCCCCCCTCTTTTTTTCTCACTTTTCGTATGATATTGTTTCTAGACCCACTTTTTGCTTGATATTCATACGAAAGCTGACTGGCACAACCTGGGGATCACAACCAGACACAGTGAAGACATCTGCCCTTGCGCTATGCTACTCTGCTGCTGAGTATGCATGCCCAGTGTGGAACACATCTCACCACGCTAAAACTGTAGATGTGGCTCTTAATGAGACATGCCGCATTATCACAGGGTGTCTGCGCCCCACACCACTGGAGAAATTACACTGCTTAGCACCACCTGACATCCGCCGGGAAGTAGCAGCCAATAGTGAAAGGACCAAGGCAGAGACATCTCCAGCTCGTTTGGGTATCAGCCAGCACGTCAACGACTTAAATCAAGACATAGTTTTCTTAGATCTACAGAGACACTCGCTGGAACACCCCAGCAAGCGAGAGTCCAAAAGTGGCAGGCCCAAACCCAGCACCTAAATCCATGGGTGATACCAGATGAGAGACTCCCCCCTGGGCACACAGAAGACTGGGTGACTTGGAAGGCGCTGAACAGACTGCGCTCTGGCACCACGAGATGCAGAGCCAACCTCAAGAAATGGGGCTACAAAGTGGAATCCTCGGCATGCGAGTGAGGAGAAGAACAAACCACTGACCACCTGCTGCAATGCACCCTGAGCCCTGCCACATGCACAATGGAGGACCTTCTTGCGGCAACACCAGAGGCACTCCAAGTGGCCAGATACTGGTCAAAGGACATTTAACCAACTACCAAGTTTGCAAAATCTGTGTGTTTTTTCTTTCTTTTTCTTTTAATCTGTGTGTTTGTTTTGTTCTGTTAGAATTGTAACACAATGGTATGGTTGCTGATGACATGATAAATAAAATAAAATAAAATAAAATAGTTTCATTCTTTTTTAAAAATGCTGGTGGTCTTTGCTTCTTCCAGTATTATTATTATTATTATTATTATTATTATTATTATTACAACAATGACAACAATGATGATTGCTGTGCCCCAATGCAGGAGATGCTACAGCAATTCAGTTTTGCCTGACACCACATGGAGAGGCAAGGTTTCCCAACATGCTTTCTTTAGGGCAGCACCTACACCACAGAATGAATACAGTTTGGCACTGCTTTAACTGCCATGACTCAATGCGATGGAATCCTAGTTTGGCCAGATATTGAGCTTTCTCTGTAAAAAAGTGGGGATGTCTCACCAAGCTGAAAACTCCTAGGATTCCACAGCACTGAGCCATGGCAGTTAACAGTGGTGTCAAGCCACATTATTGCTCCAGGATGGGTGCTGCCCTCAGTAGCCTGACCAGAATGTTAATGTCCCCGGCACTCGCCTCTTCTCCTCCTGGCTGAGTTAACGGCAGCCAAGTTCCTCTTGACACCTGAACCCATTTTGCAGTAGTTGAAATAAGCAGAGGGCAAGGAAGAAAGTGAGATGAGGGGAAAGAAACTGGGGTGAAAAGGCGGAATGGCAAAAGATGAATTGAGGACGTTGCTGTCAAAGTGGGAGAGGAGAAGAAGGGAGCCTCACTCGATGTTAAGTATGGTGACAGGTAGTTTACCCTCCACCAAGAAAGCAATACAGCCTTGGCCTCTAGAGATGAGAAGCCTAGGGGGTTAATGCATTCTTGACATGCAGCCCTTCGTCTTCACATCTCTCTTCACAGCTCCTGTCTGAGACAGGAACCTTGATGTAACTAATGGCTGGGCTCAGGACAGGTTAGCAAGAAGCGGAAAACACTGTGTCTGTGCAAAAAGGGCTTCCTGTGTATCTGGAACTGCATTACCTGGACCTGAAGAGAGGCTCCTTGGCATCTGGCATTGGTGCAAGTTCTCTTATGGAATCTGGGCATTTCTGTCGATACCCAAGGATTGCACTTTGTTCACGAAATGGAAAATAATTTTGTTGTTGCAGTTGATGTTATTAGTCATAGAATCATAGAATAACAGAGTTTGGAAGAGACCAGTGAGCCATCTGGTCCCACTCCCTTTATTCTGCCATGCAGGAAAAGCACCATCAAAGCACCCCCAACAGATAGTCATCCAGACTCTGTTTAAAAGCTTCCAAGGAAGGAGGAAGTCAGCCCTCTTTATCCACAGATTCACCATCCGTGGCTTGAAAATGGTTTTTAAAAGTTCCCAAAGGAAAACCGTGATATTGCCATATTAATACTGGGCACCATTTCATTTAAATATTGTATATAATGGGACTGAAGTACATACAAAATAAACAATGAGAGAAGAGGAGGAGGAGGGGGAGGAAGAAGAGGAAGAGAAAAATGGGAAGAAAAAGGGTTCATCCCACTAATCATCAGTGAGTGGTTATAACTTATCACTTATTTTTTTCCCTACTAACTTCATAATCAGTGGCTGAGACTGGAGGAGAGTCTCTCTCCTGGGCACACAGAAGGCTGGGTGACTTAAAAGGCGCTGAACTATTTATTATTTAAAAGTTTTCTATACCGATCTTCTCACCTACAAGAGGGACTCAGATCCGGTTCACAACATGTGTTCATATACAAAAATACAAACCACACAATGCATCATCATTACACAATTAAAAACATATTACAATACAACATCGTCATCATCACAATCACATAGCCACGTCGTCAAAGCATTCCTGGTCATAATTCACAGTTATTCATTCTCCTTCCATATGGACCAAAGTTGACTCAGTTGTCAAAGGCCGCATTCCATAGCCAAGTCTTTGTTAGCTTCCTGAATGTCAGGAAGGAGGGAGCAGTTCTAACCTCCTGTGGGAGGGAGTTCCAAAGCCGGGGAGCCACCATCGAGAAGGCCCTGTCTCTCGTCCCCACCAACCGCGATTGTGACAGTGGTGGGATCGAGAGCAGGACCCCCCCAGAAGATCTTAAAGACCTTGATGGTTCATAGGGGAGAATTCGTTCAGACAGGTAAACAGGGCCAGAGTCATTTAGGGCTTTGTAGGTCAAAACCAGCACTTTGAATTGTGCTCGGAAGCTAATCGGCAGCTAGTGGAGCTGGCGTAACAGAGGGGTTGCATGCTCCCTGTACCCCACCCCCATTAGAAATCTGGCTGCCGAGCGTTGGACTAGCTGCAGCTTCCGAGCAGTCTTCAGAGGCAGCCCCACATAGAGAGCGTTGCAGTAATCTAGACGGGATGTAACCAAAGCGTGGACCACCGTGGCCAAGTCAGACTTCCCAAGGTACGGGCGCAGCTGGCGCACAAGTTTTAATTGTGCAAAGGCTCCCCTGACCACCGCTGAAACCTGGGGTTCCAGGCTCAGCGATGAATCTAGGAGAACTCCCAAACTGCGAACCTGCACCTTCAGGGGGAGTGTAACCCCCTCCAGCACAGGCTGTAACCCTATACCCTGTTCGGCCTTTCGACTGACCAGGAGTACCTCTGTCTTGTCTGGATTTAGTTTCAATCTGTTGTCCCTCATCCAGTCCGTCACAGCGGCCAAGCACCGGTTCAGGACTTCAACAAGGCGCTGAACAGGCTGCGCTCTGGCACCCTAAGATGCAGAGCCAACCTTAGGAAATGGGGATACAAAGTGGAGTCCATGACATACCAGTGCAGAGAAGAGCAAACCACAGACCACCTACTTCAATGCAGCCTGAGCCCTGCTACATGCACAATGGAGGATCTTCTCACAGCCACACCAGAGGCACTCCAAGTGACCAGCCTCTGTTCAAAGGACATTTAGCATAATGCCAAGTTCTTTTTAAAAACTTTGTATTTTTAAATGAACATTGCATATTCATTAACATACATTATTCTTCAAGGATTAATGCTGGGATATTTCACAAAGCTGCATTGTGTTGCAGGTTTCACTTGCATCGACTGCCTTATCTCCATCTTTTCTTTTCTAATTCTGCAAACCTGGCCACCTGTTCTGGCTTCTTTCACTTGTCAGGTGTTTCTTCTTTGGCTGGATGTGGGTGGACAGTTTTGGCTGATTCATTATCCTTCAATGTAACTGAGAAAATAATTATCTCAATTAACAGGCTCAGCCAGAGTCTCTCTCTCTCTCTCTCTCTCTCTCTCTCTCACCCACTAATAAAGGTTATTATTCCAAAACAAAAATGGCATCTCCCAAACAGGCTTATTAATTTTGACAGAACACAAGAGCTGTTGAGATACATAATGCTGAACAATCGTTCATTAGCCAAAGTAAAATTGGGTGGCAATGCAACTCCTTCTGGCTTATTGCTGCATTTTAACAGTAATTGAGAAAGCGGGGTTATTAATTTAATTGAATTACTATATTGAAAGCCTTTCTGTTGAAGTATTAATACACATTTGTTATTCTTGGGTGTGTTTTTTTTAGTATTCGTCATCCTGACATGAGATAGACAAAAGAGCCAAGGTCACTCTGGTGCGATTGGGCCAGGCTTGCTCCTGACATTGCTGTCTCCATTTGGATTTCTGCATTGATTCTGCCATTTGATGTGTCCTAGTTTGATTCTCTATTACAGGGAAAACCAACTAATCTCTAATCCATCTAAAACACAGACATGTGCCTTTCATCTTAAGAACAGACAAGCATTCCGAGCTCTGAGGATTACCTGGGAAGGAATCTCACTGGAGCATTGAAGCACACCAAATACCTGGGAGTCACTCTGGACCGTACTCTTACCTACAAGAAGTACTACCTGAACATCAAGCAAAAAGTGGGCGCTAGAAACAATATCATACGCAAGCTGACTGGCACAACCTAGGGATCACAACCAGACACAGTGAAGACATCTGCCCTTGCGCTATGCTACTCTGCTGCTGAGTACTGCATGCCCAGTGTGGAACACATCTCACCACGCTAAAACAGTGGATGTGGCTCTTAATGAGACATGCCGCATTATCACGGGGTGTCTGAGCCCTACACCACTGGAGAAATTACACTGCTTAGCCGGTATTGCACCACCTGACATCCGCCGGGAAGTAGCAGCCAATAGTGAAAGGACCAAGGCAGTGACATCCCCAGCTCATCCCTTGTTTGGGTATCAGCCAGCACGTCAACGACTTAAATCAAGAAATAGTTTTCTAAGATCTACAGAGACACTCGCTGGAACACCTCAGCAAGCGAGAGTCCAAAAGTGGCAGGCTCAAACAGCACCTCAATCCGTGGGTGATACCAGATGAGAGACTCCCCCTCCTGGGCACACAGAAGACTGGGCGACTTGGAAGGCGCTGAACAGACTGCGCTCTGGCACCACGAGATGCAGAGCCAACCTTAAGAAATGGGGCTACAAAGTGGAATCCACGACATGCGAGTGTGGAGAAGAGCAAACCACTGACCACCTGCTGCAATGCAACCTGAGCCCTGCACATGCACAATGGAGGACCTTCTTGCGGCAACACCAGAGGCACTCCAAGTGGCCAGATACTGGTCAAAGGACATTTAATCAACTACCAAGTTTGCAAAATTTGTGTGTTTTTTATCTGCTTGTTTGTTTTGTTCCGTTAGAAATGTAATACAATGGTATGGTTGCTGATGACACGATAAATAAATAAGTTTGATTCTGAATGAAAGGATGGAGTTAGGACTGAATAAGAGTTCGGTCTGAAGGTTTTCCTTCCTGTTGGGCAATCTGAGCTGTTAGGTTCAAAAATAACCCTCAGTTGGGGTGATTTGATCATAAATATAGCAGAGTACCATAAGTAAACTTCATAACCAGCAGAAATGTAGGTGTGGTGAAACTGGGATAAACCATTAAACAGGTTAGCACAGAATTGCAGAGACAGAACTTTAGGTTCAAAAATATTTATTAAGAAAACAAATACATTCTAGATAGAAAAGGTCTTGGAGCAAACTAGCTTGCTCAGTCTCCTAAGAAAGGTAGGTAAAGGTAGTCCCCTGACATTAAGTCCAGTCATGTCTGACTCTGGGGTGTGGTGCTCATCTCCATTTCTAAGCCGAAGAGCCAGCGTTGTCCATAGACACCTCCAAGGTCATGTGGTCAGCATGACTGCATGGAGCGCCGTTACCTTCCCGCCGGAGCGGTACCTATTGATCTACTCACATTTGCATGTTTTCAAACTGCTAGGTTGGCAGAAGCTAGGGCTGACAGCGGAAGGTCACGCCGCTCCCCGGAATCGAACCTGCGACCTTTCGATCAACAAGCTCAGCAGCTCAGTGCTTTAACCCACTGCGCCACCGAAAGAAAGGTAAGAAGGATAAAAAGTCAAAATACCCATGCAACTACACTTTTGCCTAGCGAGAGAGGCAAAATGTGTCTTCACTGGAATGAAGTAAAAGGCAGAAGGAAGGAATAAAGAAGGATGGCCGCATGGCCAAGCCCAGGGCAATAAAAATGCCTTTTAAAAAGAAATTATCTCATAGAGATTGCATTGCTACATCTTCAAAGCAAGGGAGGAGATTGTGGCAAGAAGGAAAGCATGCATAGAAATTTGGAAGGAGTTCCTCACTCTAATCCTAGCTATTCATTGAGCTCTGGAGACCTGATGACACCAGAGACTTGTACAGTTCAGGGATGAAACACTTCCTTTATCTGCTCCAAAGATAAGCCATAGGTTGGTTGCATAAGGTTCCCAAAAGGCCTGGAAATGTCCTTGTCATTTTATGATGTTGCAATTGTCCCAAGCTGTATTGCTAAATGACAAGGGTCAAGGTGAGATGGTCAGCCTCAAAGGTCAATGGAAAATTCTGGGAGTCCTATCACATATCAGAATGATAGCATTATGATTCCATTTTAATTTCCATGATTATGGAAGGGTATTTTGAACCATCAGGCTGGGAGCTTCATTGCTGTGTGCCTTTAAGACATATCTGAATGATGGTGACCCTCTCATGGGTTTCCTTTGCAAGATCTGTTCAGAGTAGGCTTACCTTTGCCTTACTCTGAGACCAAGAGAGTGTGACTTGCCCAAGGCCGCCAGGTGGGCTTCCACAGCCAAGCTGAGGTTCAAACGCTACTATCCAAAGGTGAAGTCCCACACTCAGGACACTGGGCACATCTGTAAGGAGAAAGAGTGTCTTGAAAGCCGTCGAGGTTTTTCATAATCTTTTTGTGAAAAAATGGTTTGCACAAAATGGTCTGTTTGTGAAATTTACACTTTTCTATGCAAAATGACTGGCTTTGTGCAATTTTCACCACTGGCCCCTTTTTCTTTGGTAAAATTTCATAAAATATGGAGAAGGAAGAGAGGAGGAGGAGATACAGAAGGAGGTGGAAAGAGAAGGGGAGAAAGAAAAAGGGAAAGAGGAGGAAGAGAAGGAAGAAAAGGAGGAAGTGTAAAAGGAGGAGAAGGAGACAGAGGAGGAAAAGGAAGAGGAGGAGGAGAAAAAGGAGAAGAAGGGGAAGGAAGAAGAGGAGGAGGAGATACAGAAGGAGGTGGAAAAAGCAGGGGGAAAAGGAAAGGAGAAAGAGAAGAGAAGGAAGAAAAGGAGGGAGCGTAAAAAGAGGAGAAGGAGATAGAGGAGGAAAAGGAAGAAGAGGAGGAGGAGGAAGAAGAAAAGGAGGAGGAGATACAGAAGGAGGTGGAAAAAAGAGGGGGAAGAAGGAAAGGAGAAAGAGGAGGAAGAGAAGGAAGAAAAGGAGGAAAAGAAAAAGAAGGAGAAGGAGATAGAGAAGGAAAAGGAAGAGGAGGAGATATAGAAGGAGGTGCAAAAGGGGGGAGGAAGGAAAGGAGAAAGAGGAGAAAGAGGAGAAAGAGAAGGAAGAAAAGGAGGAAAAGTAAAAGAAGCAGAAGGAGATAGAGAAGGAAGAGGGGCGGGATATCAGGAGGAGGAGATATAGAAGGAGGTGCAAAAAGGGGAGAAAGAAAATGAGGAAGAGGAGAAGAGAAGGAGGAGGTAGAAAAGTAGTTGAAGGAAGAAGAGGAGGAGAAAATATAGGAGGTGGAAAAAGAGGAACGGAAGAAAGAAAAGGAGGAGGAAGAGAAGAGGAAGAAGGAAGAGAAGAAGGAAGGGCAAAGGGAGGAGGAGATAGAGGAGGAGAGGAAGAAGAAGAGGCCGAGATACATGGAAAGAAGTGGGAAAAGAGGAGGAGGAAAAAGAGGAGGGGGAGGAATAGGAGGTTGGGCAAAACCACCTGAATGGCCCGGCCCTATATTGGAAGAAAAATATGAATTAAATAGATAAATGCAAAGCAATAGATGTATTATGTGAGCGTTATGCTGTCCTCCGCAGTTGCACTAGAAATTTCCTCAAAGGGTAAGTTACAGTGCAGAGGTTTCCTGGGGTCGGGAAGCCCTTGCAATAAGAAAGCACATCCTAAAACGATGGCTGGCCCTGAATAAGAAATAAGAAGCATCTGCCAGGCCGAGGTTTGAAAGGAAGTCAAACCAGAGAGACTGCGTTGGGCTTGCTTATGTTGCAGCAGGTAGCTCGCCTAATATATTGGATCCCATAAGCCGCAATATCCAAGTACAATGGGATCAGTTAAGATAAGTGTGTTGGGAAGGTTAACATTTCTCCGTTGTCACTTTATTCCCCTAGGCAGGTTCACTATTCAAAGTGCAAATCTAACAAGTATGCAACACATGGGCCGCACCGACCACACACTTTCATCTGTGCTGAAGCTGTCACACAATCAGCTGCCGACAAATGGCTACGTACTTCCATGGTTGAAATGCAAGCCTTGCCGAGATCCCAGAGCCTTGGAGCAGCCAAGCCTGGAAGGAAGGCACACCACTCAATGGATAAACAAACAAACACAGCCATTGCGTGCATGCCAGTGGGAAATTGGTTTACATAAAGCGTAAGCAGAGGCGCACTCCACTTTGTCCCGCTCACATTAATTTCTGACCATCTCTGCATTAATTGACTGATTTTTCTCCCATTTGTATCCGCTTCTCATCCATTATTGGTGACAATAATTGCTGAATGGCTTGGCTACCAAACAGGGCCATCTCCTGGTCTGGTTTGGCCACTTGCTCTTTCCTGGTGCTAGGTTCCCATGGTTGGCTTTGCCAGTGGCAGCCTGGCGCACACTGCACTCAGAAACATTGCTTTGGGGGAGAACGCAATGCCCAGAAACTCCTGTCTGGAATGTGACTCAGAAAAGGAGAATGGTGCTGCTACAAACAGGCTTTCACTTTCTCGGTCAATTTTAGTTCTTCTTGTATTTTCAGGGAAGTTCCTTGCTTGTCTATTCTGAGTAGCTGCTTATAGGTTAACCATTTCTCTCTTGGTAGTTCTCTCATATGGGTTGCCTCATTTGGAGAGAACCATAGTGGAGTTTTCGAATATAATCTTTTTTTTATATTTATTCCAGGTTTGGATGAGAGCTGATCTTATGAGATGGTTCTTAAAATTCTTTTCTGTTTTTGATTTCCCTCTCCACAAGTAGCTGTGCCACTCTTGCATCAAATTGTGACGTTCTAGGGCAAGTATCTTCTTTTTTTTCTAGAAGACACCAGTCTCTTACCCAGCATAGTGCTGAGGCAACGTAGTGGAACCAGTCTTTTGACAGGGCTACCCATGTATTATCTGATGACTATGAATTGGAATGCATCCAGTTAATAATGGGTTAATGTACACCTTAGGATGGCAGGGGGATATGTAAGGCTTAAAGAAACCCCTTTTGCAAATCTCATTTTGTGTGAGTCGGGGGTATTGGCTGCTTGCCTGTTCCTGCAAAGGCTACAATCGGAGAGCTTCCCTTTGGCTTAAGGGAAGCCGGGAGAGTCTAATCTCAAAGGGCTGGGTTGCTTTGATTCTCATTAAAGAGAGTAAAGTGGTGTACACATCATCATCATTTTTTATTTATTTCGAGTACTTCTACCTAGCCCTTCTCAACCCCGGAGGGGGACTCAGGGCGGCTTACAAAAGGCACAATTCGATGCCTACACAATAATACAAATAACGTATAAAACAGCAATTAAAACAGTTATAACAGCTAAAACAGTCAATATATAACATAATCAATAACACTAATCTCATGCTAAGTGTTCGCCATCAGAATCCATAGCTTCATCCCACTTTGTCCATTCTTATCAATCGTCGTAGTCCTTTATTTATCTGCCAGGTTGCCCAAGCGCCTGGTCCCAAATCTATGTTTTTAATTTCCTCCTAAAGGAAAGGAGGAATGTCGCTGATCTAATTTCCCCGGGGAGTGAATTCCATAGGTGAGGGACCACCACCAAAAAGGCCCTGCTCCTTGTCCCCGCCATGATAGAGGCGGGGCTGAGAGCAGGGCCTCCCAGAAGATCTTAGACTCTGAGGTGGGACGTAGAGGGAGATCCGTTCGGACAGATATTATCATCATGATCCCACTTTCTTAGAGATGGGAAAATATCAAAAGGACTGTGGGTCTCTTCTGTTTCCAGTTGTGACTTGTCTTCTTGGCTCTCCTCTCTCTTTCTTCACTCCTCCTTCAAGCAGGATATGAGAGTGAAGTCCACAATCCATTAAACCTTTGTGCCTTATAATTACAGCATGGCTAGCCAGCTATGCACACTGTGCATTGAGCCACATATTCTGGAGTTTCATATCAGTGTTGTACTACATTGCTCTGTTGATTATGTTATTTATAGTAGCCATGGAGGTAGATGGTTGTGACACAGTTCTTCCTCCTTAGTCAATGGTGATATTGCACACCTGAAGATGCCACCCAACGTGCAGGGATATTTGCATTTGTCATATGCACTCACATTGGCCCAAATGCCCCATTCCACTTTGACAGAAAATATTCTTGCATCCAGCTGCTTCCTCGGAAGGACTTACCCATGCCTCAAGGGAAATGGGATTGTGGTCAATGCTTGCTTTACACGTTCCAAATCCTAATTCAAAATGGACAGCGAACTCACCTGCTGATTGGCAACTCCATCATATCCACAAGCGGCCTGACTTTGCTTACCATTAGTATGCTAGTTATGACTATACTTCATTTCTGGGGAGAGGAATATGTCTGCCTTGGAGGATATTTCTTTAATAATCTTAAGCAGTATTGACAAGGGCATGATTGCATGAACAATTTAACATATGTCGAATACATAGAATAACAACGCTCATTATATATCTGTACCAGCAATAGCCGTGCTACATAAATAATTCATCTCTTGCGCTGAATCACGCCGGCACTTGGAACAATTTGGCAATCTATTCGAGGCCACCGACTTGCATAATCAAGGAGTGCCTTTGCTTGGCTCCTGTAAATCCAAATGGCCTTGTGAGATGCAAGGCAAGTGTCTGGACCAAGAGGCTTCTTGGGTGCAGAGGTGGGCGGTGGCTGAAGTGGCTGCAGAGAATGTGGAACATTTCCTTATCCATTCATTCATTCATGCATTCATTCATTCAATATCTTGCCTTTCCCCAGACATGAGATCCAAAGTGAGTCAATCCCGACAAGACAGAGGTCCTCCTGGTCGATCGTAAACCTGACCGGGTATAGGGTGGCAACCTGTGCTGGACGGGGTTACACTCCCCCTGAAGCCACAGGTCCACAGTTTGGGAGTCCTCTTGGATTCATCGCTTACGCTTGAGGCTCAGGCGTCGGCGGTGTCTGGGAGGGCTTTCGCACAATTGAGACTCGTGCGCCAACTGCGACCGTACCTCGCGAAGGCTGATCTGGCCGGGGTGGTCCATGCCTTGGTCACCTCCAGATTGGACTACTGTAATGCGCTCTACGTGGGGCTGCCCTTGAAAACGGCTCGGAAGTTCCAACTGGTCCAACGGCAGCGGCCAGGATGTTAACTGGGGCCCCTTACAGAGAGAGGTCAACCCTCCTGTTCAAGGAGCTCCACTGGCTGCCGTTTATTTTCCCAGCCCAATTTAAGGTGCAGGTGCTTACCTACAAAGCCCTGAACGGTTTGGGACCAGCCTACCTGTGTGACTGCATCTCCATCTACAAACCCACGCGTTCACTTCGGTCATCTGGAGAGGCCCTGCTCGTGATCCCGCCTGCGTCGCAAGCGCGCTTGGTGGGGACTTGAGACAGGGCCTTTTCTGTGGCGGCCCCCCGACTCTGGAATGCCCTCCCAAAAGATCTTAGACAGGCCCCTACATTGGTAGTCTTCAGAAAGAACTTGAAGACCTGGCTGTTCCGATGTGCCTTTCATGAATAGGAATCTCCAACAAGTCCCAGAAGCACTTTACCAGAAATAAGATTGCTGCTCACCGCACATTGCACTATCCTATACCACTTATATACCACCTGTCACATCAGCACTTTTAATCCTGTACCCATTACTCTGGCCCGGCCCAGTTTTATTGTGTCTTGGTGTATTGTTTTATTGCTTGTTGTTTAATATTGCTTTAACTGTTTTTAATTTGCTTAGGTTGTGTATTGTTATGTTGTGTTTTGAGGCCTTGGCCTTTGTAAGCCGCATCGAGTCCTTCGGGAGATGCTAGCAGGGTACAAATAAAGTTTAATAATAATAATAATAATAATAATAATAATAATAATAATAACAACAACAACTACATAAACAAAAAAAACATGATATTTTAAAAAAACACAATCTAGCCCAGGCCTGGGCCATTGTGGGCCCTCCCTCCCTCCAGATGTTTTGGAATCCAACTCCCACAATTCCTTACAGCCTCAGGACCCTTCCTTTTCCCCCTCAGCAATTTAAATGGAAAAAGGAAAGAGAAAAGGAAAAGGAAGGAGCCTGAGGTTGTTAGGAACTGTGTGAGTTCAAGTCCAAAACACCTTGAGGGAGGAAGGGAGGGCTCAAATTGGCCCAGGACTGATTTGATGATGATGATGATGATGATGATGATGATGATGATGATATAATTTATTTATATTCCACCCTATCTCCCCAAGGGTCCTCAGGGCAGATTACAGTACACATATGCGGCAAACACTCAATGCTGTTATACAATTAACAAGGACAGTCAATACATAAACATAGGTAAAGGCTTCCCACCTTTTGCCATCTCCAGCATCTGGAGGCTGCCCTCACCTCTGGACAATTGGGGGGGGGGGGGCTGTCACTCCATCTGCCATGCCAAGGATCTTTGTTGTCTTTAGATGATCTCCCAATCGAATCACCTGCATGTCCTCTTGGCCGCCTTTTTTTATCTCCCCGCCAAAGCAGTACCTATTTATCTACTTACAGTGCTGTTTTCAAACTACTAGGTGAGCAGAAGTTGGGCTGATGGTTGAGAGCTCACCCCAACCCAGGCTTGAACTGTCAACCTTTCGATCAGCAAGATTTTCTGCAGCTGGCAGTTTAACCCTCTGTGCTAAAGCCCAGCCCTGATCTAGCCTTTAAAAATGTGATTATGTTTATAAAAGCACTTTAAAAGCATTAAGATACAGATTAAAAGTGTGGTGGTTAAATTGCTGTGTGTGTGTGTGTGTGTGTGTATTCTGGGAGCCCCCGGTGGCGCAGTGGGTTAAAGCACTGAGCTGCTGAGCTTGTTGATCGAAAGGTCGCAGGTTCGATTCCAGGGAGCGGCGTGAGCTTCCGCTGTCAGCCCTAGCTTCTGCCAACCTAGCAGTTCGAAAACATGCAAATGTGAGTAGATCAATAGGTACCGCTCCGGCAAGAAGGTAACGGCGCTCCATGCAGTCATGCCGGCCACATGACCTTGGAGGTGTCTACGGACAACGCTGGCTCTTCGGCTTAGAAATGGAGATGAGCACACACCCCAGAGTCAGACATGACTGGACTTAATGTCAGGGGACTACCTTTACCTTTAAGATTCTGGGAGATTGCGGTTTGACTCTCCTTTTGGTCATGTATCTGTCCTATAGAGCTAATGCAGCTTGGCACAATTTGAACTGTTGTGGCTCAATACTATGGAATGCTAGGATTTGTAGTTTGTTGAGGAACCAGCACTCTTTTGCAGGAAAGACTACAAAACCTACACATTCCCAGTCCCAGATTTCTGTGGCATTGAGCAGTTCCAAGGGTGCCAAACTGCATTCATTTTATACGGTAGATGTGCCCTAAGTAAATTGTGAACCAAGGAAGTGTGCTAACATTATCTACTCTATGCCATCCATAAGGATATCTGCGTTGATTTATTTCGGCTGATAGACAAACGCATTAACTCCAAGAAAAGTGGAAATTCTGTTGTTATCCAGTATACCATACTTTAGTAAACTGTGTGATTGTGAATTATGCCTGAATATGCACTCGATGTGTGGCAAGTTCTTGGTGGGATGGGCATACCACCTTGTCTCTCTCCTGAGGAATCTGTACAAGGACCAAGTAGCAACAGTAAGAACTGACCACGGAACAACAGACTGGTTCAAGATTGGGAAAGGCGTACGGCAAGGCTGCATACTCTCACCCAACCTTTTTAACTTGTATGCAGAACACATCATGCGATGTGCGGGGCTTGATGAATGCAAAGCTGGGGTGAAAATTGCTGGAAGAAACATTAACAACCTCAGATATGCAGATGACACCACTCTGATGGCCGAAAGCGAGGAGGAGCTGAGGAGCCTTATGATATTGTTGTTGTTGTTCATTCATTCAGTCGTCTCCGACTCTTCATGACCTCATGGACCAGCCCACGCCAGAGCTCCCTGTCGGCCGTCACCACACCCAGCTCCTTCAAGGTCAGTCCAGTCACTTCAAGGATGCCATCCATCCATCTTGCCCTTGGTCGGCCCCTCTTCCTTTTTCCTTCCACTTTCCCCAGCATCCTTGTCTTCTCCGACTTATAGTGACCCTCAAGTGAATCGAGAAGTAAAGCGGAATAAACAAAAAAAACCCCACGATTATGGCAACAAGACTGATTGATAACTGGCAAATAGAGGGAGAAAATGTGGAGGCAGTGACAGACTTTGTATTTCTAGGTGCAAAGATTACTGCAAATGCAGAATGCAGCCAGGAAATACTTCTTGGGAGGAGAGCAATGTCCAATCTCGATAAAATAGTAAAGAGCAGAGACATCAGACTGGCAACCAAGATCCATTGCCTAGTCAAAGCCATGGTCTTCCCTGTAGTCACCTACGGATGTGAGAGCTGGACCTGAGGGAAGGCTGAGCGAAGGAAGATCGATGCTTTTGAGCTGTGGTGTTGGAGGAAAGTTCTGAGAGTGCCTTGGACTGCGAGAAGATCCAACCAGTCCATCCTCCAGGAAATAAAGCCCGACTGCTCATTGGAGGGAAGGATACTAGAGACAAAGTTGAAGTACTTTGGCCACATCATGAGGAGACAGCAAAGCTAGAGAAGACAATTATGCTGGGGAAAGTGGAAGGTAAAAGGAAGAGGGGCCGACCAAGGCAAGATGGATGGATGGCATCCTTGAAGTGACTGGACTGACCTTGAAGGAGCTGGGGGTGGTGACGGCCGACAGGGAGCTCTGGCGTGGGCTGGTCCATGAGGTCACGAAGAGTCGGAGACGACTGAACGAATGAACAACAACATGCATTCGATGAAGAAATATTTTTATTTCCTTTTTTTATATCAGTGTCAAATCTCCCAATATTCAGCTCCAATGGATGACTCAGGAGTTGCTTCACCATTTAGCAAAATCAAGAACGACCAAGGAAGAATCCTATTGTTTAAAGTCGCCCTTTCCTCTGTCCCTGTGCATCACACTGAAATGTGCAACTTGAGCCTGTTTGCAAGCCATGTGAAGGACAAAAAACATTTATTTTGCGGGAGGAAAAAGGCCACATTGCAAATACATTCCCTGCTTTCCCTCTCCCACCCCCTTCCCTGGTTTGTCGTGGATTAGCTTTTACATGCTATTTTAATTTGTTGCCGGATTTTATCAGCTCTAGACAAAATTTGATAATCTCTCCGTGTTTAATTAGCGCAATCCTCTTAGGAAGGAGAAAGGCACCCACAATCATCATTCTGTACATTGTACAACATTTCTGAATTGACAGATTATTATTATTTCTGTTTCTGTAAGAAACAAACCTAACCACCCATCCAGTGCTCAGGATGGAGGGAGTTTTAGTGGAATAATCGGAAAAGTCACATAGAACCATTTGGGTGTTTGCCATCATGATGTTGGGGAAAGAACACTGGTGGCATTTTCAAAATAGCATGGAAATGTGTCCATAGGCCCACTCCAACCACCTTATAATTGGAATGGATGGTTATCCTGAAAGAGCGTTGTCCGTGGAATCATTTTCCATGAGGTTTCTCTGTTGTTTCTTCTGACCTTTACGGAAAGCAACAAGGCCTGGCATTTATATCGCTTGCTGTCATCCCAACCATTTTCATATTTGAAAGCTAGTTTATATACTTTCTTTTGACAGCTTTACCCTCTGTTCACAATGTATCCATCTTTCAGGATGTAAGTGCCTTTTAGAGAGAAAAAATGGTCCAAGGTCTGGAAGCCCAGCCCATTGAGAAGTGGTTTTCAGGATCTAGAGATGTTTCGCTTGGAGAAGAGAAGGCTGAGAAAAGGGAACATGAGGGCCATCGTAAGTCTTTGAAATTAAAGAGGGAGCCAGCTTGCTTTCTGGCATTCTAAAGAGTAGCCATGAGTTCATACTATAGAAAAAGAGATTGCATCTGAATATGAGGAAGAACGTCTCATGGTCAGAGCTGTTCGATGGTGGAATATACTGGAGTTTCATCAAGGCCAGTATCAACCCTCCCCTTTATGGGCAAGGTTCTGGAGAAGGTGGTGGCCTCACAATTCCAAAGGTTCTTGGAAGACACAGCTTTTCCCGATCCATCTCAGTCTGGTTTCAGGCCTGGCTACGGGACAGAGACGGCATTGAGCCCCTTGGTGGATCATCTACAAAGAAAACTAGACAGGGGGACTGTGTCCCTGCCCGTTTTGACACCATTGACCATGGTCTCCTTCTGGGCCATCTCTCCAGGATGGGTCTTGGGGGCACCGTTTTACGGTGGCTCGGGTCTTTCCTGGAGGGCAGGACCCAGAAGGTGGAGCTGGAGGACTCCTGTTAGACTCCCTGGCTGGCAGCCTGTGGGATCCCTCAGGGTTCAATTCTCTCTCCCATGCTGTTTAACTTTTACATATAACTGCTGGGAGAGATCATCCGGAGTTTTGGAGTTCAGTGTCAAATTTATACAGATGACACCCAACTCTATTACTCCTTTCCACCTAATACCAAGGATGCCATCCTGCCCCTAAACCAGTGCCTGTCATTAGTGATGGAGTGGATGAAGGCGTTGAAATTAAATCCAGACAAGACAGAGGTACTCCTGGTCGGTTGGAAGGTGGATCGGGGTGTGGGATTACAGCCAGGACCGACCCTAGGTAATTTTCAAGTGTAAGCAAACAGTATTTTGGCACACACACCAATAACTGAAACATTTTAGATAGATAGATAGATAGATAGATAGATAGATAGATAGATAGATAGATAGATAGAAAGATAGATAGGGGCATGGACAAATTTTGGCCCTCCAGGTATTTTGGACTTCCTACTGGTTGATTGGAATTGTGGGAGTTGAAGTCCAAAACACATGGAGTGTGTGTATCTATATCTATTCCCTTCTTTCCTTCTCAGGGCATTTCCACACAACCCTGTACCCCAGAATATCAAGGCAGAAAATCCCACATTATCTGAGTGTGGACTCGGATATTCAAAGCAGATATTGTGGGATTTTCTTCTTTGATATTGTGGGATAAGATCTAGCTTACTACCACATGTTACAGATTCCTTGAAAAACTACAGTGACTCAGACAAAGTAATTATGTTTTTAAATTGTCAAGATTTTAGCTGCTGCCTTTCAGTGGCAAGATTCCTGAATGAAGTCTGTAAACTGAATGTGTAGCAAATGTGAAGTTCCTTTTTCTATTATTTGTACTGTATTTTATACTTCTTTCAGGCATGTAGCCGGGGGGGGGGGGGGGCTTGAGGGGCTTCAGACCCCCCCCCCCCCCAAATTCTCACCATGCTCAATATATCCCATATATCCATTCCCATGTTATGGCAGCTGCACTGGCTGCCGGTCTGCTACCAGGCTAAATACAAATTACTGGTCATTACCTTTAAAGCCCTAAACGACTTGGGTCCAAGCTATTTGACCAAACACATCCCCTCTTACAAAACACTCAAAAGACATCAATAAAGCACCATCAAGCACTAAGCCCAGTTCAATGGCCTCCTTATTCATCATTCACCATGTTTCAAAGGTTAAACTGTGTACCTTATTATATACCTTATTATGCTTATTAATAGTATTGTTATTGCTGCCTCTCCCTAACGCCATGAGCAGCACCATATTTCCTGCAGTGAGAGGGGATTCAGGCCCTCAAAGCTCAGCTAAGGGAGATTTAGAAATCCGCTCAGGCAGAAAGTCATAGATCTTAAAAAGCCACTGATCACCCTCACAATGGATTTTTGCCCCCTTTCCATCATAATGGTGGGCATCCACATTAGTAAGCAAACCGGAGAAATTGGAATTTCTTCAGGAAAGGTTGGCAGGTTCAGGGACAAGAACACATCTAACATCCTTTTTTGTCTCCTATCAATAATTGGATGGGAGGCCATCATTAAGCTGGGCTTGGATTAAGCAGAGGCAGCAGTGATGAATATCGCCTCGGGCCGGTTTTCAAAGCGTTGCCTTTCATTCAGCAAGGAGACTTTGAAAAGGCTGGGCTTTAAAAAAAGAAGCATTTTCAGCAATGGAAATTGTGGATAGGATCTCATCAGGCACATGCACACCGCAGCCGTGATAGGTGATGGTTCCTGTTTGGGCAAGGAATACACTGCTGGGTGTATTTACTCTGGAGGACAAATGTGGCCCCACTTCAACTGTCTGGAATCCGGGATCTGATGAAGCACCAGAACTCTTTGGCAGAGAATTGCAAAGACCATGTGAAACCACAACTTCTGGGATTCCATCGGTTGCAGCTGAAGTCCAATAATAATAATAATAATAATAATAATAATAATAATAATCTTTATTTATACCCCACCATCTCCCCAAGGGGACTCGGGATGGCTTACATGGGGCCAAGCCCTGCAATACAGTAAACAAAATAAACAGAACACAGCAAAATAAAATAAAATAAAATACAAACCCATTTTAGACACATCAACAATATGAAATCACACATTTAAAACAAAGAAATTGATCACATTGGGCAGGCCGATTTGAATGGATTAAAAATTTTAAAACACTGGTGGGATGGCAATGTTATGTGTCTAGAAAGGGGATCCGAGAGGTACAGTAGGGTGTGATTGCACTAGCAGGAGAATAAAGTGCTACCGAGAGCCATTTTACAGAGGTAGGTCATGTCAGTGTATAATTGCTCATTCATCCATTGAAGGCACACTGGAACAGCCAGGTTTTCAAGCTCTTCCTGAAGATTGCCAGGGTGGGGGCTTGTCTAATATCTCTGGGAAGTGAGTTCCAGAGTCGGGGGCCACCACAGAGAAGGCCCTCTCCCTCATCCTCAAAGGACTCAAGTTGTGTTTGCAATGGGGACGGGAGCAAGAGAAGGGCCTCTCCAGAAGATCGAAGAGATCGTGTAGGTTCATAAACAGAAATGCGGTCACGCAGGTAGGCAGGTCCCAAACCGTTCAGGGCTTTGTTGGTAAGAACCTGCATCTTGAATAGGGACCAGAAAATGAACGGCAGCCAATTGAGCTCCTTGAACAGGGAGGTTGACTGCTCCCTGTAATTCGCTCCTGTTAGTAATCTGGCTGCTGCCCATTGGACCAATTGAAATTTCCAGGCTGTCTTCAAGGGCAGCCCCACGTAGAGCACATTGCAATAGTCCAATCTGGAGGTAACTAAGGCGTGGATCACCACGGCCAGATCCAACTTCACGAGGTATGGTCACAGCTGGTGCAAGAGTTTCAATTGCCGATGCCTGTGCTTCAAGCATTAGCGAAGAGACTAGGAGGACACCCAAGCTGTGGACCTGTGACTTCAGGGGGAGTGCAACCCCATCAACCACAGGTTGCCACCCTATACCTCGATACCTTGACCTGGAGGACCTCTGTCTTGTCAGGATTGATCCTTAGCTTATTTGTCCTCATGCAGGCTGTCACAGTGGTCAGGCACCTGAGGGGCTTCCCTGGAGTTGGGTGGAAACAAGTAATAGAGTTGGGCATCATATGCGTAGAGATGGTAACGAACTCCAAAACTCCGGATGATCTCTTCTTCAGGATTGGTCTCACCACTGCCTGCTTCAGACAGATGAAAATTTTCCTTGAGTGAGCAATGCATTGATAATTACAGCACAAACCAATCTAGTAACCCCCCTCTGGTTGATTTAATTAACCAGGAAGGGCAAGGGTCAAGTGCCAAGGTGGTCACCCTCACAGCCCCAAGAACCCCATCCACATCATCATAAGGACCTTGGCCTGCACTTAAACACAATCGGCACTGACAAAATTACCATCTGCCAGCTGCAGAAGGCTAGCTTACTGGGATCTGCACGCATTTTTCACCGATACATCACACAGTCCTAGATACTTGGGAAGTGTCCGATGTGGGATCCAATACAACAGCCAGCAGAGTGTGTGCTGTGGGCTCATCTTGTTGTGTTTCAAATAATAATAATAATAATAATAATAATAATAATAATAATGAATGTATTACCCATTATTTGCCAATACATCACACAGTCCTAGACACTTGTGATCCAATACAACAGCCAGCAGAGTGATCTTGTTTGCTTTGGACTCTTCTTGTTGTGTTTCAAATAATAATATAGTTGGACAATATCAAGCATGGGCATGTGAAAAGTGTGGTCAACAGAAAATATGTCCAAAGATCAGAAAGGTTTTGAAGACCAAATTAAATGGCAGAAATACAATCAAGGCTATCAACACCTGGGCCATCCCCGTCATCAGATACACTGCTGGAATTGTGAACTGGACACAAGCAGAGCTGGATGATCTGGACAGAAAAACAAGAAAACTGATGACAATCCACTACTCATTACACCCGCATAGAGATGTCGACAGACTTTACCTGCCCAGAAAATAGGAGGCAGAAAGAGGGCTTCTGCAGGTAAACCAAATGGTAGAAGAGAAACATGCCCTGGCAGATGATGGGAAAGGACGTTAAGAACCAATGTTAATGGAAGTCAATAGTAGAAAACTGCTTAAAGTGCAAAAGACAAAGTGGGAATACCATAAAAAGACAATACAGAGCCGAAGAGAAAACTGGCAAAAGAAGGCACTCATGGACATTTCCTGGGAAAAATTGAGAGCAAAATTGACAAGGAAAAAACATGGATGTGGTTCACAAATGGAAGTTTGAAAAAAGGATAAGGAGGGCCCGATTCTTGCATCCCAAGAACAAGCCATTAGAACAAATGCCATCAAAGCCAGAATTGAAAAGTCAACGACAGATCCCAAGTGCAGACTCTGCAAGGAAGCAGATGAAACAATAGATCACATCCTCAGCTGCTGCAAGATCGCGCAGACAGACTACAAGCAAAGGCATAACACCGTTGCTCACATGATCCATTGGAACTTGTGCCACAAATACCATCTGCCTGCCACAAAGAACTGGTGGACCACAAGCCTGAAAAAGTTTCAGAAAATGAACAGATCAAACTCCTCTGGGACTTCCGAATTCAGACAAACAGAGTTTTGGCGCACAAGATTCCTGACCTCACAATCATGGGAAAAACCAAGTATGGATCATTGATGCTGCAATCCCAGGTGACAGCAGGATTGAAGAGAAAAAACTGGAAAAGCTGACATGATACGAGGATTTAAATATCGAACTGCAAAGACTCTGGCACAAGCCAGGCAAGGGGGTCCCAGTGGTGATTGGCACACTGGGTGCAATGCCTAAAGACTTTGGCCTGCTCTTAAACACAATCGTCACTGACAAAATGACCTCCTGTCAGCCGCAAAAGGCCACCCTACTCGGATCTGCACACATTATTCGCCCATACATCACATAGTCCTAGGCACTTGGGAAGTGTCCGATGTGGGATTCAATACAACAGCCAGCAGAGTTTGCTGTGTACTAATCTTTTTGTGTTTCAAATAATAATTATTATTATTATTATTATTATTATTATTATTATTATTATTTCATACCCAAAACATCTGGAAGATCAGAGTTTGGGAAACACTGCTGTAGATGCACCCTGGGTTTTGGTGTCTAAAGGAGCTGGCCAGGGTGTTTGACATCTTGGAGAGACAAGATTCAGCACTTTGGAGAGTTTCCTTAAAGAAGATCCTCACTGAATAAATAAAACCAAGGATGAAGGACGCCCTGTATCTCAATTCCACAGATATGGAGGCTGCATAAGTGATCCAGACCGAGGAGGAAGGGAGTGGAGGTGAATGCTGCAAGAATGAGAATAAGGGAGATGGCTAACAATCTCATTCCAAGTTCCTGTAGGGACTTCCTCTCTCTTCCTCTTTCTCTCTCTGTGAGTTTCATGGCCAGGAGCTCACATCTTGCTCTCTGCATCCCCTTTGATCTTCCTTCTACGCCTGTTGTTTGGCAGTATTCCAAAGGGAGGGCACTGCCTTTAATCTTTCTCATCACAGATCCGTATTAACTCTTGTCTACCTTACAGCCCACCTTCTGTTGTTCCTGTGCCCAAATTGGCCCTCTTCCCTCCCTCCTCCCTTGTGTTTTATGGATGAAACACCGGAGCAAAGATATCTCTTCATTTGATGACTGCTGATCTTTATAAGGCGGCGAGGGGGGGAGGAGGGCACCTTGACAACCTTGAGCATAATCTTCTTGATGTCTCAAATATCTTCTCCATGCATTTCTCAGAGATTGCCTTTTTTGAAGTTTGCATTAGTGCCTGAAGTCTTGGTGACTCCAGGGAGGATTTCTAATTACGGATGGACCAACTAAATGTTGCAGCCAAGCTCAATGAAGCCCCCATTTTAACAAGATCAAGCTTGGGTTTCATGTAGGCTTTTCCTGCCCTGCATGGATTCCCTTATGCACTTTTCCTCCCTAAAAATATACACTTTTTCAATCATATATATTGTGTGTATGCATTTGTTGACAATAGCCTATTTGTATTTTTCAATGCACACATTTTTCTTTACTTAAGTTTCCATTTGCTGTTACTGGGATCTTGAAAAGGGAATAGGTTTTGGCTCACGAATTTCATCCAAGCCTGTGCTCAGATCTGGAAGGAGTAATGGAAGTAAATCAATATTTTCTCTCATCTGTTCTCCCCAGAAGAGTGAAAAGGACTCTTCGTCATGGCATTTAAGATGAGTTTCTCCAGTGAAAAAATTGTGGCAACTCTGCCGTCCGCCCATACAGTATAAAAAATAAAAATGCGACGTGCTTCTCTCTATGCCTGAGCAAACTGCAGGTGTCTATATTGAAAAGCTTGAGATACTCAGCAACTGAGACTTGACAGATTAGAGAGATGGGCCAAAATTAACAAAATGAAGTTCAACAGTGACAAATGCAAGATACTCCACTTTGGCAGGAAAAACGAAATGCAAAGATACAGAATGGGGAATGCCTGGCTCGAGAGCAGTACGTGTGAAAAAGATCTTGGAGTCCTCGTGGACAACAAGTTAAACATGAGCCAACAATGTGATGTGGCGGCAAAAAAAGCCAATGGGATTTTGGCCTGCATCAATAGGAGCATAGTGTCTAGATCTAGGGAAATAATGCTACCCCTCTATTCTGCTTTGGTTAGACCACACCTGGAATATTGTGTCCAATTCTGGGCACCACAATTCAAGAGAGATATTGACAAGCTGGAATGTGTCCAGAGGAGAGCGACTAAAATGATAAAGGGTCTGGAGAACAAGCCCTATGAGGAGCGGCTTAAGGAGCTGGGCATGTTTAGCCTGAAGAAGAGAAGGCTGAGAGGGGATATGATAGCCATGTATAAATATGTGAGAGGAAGCCACAGGGAGGAGGGAGCAAGCTTGTTTTCTGCTTCCTTGGAGACTAGGACGTGGAACAATGGCTTCAAACTACAAGAAGGAGATTCCATCTGAACATGAGGAAGAACTTCCTGACTGTGAGAGCCGTTCAGCAGTGGAACTCTCTGCCCCGGAGTGTGGTGGAGGCTCCTTCTTTGGAAGCTTTTAAACAGGCTGGATGGCCATCTGTCAGGGGTGATTTGAATGCAATATTCCTGCTTCTTGGCAGGGGGTTGGACTGGATGGCCCATGAGGTCTCTTCCAACTCTTTGATTCTATGACGGTTTAAACATCAAAAAAGGATATTTATTTATTCAAAGTCCTTGAAGGCTTGGCACAGTTCATCAAAGTTGCAAACAAACAGTCAATAGATGAAGCTACAAAAATATTCTTTCTTTTCTTTAGTTACAGAGGCACCCTTTTCTCCAGATGGCAGATAAGATCCTGGAATCTTTACACCCTAAACTTAAGCTGTTGTGGTTTAGGAAAAAAAAGCAGGTTTTTTTCCCTATCTATAACTTAACGTTAGTACTAGAGACAAAGCAGTGAAGATTCTCTCTCTATAACTATATAACTCAATCTTCTCAATTAAGCTTATCTGTCTACAATATCTCAATACAGCTCAATACACAATATACTATCTATATTACTCAATACAGCTTAATACTTATCTATAATGTATAATATACTATCTATAGCAGTGTTTCTCAATCTTCCTACTGCCGCGACCCCTTACTACAGTTCCTCCTGTTCTGGTGACCCCCAACCATAACATCATTTTTGTTGCTACTTCATAACTGTAATTTTGCTCCTGTTATGAGTCATAATGTAAATATCTGATAGGCAGGATGTATTTTCATTCACTGGACCAAATTTGGCACAAATACCCAATACGCCCACATTTGAATGCTGGTGGGGTTGGGGGGTATTATTTTGTCATCTGGGAGTTTTAGTTGCTGGGATTTATAGTTAACTTACAACCTAAGAGCATTCTGAACCCCACTGATGATGGAATTGAACCAATCTTGGCACACAGAACTCCCACGGCTAACAGAAAATACTGGAAGGGTTTGGTGGGCACTGACCTAGAGTTTTGGAGTTGTAGTTCACCTACATCCAGAAAGCACTGTGGACTCAAACAATGGCATGGATACTGAGTATGCCCAAATGTGAACACTGGTGGAGTTTGGGGAAAATAGACCTCGACATTTGGGAGTTGTAGGTGCTGGGATTTATAGTTCACCTATAATCAAAGAGCATTCTGAACCCCACCAACGATAGAATTGGGCCAGACTTCCCATACAGAACCCCCATGACCAATAGAAAATACTGTGTTTTCTGATGGTCTTCAGTGACCCCTCTGACACCCCCTCGCGACCCCCTCAGGGGTCCTGACCCTCAGGTTGAGAAACACTGATCTATAGCTTAATATAGCTTACTCAGGTTAGTTTTTGCAATGGTTTTTCTCAGAGCTAACTGCCTAGCCATCAGCACATCTGAAATCTTTCCTCAAACTGAAAAGGCAGGGGAGAAACTAAAATGGAGATCTTTCCCTGGGAGAAAAGGCGGTCCCTAAACTCAAAGAGCTGCTCCCCAAACCAATAGTTGCAAAGAGGCCTGCAGACTCTGATACTATTAACTTTTAGGACTCTTGCAAAGCTGCAGCAGCCCTGGGGAAAAAATGCAAGAGGAAGCAACCTCAAGCAACTATAAAATAAGACAAATCAGGCTCCTTGGAGACGGAACAGAAACTGAAATTCAATACTAACATGGCTGAACATGCAGGGATTCAAACCCAAATGTTTCAAAATTGAGCATGGGTGAACTAATAACATTTAGACATCAGGAGAGACGGGTAATAAATCAAAGTTATTTTCATTATCATCATCATCACCACCATCATCATCTTAAGTCTTCTTACTTTCTAGTAAATTTCAGGCTCTTTACCATTGGTTCTCTGGATCTGTGGATTTTGGATCTATGGATTCAACCATCCACAAATTGAAAATATGCCAAAAAACAAACCTTGATTTGGGTATTTTCTATAAGGGATGGCATTCTACTATGCCACTGACTGTATATAATGAGAATTGAGCATCCAAAGATTTTAGTTTCTACAAACTCTAGTAGATATCAAGAGCCTGCTGGACATCCCAGATATGAGGAAATGTGTGGATTTTGTTCAATCCTTATTTCCAAAATGTACTGAAACTCTCAAAAATAGAAGACATTTGTTTTCTGCAACTCCAAAGACTAGAACATGACCTGCTGAATTCAAATTAGAAGAAAAGAGATTCCACCTAAACATTAGAAGAACTTCTTTGTTGCAAGGCAGAGACAGGCTTGGAGACCTTTTTTGGAGATCTCTAAACAAAGACTGAATTGACATCTCTCAGGAATGCTTTAGTTGTGTCTTTTGGTAGGGCAGGGCATTGGACTAAATAGCCTTTGCAAACTTAACTCTATGATTCATTGACTCTGCAAGTCATTTACTCTACATTTTCAGCCTTTAGCCAAAGGGAAAACAGAGAGAATGAAAAGCAAAAATCTCAGAGTTGGATCTAAAGGTGCCTCTGCTCAGAGTGAGGTGGGTGATGAATGACCCATTGTCACCTGAACCTAAACAAATTTCCCCTTCACTCCTCCTATATTTATACATGGTATTTATGAGTTATAGTGCATGGTGTTGGGCAAGGTCTTGCTCAGCAGAGCAGAGTCATGAGGAGAAGGAGAGGCTGAGATGAGTTCATAGGGCCAGGAGTGAAATGAAAGGCACCTGCAGAGGAGCACAGTGTAATACCAAATAAATAAATAGACTGGCACCTAATCCACTAGAGGAACTGATTGCCTCCCATCCATCTGGGGAAGAACACTGCAAAACTTCCATTCCAAGGTGTCAGAGATAAGTGATGGCCATCTGCCTGGAGGTGAATCAAGAGACAGGAACCAGCTATTGTTGGACTGAGCTATCAGGGTGACAGAATAAGGCAAAACTAGAAGGCCAACCAAAAATCAGGAATGGGATGGAAGGGAAGGGAAGAAGGACAAGGACAAAAAGGGTGGGTGATCTAGAACAGGAGTCATGGAGCCCGGAAAAGTTCCTTTTTTCAGGTGGCAACTCCCCAGTCACTCCTTCCCACCTGCTACTAAGGAGGCTGTCGAGGTCCTGAATCAGTGTCTGGCCGCTGTGACGGTCTGGATGGGGGCGAACAAACTGATATTGAATCCAGACAAGACAGAGGTACTCCTGGTCAGTCACAAGGCCAAACAGGGAATAGGGTTACAGCCTGTGCTGGATGGGGACGCACTCCCCCTGAAGACGCAGGTTCACAGCTTGGGTGTGATCTTGGATTCATTGCTGAGTCTGGAACCTCAGGTTTCAGCGGTGACCAGGGGAGCATTCGCACAGTTAAAGCTTGTGCACCAGCTGCGCCCATACCTTGGGAAGTCTGACTTGGCCACGGTAGTCCACGCTCTGGTTACATCCCGTTTAGACTACTGCAACGCTCTCTACGTGGGGTTACCTTTGAAGACGGCTCAGAAGCTTCAATTGGTCCAACGTTCGGCAGCCATGATACTAACAGGGGTGGCATGCAGGGAGCATACTGTTGCATCCCAGTTCAAGAAACGAGACCATAAGATTAAATCCACCACACTGGACTGTAGGAAAAGCAATCCTTGTTTACTGATGAAAAATTGGTTACAAAAGAAAGGTAAATGCAAAGTCAAAAAGCCACAGAAAAGCACAGCAGTCAGTAGAATCTCTGAACTTGAGCAAAATTTCAAAAGCCACAATACAAGAACCAGGAACTTGCTAGTCTTTTACTAACCATGAACTTGATAAATACAAGCCTCTGGGATTACCGGCCATGAAACGCAGGAATTCTACCAAGGCACAGCCACAGTCCCAAACGTTGTTTGATCTAAAGAGGCACCTGGCAGGAGGCCTCTTAAACCAAAGAAGCTATTCTTTGAAACGCCCCTTGACTTTGGAGCCTGGGCCTGTCTTTCCTGTAAACGAAGTGACCTTCATAGAAACTGGGAAATATTTCTGTCTCTAACTATCTGTTCTCTTTGGTCCTCATTAAAAACCCCAGGTGGAGAGATATCACGGCTAGTTTCCAAAACATTTTCCTCAAGCTGTTGAGTTTCATTTTCATCACCGTTGACCTCTGTATCAACAACAGATTCCAAATGTCAGGGTCAGAGAGAGCTTGCTCAGTTGGAAAACTATCAAAGAATCCGGTTCACACAGATCAGGATCAGGCTGAACCCCAACACATACAACCCCTCTGTTGCGCCAACTCCATTGGCTGCCAATTTGCTACCGGGCCCAATTCAAAGTGCTGGTTTTGGCCTATAAAGCCCTAAACGGCTCTGGCCCAAGTTACCTATCTGATCGCATCTCCGCCTATGAACCCACTAGGACTTTGAGATCTTCCGGGGAGGCCCTGCTCTCGATCCCGCCTGCAACACAAGCACGGCTGGTGGGGACGAGAGACAGGGCCTTCTCGGTGGTGGCCCCTCGGTTGTGGAACGTCCTCCCCACGGACATTAGATTGGCCCCCTCATTGATGGTATTCCGGATAAAAGTGAAAACCTGGTTATTTGAACAGGCGTTTGAATAGGCAGTGCAATGAATCTAGGAAATGGAACTACGGACGATGAGTATGGATCATGATTTTAGCTATGAGACGCCAATTTAAATGTTCATTATTGTTTAACTGTCTAGCTGCTACTGTGTTAATGTTTTTAAGTACTTTGTTGATGTTGCATTGAATTCTTGCTATGTTTGTTGTTAACCGCTATGAGTCGCCTAAGGGCTGAGAATAGCGGTATACAAATGAAGTAAATAATAATAATAATAATAATAATAATAATAATAATAATAATAATAGCCACTGTTTGTGTGCCCTGTTTGGACTGAAAGAAGAGAGGTGCATTTTGAAGCTGCAACTTGACTTCCAGCGTTTTCTAGCTCTGTTTAGAGAGGAATTGTTGTTGTTGTTTGTTGTTGTCAGTTTTGGACTTGTAGTAACTCTATGACTGTCAAGATCTCTGGTCATCAACTACATTACTCAGGTCTTGGAAACTCAGAGCCATGGCATTAACCAATCAATCTTTATTACAGTCCGATGACCCAATCTGCTCAGCAGAGAAAGTGCTGGCATCTTTGAATAAGCCCACCCACTTGCTATGTGGTCCCTATTGCCTTCCACTTTGCAGAGAATTACTGTAAGCCTTATTTTCTGATGGTTTATCCATAGTATGGCAATTCAGTCTTCTTGGCTTCTATTAAGAATTTAGGTGTTTCTCAGATCCATTGATCGGCCTTCCTGGCAGTTCATGACATCAGTAGAACTTTCTCCAGCATCACATTTCAAATGAGTTTATTTTCTTTCTGGTGGCTTTTGTTATCTGGTTATTCTTTCTTATCTAGCTCTTTCCAAGTCTCAGTTTTCCTCTGATTTCTTGACTTCATTTTGTTTTATGATGAATCCAAGGTATGGATCTCCAAAGTTCTCCATCACCATGCTAAGTGAAGGCCATCTAGCACAAACTTCACTGCATCCACTGATATGCTGTAAGATATTTCAATGGTATGTGGTGGATAAGAACAAGGCATCTTTGGACTCTAGAATCATAGAATCAAAGAGTTGGAAGAGTCCTCATGGGCCATCCAGTCCAACCCCCTGCCAAGAAGCAGGAATATTGCATTCAAATCACCCCTGACAGATGGCCATCCAGCCTCTGTTTAAAAGCTTCAAAAGAAGGAGCCTCCACCACACTCCGGGGCAGAGAGTTCCACTGCTGAACGGCTCTCACAGTCAGGAAGTTCTTCCTCATGTTCAGATGGAATCTCCTCTCTTGTAGTTTGAAGCCATTGTTCTGCATCCTAGTCTCCAGGGAAGCAGAAAACAAGCTTGCTCCCTCCTCCTGTGGCTTCCTTTCACATATTTATACATGGCTATCATATCTCCTCTCAGCCTTCTCTTCTTCAGGCTAAACATGCCCAGCTCCTTAAGCCGCTCCTCATAGGGCTTGTTCTCCAGACCCTTGATCATTTTAGTCGCCCTCCTCTGGACACATTCCAGCTTGTCAATATCTCTCTTGAATTGTGGTGCCCAGAATTGGACACAATATTCCAGGTGTGGTCTAATCCAGGTGTAGCATTACTTCCCTAGATCTAGACACTATGCTCCTCTTGATACAGGCCAAAATCCCATTGGCTTTTTTTGCCGCCACATCACATTGTTGGCTCATGTTTAACTTGTTGTCCATGAGGACTCCAAGATCTTTTTCACACGTACTGCTCTCGAGCCAGGCATTGTCCCCATTCTGTATCTTTGCATTTCGTTTTTCCTGCCAAAGTGGAGTATCTTGCATTTGTCACTGTTGAACTTCATTGACAAATGCAAGATGTTGAACATGCTTCTGATGTGAACATGCTTCTGTGTTGCTCTTCCTTTTGCTCTATCTCCAGCAATTGCTTTCTCCTCCAAACATTTCCACAGCAGATGGCTGGAGCTTTGATCAAACCAGGCAGGGATGCAAGGAGGTTGTAACCTGGCCTGGAGTTTTTTGTCTGAGCAAATCTGATGGTGTTCAACACATTTCATAACAAGCTTCTATTTAAAAACAAAATGTGCATTTTGCATTGGTAATTACATGAGCAGAATTGCCCTCCTGTAAGTTTACCTGCATTATTTGCCTTCCAGGAACACAGCCATCATCATCATGGCAAAATATGTCATCTGACAGCTCCTCTTCGAAGATTTTGACTTGGCTTTCTTCCTGGATTCTACTGTTTAATGCACGATATAGGCAATGCAACACAAGGAAGGGTTGTGGGTGAATTAGGGCGATACAGCTTGGGTCCCAGTTGCCGTTGCCTAGCACTCAAGAAACTACTGTTATCACACTGTTATGAAGCACCTTCCCCTTAGAGATCTGATGGAGAGACAACACAGTGTAGTGGTTTGTCTGTTGGGTTACAACTCCGAAGAACAGGGTTTGAAAATCGTGGAACAAAGCAGGAGGTTCAGATGTCACTGGCACAAATCCCAGGACCAACAGGTCTGTGTGCTGACCTGCTCTCAGGTCCCAGGTGTTTTTGTCCTACCTATTAAACCCAAGGTGAAAGAAGAAAGCACAAAAGCTGGGCTGCAGCTAAACATAAAAAAAACCAAGATTATGGCAACAAGAATGATTGACAACTGGAAAATAGAGGGAGAAAATGTGGAGGCCGTGACAGACTTTGTATTTCTAGGTGCAAAGATTACTGCAGATGCAGATTGCAGATAGGAAATCAGAAGACGCTTACTTCTTGGGAGGAGACCAATGTCCAGTCTCGATAAAATAGTAAAGAGTAGAGACATCAGACTGGCAACAAAGATACGCATAGTCAAAGCCATGGTATTCCCTGTAGTAACCTACGGATGTGAGAGCTGGACCTTAGGGAAGGCTGAGCGAAGGAAGATAGATGCTTTTGAACTGTGGTGTTGGAGGAAAGTTCTGAGAGTGCCTTGGACTGCGAGAAGATCCAACCAGTCCATCCTCCAGGAAATAAAGCCCGACTGCTCTGGAGGGAAGGATACTAGAGACAAATTTGAAGTACTTTGGCCACATCATGAGGAGACAGCAAAGCCTAGAGAAGACAATTATGCTGGGGAAAGTGGAAGGCAAAAGGAAGAGGGGCCGACCAAGGGCAAGATGGATGGATGGCATCCTTGAAGTGACTGGACTGACCTTGAAGGAGCTGGGGGTGGTGACGGCGACAGGGAGCTCTGGCGTGGGCTGGTCCATGAGGTCACGAAGAGTCGGAGACGACTGAACGAATGAACAACAACAACAATTAAACCCACGATTTGGTGCTGTCTGGAAGCACCCTCCAACTGTAACACGGGAACAGACGGCATTTAGCTCTTTACAGGAGCACATGTTTCTCAGACTTGTCCTCTGGGGACTTGTCCTTTTAGACTTGGGGAATAGATACATTATAGAAGAGGATAAAAATTATACAGCAAAGAACAGATACAAATGTGATAGCTGCTTGATTCTAGTTTGGAGGTCTTTTTGGATGTCTAAGCATGAAGATGATGGGATGATGCAAAAAGAGAGGACGCCACTTTATCTCATTCTGGCTTCTTGCCTTTGGAAAACTATGAATTGCAAACTATAAATCCTCTTTTGTTGGGGGAGAGGTAGTGGTGTTTGACATCAATAAGTTCACTTTGGAGTAACAACAAGTTCAGAATGACTTGAAGGCACATAACAACAACAACTGGTACTACTACTACTACTACAGCAACAGTATCAACAACAGCAACCATTGACTCCAATGGTGCTTCCACTCCATTGCCAATTCCAAAACATGGCTATTTTCACAAAGCCTTTGAGATCTAATTTGTTTCATTCCAATTGGCACATAGGCAGTGTTTTCTAACCATTTCTAATTTGTTTGTTTTTATTTTAAATTGTTTTAATTGGCTTTAAATTGCCCTGTTTTCAGTGCCCAATTGCTTAATATACCTTAAGCCTTTCAAAGGTATTTTAGTGGTGTAAACTCTTCCAAACCAGATCTATTGTGTGCTCCTCTGAGATCTTGGAATATAGGAGGAGATACAAATGTTACCACGCATTCATTCATTCAATCAATCAATCGATCGATCTAGCAAATAGGGTTCAGGTATTGTGTTTTAACTATATATGTTTTTCAATCATGTTGTGATTTAACAACCTTATGCTGCAGGATTGGGAGGAATATAAAATATAAATACAATAATATATAAATCCTGGGTGTGAATAAAATATGAGTTCCCTGGCTGATTCTTTTTCCTGTGTTGGGACAACTTGAAAAACTGGAAGTCGCTTCTGGTGTGAGAGAATTGGCCGTCTGCAAGGATGTAGCCCAGGGGACGCTTGGATGTTTGATTTTTCCACCCTTGTGGGAGGCTTCTCTCATGTCCCCGCATGGGGAGCTGGAGCTGGCAGAAGGAGCTCATCCGCGCGCTCCCCAGATTCGAACCTACAACCTGTCGGTCTTCAGTCCTGCCGGCACAGGGGTTTAACCCACTGTGCCACCGGGAGCTCCCTGGCCGATAAGCCAGTTATAATATCTTAGCTCAATCATCTCCATCCAATTGTGAAGGCTTTTTTAGAAAATAGTTTAACTTCCTCTGTTTATGTGGCAGAAAAGTCCAAATGTCAAAAGAGATGGACAAGTGAATTAGAAAGTGGGGATACTGATATTTTACTGGTTCATCATCAGAAGTGGAGATAAATAATTCCCACAGTTTCCTCCAACTTCAGAGAAAACAAATACATCTGCATAATTTTATCCTGTAGTCACACATCCTGAAGTTTTGCAGAAATATAATAGCAGCATCATGTTAGACAGTTACAATTTAAAGTTAGAGTTGGATGGGGCCCTGTGGGGCATTGCAAAGTTGGATGGGGTATTATGGGGCATCATAGAGTTGGATGGGGCACTATGGGTCAGTGAATAGTTGGATGGGGCCCTACAAGTCATTTAAGTGTTGGATGGGGTCCTACACATCATTGTAGACTTGAATGGGGCCCTTGAAGAGTTGGATGGGGCCCTTTGGGTCATTGAAGAGTTGGATGGGGCCCTACAGGTCATTGTAGAGTTGGATGGGGCCCTACCGGGCATTGTAAGTTGGGTGGGGCAATGTAGAGTTGAATGGGTCCTTGTGAGTCATTGTAGAGTTGTATAGGGGTCTACGGGTCATTGTAGAATTGGACAGGACCCTATGGGGCATTGTAGAGTTGGGTGAGGCCTTGTGAGTCATTGTAGAGTTGGATGGGGCCCTATGAGTAATTGAAGAGTTGGATGGGGCCCTACAGGTCATTGTAGAGTTGGATGGGGCAATGTAGAGTTGAATGGGTCCTTGTGAGTCGTTGTAGAGTTGTATAGGGGCCTACGGGTCATTGTAGAATTGGACAGGGCCCTATGGGGCATTGTAGAGTTGGGTGAGGCCTTGTAAGTCATTGCAGAGTTGGATGGGGCCCTACAGGTCATTGAAGAGTTGGATGGGGCCCTACAGGTCATTGTAGAGTTGGAAGGAGCCTTGTGAGTCATTGTAGAGTTGGATGGGGCCCTACAGGTCATTGAAGAGTTGGATGTGGCTCTATGCATAATTGAAGAGTCGGAAGGGGCCTTGTGAGTCATTGTAGAATTAGATGGGGCCACACGTGTCATTGTAATAATAATAATAATAATAATAATAATAATAATAATATATCTTTATTTATAACCCGCCTCCATCTCCCCAAAGGGGACTTGGGGTGGCTAACATGAAGCAAAGCCCAAATAATACAACATAATTAGACACAAATAACAGGAAAATAAATCATAACAAAATATATAAAATAGCAGATAAGATAAACAATATAAAACGACATAGTAAAATCAAACACCAAGGGCAGGCCAAATGTATGACATAAAATGTTAAAATCAGTTGAATCAATCAGAGCAGAGGGGGATAATTTTCAAAGGTACCCTGGCCTCCAAATAGAAAAAGGATTAAGGTTTGCCCGTTGGGCGAACTCCGAAAGTGAAACAGCCGCCATTGTATTTATCCATGCAAAAGAGTTATGGACTAGGTTCTTTTGTGAATGTCTTGGCTTTTGCCACTTCCTGGTGGGGTTTCTTCATGAGGAAAAGGGGAAAAGGTCAAATGGGGGGGGGGGGGGGGCCCCAGCCATGAGGTAATCATGAAATATATATAGCAAAAGTCCATAGTTCATAATATGGGGAATTCATAAAGATGTATCCTTGGAGGGAATGAAAGGAGTTCATGGGAAATGATTTAAAAGCATAAAAAGCCATATAAAAGTCTCAGGGAACTTCTTGGAGTCATTCCAAAGAGCCCTGAATTGCTGGACCCAAACTCTGCCCTTTGCCCTTGGGAAACTATAACTCCCTCCCGGAGTTGGGGTGGAAGGATGGGCTCCCCGATGATCCCATGGAATGTCCACATCAGGTCTCTGGAAGCTGGGGGTCCTCACGGGACGAAGGGAAGACGTTGGTTACAGGCAGGCACGGCAGCAAGCAGGAGTTTGACAATCAGCTGTTTCTTTATTTAATATAGGTAAAGGTAGTCCCCTGACATTAAGTCCAGTCATGTCTGACTCTGGGGTGTGGTGCTCATCTCCATTTCTAAGCCGAAGAGCCAGTTGTCCGTAGACACCTCCAAGGTCATGTGGCCGGCATGACTGCATGGAGCGCCGTTACCTTCCCGCCGGAGCGGTACCTATTGATCTACTCACATTTGCATGTTTTCGAACTGCTAGGTTGACAGAAGCTAGGGCTGTAGGGCTGACAGCGGAAGCTCACGCCGCTCCCCGGACTCGAACCTGCGACCTTTCGATCAACAAGCTCAGCAGCTCAGTGCTTTAACCCACGGCGCCACCGGGGGCTCATAATATTTAATATATTACTTTAAAAAAGGGGGATTATTTCCCGAGTGTAGAAGTCATGAATGCAAGAGGCAAGATGGCAGATAGGGTCAGTAATTAGTCAAGAAAAATATGAAGAAAGAGAAAGGTGGCTAAGTTACAAAGAATTAATAAAAAGGAGAGAACAAGAAATATCCCTTAAAAACCAGGAGGAATTAAAAACATATGACTCTTCGCTCTCATGGTTCCACTACTACCAAATCAAAGAAAGTTACAATTTAGACAGAAAACAAGGCTTTGAAAAAGAGGAGTCCTTCTGGGACAAAGTACTAAAAACCGACGTGAAACTTATTAGAAAAATTTACCAACAACTACTCATATGGGCAACAGAGAAAGAACAGTTGAAGGAGAACATGATAAGATGGGCAAGAGATATAGGTCGCTCAAGTAGTCTAGCAGAGTGGGAAGAGATTTGGTCAAAAAAATTAAAATTCACATACTCGACTGACTGCAAAGAAAACTGGTATAAACTATTTTACAGGTGGTACCTAACTCCAGAACAATTCTCAAAATTCAACAAAGGTAGAACAGATGGAAAATGCTGGAAGTGCAAGAAAGCAAAAGGAGACTTCATACATATGTGGTGGAGATGCAAGAAAGTGAAGTCCTTCTGGCACCAAATCCACACACAAAAAAACAGAAAACATTCTACACATGAAACTCGAATTAAAGTCGGAATCGGTTTTGTTAGGTATCACTGATTTTGATATGGACATCAATACAAACAAGATTTTTTTCTACCTCATAACAGCTGCAAGAATCAAGCTGGCCCAACTCTGGAAATTCAAGGAAATCCCGACAACAGAACAATGGACATTGAAGGTATTTGACATTATGAACATGGACCTACTCACACAAACAATCTCTCCTAACAGCAATAAGGCAAAAAGTACGGACTGGGACAACGTCCTAAATTATCTTGAAAATGGAAACAAAGGCAACATGAAGGAATAATAGAAGGAAAGAAAGATTTTATAACAGCATGAAGACACTGAATCTAATATAATATGAGGCATCAGCCCGAAGATAGAGAATAACTTTTTGCTCTGGTTAACTTGGAAGTGCTTTTTCTTAAGTTTTATATCCCTTTTGAATGAAATGGATGAATGTATGTGTACGTGTGTGCGAAGGTGAGCTCTTAGATTTCTCTTCTTTCTCTTCTCTCTCTTCACCCTCCCTTTTTTTCTTCCTTTTCTTTTTTCTCTTCTCTTTCTCTTTCATCTAGTTCTTTCTTCTCTCTTTCTATCGTTCCAACTCTAGTACGGTGTGAGTATGTTCCCCCCTTCCCCCTACCCCCCTCCTTTCACCCTTTGTCTCTATTTTCCTACTGTGACACTCCTAACCATTGTTCCCCCTCTTTTTGTGTATATAGAAATTCACTATATATATATATATATATATATGAAATCAAAATGGAGCTGATTTTGCAGATACAGGGACCACGTAGGAGATCTCAGTATCCACGGGTTGAGAAGGCGCAATTTCGGTCTCCCCGGGATGCCAGAGGGGCATCCCGGGCAGGCCAGCAGTCGTTCGTGGCTCCGAGAAAGGTAATTCATACATCTACACAGTTGCAGGCAAGGAAAGGACACAAAGTATAAATCTGGAGAGGTGAAGGATACAATTCAATTAGCGTTTATTAA
>NW_026847993.1:21842297-21856004 GCF_025583915.1 Anolis sagrei ordinatus | reverse complement strand
GGGCTGGTCCATGAGGTCACAAAGAGTCGGAGATGACTGAACGAATGAACAACAACAAAGGATTAGTTACAATGTTGGGACTGGGGGAAAGAAATGTAGCAGAAAGGTTCAATGTGAGAGAAAGTTCCTGGTTGAGACTGCGGTTGAGGCACATTCCATCTGTTTGGACTCAACTGGGCATCCAGGAACTGTGGAACTCCCCGCTGCAGGTCAAATTAATTTGAAAGCAGGGACCTGGGCTGCACTCTGTATCAGGATCATACGGGTCACTATATGGTTGGATGGGATCCTATGGGTCATTGTAGAATTGGAGTGACTCATATGGAGCATGATAGAGTTGAATGACGCTCTATGGATCATTGGTCCACATTTTTTCACATACACACACATTATACACAAAATATCTATCTTAGTTTTGTACTGGAAACATTTTTGATCAATTAATTTGAGGAGAAGACAGAATCTTGCATGAGAAAACACACATGGAAATCTAGAAATAAATATTAAAACTGACCGACCCAGTTTTAATAGTGTCTTGTTGTATTGTTACTGTTTTGTTTTCTGCTTAACTGTTTTAATTTGCTTTAGGTATTGTATTGTTGTATTGTGATTTGGGGCTTCGGCCTGTGTAAACCGCATCGAATCCTTCGGGAGATGCTAGCGGGGTACAAATAAAGTAATAATAATAATAATAATAATAATAATAATAATAATAATATGTGTGTGCAAGTTCCCAAAACATGCAAAAACACACATATATATTTCTGCACATACTAACTCCCCAAAACACTTCGGAATCTGTGCATATCACCTAAAAGCTCAGTGAAATACTCATCATTGTAGGATTCCTGAATTTTAGGGACTTCATTTGGGAAGAGCAGTAAAAGGAAGAGCAGTAAATGGAAGAGAATATCAAGCATAGAAAACATCTGTTCAGATTTTGCAACCAAGGACTGTCTTGTTTGTTTGGAACTTGAACTGGTAAAGCCCATCGAATGGTGCTCGTAATAGCCCTCGCCAATTAAGATGAGTGTCACAGAGCCATTCAAAATCTACCACATCATTATCTATAACAATAACTGATCTCATTATTGGAACCCAAACTTTCCACTAAAGCACAGCAGATGCGGCACATTGTCTGTCTCCAAGCAGTGTAATGTTTTAATCATATCACCAATGGGTCCAAACAGCTCGTCTCTTTTCTTAAAGTCCATAATTACTGTGCGGCACATTTATTAATACTAAAAATCATGCTAGGCAGCCATTTGGCGGAATTGCCATGAGCCATAGAAACCACCCCAGCAGGTCGTCTTGTCCCAAGCAGAGGTACTCTAATTAACTTTTGCTGTGCGCTTCGTTGGGTCCACCGGAGGAGCAAGGGCCACCAATAGATTTATCACACACAACCTGGAAAAAACAATCTCTCAATTGGCAGAACAAGTGCACCATAATTATGTATTTAGTAAACACATTCCCAGGAAAGTCTTTTCTGTTGGACAGTGTACAGTGGTCAGTTTGTTTGCTTTTTGTCGTGTTAGGAGCGACTTGAAAAACTGCAAGTCACTTCTGGTGTGAGAGAATTGGCCGTCTGCAAGGACGCTGCCCAGGGGACGCCTGGATGATTTGATGTTTTTATCATCCTTGTGGGAGGCTGCTCTCATGTCCCCGTATGAGGAGCTGGAGCTGATAGAGAGAGCTCATCCGCCTCTTCCCAGATTCGAACCTGCAACCTGTCGGTCTCCAGTCCTGCCGGCACAGGGGTTTAACACAATGCGCCACCAAGGGACCAGCTGGATGAAATGATCCAAATGGGGTTGGGATAACTGGCTTCCTCCATTCTCCTCTTCTATTGTGCTCTTAGCTTTGCCAATGTTTTGAGATCTCCTAAAGAAGCCTCTCTGATCTTCCAACCATCACACACACACACACACACAGGGTGGAGAAATGGAAACGGACCTCTTCAATGGATCTGGAAGTCATTTGAAATTGTAGGAGTTATAGTTTTACAAGATCTTTAGTCTTTTCTAGGAGCCCTTGGTGGAGCAGTGGATTAAACCACTGAACTGCTGAACTTGCTGATCAAAAGGTCACAGGTTTGAATTCGGGGAATGGCATGAGGTCCTGCTGTTAGCCCCAGCTCCTGCCAACCTAGCACATCGAAAACATGCAAATGTAAATAGATCAATAGGTATATTATATTATATTATTATAATATTATAATATTATAATATTATAATATTATAATATTATAATATTATAATATTATATTATATTATATTATATTATATTATATTATATTATATTATATTATATAAAAAAGGTAAAGGTAGTCCCCTGACATTAAGTCCAGTCATGTCTGACTCTGGGGTGTGGTGCTCATCTCCATTTCTAAGCCGAAGAGCCAGCGTTGTCCGTAGACACCTCCAAGGTCATGTGGCCGGCATGACTGCATGGAGCGCTGTTACCTTCCCGCCGGAGCGGTACCTATTGATCTACTCACATTTGCATGTTTTCGAACTGCTAGGTTGGCAGAAGCTAGGGCTGACAGCGGAACGGCGCTCCATGCAGTCATGCCGGCCACATGACCTTGGAAGGAAAGGAAGGAAAGAAGGAAGGAAGGAAGCCCAGTTCAGCTCAGAGTGAGGCAAGAGGAAGCATGAGGAAAGAGGAGGGAAGCAGCAGAGCAAAGGTAGCCGGCAGGAGGGGAGAGAGAGAGGAAATTCATCAGCTTAAGCTGAGGCCAGAGCCCGGAAATGGGGTAAATGCACAACTTGCTACCAGGGAGGGAAGAGAACCTGCGAGATTGTAAAACTTGCACCAGACATCCAAAAATAATTACGAAAAATGGGGAAATTGTTTCAGTTCTTAATTCCTCCTCGCTCACACTATTCCTGCATGGCTCGATATTGGATCGAAGCTAATTTAAATACGAATTCATAACAAGTTTAGAAACTAACAAACACGATCAACCAAGCCTAATAGATAGATGGATAGATAGATAGTAGGCCTGGGTAATAACGGAAAAATTTGTTTCTAAAATCGATTCGTTTTTTGGGGGTTTGTTTCGATATTTAAAATAATTACAAAATTTTCCTTTTAAAAAGTTCGATATTTACGAAATTTCGTAAATGGTAAAAAAGTAACGAATCGATTTCCGAAACAATAACGAATCGATTCGTTAATGGCGGACGCGACCGCGAAATACGCTAAAAAACCTCCAAAACCTTCTGAAGCTTCCCTCTCCCTCTGTTGTTGACTGTTGGTGTGATATTATAATTTTTTTTCACTAATTAAACCATAAAACTGGCCCAGACCTGCGGAAATAATAACGAAACGACCTCAAAACAATAACGAAACGAATACAATATCGAAATACGAAGCATTTACAAAACGTTTTTGAAAATTCGTTTTTTTTTAATAATTGCTCCAGAATGGTTCGTTATCGTTTTGTAATTGAAAAAATTAACGAATTATTAACGAATTACGAATTAACGAAACGAAACCGCCCAGCCCTAATAGATAGATAGATAGATAGATAGATAGATAGATAGAATAGATAAATAGATTAGATAATTAGACAGACAGACAGACAGATAGACAGCAGATAGATACACTCATAGATCACAGAGTCATAGAATCATAGAGTTGGAAGAGACCTGGTGGGCCATCCAGTCCAACCCCATTCTGCCAAGAAGCAGAAGCACCCCGTCAGATGACCATCCAGGCTCTGTTTCAAAGCCTCCAAAAAAGAAGCTTCCACCACACTCCCTCCCGGGCAGAGAGTTCCACTGCTGAACAGCTTTCTCTCACAATCAGGAAGTTTTTCCTAATGTTCAGATGGAATCTCCTTTCTTGTAGTTTGAAGCCATTGCTCTGTGTCCTAGTCTCCAGGTTAGCAGAAAACAAGCCTGCTCCCTCCTCCCTATGTCTTCCTCTCACATATTTATACACGGCTATCATCATGTCTCCTCTCAGCCTTCTCTTCTGTAGGCTAAACGTACCCAGCTCTTTCAGCCGCTCTTTATAGGGCTTGTTCTCCATACCCTTGATCATTTTAGTCTGCAAACTTGATGATCATGCCTTCTAACCCTTCATCTAAGTCATTAATAAAAATCCTGAGCAGGACTGGGCCCAGGACGGAACCCTGCTGATGGCATTCCACTCCTCACTTCTTTCCAGGATGAAGAAGAGGAAGCACTAAGGAGAATCACCCTCTGGGTTCATTCACTTAGCCAATTACAGATCCACCTAACCATAGTTCTACCTAGCCCACATTTGACTAGTTTCCTTGCCAGAAGGTCATGGGGAACTTTGCCGAAGGAAGGCCTTCCTAAAATCAAGACATCCACGGCATTCCCCGCATCCACCCAGCTTGTAACTCCATTGAAAAAAGAGATCAGATGAATCTGGCATGTCTTGTTGTTGATAAATCTATGTTGACTATTAGCGATGGCCGCATTCGTTTCTAAGTGTTTGCAGACCACTTCCCTCACTAACTTTTCCAGAATCTTGCCTGTTATTGATGTGAGGCTAGATAGATAGATAGATAGATAGATAGATAGGTTTATTTTATTTATTTACTATATTTATACTTCACCCTTCTCACCCCAAAGGGGATAGATAGACATATCTGCAGCCAAAGCTCTCACTTCAGAATAGAAAGACAGAGAAGATAAACCCTATACGGTTCCGGCCCAGCGTATCTGTCCAAACGCATCTCCCTCTACGTCCCACCTCGGAGTTTAAGATCCTTTGGGGAGGCCCTGCTCTCGGCCCCGCCTCTGTCACAAGTGAGATTGGCGGGGACAAGGAGCAGGGCCTTCTCAGTGGTGGCCCCTCACCTATGGAATTCACTCCCCGGGGAAATTAGATCAGCAACATCCCACCTTTCCTTTAGAAGGAAATTAAAAACATGGATGTGGGACCAGGCATTTGGGCAATCTGGCAGATAAATAAAGGACTGCGACAACGGATAGGAATAGACAATGTGGAACGAAATATGGACTCTGAGTTGGTGAACGCTGTGCATGAGATTGGCTTATTGACTGTGATATATTGTTGTTTTAATTGTTATAACTGTTTAACTGCTGTTTTTATACGTTTATTGTATTATTGTGTAGGCATCAAATTGTGTCATTTTGTAAGCCGCCCTGAGTCCCCCCTCGGGGGTTGAGAAGGGTGGGGTAGAAGTATACGAAATAAAAAATATATAGATCTGTCTTCCAAAATATTTGCGATCGCAAAAACTCTCACTAGAGAGAGAGAGAGAGATTGAGAGAGAGATCTGCCTGACAAAACATCTGGTGCCTCCGAAAGCCTCACCCCAAAATCTGTCTGTCTGACTATCTATGAATCTATCTATCCATCCACTGAGCCAACACCACAAGGACATAAGCATGCACCACAGAGGACATTGTTATACCTCCCCCCAATAAGGCTGAAGATAATTCATTGAATTTTGCTTTTCTGTATTTTGGGAAGGGTTAAAATATTTAAATGTCTTGCTAACACAAAAGACTGACCACTGTCTCTGAATTCAGGATATACAGTACTTCAATTCACTTCACTTCACTTTATTTCTTAATTAGTCGCTCTCCACCAAGGTGCTCCGAGCGACTTACAACATAAAATAGCATTTACACAACACAAACGTTCAACATAAAAACATTCAACAGTGACTATTTGGCAAATTAGATCTGATTACTTAAATGCACAACCAAACAGCTAAGTCTTGAGTGCCTTTACAAAAGGTTGCAACTCCGTCATTGCTCTAATGTATGGAGGCAATGAGTTCCACAGAATTGGAACTCAGTAGCTGCACTTACATGAGACTGCAACACATTATCGATAATTTGCTGGAATATTTCCTTTTGGGCTTTCCCGTATCCCATTGCCAAAATAATGGTGTGTGAGAAACCCAGTTATCAAGTTTCTCATCCAGTTTCATTTTTCATCTAGAATGGAATGGAAGCTTGGAGTTGTAATTTTCCAAGGTCTTGGCACCAAAATCCCAGTGGAGACCAAGAGGTCCCTGTACAATTTCTCATCTGTGGTCTTGGCATGTTTAGATAGATACTATATTATCTTCCTCAGTCTAGAACACTGCAGTCCAATCTTTAGTCCTCCAGGTGTTTGGGACTCCAATTCTCAAATGGTCCAAATGGTCAGAAATTCTGGGAGCTGAAGTCCAAAATACTTCCAGAACCAAAGGTTTGACACCACTGAACTGCCATATATAATGGTCAGGATATGTGAGGTTCCAGCTCCCACATTTCCTGACCATTGACCTTACTGGTAGAGGCTGATGGAATTTGAAAGCCAACCATCTGGAGGAGATCATACTTGAGAAGGCTGCTGGACTGGTTCAGGTATCAGGATCAAACTTTTCCAGATGGAATTAAACATGCATGTTTTATTTACTTCTAATGTTCTATTTTTCTAATTCTTGTACATTGTTAGCATTGCTTCCATCTTCCAGAGTGAGCCTTCTTCTCTTATATAGTTTGATAACATTACATTATTTTTGGACTAGGCCTGCAAGAATGCCCCCAGGCACCAGGCAGACTATGCTGGGCTGTGTATTCTGGGAGTTGTAGTCCTTTCCCCCCTCTCAAGCCTTTGTGTATTATTAGCGTACACTGATTGTTGCATTGGGATGTTTTGGAAGAGAATACAACCCACCCAACACACCAACCAGTTTAAAAGACTCGATCTAGTTTAGCAGTTCACGATGGATGGTCTATTTTACATCTCATTCATGGACTAACTCATGGAATTCACTAACATAATATGACATAATCAATAAAAGACTAGATTGTTATTGTTATTACGAGCAGGCAAGACAAATTTGTGGAGATCAGATCAATGGCATCAATGGTAGATTGCCACCACTCTGTTTATGGGTCCTGCTAATTGCAAATTGGCCCCAAATGCAAGGTAGCAAACAAGACCCAAGGCATCTGTTTTAATTTATGAGGCACAGTAGCATTGCAACCAGGCCTTGAAATGTAATGTTCTGTGGAGTCTTCTTATTAATCTAGACTCTCTGTAAGTCTGTGTCATTTGCAAATTTGCAGTTCATCATTTAATTCTGAACGAATGAATCAGGCTATGGGTTGTGAATCATTCCCGGTTCCTTGAATGCTAAAAATGCTTATTAAATATCAAATTTCATCACAGGTCTTGATGAATTGCATCTTATGATGCACCTCTGCAAAGCTTTTGATTAGGTGGTGGGGAAGCAGCTGGGATTTTATCTGACCGTAATGTTCTTCCATTGAACCAAGCATAGCCACCTCTTTTCCTTTGGTAACACCAAAGCAACTGCCTACAGGGAACGGTCTGAAAAAGGTTCATCCTTCTTCTGCAGTTAGACTCAGGACATCCATCTTTCATTTCTTCTCCATTTTATATACAGTTATTTTCTGCAATGCATTTCTTATAAATCAGGAATCATACAACTTGCCAGATGCTAGAGGAATGCAACTCCCATTATCCTTAGTCAGTGAAGCCTATGGAGAGGAATGCTGTTGTTATAGAGCTAAAATTTAGGGGTCTTTGCCAGGAGGCAGAGACCAATTAGACTCCTCAAAGAGTTCTTTTTTCCCTGGCGAGACAGAGAAGCATCCCATATTTTTCCCTGATTTCCCAATGAAAAGTCTCACCAGTTGAAGAAAAGCCATCGAAGTTTAATGCGATTCAGCTGAAACTGGATGCAAAGCTGCAATCATTCGCCAGCAGAGCATGAGGAGATTACACCAATGCAGTCATATTTATAGTAAATTCAAATTTGCAGAGTTCAAACTCCCCGCCCCGGCTTCCCTGTTGTTCCCTGCTGTGATTGGGCGATGGGCGAACAGCTGGGAGGCAGCCCTCCCACCCCCTGCACCTCTGGATCAATCAGGAAGCTTCAGTGGTCCATAGGATCCAATGGGAGACCTCTGCCGCCTGGCGGCGACAGCAAATCAGGAGAGAGGGAGGCGGGATGATGGAACACAAAGGAATCTGGGAAGGAATCTTTAAACAAAGGAATGCCATGTGCTCTGTGAGACAAAGAGCCCATACAGGGCTGCTTTGAGTGTTGTGAATCAACATGTGTCCTTCCTGGCTGTGAGACAGGGGAACAATGCCTGGGGTTAATGCTATCAATGGGAAGTAAACAAAAAGCAGAGGGGAAGGTTTCCCCTTATCTTACAGAAACTTTTGTCAAACAATTGTTTAGGCCAGGTGGTTCCCTTACATATTTCTTTGGAGGGAGAAGGGGCAAAGGGTCAGGAATACAAGGAAACATAAAAACCATATAGAAATTATACACAGGGAAATCATATGCAGCTATCTTCCCATCCAGGACCCCAGAGAGAGATTAATAATACCAATTATAAAAAGCAGACAATATCAGGACACAGCATGAATTCATAAGTTGTCTTGAAGAAAGTTCATGGGTAGAGAGCGAGTCCTTGAAGAGAGTGAAGTCCAGGAACGTAGCAGAATTCAAAAAAGCCACCAAAGGGAGTCTATGGAGTTCCACTGGGCCAAGACGCAAAGCCCTGCAGCGCTGGGATGGAAGCCGGTCCCATGGTCCTTGGAAAACTACAGCTCTCTCGAGAGAGGCAGAGACCCCAAGGTCTAGCCATTCCCAAAGTTTCATGGGGTCCTCATTGTTGTTAAGGCCTTGACAAATTGACCAAGACTTAACCCCTATTGTGCAGTCTGGTACCTTTGTCCTTTGCAGAACTATAAGTCACCATCCCTTGTGGGGGGGGGTCATGCTCGGCTTCACTGTGACTTGCAGTGAAACAACATCATCAATGGACTTAGGGTGACCCCATGGTTTTCATAAGGTTTTTCAGGCAATGAGTAATCAGGCAAGGAATAATCAGAACTGGTTTTGCCGTGACCTTTAGCACTGGGTATGATTCATTGATGGTCTCCTATTTCATTCATTCATTTACTCTATTTCTATCCCACTCTTCTCACCCTTGCAGGGAACTTTGAGACAATATTAAATCCTGCCTAGCTTCCAAGATCAGGCAGGATCTGGTCACTTTATGCTGATTGGCCTCCATGTTTTCCGACATGTTGTGTGTGTGTGCCTTCAAGACACCTATTACCTTATGGTGACCTCTTGGTTTTCTCAGTGTTTTCTTAGGCCAAGAATACTCACTGGTGGTTTTCCAGTTCCTTCCTCTGAAATTTGATCTACAGCACTTAGTATTCAGGCTCCCATCCATTAGAGGTGTACATTTTTTCATTAGTCCTCATAAATCATATTAAATTGATTAAATTCATACTTACTAGCCAATACATGGGTAAAATTTAAGAATCGACACTTACCCCATACTTGCCAGAGAATTCAAAAGACCCCGCCCTAAACTGCACTTCCCAGAATGCAGTGCACTGCTCAGTATCAGAGAGATTTGCCCCTCCGTAGCCAGTCAGAGTTCCAATAAATTTAATATTCTACACTATGGTTTTTCTTCGTGGGTTATAAATGTCATTTCCTAATTGGTTCTATAATTTAAAAACATGACCAAAGTTTCCCCCCCCCCCCCCTTTGCATGAGGGAAATCATGTTAGAGCACATTTGGCTACGTAGTGTTGGAATTCAGCCTGTGATTGTGTCTAATGATCAGGGTACTCTGGATGTTGGGAATGACAATGAGGTTCATGTATCTAATGATGTTTCTAATGATGAGATTGCTATTGATGCAGAGAATGACAGTGGGATTCCTGTTCAAAGTGTCTTTTCTGATGAGAATGTTCCTGAAGGGTTTGGAGATAATGGTATGGTCCCTGGAAGAGAGCCTGAATTGCTACCAGAGAATCCCCATGACTTTGAGCCTGAGAATAGCTCGGCACCTGGGCCAACTGCAGAAATTAATGAGCCAGTAGATAGAAGGCATGTTTTTAGTCAGCACAGACAAACAATCCAATCTCTCAGGTGGTCTACCAGACGGATAGAGAGAGATTGATAACAGAGTCAAGGCTGAAACGAAATCCGTTCCTGGCCGCTTGAGACATAGAGTAGATTAGGGGATAAAAGTGCCAAGTACAGAATCTGTAGTCAGACGAAGCATCATTGGAACTGAGTCAAGACATCTTTCCTGGTCCTTGGAAGCTTTGCCTTGGATAGATTCCTATTTAAGTGCCTTGTGTGATTCATGATTCAAGTTTTGGGATTTTACCTTGGAAGTTTCTGCATTTGTTTTCCATGAACGCTGATGGACTAATTTCCTAGATTATTTTTTTCTGCTTATCTTTCTACCTAATTGGATTTACCAATTCTTTTGGAGTGTTTTTACTGCTTCTGCTTTTAAAATCTCTTCAATAAACTGCTTCCATTTCTATTCAGCTGTCTGGTGTTTAAAGTCAGAGGGCTTTCCTGGCCTGGAGTGCAACACTTAGTACATCAATTTAACATCATCATCCATTTAACAAAATTTTTGGTGCAAAAACAAAGTTCCTGGTGTAGAACCACTGCTTTCAACGTAAGGATTACACAATTAAACAGGAACAAATACTGTCAAACTAGGAACATATTTTCATTATTTATTTTTTTAAAAATGCTGTTTATAAAAAAAAACTTTGAAAATTTCCCAAAACTCCATTTTGAAATTTGATGGGTGAAATGTGTTCTACCATTTTAGTGAGTTTCACCCCAATAGCTGTAAAAATGAGGGAGAAAAGAATCCCTGACGTTTCCCCAATTATAGTCATTATGTGCAATTACTATATTTATTTATTTATTTATTTATTTATTTATTTATTTCAAAGTTTTCTATACCGACCTTCTCACCTCTTTGAGGGACTCAGCCCGGTTTCCAACCATAAAAACACATACAATCAGTAAAAATATCATAGTTCACAATTACAGTAACACATTAAAATAACAAATATATTTAAAACTACGGTGGTCAGTCGTCATACTAAAATCGAATATACATCATCTTCCATCCAAATCTTAGGGTGTTATCTCATTCATCGAAAGCCTGTCTCCATAACCACGTCTTCACCTGTTTCCTGAATGTCAGGATAGACGGGGCGGTTCTGACCTCTGGTGGGAGAGAGTTCCAGAGTCGCGGGGCCACCACCGAGAAGGCCCTGTCCCTCGTCCCCACCAGACGCGCTTGCGAGGCCGGTGGGACCGAGAGCAGGGCCTCTCCAGATGATCTTAATAATCTTGATGGTTCATAGGGGAGAATACGTTCGGAGAGGTAAACAGGGCCGGAGTCGTTTAGGGCTTTATAGGTTAACACCAGCACTTTGAATTGTGCTCGGAAGCTAATTGGCAGCCAGTGGAGCTGGTGTAACAGCGGAGTGGTGTGCTCCCTGTACCCAGCACCCGTTAGTAATCTGGCTGCTGAGCATTGGACTTGCTGCAGCTTCTGGGCAGGCTTCAGAGGCAACCCCATGTAGAGAGCGTTGCAGTAATCTAAGCGGGATGTAACCAAAGCGTGGACTACCGCGGCCAAGTCAGAACTAAACAGTGATGAAATTTCATTACTCTCATTATGGTAACAAATTTTTCACTAACTATACTTTAGAAACACTTTAGAAATGAAACATCAGTGCCCCCCCCCATTTTGCAATGACCTTTGAACCATTTTAAATGGTTTGCACATCCCAACCATCCATTCAATGTCTAAGCAGATCTGACTCTACTTAGCTTCCAGAATCAGATGGGACCTGGAGCCTTTTCATTTATTGCTGAAAGAATTCATTTTGGTGGAATGTCAACCCTGGACCATTGCTGTTGCTTAATGTCCACAATGAGCAAAACTCCGCCCCTCGCCTTTTTAAAACAAAATAGTCAATTGTTCCAAATCTCATTGTTAACAACAGAATACAGGAGTAACAGCTTCTGAAAAAGCCATCAGCCATCAATTCAGCTGCAGCGGCTCATCAATCAAATGCATAAAGCTTTAAATTAAACTTTACAAAGCTTTATGTGAAATTTAAAATCGCACATGCATTTTATCCGTTCTTCAGCACTCCCTTCTCAGTCCAGAATGGCTTGGTTTTGTTTCCTGTCCAAAAGCGAGAAGGGAATGCACTTGGTAGCATCAAAATCTGTAGCCATCAGAGAAAGGGAATGAGGAGAAAACGTGAAGCAAGAATACACCAAAACAAAGAGTCTGAGTAGCATAAGCCAGAAGACCTACAAAACCCTATACGGTTCCGGTCCAGTGTATCTGTCCGAACGCATCTCCCTCTACGTCCCACCACGGAATTTAAGATCATCTGAGGGGGCCCTGCTCTCGACCCCACCGCTTTCCCAAGTGAGGCTGGTGGGGACGAGGAGCAGGGCCTTCTCAGTGGTGGCCCCTCACCTGTGGAACTCACTCCCAGTGGATATCAGGGCATCGACATCACTCCTGTCTTTCAGGAGGAAGGTAAAGACATGGTTGTGGGACCAGGCCTTCGGGCAGTCTGCTAACTAGGTAAGGACAACCAGACAAATAGGACCGGCAGGACTGATAAATGTGGAAGGAAACTCTGAACTATGAGATAGCGAACATTGACCGGCAATAAGGAGTAATTGGTTTGTATCGGTTTGTATGAAATTTTTATTGGTTTTATTGGTTTTAGCGGGTATAGATGTAATGTATTGTTGTTAATTGCTAATTGGCGCTATTCTGTTTTATTCTGCTGTATGTTACGGGCATTGTGCCGTCGCGCTTGGGGGCTATTAGTCTTAAAAGGAGGATGGACGTGGCATCTTTCCCCCAAGGGATTGCTTCTTGCCCTCCTTTAGGAAACTGGAACTCCCAAGAACCCAAAACGATGTAAATAACTCAAAACAAGTTTTATTTGTCACAAAGTCATTTCTTCCATGCAATAAACTGGAAAACTTTAGCAGGGTGAAGGAAAACACACTTTACAGTCTCTTTTAGTCCTGGGTCCAAGGGGTTTGAAGCTGAGAAGCCTCACCAGGTTTCCTCTTCCTCAATGGTTGTGAGTGCCGGAGCAAAACCACAACCCCAATTCAAATGGCCTATTTTGAAGATTCAGGATCTTCCTCTGGTGCCAAAAGAACTGGCTTGAAGGCGCCTGGGTCTCCTCAGTATTCGTCCAGGATGATCTGGACATAAAGCATGAGTCCCAGGGGTAAAAAACCTCAGAATTGGTGCTAAGAGGTAACTTAACAGGGTCCTTCAAGAATGAAGTCTGTTACTCACGTCCATGTTGCAGGAACTCTCATCGCAGAAATGAAAGGAAAAGGAAGTTCTCCCCTCTTGCAGGAAGAGGTGGAGCCAAACAGTGCTGATTGACAGCTACAAGTAACCAATCCATACAAATATACAGACACATGGCAAAAGGGGCAGGATTAAGCATGATACAACAGTTTAAATCTTACAACTAACAGTTCTATACATAGGTGGCGCCACTCGCGCCGTCACACTCCCGGCCTAGATTTTCGGACTTTCGAAAATCTAAACAAAAATGAAGTTAAACACCTTTAACTTTTATAACTCTAAGACTGTAGGTCTTGTGAAAATAACATAACCATATCGCTAATAGGCCTGTCAAACAAAGAAACCTTTTCGTTAGAAACGACCTTAACTTGGGCCTTGCGCACTCTATTGTCAGAGGTAGGATAAAACTTAGACACAATACCCTTAGCCCATTGGTGTCTAGGGGCATCTTTTTGTTTAAGTTATTTCTTCTCTGATGGTTTGGCTCAACTGATTAGCTAAGACAGTGGCG
>NW_026847993.1:21785862-21841585 GCF_025583915.1 Anolis sagrei ordinatus | reverse complement strand
GCATCGAATTGTGCCTTGGATATGTAAGCCGCCCTGAGTCCCCTTCAGGGTGAGAAGGGTGGGGTAAAAGTAAACCAAATAAATAAATAAATAAAATAAGATTGGAAGCCACACTAAGTAAAACTGCTATGTCTTGAATCACAATGAGGATCAAAGCTGCGTGATTAGATGCCAAGTCCAAATGAATCCACACATGTGCATGGTCAAGGAATAATCCAATGGTCTGCATCAACATGAGCATACCAAGAGCAAAAGAAAACTCTTGTTAACCCAGGAGCACCTTCATAAGATTGACAGTCATGCAGAGTGTCGGGCCAGCGTGCCTTCTTCTCTTGTGGAAGACATAGTGCACCATTTCATGGGAGCATCAGCATTTGGGAGCCATAAAATCACAGAATCATAGAATAATAGAGTTGGAAGAGGCCACATGGGCCATCCAGTCCAACCCATTTCTGCCATGCAGGAAAGCACAATCAAAGCACCCCTGATAGACAGCCATCCAGCTTCTGTTTAAAAGCTTCCAAGGAAAAAGGTTCTACTGGACTTCGAAGCAGAGAGTTTCATTGCTGAACAACTCTCCTTATAGTCAAGAAGCTGCAGGGGACCAAGGTAAGATCCAAAAAATTTAAGATCCAAGCATTTGCAGACAATGTCGTCTGCATAATTGAAAGACCTCTAGAGACCATAAGAACGTGGATTCAAGAAAATTGGAAAAAATTGGAAACTTAGCAGGGTTTAAGATAAATAAGGCTAAAACCGAAATAATAACTAAAAATATAAGAAAGGATAAAAAAGAAAAGTTACAAGAAATATCAGAAATAGAAATAGTGGGGAAAAATCAAATACCTGGGAATAACAATAACCTCCTGCAACTCATAATTATTGAAAAATAATTATGAGAGTACATGGAAAAACATTTAAAAAAACTGGAAAGCTGGAAATCAATAAATCTGACATTGATGGTTTTGGTTTTTGTTTTTTTGTTTTTTGTTTTGTTTTTGTTTTTTGTCGGGTCAGGAACGACCTGAGAAACTGCAAGTCGCTTCTGGTGTGAGAGAATTGGCCGTCTGCAAGGACATTGCCCAGGGGACGCGCGGATGATTTTTGATGTTTTATCATCCTTGTGGGAGGCTTCCCTCATGTCCCCGCATGAGGAGCTGGAGCTGATAGAGGAAGCTCATCCACCTCTGCCCGGATTTGAACCTGCGACCTGTCGATCTTCAGTCCTGCACAGGGGTTTAACCCACTGCACCACCGGGGGCTCCACATTGATGGGTAAGATTTCAGTATATTTGGAATGGGGGAAAAAACAAGAATAAAATTTCAAAACCTAACTGACTCAAAAAATAGAGGGGGACTAGCTCTGCCAAATTTGCAACTATACTTTGAGGCGTGCGCTCTAATATGGGTTAAGGAATGGGCTACACTATCAAACAAGAAGATCCTAACATTAGAGGGGTTTAATTTAAGAAGAGGCTGGCATGCCTATCTTTGGTATAATAAAGCCAAAATAGGGGGAAAAAATCACGGACCACCATGTAAGAGCAGCAGTGTTAAAATTATGGAGAAATATAAGGGATACTTTTATAGCAAAACTCTGTTGTGGAACTCACCATCAGAAGTCCATCATAAAATGGAAATCCCTAGAGATAAATGGCACACCTATAAACAATTATTTTAAAAAAACAGAACAATGAATGGCATTTTAAATCTTTAGAAGAGATACGAGAAACTGATGAGAACTTGAGTTGGTTCCACTACACACAAGTGTGTCCCAATGGCTGTGAAGTAGTATCCTTCTCATTCGAACACCTCTTAAATGATCAAAGTTGCTTTCAGTTTTGATAGATAAAACAAATAATTTAGGATTCTTCTTGTGAATATAGATATGATGAACATAATTCATAAATTCCAGCTACCTCATTGGTCATGCCAGCCCAAACATAGGCCATACATAGCTAAACATAACCCATACATAGCTAAATCCATCCGATTATTCCCAATTAGGAGAATTAAATAAACAGAAGTTATAAAGAATCTCCCATTTCCCATTGATTCCATTGATTCGATGGGCCTCTGTACAGGAGTTGATTATAAATTGTATGATTTTAACTGTATTTGTGTTTAGATTGGCTGCAGTAATGCTGGAGCGGCCTAAGTCAGAGGAGTCCTCCATGTGCGTTGCAGAGAGAGGGAAGTGGGAGGAGTGAAGTGGGAGGAGCTTAGAGGGGAGAGTTTGAAAAAACGGCAGTTAAAAATCAGTTAGGGGTTTAGGTTTAGAGGAGTGAGCAGTCCGGGTTTAGGTTCAGAGGAGTGAGGAGTTAGGAGTTGGGAGAGAAGGAAAGGAAAGGTGGCGGAGTGACTTGTGAAGCAAAGCTTTGAGGCTTTGAAAAGCTGGGTTTGGCTATTGGAAGTTTCTCAGGCTAGTGCAGCCGAATGGTGAAACATAGCTGGTATTCTTTTAGTCTAAGGAGAGGCTAAAGAATAGTTTACTTAGTATTTGATCTAGGGAGGATCAAATAAGGGAAACATCCCTGTATTGAAACTTTGTCTGAAACAAGTGCTCTACGTCAGAAAGATACTGTGTTACTTGAAAGAATGAACTGTTAAAGTTACAAGTATTATTCCAAGTGCAACAAGGAAAAGTTACGTCTTGCAACCACACGGTGTGTACTTCATAAAATTGTTAACTTTTATTTGAAGATTGCCTCAGCTCCGTCTATTCTGTGTCCAAAGTGCCATTTCTCACAATATTACAACTTACCTCACGTGGTGGCAGAAACGCAGGGAAAAGTAACCAAATAAATCTACATTCTTCTCTCCAGTCACGCTACAGTATATACAGTGTAATTACTACTAAGTTATTACTTTCTTAATAAAGGAGGAGGTGCAATTGAACAGCCTCCCTTCCAACTTGATGGTAAATTTGGTTCCTAATCGGCAACCTCCATTGCAAATTGGCCAGTTCTTTTTAAAATTGGGAACTGGGGTAAAATCTCCTGAATACTGGTTCCTTTCAAATTGGTGGCAACAATAAATCATCCCTCCGCTCCCTTGCTTCTTTTCAGCCTTTAATCTAGTTGGGAATCCTTGTTAGATTTAAGGGATAATATTTTCAATGAGGACAAGGAGAAATTAAAAACAAAAAGTAAATAAGAACTGAATTACTATCTTGAATGAAAATAGTCCTGCTAAACTCTACCAATAACTCACGCTTGGTTGGATGGGATGGGAGACTTAGGCTGAAGTCCCACATCAACTCAACATCATCTCAATCAGATGTGACTAAAGGTCGTGGCCGAACCTGAGGCTGGGTTATGGCTCCAGCATTGTATTACTGACAGGACGGTGGATATGACATGAAAAGGTGGTGATTAATTGCTGCCTGTTGTGATTGTCTAAATGGGTAGTTAATTAAATATGTTTATGGGTTTCGGGAGTTTTTCTGGCAGGCAGGGACACCATGAAATTGGCTGTTCTTACAGTTGCATCCAATAGCCAAGGGGCTGATTATCCTTTCAAAGTCACAAATAGACTCCATTTGGTGAAATGATTTTAATCTGTTCCTTGCACCATTTCTTCTGGGCCCTGGGAACAACTGCTGATCACAGAACAGAGAGAAGACATGAAAAATGCTTAGATCTTGATATTTGGTTAGAGAAGCCTATAGTCTTTCTTCTAGTTGTATCCTGCAAAGGAGTCTATGTCCTCATGCAGTAGATGGTCTCCAAGATCCTGGCTTTCCAACTGACTATAAGAGATTAGGGAGCTGATTGGCCAAAACTAATAAAATGAATTCCAATAAGGACAAATGCAAGATACTACACTTAGGCAGAAAAAATGAAATGCAAAGATATAGGATGGGTGATGCCTGGCTCAAAAGATGTGAGAGAAATAAGGTTGAACACTGTGAAAGCCATCCACTACATGGCTACCTAGCCTCCTCCCAGTAGACTCAAATCAAGGAAAAGCTTTATGAGAACTACCACTCCTCTTGGCGTCACTCCAGCAACAGCAAGGGTATCCCTCTGGGCAGCTAAATCAGGAAATCCCAACTGGATGGCCCCCCCCGAGGGTCTTCCTCCAGGGGCAAACCAAGAATGGGCAACCTGGAAGTCCCTGAATAGACTCAGAAGTGGAGTGGGCAGATCAAAAGACAACCTGGCAAAATGTCACTACCTAAAAAATCCCATACCTTGTGTGACTGTGGAGCAGAACAGACAACTCTGCATCTGTATGCTTGTCCATTGTGCCCTGCCTCATGTACAGAGGAGGAATTGTTGGAGGCTACAGACAATGCCATTGCTGTTGCCCATTTTTGGTCAAAAGATATTTAGCCGCCTGCGCTCCTTCTATTTTTATCAGTTTTATACTAATTTATGCAATGCTTTTGATACGAAATAAATAAATAAATAAATGCAGGGAAAAGACAATCAAAGCCCCTCCACCAGACTCCAAGGCAGAGAGTTCCATCTGATTTTAGAAACTTGGATTTGAGATTACCAAGGACTTTTAGGAATTAGTATTATTTGAAGCCCTGGGATGTCTTTGAGGGCAGACAGAGTTGACAATAGTGGGCCAGCTGGACCAACAGTCTGCCTTGGTACATAGTGTTGTTGTTTCTGTTGAACATTTTTAGATGTGTTCTCTCTAACAATATTTTATTTATTTATTTATTTCGAGTACTTCTACTCCACCCTTCTCAACCCCCGAGGGGGGACTCAGGACGGCTTACAAAAGGCACAATCCGATGCCTACACAGTAATACACATACGTATAAAACAGCAATTAAAACAATTATAACAGTTAAAACAATCAATATATAACACCATCAATAAAACTAATCTCATGCTCAGCGTTCGTCCTTCAAAGTTCCATAATTTCATTCCACTTTGTCCATTCTTGTCAATAGTCAAAGTCCTTTATTTATCTGCCAGATTGTCCAAATGCCTGGTCCCAAATCCATGTTTTCAATTTTCTCCTAAAGGAAAGGAGGGATGTCACTGATCTAATTTCCCTGGGGAGTGAATTCCACAGTTGAGGGGCCACCACCAAGAAGGCCTTGCTCCTCGTCCCCGCCAATCTCGCTTGTGATAGAGGTGGGGCTAAGAGCAGGGCCTCCCCAGAAGATCTTAGACTCCGAGGTGGGACGTAGAGGGAGATCCGTTCGGACAGATACGCTGGGCCGGAACCGTATAGGGTTTTGTAGGTCAAAACCAGCACTTTGAATTGTACTCGGAATTGGATCGGCAGCCAGTGGAGCTGACGTAACAGGGGGGTGGTATGCTCCCTGTATGACGCTCCTGTAAGTACTCTGGCTGCCTCCCGCTGGACTAGTTGGAGTTTCCGAACAGTCTTCAAAGGCAACCCCACGTAGAGTGCGTTGCAGTAATCTAATCAGGATGTAACAAGAGCGTGGACCACCGTGGCCAGATCCAACTTCCCAAGGTACGGGCGCAGCTGGCGCACAAGTTTGGTCCTCCAATGCAACTCTAAGGGCAACCTTTGCCAGAGCTATACCATAGGATTGCATGGGAGGTCCTAGAGAAAACACTGCATAATTACATCTGTAAATAATAAAATCACCAGTTGGTTATAATTGGCTGCATGGTATTGATATCAAGCTGCTTTTAGGAGGATCTCCCCAGCCGAGGAGATCCTGAGGACCGCACCAAAGAGAGTCCTTGAACCTTGGTGAGGCCAGCGAAGCCAATTTCAGCAGCAAAAATATTTAAAATAGTAAATCCTCGCCAAAGCGGAAGAAGCTGGGACCAAGGTGTCTTTATTAGCGATTCAGCTGAGATCGGATGCATTGTAGGAATAGTTCCACTACAAGCATAGCAATACAGAATTTACTGGCATTTTTATAGAGAAAATACAGGTTTGAAAGTTTCAAAACTCCCTCCCTCTTTGGCTCCTTAGCAAATCAGGGAGAGGGAGGCAGGACGGAAGAGGGGCATTGTTTTGTCCAGCAAAGGTTGATTTCATTAAGAAAGGTTTTCCTGCCCTTGATGGGTTTTGGTGAAGGAAAACAAACAGGATCGGGGCAGGGGACCTCGAGGGGGATCAACCCTGCCCTTTGTGATTCAATCAAAGTGTTCAGATAAACTTCCTTGCCTGCCAGACAAAGCAAACAAGAGGAAGCAGAGGTGAAATAATCAAATAAGAAAGGGAGGTGGTGGTTCTCCCTCAAGCATTTCAACAGTCCTGGGTCACATTTTCTAGGGCAAAAGGCAAAGGGGAAAGGCAATATTTCATAGCAAGATACATACATTCAAATCATAAGCATTTCATGAAGAAGTCTGAAGTCCAATGTTTTTAAAGGTCTTTGAGGAAAGTTCATGAGGGAGATAGTATGTACTGAAGTCCAAGACATGCAGGCAGAGAGTCCATGGTCATTGGGAAGGCTGGCAGATGAAACCCCAGCTGTGCTGCAACTGATTTACGCTTTTGGAAACTGCAACTCTCACAAAGGGCAGAAGTCCCAAGATCCAGCCATTTCCCAAAAGCCTCGTGGGGTCCTTGTTGTTGTCAGTGCCTTGGCAATGTGACCAAGACTTAACCCTTGTTGTGTAGTCTGGTGCCCTTGCCCTTTGCAGAACTATAAGTCACTATCCCTTTTTTGGGGGGCGGGGGGTGCTCGACATCAGTATAACCAAGTTACATCAGGTCTGGTAGGAAGGATGTCATTGCTTTGTGTGCTGCATCATTTGAGTGTCTTTTATATTAATGTACACTAGAGGGTGGAGGGCTTCACATTCTACCTCAATTGATGGTTAACTGCTTTCCGGGGTGCATAGAACTGGAACTATTGCCATTCGTTTTTGAAAGGCAACTTCCCCTGCTTTGCTCCTGATTCAGTTGCTGCGCCCGATCCCAATCCTTGAATCAAAAACCCGCTTTGGCGTTTTTTTTGTCACTAATAAAATATCTTTATTCAACTGGAAGAGGAAAATTCAATCAAAGTAAAGCAGCAAAGAATAGGGAGAAATAATAATAATAATAATTTGCTTTTCAAAAGACAGAGGGAGAGATTGGGTTTCTTTGAGCTCCTTTGGGCAGAGCCGTCTGCATTCAGGCACATTTTATAATAACGAAACAAAAAGGGAAAGATAAAGCCCGTCATTGCAATTCCTCAATTAAATTGTAATTTAGAATCCACAGTGTCTCTGATATAAAAAAGGAATGAGAGAGACGGGGGGGAACACGTCTTGTTCATCCGAGTGTAAAACAATATTTACAGTAACATTTCATTGTTTAATATGCTGGTCTTTGGTTCCAGACATTCTCCCACACCAATTAATTTTGTTCATTAAATATCCCATATACTGTATGGGTAAGCGCTGTCCTTGGAGCTTTACAGTCAAGTACCTAAATCCATGCATACATTTGTGCAATCGTCTTTTAACACATACCTTTCAGTCTCCATCTAATTTGAAGAAATGGTTAAGAGAGTGGTTTTGACCTCCTATGCTGCAGTTGTAATGATACATATATTTATTTATTTATTTATTTATTTATTTATTTATTTATTTATTTATTATTTGGACTTATATGCCGCCACTCCCCTGGGGCTCGGAGCAGCTTACAAGAATGGCTAAAATCTAACACAATTTAAAAGCAATTTAAAACAATTTAAAAAGCAGCAATATCAAACATTAAAAGCCTGTCGAAACAGGTATGTCTTACATGCCCTGCGGAAAGCTGATAAGTCCGCAAGGCACGGACTTCAGGTGGCAGAGTATTCCAGAGTGATGGTGCCACTGCTGTAAAGGCTCTGCGTCTGGTTGCTGTTAGACACAAGGTCTTGACACTGGGAATTTCCAATAGATCTTGGTCCTCAGAATGGAGGGATCTCTGGGGTTGGTAGGGGGTGAGGCAGTCCCTCAGATACATTGGCCCCAGACCATGCAAGGCCTTAAAGGTGAGTACCATCACTTTGAAAGTGATCCGGTGCTCAATTGGTAACCAATGCAGCTGTAGTAAGATTGGTGTTATGTGGCATCTCATCGGAATTCCTGCAAGAAGCCACCGACAGAGGAAGGCCAATGTAGAGGGCGTTACAGTAGTCCAGTCTTGAGATGATCGTGGCATGGATCACCGTAGCTAGGTCATCCCTGGACAGGTAGGGGGCCAGCCGTCTGGCCTGCCACAGATGAAAAAAGGTAGTTCTGCTAACGGCGGAGACCTGGGCCTCCATCGTCAGCAGAGGGTCCAAAAGGACTCCCAGACTCTTTACCAATGATGACGGGCGTAGCGCCTTGCCATCCAGGGTAGGCAGCTGGATATCCCCACTGCCCGGTCGACCCAGCCATAGGATCTCTGTCTTTGCTGGATTCACCCTCAACCTGCTGGCACGCAGCCATCCAGTAACGGCCTCGAGGCACTGATGGAAACAATCGGGTACAGAGTCCGGTCGGCCTTCCATCTTCAGCACCAGCTGAGTGTCATCGGCATACTGATAACACTCAAGCCCAAAACCTCGAACCAGCTGAGCAAGTGGTCGCATATAGATGTTAAACAACAGAGGGGAGAGAATGGCCCCCTGAGGAACCCCACAAGATAGAGGGGACCTCTCAGAGACCAGGCCTCCCCCTCCACTCGCTGTCCACGGTTGTGAAGAAAGGAGGACAGCCAGTTTAAAGCTGTCCCCCTGACTCCAGCAACAGCAAGGCGGTGGGTCAAAAGATTGTGGTCGACTGTGTCAAATGCTGCTGTGAGATCCAATAACACAAGCAGCGCTGACCCGCCCTGGTCAAGCTGGCATCGAAGGTGATCCGTGATGGAGACCAGGACAGTCTCTGTCCCCTGCCCCGCATAAAATCAGCACCATCCTCATCGGCAATCACTCATGTCTGAGTAGGATGGCCTTCCAAGTGTAGGGTCTTGGCAGTGGGTCCATCGGTGACGGTGGAAACCTATTCTTAACCTACATGTTCATTCTTTTGCAGTGAGAACATCCATTGGAAGCTGTTCCCAACAAGAATTGGCTTGAGGCACCTGCTTTCTCTTGACACGTTTCTTCCTTTCACCCTCCATTCATGTGCCTCTTCAAATTCCACATCACTGTTGATCATATCTGACCTCCAGTTCCAATGCTCAAGGGCCAGGGCTTCCCAGTTCTCTCTCGGTGTCTATGCCCCAATTTTTAAGGTTGGCTTTAAGCCCATCTTTCAATCTCTCTTCCTGCCCATCAACCTTCCATTTTCCATTCTTCAGTTGGGAGTAAAGTGACTGCTTTGGGCCTCTCACTAAACATTGAGAAAACCAAAGGGCTCTTTCAGCAAAAGGCACCAGGCATTCCCTCTGCAATGCCAGAAATACAGCTTAATGGTGTAACATTAGAAAATTCTCTTGGCAGCCACCTCTCCACAAAGGTCAGCATCGACACTGAAATACAACACTGCCTGAGCTCTGCGAGTGCAACATTTTTCTGAATGAAGCAGAGAGTGTTTGAAGATTGGGACATTTACAGGGACAAATGCAAGTTTCTCCACTTAGAAAAAATGAAATGCAAAGATACAGAATGGGGGACGCATGGCTCAAGAGCAGTACGTGTGAAAAAGATATTGGAGTCCTCGTGGACAAGTTAAACATGAGCCAACAATGTGATGCAGCAGCAAAAAAAGCCAATGGGATTTTGGTCTACATAAATAGGAGTATAGAGTCTAGATCCAGGGAAGTCATGCTATCCCTCTATACTGCCTTGGTTAGACCACACCTGGAATATTGTGTCCAATTCTGGGCACCACAATTGAGGAGAGATATAGACAAGCTGGAATGTGTCCAGAGGAGGGCGACTAAAATGATCTAGGGTCTGGAGAATAAGCCCTATGAGGAGCGGCTTAAAGAGCTGGGCATGTTTAGCCTTAAGAAGAGAAGGCTGAGAGGAGACATGATAGCTATGTATAAATATGTGAGAGGAAGTCATATGGAGGAGGGAGCAAACTTGTTTTCTGCTGCCCTGGAGACTAGGACATGGAACAATGGCTTCAAACTACAAGAAAGGAGATTCCAGCTGAACATTAGGAAGAACTTCCTGACTGTGAGAGCTGTTCAGCAGTGGAGCTCTCTGCCCCGGAGTGTGGTGGAGGCTCCTTCTTTGGAAGCTTTTAAACAGAGGTTGGATTTTCCTGCTTCTTGGCAAGAGGTTGGACTGGATTACCCATGAGGTCCCTTCCAAATCTATGATTCTATTTGCAGGGAGATCAAGGTGCTTGCTTATAAAGCTACTTTCCTCCCAACCCTGTTCTACACCTGTGAAACATGGACTGTCTAGAGACGTCACATTCAACTCCTGGAACAATTCCATCAGCGCTGCCTCCAAAAAATCCTGCAAATCTCTTGGGAAGACAAGCGGGCAAATGTCAGCATCTGGAAGAAGAAGCAAAGACCATTGAAGCTATGATCCCCCGCAATCAACTCTGCTGGACTGAATTCCACATTGTCCAAATGCCCGATCATTCGTGTGTGTGTGTGTTGATACCAAGCTTCCTCACTCTGGCATCTCCCACCTCTTTAGGACTTCAGATACAATCATACTTGACTGTTAGCCATAATGGCTGGTTCAGGTGGAACCACACTGGGTGGAGAAGATAAGCATACTGCCATAGTTAGCAATCCATAACTGGCATCAGACTCTTGGTGGTCCCAGCTAGCATAATCAATGAACACAGATTCTGAAATGTGTAAAATGGAGGGTATCAATAAACTGAGACCATTGCATTTTGCGATTTCATGAGAAGACATGGTGTAAAAGACATAAAAGATAGAATCATAGAATCATAGAATCAAAGAGTTGGAAGAGACCTCATGGGCCATCCAGTCCAACCCCCTGCCAAGAAGCAGGAATATTGCATTCAAATCACCCCTGACAGATGGCCATCCAGCCTCTGTTTAAAAGCTTCCAAAGAAGGAGCCTCCACCACACTCCGGGAGCAGAGAGTTCCACTGCTGAACGGCTCTCACAGTCAGGAAGTTCTTCCTCATGTTCAGACGGAATATCCTTTCTTGTAGTTTGAAGCCATTGTTCCGCGTCCTAGTCTCCAAGGGAAGCAGAAAACAAGCTTGCTCCCTCCTCCCTGTGGCTTCCTCTCACATATTATACATGGCTATCATATCTCCTCTCAGCCTTCTCTTCTTCAGGCTAAACATGCCCAGCTCCTTAAGCCACTCCTCATAGGGCTTGTTCTCCAGACCCTTGATCATTTCTCTTCTCTGGACACATTCCAGCTTGTCAATATCTCTCTTCAATTGTGGTGCCCAGAATTGGACACAATATTCCAGGTGTGGTCTAACAAAGGCAGAATAGAGGGGTAGCATGACTTCCCTAGATCTAGACACTATGCTCCTGTTGATGCAGGCCAAAATCCCATTGGCTTTTTTTGCCGCACATCACATTGTTGGCTCATGTTTAACTTGTTGTCCACGAGGACTCCAAGATCTTTTTCACACGTACTGCTCTCGAGCCAGGCATCCCCATTCTGTATCTTTGCATTTCGTTTTTCCTGCCAAAGTGGAGTATCTTGCATTTGTCACTGTTGAAACTTCATTTTGTTAGTTTTGGCCCATCTCTCTAATCTGTCAAGATCGTTTTGAATCCTGCTCCTGTCCTCTGGAGTATTGGCTATCCCTCCCAATTTGGTGTCGTCTGCAAACTTGATGATCATGCCTCCTAGCCCTTCATCTAAGTCATTAATAAAGATGTTGAACAGGACCGGGCCCAGGACGGAACCCTGCGGCACTCCGCTCGTCACTTCTTTCCAGGATGAAGAGGAAGCATTGGTGAGCACCCTCTGGGTTCGTCCATTTAACCAATTACAGATCCACCTCACCGTAGTTTTGCCTAGCCCACATTGGACTAGTTTCCTTGCCAGAAGGTCATGGGGGACCTTGTCGAAGGCCTTACTGAAATCCAGGTAATGCTTGCGAAGGTAGAAGGCAGGAGGAAATGAGAACATTGGACTGGCTGGCCTTGTGGTCACATGCAACTTTCTGTTTCTATTATTCTGTGAATCTATGAATGGACTCAGCCCAAGGAACCATGGTTGCGCTGAACCTGAAGGACCTCAGCGGGGCTCTGGAAGGATGGATAAAGTGACTTGGAGGCCTCTCATTTATTGTATTGCCATAAGACAAACAACAACAAAATACTCCAGAATAGGCTGCCTGCGCCACAGTGGCAAATATCACAATCTCTGTCATTGTTTGGGTCACAAGGCAACTTCCTTCTTATTCAAACAAAGTCAACATGCCAGGGTGGTGCATAACCCAATACCATCCCCTTACTTTCCCCATCTGTGATGTTCAATGAATATTTATTTTTATTTTATTTATTTATTTGACTTGTATACCACCACTCCCAATTTGGCTCGGAGCGGTTTACAGCAGTAGATTAAAACAATACAACCAACTTTAAAATACAATAAAAACGAGAACAGACATAGTTCCGAGTTATTCACCCATCGAAAGCTTGTCGGAAAATAAAAGTTTTACAGGCTTTCCGAAAAGCAAGTAGCTCTCGGATGGTTCGGGTTTCAACTGGCAAGGCATTCCATAAATAAGGGGCCACAATCGAGAAGGCTCTCTGCCTAGTAAAGGACAGATGATAAGTCCAGATGTTGGGGACTTCAAGCAAATTTTGGTTTTCGGACCGAAGTAATCTCTGGGGTTGGTAGGGGGATAAGCAGGCCCTCAGGTACATTCCCCCAAATGTATATTTTCTTGGTGAGGTCATATTTGACCTAGAAACCTTCTATATTTCAGCAATGGTGGGGAATGGCTTTTATGTCAGTGAGGAGGTGAATCTCCCTTTTGTTTTAGTTTGAATTTTCAAAGCATTATCCTAGGTGCTGAATCTATTGTGCTGAGCATTTGGATAGCTTTTTGAAGACTGAGACTCATCATCACCCACTGATAGGGAAGCCACCATCAGCTAGGACAGTGTTTCTCAACCTTCCTAATGCTGTGACCCCTTAATACAGTTCCTCATGTTGTGGTGACACCCAACCATAACATTGTTTGTGTTGCTACTTCATAACAGTCATTTTACTACTGTTATAAATCATAAGGTAAATATCAGATATGCAAGATGTATTTTAATTCACTGGACCAAACTGGGCACAAATACCCAATGCACCCACATGTAAATGCTAGTGCGGCTGGGGGAGGATTGATTTTGTCATTTGGGAGTTGTAGTTGCTGGGATTTATAGTTCACCTATAATCAAAGAGCATTCTGAACTCCACCAGCAATGGATTTGAACCTAATTTGCCACACAGAACTCCCATGACCAACGGAAAACACTAGAAGGGTTTGGTGGGTATTGACCTTGAGTTTGGGAGTTGTAGTTCACCTATATCCAGAGAACACTGTGGACTCACACAATGGTGGATCTGGACCAAACTTGGCACAAATACTCCATATGCGCAAATGTGAACACTGGTGGAGCCTGAGGAAAATAGACCTTGACTTTTGGGAGTTGTAGTTGCTGGGATTTATAGTTCATTACAATCAAAGAACATTCTGAACTCCACCAATGATAGAATTGGCTTAAACTTTCCACATGGAATCCCCATGACCATCAGAAAATACTGTGTTTTCTGATGATCTTTGGCGACCCCTCTGAGACCCCTTCGCGACCCCCTCAGGGGTCCCGACCCCCAGGTTGAGAAACACTGAGCTAGGACATCTCAGAGGTTCTTTCAAATTGTGTGCCGCCCAGGTCCCTCCTTGGAAGAAAAGGAAGGATAGGAATTAAATAAATACATTTCCCACAATTTGCACATTATTTTGTAAATTTGACAGAATGAATTTGAGGATTATTTTTTAAAAAGGAAATAGTGGGGGGAGTCATTGCCCTTCTGTAGGGACTGAGATCTTTCCTTTTCCGTCCTTCTGCTGATCTGCCCTACTCAATTTAAAATGGAATAAATTCTGCGAATGCACTCCCACTCTGGCTTGAGAAGAAAAATCACTCTGTGCACTTACACAACTCAAAGCAGCAAATAACCCAGTTCTTTAGTGTAGCATATGAATTAATTTAAATGCAGCATATATAGCCATCAAAGCTGGTTTTTATTATTACTGTTTTTGCAGGCAAAAGCCTCTGGTCTATAATTTCAGCATATTGTTTTTAAAGTTAATTCGCCCCGGGGTTCGTTATTACATTCTCTCCCACAGCCTTTAAAACAGTATTGCATTTAACAGAATACCTGCAATCCCATACACTCTTCAGTTCAGCACCACGCAAGGAAATAACCACACATTTTGATTAGATGATGCATTATCCTGGTATTTTTAAGCACTATCTTGTACCAAGTTTGTCTGAAATTGTGATTTCTATTTCCTGTGCTGGTCTATGACCAAAATAAATTATTTGATTTGAAGCACTATCTATTAGGGTTTCAGCAATTTAATAAAGCAAGGTCTCCATTCATCTACAAAAAGATTATCAGAACAGGATGTCAGCAGTGGCATGCCTTTAACATTGACTGATGATTATTTCAGCCTTGAAACACTTGGAATGGCAACAGAACAGATTTCCATCCCTATCTCTATTTTTGCTCAACAGCAAAGTTTGGCAAAGTTACTCTTTGGGACTAAAGTGTCCAGAATTCCCAGCCAGTTTGGCCTTTAGACCTGATGGGAAGTGTGGTCCTCAAGGGAAAAGTTCTCAAGTTCTACTCATACATCAGGCCCACTACATTTAGTTGGAATTACTCCTAGGTAAAGGCTTCCGTCTGTCCATCTGGAATGTGGTCTTCCTTTTGCTTATTGACCTCTACCTTTCCAAGAATTATTGTCTTTTCTAGTAAGTCAATTCTTCTCATGATATGGCCAAAGTGTGACAGCCTTATTTTAGTCACCTTTGCTTCTCATGAGACTTGGCACAACTAGACATAATCCTGGTTATTTATTATTTATTTATTTACTTTACTTATATACCGCTGTTCTCAGCCCGAAGGCGACTCACGGCGGTTCACAACAAATAAGAAAATTCAAAAATTCAATGCTACAGTGTAAAAAACAGTTAACAACCTAACACATTACACAATTAATAAACAATTACAATAACCATTCACTATCATCAAATCATCAAAAACATTATCCAGATTCGTCATCCATTGTTCCATTCCTATGTTCATTACCAATCATTGCACTGATTATTCGAACGCCTGCTCAAACAGCCAGGTTTTCACTTTTTTGTGGAATACCATTAGAGATGGTGCTAGTCTAATGTCCGTGGGAAGGGCGTTCCACAGCCGAGGAGCCACCACCGAGAAGGCCCTATCTCTCGTTCCCGCCAGCCGTGCTTGAGAAGCAGGCAGGATCGAGAGCAGGGCCTCCCCGGAAGATCTCAAAGTCCTGGTGGGTTCATAGGCAGAGATGCGGTCAGATAGGTAGCTTGGGCCAGAACTGTTTAGGGCTTTATAGGCCAACGCCAGCACCTTGAATTGAGCCCGGTAGCAGATCAGTAGCCAATGGAGCTGGCGCAACAGGGGGYGTTGTATGCTCCCTGCGTTCCGCTCCTGTTAGAATCATGGCTGCCGCACGTTGGACTAATTGAAGCTTCCGGGCCGTCTTCAAGGGCAACCCCACATAGAGAGCGTTGCAGTAGTCTGATGTGTAAAGTATTAAAATTAGGATGGTCCACAATATCGTATTGCCCATTGCTCTATATGGTTATGAATGCTGGGCAATGAAGAAAATTATAGGCAGAAAATCAACTTCTAAAAGAAATATGATGTTGGAGAAGAGTTGTACAGGCGCTGTGGGCTGTCAATGGGTTCTGGAACAGATCAGACCCAAAATCTCCTGGAAACTGAGGCAGAGGCACATATCTCTGAAACAATAACATGGTGATAGGAAGAGAAATGTTCCTCACCATAAATAAGTCAGGCCTTTGGTCCATCTACCCAAAAAATATCTACTCATGATCTCTTCAAGAACCTCTTTCTAGTTCTTCATCTGGAGATGTGAAGGACAGAACTTGGGAGGTGTGTAAAGATATTCAAAGGCCACTTGCTTTTCAAAGTTCATGATTCACACACAGCGCCCACCAGCTATCATGGAGAGAGTTTTCTGAGAACAACAACCGTTAATGCAATAGAATGCAAGACATGATTCAATGGAATACAAGACCCACCAGCTATCATGGGTGGAATTTTCTGAAAGAGACAGCCCTTAATTCAATCAAATACAAGACGTGATCTGGAACTCCCTGCGCTACAGACCACGATACTCAAGATGGATTCAATGGCATGTCTCATTGAATTGCAAGCTATTAACACTTCCCACCCCATTCCTTCCCTTTTTCCATCTATTAATACTTCCCGAGTGACAACAAAGTTTGATTTTGAAGGACAGATCCCAGTCAGTCAGGGAAGGTTCATTAGCATGCAAATTGGAGCAAACTCATTAGTCCTGCAACAGATATTCCAAGAAAGTGGTAAAGGTCCGCCTGAGTAAATCAGGCCATGCTAATGAGCCCGTTAATTGAGTTTTTGTAAGTGTGGCCCACCCACTCCCATCTGTGTCAGCCAATGTAATAAATGTTCTGTTGACTTGATGTGTCTCTGACCTTCCTTGCCTGGAATGAGGGATCCATGGTTGATCTTCTGTGTCCAGGAGCTGAAGAGAAGAATAACCAGAGCTCAGCACAGAGAGAGAAGAGACACAGCTATGTTTCTTCATCAGCAGTGGAAAGGTGTTATGGCTTTAAGTGGGCAGGCTGCATAGCAGGCATCCCTGTGCCAATATGCCACCTCCAAAGATTGAGGCCCCTTCCAAACAGGCCCTCTATACTAGGATGTAATCCCAGGTTTTCTGCTTCACATTCGATTATATGAGTCCACACTGCCAGATAATCTGGGATAAACAGAAAACCTGGGATCAGATCCTGGGATATAGAGGCTGTCTGGTAGGCCCCTAAAGCCCCTTCCACATAGCTGTATAAAATCCACATTGAACTGGATTATATGGCAGTGTGGACTCAGATAACCCAGTTGGAAGCAGATATTGTGGGTTATCTGCCTTGATATTCTGGGTTCTATGGCTGTGTGGCAGGGCCTCCAAAAGGACTCTTGAGAACTAGAGACTGAAGCAAAACAAGAAGCAATGGAAGCGAAAGAATTGGAATTTCAATTAAGACTGAAAAACATATATGAAGAAATGAAGGAAAATATAAGAAATAAGGTGATAGAAATCTTAGCGGAACTATTTGATTGTACTGGACAGGAAATACAAGATCAAACAGATTGAATATACAGGATCAACACAAACTTTGCAAGAAAAAACAAAATTGCACGAGATGTAATTGTCCACTTTGTGAAGAAATCTACGAGAGACAAAATTTTAAGAATAAACAACAGAAGAACAGTATATTACAAAGGGAAGAAAGTGATAATCCTGAAAGAATATCCACGCACAGTCTTAAAAAGAAGAAGAAAATACACTTTTCTGACAGAAGAACTAAAAAGCCAAAAGATAAAATTCAGATGGGACCGTGAGGAAGGGATGATGACAACATATAAAGACCAAAGATATTGGATCAAAAACGAAGAAAGAGCAAAAGAATTTCTCAAAAAGATAAAATCAGAAAGAGAAAGCAAAAATGAAGACAATGACAAATGGAGGAAGAAAAAGAAGAGAAACACAGATTCACCAGGGGAAGAAGAGATTGAAAAGGAAGAATTCAGGAAGAACTCAGATGGAGGAGCAGGTGTCCCAGAAGAAAAAGAAATAGAGGAAGAGGAGGAAGAGGAGGAGGACCAAATAACAGAAAACAAAGAAACAGAAGGAGAAGAAGGAGAAGAAGGAGAAGAAGGAGGAGGAGGAGGAGGAGGAGGAGGAGGAGGAGAAGAAGAAGAAGAAATATGTTTAGGGAAATTAGAATATACTCAAACAAAATTAATGACCTAAAATCTCCAAATATAAGAAATAAAGTTTTCAATAGATAAAAGAAAAAAAGTATCATATTTTGGCGTTACAAGAAACTCATATTACAAAAAGACCTATAACTCACTTGGAAAACAAAGGTCTAGGACAAATCTTCCATGAATCAGCACAGGAAAAAAAGGGGGTAGTCACATATATAAATAAAGATATTCCCGCAAAACTTGCCATTAAAGATGAAGAAGAAAGATTTCTAAGGGTGAACATAACAATGTAAAACAAGAAAATATTAATATGTAATATAATATGTAATGTGTACGCCCCAAATGAGTCTAAAACAACATTCGCAGAAAGATTAAGAAAGAATATAAAAGAACAAGAATATGAACAATTGATAACCCTAGGAGATTTTAATGGAGTTCTAGATAAAGATTTAGACAGAAGTAAAGTAAATAAAGAAGTAAGGAAGAAGAAAAATAAAGAAAAGGGAAATCTATCAAAATCAATGATAAATATGATGAGAGAACTAAACCTAAAAGATATATGGAGAACAAAAAACGAGAATAGAAAACATTACACATATTATTCAGCCAGATACCAAAACTGGTCAAGAATTGACATGATTTGGAGCTCCCTATCACTATTAATAAATGTATAAAAAAATACAGATTTTACCAAGAATAGACTCTGACCATTGTCCACTGGAATTAAAAATAGAAATCACAAAAAAGCCTATGAGATGGAGATTGGATGAAAATCTTCTAAAAAGAGAAGAAGATATCTATATAGGAAATAGCAAATAGAAATTACTAAAATAATATTTTGAGATAAATAATAACTCTGAAACACAATTTTTCACATTATGGGATACAAGCAAAGTTGTAATGAGAGGAAACTTCATACAACAAAAGATAATAAAAATAGACTGAAAACACAAAAGATGAATTAAATATTGGGGGAAATAGGAAAGGAAGAAGCTAAATTAAAAAGAGACCCTTAAAAAAAGGAGAAAAAGATCTTAGAATTCTTACATAAGCAAAGAGAATACTTGGAAATGGAGGAGAGAGAAAAACAATTAAAATATATGAAACAAGACTTCTTTATGATTCCCAGAAACCGGAAATATTCTTGTCAGGAATGCATGAGATGGAACTAGAAAAAATACAGACAAATTACCATTTTATTGACTACGGCAGCAAGAATATGCTATGCTAAAAGATGGAAACAAGAAGAAATACCAGAAGAAGATGAGTGGTTGACGAAGATACTAGAGATTAGGAATATGAATAGACTCACTTTTCTCGTATCAAAAAACAAAGGAATAAAAGTGAAAGAAACAGATTGGAAAAAAGTCACTGAATACCTTAAACAAAGAAATAAGAAGATCTTGATTTAGTAAAGAAGAAATGGACAATACAAAAAAGAAGATAACTAGAAGGGAGGGAAAGAAATCAACAAGAAGGAACTAGGAGAGAAGAAGGGAAGAAGAAAGAAAAGAAAAAGACCTCAAGAAAATATCAGGAAGTCGATATATCTTTTTTTCCTTCTCTTCTTTCTAACTTTCCCTCTTATGATATTTTTTTATTTTTTCTCTTTTTCTCTTTTTATTTTTCTTTTCGTTTAACCTATTTTAAACATAAACTTCAATAAAGATTATTATTTTTAAAAAAGAGAACTAGAGACTGAAAGGCATCAGCCTGAGAATCGAGGAGTCTCTCAACCTTTCATTTATAGTGTCTGTATTCTCCTTTTATGTTGTAGTTCTCATTCCTTCTTTGCCAATTTCCAAAAATGTCCCAATATTGCAAGAATAGCAAACCACTCTATCGTTTTAGGCTCACCATGAGCTCACTGAAATTTTATTTATTTATATATGCACTGAGATCATAGTGAAGAGAGAGACCAAGAAGGCATTTCCATCATGTCTCTTGCACTATGCTTATAATATAATATAATATAATATAATATAATATAATATAATATAATATAATATAATATACCCGGTGGCACAGTGGGTTAAAGCGCTGAGCTGATGAGCTTGTTGACTGAAAGATTCCGGGGAGAGGCGTGAGCTTCTGCTGTCAGCCCCAACTTCTGCCAACCTAGCAATTTGAAAACATGCAAATGTGAGTAGATCAATAGGTACCACTCCTGTGGGAAGGTAAAGGGGGCTCCATGCAGTTATGCTGGCCACATGACCTTGGAGATGTCTATGGACAACGCCGGCTCTTTGGCTTCGAAATGGAAATTAGCACCGCGCCCCAGAGTCGGACACAACTAGACTTAATGTCAGGGGAAACCTTTACCTTTACTATGCTTTGGTTAGACCACACCTGGAATATTGTGTCCAATTCTGGGCACCACAATTCAAGAGAGATATTGACAAGCTGAAATGTGTCCAGAGGAGGGCGATGAAAATGATCAAGGGTCTGGAGGACCAGCCCTATTAGGAGCGGCTTAAGGAGCTGGGCATGTTTAGCCTGAAGAAGAGAAGGCTGAGAGGAGATATGATAGCCATGTATAAATATGTGAGAGGAAGCCACAGGGAGGAGGGAACAAGCTTGTTTTCTGCTTCCTTGCAGACTAGGATGCGGAACAATGGCTTCAAACTACAAGAGAGGAGATTCCATCAGAACATGAGGACAAACTTCCTGATTGTGAGAGTTGTTCAGCAGTGGAACTCTCTGCCCCGGAGTGTGGTGGAGGCTCCTTCTTTGGAAGCTTTTAAACAGAGGCTGGATGGCCATCTGTCAGGGGTGATTTGAATGCAATATTCCTGTTTCTTGGCAGGGGGTTGGACTGGATGGCCCATGAGGACTCTTCCAACTCTTTGATTCTATGATTCTATTGTATATACAATAAATACTGATAATACTATAATGTAATACAATATAATACTACTAATAATAATATGATATTATAATTATATATTTTATATTACATGTAATATTATTAATAATATTACAATATAATGTTATAGTACAATATAGTAATATATAATATTAATATTGTGCTATGGTAATAATATAATATATTGTATTTACATATTACTTATAAACCGCTCTGAGTCCCCTTTGGGATGAGATGGGCAGCATATAAATGTCGTAAATAAATAAATAAAACAAAACACATCACACTGGTTGATGAAGCCATACCAGTGATAACACATATATTATAAGTGTTACCCTGTGGTACGTTCCCAAGACCTGGCATCACATTCTTAGTTCTTGGTGCACACCATCATATCTAAAAGAAATCCTGCCAACTCAGTGTGTGTGTGTGTGTGTGTGTGTGTAGAAGGGGACAGTTGTATCCCCTTGTTCCTCCAGCCAATGAACATACATAATAGAATTTCTTAATCCAATTGCCCTGGGTGGCTAGGAATTTTCCTTTTCTCGTACAGCATTTCCTTACTGACTTGCATTAAGAGGTCTGAAATGGTTTCATGTACTCAAAATGCAAAAGAGCCATCAAAATTGTGAGAATGACCCTCAGAAGTTTTCCCGCAGAATAGTCTTTCCATCTGAAATGAGCTCAGGGACTTGGGGACAGGAAGGGTAGAGGAGGGAGGAGGAAACACATAACGCAGATGTAGCATTTACTCCAATCACATTATTTAGATATTGTTGGTGCAGACATTTATTTCTCTTCAAACCAACTGTAGGCATAATGAGTGTCAGGGATACAACTATCAGGAGTTGTACAGGGTATATGGTTACAGCCTGTGCTGGATGGGGTCGCACTCCCCTTGAAGGCGCAGGTTCGCAGCTTGGGTGTGATCCTGGATTCATCGCTGAGCCTGGAGCCCCAGGTCTCGGCGGTGACCAGGAGAGCATTTGCACAGCTTAGGCTCGTGCGCCAACTGCGCCCGTACCTTGGGAAGTCTGACTTGGCCACAGTAGTCCACGCTCTGGTTACATCCCGTTTAGACTACTGCAACGCTCTCTACGTGGGGTTGCCCTTGAAGACGGCTCGGAAGCTTCAATTGGTCCAACGTGCGGCAGCCATGATACTAACAGGAGCGGGACGCAGGGAGCATACAACCCCTTGCTGTACCAGCTCCACTGGCTGCCGATTTGCTACCGGGCTCAATTCAAGGTGCTGGCGTTGGCCTATAAAGCCCTAAACGGTTCCGGCCCAAGATACCTATTCTGACCGCATCTCGACCTACGAGCCCACCAGGACTTTGAGATCGTCCGGGGAGGCCCTGCTCTCGATCCCGCCTGCCTCACAGGCACCTGGCGGGGACGAGAGACAGGGCCTTCTCGGTGGTGGCTCCTCGGCTGTGGAACACCCTTCCCGTGGACATCAGACTGGCTCCTTCCCTGATGATATTCCGCAGGAAATTAAAGACTTGGCTGTTCAAGAAGGCGTTCGAACAAGAAGTGCAATAATTGGTAATGACGACAGGAATGGAACAACGGAAAATGATACTGGATTGTGGTTTAAACGATGAGACGACGTGAATGGCTTTTTGTATTATTGATATTGTTGATGTTTTTGATGATGATGTTTTGGGTTATTGCTAGATTGATATTTTAGATTGTGTCTTGAATTTTGAACCTTGTTCTTCTATGTTGTACACCGCTGTGAGTCGCCCCCGGGCTGAGAACAGCGGTATATAAGCAAAGTAAATAAATAAATAAATAAATAAATAATTTCTGGAGAAGGAACAAAGTGTGGACATGGCCTCTTCCAAAACAAGAATTCTGGTCACAAAGAAAAATTTCCTTCAGTAGCCAAACATAAAAGGTTGAAGAAATTTAAAATCAACAGCATTTCAATGTCTCACTTTTTCTTCTAGTAGAAATTTGTGACGGAAAATGTTGATGGGAGGCAGAATCCTCCCATGCCCGCAATACACTACAACTCCTGCATCCATTCCTGGAATTACCATGGGAACTCAAGTATGTGGATAATAGTGAACCCTATAGAAATGAATGCCATCTGATGGAAATACACCATAGACCAGGCATGGGCCAACTTTGGTCCTCCTGGTGTTCTGGACTTCAACTTCCACAATTCCTCATAGCCTCAAGCCCTTCCTTTTCTTTCTTTTCATTTCTGCTTAAGTGGTTGAGGGGGTAATGGAAGGGGCCTGAGGCTGCTAGGAATTGTGGGAGTTGAAGTCCAAAACACTGGGAAGGAGGGCCCAAGTTTGCCCAGGCCTACCATGACACCATCCTGGAGGACCTTTAAAATATTCACAGAGAAGACCTCTCTGGGTCGTCCATACCAGAGAAATAGAGGACCTAATATTCCATGGAGAGGACACTTATTTAGGACCTGGGAAAGTGAAACCTCTAATGCAGTGTTTCTCAACCTGGGGGTCGGGACCCCTGAGGGGGTCGCGAGGGGGTGTCAGAGGGGTCGCCAAAGACCATAAGAAAACACAGTATTTTCTGATGGTCATGGGGATTCCATGTGGGAAGTTTGAGCCAATTCTATGGTTTGTGGAGTTCAGAATGTTCTTTGATTGTAATGAACTATAAATCCCAGCAACTACAACTCCCAAATGTCAAGATCTATTTTCCCCAGACTCCACCAGTGTTCACATTTGGGCATATTGAGTATTCATGCCAAGTTTGATCCAGATCCACCATTGCATGAGTCCACAGTGCTCTCTGGATATAGGTGAACTTCAACTCCCAAACTCAAGGTCAATGCCCATCAAACCCTTCCAGTGTTTTCCATTGGTCATGGGAGCCAAGTTTGGTTCAAATCCATCTCTGGTGGAGTTCAGAATGCTCTTTGATTATAAGTGAACTATAAATCCCAGCAACTACAACTCCCAAATTACAAAATCAATCCTCCCCCAACCCCACTAGCATTCACATTTGGGTGTATTGGGTATTTGTGCCCAGTTTGGTCCAGTGAATGAAAATGCATCCTGCATATCAGATATTTACATTATGATTTATAACAGTAGTAAAATGACTGTTATGAAGTAGCAACTAAAACAATATTATGGTTGGGGGTCACCACAACATGAGGGGCTGTATTAAGGGGTCACGGCATTAAGAAGGTTGAGAACTAGGGCTGGGTAATCACGGAAAAAATTGTTTCTAAACTCAATTCGTTTTTAGGGGGGTTTTGTGTTTCGTTTTTTAAAAGAATTCCGAAATTTTTCTTTAAAAATGTTCGAAATATACGAAACAATTACGAAACAATTACGAATCGATTCGTTAATGGCGGACGCGATTGCGCAATACGCTAAAAAACCTCCAAATGGGACAGGGGGAACTTCTGAAGCTTCCCTCTCCCTCTGTTGTTGACTGTTGGTGTGATAATTTATTTTTTATCACTGATAAAACAAACAACAACTAAAAACTTGCACCAGACATATGGAAATAATTACGAAACAATTTCGAAACAATTTCGAAACGATTTCGAACCAATTACGAAACAATTACGAAATAAATTGAAAAATTAGTTTCGATTTTTAGTTGCTCCTGCATGGCTCAATATCGGATCGTAAGCTAATTTAAATACGAATCAATAACGAATTACGAAATTAACGAACGAAACCGCCCAGCCCTATTGAGAACCACTGCTCTAATGGAACTAACCCTTCCTGTTCTCATCCCTCTGGAGAAGCAATGCTTGTCCAACTTCCCAACTACCTAAAATAGACCAGCCTGCTTTTACATTGGGTGGCCCTGTTTAGCAGCAGACAATTAATAAGTGATGCCAACGCCACGCATTGCAAGGGGAATTTGTGCTTCGTTCTTTAATTAATGAGAAAACAACAGCACGGTTATTAATGCCTGGCATCAGGAACAAAACTTAGGAGACAATGTGTCACTATGATTAAGATTGGATTAATCTACTTATACACTGTGGACTTGAGATGAAGAAGCTCAGCATTCAACTCCATGCCTATTGTGTTCATATCTTACTGGCAAATAATAGGGAATATGGCAGGGAATATGGCACTCTCGGTGCATACAAAGCCACAATGTGTGTTCAGTTAGGGTGTAGGGAAGCAAAAGGGATTACCTGTAACAACTGAGGCCAACTCAGATCCAACAAGTGGGACCAAAACATGTTCTCATTACAACCCTGAAATGAGAGAGGCCAAAAACACAAACAGCTGACTTGGTTTAAGCAGGGTCCCAAGTCGAGTGGAGACTCGCTTAAGAGAACAGGCAAAGGAATAAACCAAAGGTCAAGAAAAGAGGGCCATGGTCATGGCCTTGCAAGAAACAAATATCTTTGGTGGTGCTGATCTATTTTGTTGTGTGCCTTCACATCCTTTGCAAGTTATGGTGAATCTATTATAGGGTTTTCTTGGCAAGAATTCTCTAGAGTGGATTTGACTTCCTTTGAGGTTGTTGTTGTTGTTGTTGTTGTTTTATTGGCTGCCACTTCCCGGCGGATGTCAGGTGGTGCAATACCGGCTAAGCAGTGTAATTTCTCCAGTGGTGAAGGGCGCAGACACCCCGTGATAATGCGGCATGTCTCATTCAGAGCCACATCCACTTTTTTAGTGTGGTGAGATGTGTTCCACACTGGGCATGCATACCCAAGGCAGAGACATCTCCAGCTCATCCCATGTTTGGGTATCAACCACCACGTCAATGACTTAAATCCAGACATAGTTTTCTAAGATCTACAGAGACACTCACTGGAACGCCTCAGCAAGCCAGAGTCCAAAAGTGGCAGGCTCAAACCCAGAACCTCAACCAATGGCTGATACCAAATGAGAGACTCCCCCCTGGGCACACAGAGGACTGGGCGACTTGGAAGGCGCTGAACAGACTGCGCTCTGGCACCACGAGATGCAGAGCCAACCTTCAGAAATGGGGCTACAAAGTGGAATCCTCGACATGCGAGTGTGGAGAGGAGCAAACCACTGACCACCTGCTGCAATGCAACCTGAGCCCTGCCACATGCACAATGGAGGACCTTCTTGCAGCAACACCAGAAGAACTCCAAGTGGCCAGATACTGGTCAAAGGACATTTAATCAACTACCAAACTCACAAATTTTGTATTTTGTCTGTTTGTTTGCTTTGTTCTGTTAGAAATGTAATATAATTGACTGGTTGCCTGACACGACAAATAAAATAAATAAATAAATAAATAAATAAATTATTATTATTATTATTATTATTATTATTATTATACCCCACTTTATCTCCCCAAAGGACACTCAAAGTGGCTTAACATAAAAGCATCAGCATATTATTATTATTATTATTATTATTATTATTATTATATTTATAACCCGCTTTATCTCCCCCGAAGGACACTCAAAGCGGCTTGACATAAAAGCATTAGTATACAATTTAAAATATGCAAATGTGCAGCCATTAAAACAGAATAAAACACAATCAGCACTAAAAAAAAAGTTAAAATCCATCAACCATATTCAAAGTTTAAAACCACATCACCCCCTGACTAGGCTGCATGAGATTTGCCAAGATCAGCCAGTTTCGAATCCTGCTCTACAAAGCCATAGTCCAAGGCTCAAACCACTGTAGCACAAGGTCTCTAACACTACAGATTGACACAGCTGAACTAATTAATTCAGCATTTGCTTTTTAAAGCATACCAAGGTGGCCCTGGACCTTTGCTACTGTTGATTGTATCTCCAGCCTCCAGCCTCCAGATGTGAGGTCTACATGGGGTGGTCCAGGTTTTACTTCCAAGGCAAACTGGAAGCAGCCTGGGGCAACCTACTTTGAGCCACTGATCGGTATTTTGCTGGTTGCTTTCTTCATCAGAGGAAGCTTCTCCAGGTGGATTGTGACAGGTAGCAGGAGACGTCAAGCGCAACGATATGGCTGTCCCTGCTAATCATAAAGTGCCGGAACACTGACACTTGGCGCCCTGGCTCCTTTTGCCATATCATGAGCAGTGAAGGAGAAAGAGGCCCACCTGGCAGGGAGTCCGTACCTGTGAAAGCGGAGACCCTTTGACAGAGTGGCGGGGGTCAGTCCTCAAAGAGAGGCCTCAGCCGCAGATGAGCCTTTTGTGCAGCAAAAGGACAGAAGGAGAGGCCTCCTTTTTTCTTTTTCCCGCAGAATTCAGTGGGAGTGAGAATCCTTCCTTTTCTGAATGGGGTGGCTGACCTCCATTAACATTCATAGGGAAAGAGTATACATCAAAGAGAGAACAAAGTTTAGACTTTGGATTGAGGATTTAGCTAAAGATTAGTGGGAAAGCTACTTCGTCAAGAGAGCGGAACTGGCAGTAATCTTCCAATGTCAGGGGATGGAACAAGCAATGAATGAATGTGGTGAAGGGTTAACCCTCCTCTGCCAGTCCCAGGCCAACGCTCATCCCGCTTCCTTTTGAGCCACCCATTTGGTACAATTACTGCATCCTTTGATGTCAGTGAGGACCGACTTGCTGAAAAACACACGTGCCCATCACGTAATGCTCCATTTGAAGCTCAGCATATTCCAGCAGATGAAACATTTCTGGATACTACCATTTAGTATCCCAAAATGTCCCATTGAGAGAAGCTTGTCTTAAAATTATCCAGATTGGATATGGAAATGTGTAGCTCTCCAGGCATAATTTGGACTACAATTCCCAGCATTCCTCACCATGAGCATTGAAGACCCATATGTCAGCATTTGCTACAATTATTGATAATTATTCATCCCTAGATCCAGAAAATGTGTGTTTCTCATCAGTCAGGAAATGTAGTCAAGACTAATAATCAGCGCGTGAGATTTCCATGCAAAAACCCCAGTCTAGGAATTTTCAGAATCCTAGAATCATAGAATCAAAGAGTTGGAAGAGACCTCACGGGCCATCCAGTCCAACCCCCTGCCAAGAAGCAGGAATATTGCATTCAAAGCACCCCTGACAGATGGCTATCCAGCCTCTGCTTAAAAGCTTCCAAAGAAGGAGCCTCCACCACACTCCAGGCAGAGAGTTCCACTGCTGAACGGCTCTCACAGTCAGGAAGTTCTTCTTCATGTTCAGATGGAATCTCCTTTCTTGTAGTTTGAAGCCATTGTTTCGCGTCCTAGTCTCCAAGGAAGCAGAAAACAAGCTTGCTCCCTCCTCCCTGTGGCTTCCTCTCACATATTTATACATGGCTATCATATCTCCTCTCAGCCTTCTCTTCTTCAGGCTAAACATGCCCAGTTCCCTAAGCCGCTCCTCGTAGGGCTTGTTCTCCAGACCCTTGATCATTTTAGTCGCTCTCTGGACACATTCCAGCTTGTCAATATCTCTCTTGAATTGTGGTGCCCAGAATTGGACACAATATTCCAGGTGTGGTCTAACCAAAGCAGAATAGAGGGGTAGCATTACTTCCCTAGATCTAGACACTAGGCTCCTATTGATGCAGGCCAAAATCCCATTGGCTGTTTTTGCCGCCACATCACATTGTTGGCTCATGTTTAACTTGTTGTCCACAAGGACTCCAAGATCTTTTTGACACGTACTGCTCTCGAGCCAGGCATTGTCCCCCATTCTGTATCTTTGCATTTCGTTTTTCTGCCAAGGAGTATCTTGCATTTGTCACTGTTGAACTTCATTTTGTTAGTTTTGGCCCATCTCTCTAATCTGTCAAGATTGTTTTGAATCCTGCTCCTGTCCTCTGGAGTATTGGCTATCCCTCCCAATTTGGTGTCGTCTGCAAACTTGATGATCATGCCTTCTAACCCTTCATCTAAGTCATTAATAAAGATGTTGAACAGGACCGGGCCCAGGACGGAACCCTGCTTGTGGCACTCCACTCGTCACTTCTTTCCAAGATGAAGAGGAAGCCTTGGTGAGCACCCTCTGGGTTCGTCCATTTAACCAATTCCAGATCCACCTCACCGTAGTTTTGCCTAGCCCACATTGGACTAGTTTCCTTGCCAGAAGGTCATGGGGGACCTTGTCGAAGGCCTTACTGAAATCCAGGTATGCTACATCCACGGCATTCCCCACATCTACCCAGCTTGTAACTCTATCGAAAAAGAGATCAGATTAGTCTGGAATGACTTGTTTTTGATAAATCCATGTTGACTATTAGCGATGACCGCATTTGTTTCTAAGTGTTTGCAGACCACTTCCTTAACAATCTTTTCCAGAATCTTGCCTGGTATTGACGTGAGGCTGACCGGACGGTAGTTGTTTGGGTCATCCTTTGGGTCATCCTCCACGGGATTCTCCAGCAGTTACCGTGCAGTTGGATTGGAGGACCTAGCAATGGTATGTTGGGATTGGAAGTAAGATTATTTAATGGTTTTTGGGCATATTCATGGTTTCATGAAACAAGGAATGTCTCTCCCACAAGATACAGGGATCTTACTATACATGGGAAGCATTCTTGTTCAGCCTCCATTCCCTACACCAGACTCTTTTGTCCTTAAGAATATTAGCCTGCATTTCCATCTGCCTTTTAAAATATAGATGCCATTCTTGTGGTTGTTTTGTGTTCTGTACTATTCTATATTATAGTACAACCTCCATATCTGAAGTGGATGCATTTTGTCAGCTGTGGATAACTGCAGATATTGGTCCTGCAGATACAGGAATGGTGCAGTTTATGGAATGGTACATGATTTTAGCAGTGCACATTTAGCAAATCATGCTTGCTTTCATACACATTTTCGAGCTCCAAAATGCAAAACATCAAGCAACGAAAAGTGCATTCCCTTCCACTGCAATCTCTAGAGAGATATACTCAATTATTACAAAATCAAATAATTTTCATACTAATTCCTAATTTCACATGACCTCATCATGACTTAAAAATTGATTGGATGGGAGGAATCATTTGTCAAAATTGGAGCTTGAGCTTTCCATTTGGATCAAATATAATAGATCTTCCACTCCACTAAATATGGTCGCCAACTTTTTCTTTCTTTTTTTGGCCTTGTTCCTATTTCCTTAACAGCAGCTTGATTGTCAGATATTAGCTGGTGATAATGTGTACTATCTATACGTGGTGCAAGGGTGTTTCTATACTTCAGAACTAATGGGTTTGACATCAAGGTGCAAGGCTATGGAGTAACGGGAGCTGTAGTTCTACAAAGGCTTTAGCCATCTTCTGCCAAAGAGGATTCCATAGCATTGAGCCATTGCTGTTCAAGTGTTCTCAGGCCGCATTATTTCTACAGTGCAGGTGCATCTGCTTCATATGCTGGTATTTATATGACTGTTTTGATGCATAGCATTTCCTTCCTTCCTTTCCTAACTTCCTTCGTTCTTCCTTCCTTCCTTTCTTCTCTAACTCCTTCCTTCTTTTTCCTCTCTTTTTCCTTCTCCCTTCCTTCCTCTCTCCTCTCTTTTCCTTCTTCCTTCCTTCATTTTCAGGTTGATTGATCATTTCCGCTACCTTGGCAACCACCTCTCCACCAAAGTCAACATCGACACCGAAATACAACACCGCCTGAGCTCTGCGAGCGCAGCATTTTTCCGAATGAAGCAGAGAGTGTTTGAGGACCGGGACATCCGTAGGGATACCAAGGTGCTTGTTTATAGAGCTATTGTCCTCCCAACCCTGCTATATGCCTGTGAGACGTGGACTGTCTACAGACGTCACATGCAACTCCTGGAACAATTCCATCAGCACTGCCTCTGGAAAATCCTGCAAATCTCTTGGGAAGACAGGCAGACAAACGTCAGCATGCTGGAAGAAGCAAAGACCACCAGCATCGAAGCAATGGTCCTCCGCCATAAACTCAGCTGGACCGGCCACGTTGTTCAGATGCCCAACCACCGTCTCCCAAAACAGTTGCTCTACTCCAAACTCAAGAACAGAAAATGGAACATTGGTGGACAGGAAAAGAGATTTAAAGATGGGCTCAAAGCCAACCTTAAAAACTCTGGCGTATACACTGAGAACTGGGAAGCCCTGGCCCTTGAGCGCTCCAGCTGGAGGGCAGCTGTGACCAGCAGTGCTGCAGAATTTGAAGAGGCATGAATGGAGGGTGAAAGAGAGAAACATGCCAAGAGGAAGGCGCATCAAGCCAACCCCGACTGAGACCGCCTTCCACCTGGAAACCAATGCCCTCACTGCGGAAGAAGATGCAGAGCAAGAATAGGGCTCCACAGCCACATACGGACCCACAAGAATTGGAAGACAATCCTCCTCGGAAAACGAGGGATCGCCTAAGTAAATAAGTAACCTTTCTTTGGAACTGGGAATACACCCGTTTCCAAGAAACAGAATTTCAAAAAAATATTAATAAGGAATGATATATATGTTGGAAACTGCTTCAGAAGCTTGCTTTTGTCTGAGCCTTCTGGGAAGTGGCTAGCCATACTTTTCTCTCATCCTTTCTGCAATTTATAGGTGAAACAAATACCAATCTTACTCGTTTGCAAGAAGAAGTCGGCTGGGGACAACAACATGGCTGCTGACTTCCATGCAATGCATTGCCACCCGTGGCTGCAGAACAATTCCAGCTACTACTCCAGGAGTGACTTGACTCAAAAAGGAGCAGCACAACCCTGGGCAAGGAGCATTGTATTTCCCTGCCTGGCTGAAATCAGAGTTTCCACCCAACACTAAATAATTTCCTTCTGGCTTGCTGTCAAAATTTACAGTGCTCAATAGCCCTCAACTGCTTCTCATTTTGTCCCCATGGAGCGGTGCACTTGCAAACACATGTCAGATGCTGTGGTAGTAAATATATATGCTGTACTTATTTAAGATGCCTTTAAAAGTTCCTTTCTGTGCCTGGAAATTATGCCTGTGATTCTTTGCATGTCTGTGGGGCTGTTTGGTTAGCTTCTCCAGTAAAAAGATATGACACATCCCTTTGCTCTCTTCCCAAGTCTTTCCTGTCACTTCTGTTTTAGCAGAGGGAGAGCGGAAGACTAATAAAAAACCTGTTCTGTTATCAAAGAGTTTTAAAGCTCAGGTGCGGAGGCAAGGTAATTGGCACCAGGACAGAGACTTCAGCTGCAATGCCATTCGCACTGGGTGAGAAAAAGGGCCGCAAAGTAGTGCATGTGAATGTGTCTGGAGAGGAAACACTTGGAGTTAAGAAGCACACAGCAAAGTAATCCCTGGATAAAGCCACATGGGAGTGGGAATGTCAAGAAAGGATCATAAAAATGAAGTCATTGTGTTAGGAAAACAGCAATAAGAGGAGGCTTTGCTTATAAATTATCCCAGTGTTTTCTCCACATTAAATACTAGGCATTCTTGGATGTCATTTGGACACCTACGTTTGACTTCTGACCCAATTCTGGGCATAATGCGGTTTTCCTGCTTCTTGGCAGAATGGGGTTGGACTGGATGGCCCTCGGGGTCTCTTCCAACTCTAGGGTTCTCTGATTCTACGATTCCATAGCACAGACAATCCCTACATTGGCAGCCATTTCATCCAAACATGAAATTGGTAGGTCTCCCAGATCACTGCCAGAATCTTGCCAATAAAAAGGAGTGTCGCCAAGAGAATACCAAGGGCCTCCTTGTGCGATTCTGGAGTCTCCCAGAAGTTGAATAAAGAGTCACATTGGAAGACGTTGTTTCCTAGGGGAAGCATATTCTCCCAATCTGTGAATAACCAAATGCACAAAAGTTTAAACCTGTAACATCTGTATGCTTGTCCACAACGCCTTGCCTCATACACAAAATTTGGTAGGGTAAGGTATATGTTTGACTTCCAATCTTCTTCACTTCAGGTGTAACTGTCTTTTTTTCTGCAAAAGCCCTCTCACAGTTTGTTGGCTAGCTCCTTCGTGTGATCATTCTTGAGAACATTTGGGTGTTTTTTATGTTTACCTTGCATCTATTAACCATTTCAGGTTTTCTTTCATTATAGAATTCTTTACTGGTTCCAATCTGTTTTTGATATCTTCAGATTCTGCTTTATACTCATCAATTGGGTTAGTTTGTCCATATTCATAATATCTATAATTTTCATTAGCCATTGTTCTTGTGTTGGGATCTCTTTCGTTCTCCACTGTCTTGCATGGTTTATTCTGGCTGCAGTCACCAGATAATTAAAAAGTTTTTCCTTATTGTATTCCATTTCGAAATTGATTATTCCTAACAGGAAGTATTCTGGTTTTAATTCCATTTTCACATCCATTATCTTTTTGATTTTTTTCGTGTATATTTTTCCAATATGATTTGGCAGGGGTCGAAATGGGATCCAGATCGTAGGCTGGAGAAGAGGACAGAAGGGATAGTACGGCATTTTTATTCTGGAGAGAGAGAAAAAAGAGAAAGTCAGGCAGACTCGAAGCATCATGAAATAGCAAAAATCACCCAGGGCATTGGATTGGTAGGAAATGAACATCAGTGGAGGGTTAAGAAGCTGGAGAAGGAATGTGCAGATGCAGAACGGGACACAACTGGGTCCGGGACAGAGAGACATCATACTTTCTATTTTGCAGATTTTATTATTATTGATTTGAACTTCCTTCTTTAGAGAGATCCAAATTGTGGTTCTCAGTTGTAAATCATGGCATTGCTTTCATCCAATTGCCCAGAACTATATCAGCTGGGTTTTTCAAAAGACAGCCTTGTCAGTATCCATAACATGCATGTGTCAAGTGATTTTCCACTGGAGGGATAACAAGCGGATGTGCAGGACAATTGTGGCACTGTTTGAGGAGCCAGAAATTGCTACATGACAGCAGCTGACATCCTACATTAGGGTTTTCATGGTGTAAGTCTCTGCATGCAGAGTTATGGATGGATGGTCCCACGCAACCAATGGCAATGGAAAGCTCAACTGCATGTACAACAAACGGCACATCTGCACATGCAAATGGCAATGCATGCACAATCCCGCTTATGTGACCTTGAACTGAATGTCAGATATTGCATTGAACACAAATGTGCAAGGTGCCAGCTCGATTCTGCTCAGTACCTCATTCTCTAGAAAACAGTACTAACTGTCCCTCTGCTCCAGGCAGCGCATGCTATGAACTAGTTCTTGTAAGTAATATAGTTGATTCAAACACATGGTTGCTATTTTCTGCACACTCTTCTGGCTCTTTTTTGGAAAGGTCTTTTTGTTGTCTCGGAAGAAACCAGTGCTACTAAAAACGCCCTGAGGTTCCTTACATTCTCCATGGGTGACACTTTCCCCACCTCTGGTCTGAACTCTGTTGATCATTGTGATCTTCTGCACCCCTTTCTAGAAGTAAACATGGGTGAACCTAAAGCGAGGTCCGTCCAAATAAACATGCATATAATAGCTTGGAAAAGGGTCTTCATCCTATTGGGTATCATCAAAACCAATTGTGTGAAGCTTCACCATGACATAATTGTGTGAAGCTTCACCATGTTCCAAAACTCTGTCAGTCTGAATTCGAAAGTCCCAGAGAATTTTTGCATGTTCATTTTCCACTACCTTTGCAGGTTTATGATCCCACCAATTCTTTACTGTTGGTAGGTGTTACTTGTGACATTTTTTTTTATTGTGTCAGGAGCAACAAGTCGCTTCTGTTGTGAGAGAATTGGCTGTCTGCAAGGACGTTGCCCAGGGGATGCCCAGATGATTTGATGTTTTATCATCCTTGTGGGAGGCTTCTCTCATGTCCCCGCATGAGGAGCTGGAGCTGACAGAGGGAGCTCATCCACCTCTCCCCGGATTCGAACCTGCGACCTGTCGGTCTTCAGTCCTGCTGGCACAGGGGTTTAACCCACTGCGCCACCGGGGGCTCCCGGTGACATAAGTTCCAGTGAATCATTTGGGCCACAGAATTGTGCCTTTGTTTGTAGTCCGTCTGTGCAATTTTATTGCAACAGCGGAGGATATGATCCATGGTTTCATCAGCTTCCTTGCACATTCTGCATTTTGGATCATCAGCTGATTTTTCAATCCTGGTAAATGAGCATCATCATCATCATCATTGTATTGTCGAAGGCTTTCATGGCTGGAATCACTAGGTTCTTGTGGGTTTTTTCGGGCTATAGGGCCATGTTCTAGAGGCATTTCTCCTGACGTTTCGCCTGCATCTATGGCAAGCATCCTCTGAAGATGCTTGCCATAGATGCAGGCGAAACGTCAGGAGAAATGCCTCTAGAACATGGCCCTATAGCCCGAAAAAACCCACAAGAACCTAATCATCATCATCATCATCATCATCATCATCATCATTATTATTATTATTATTATTATTATTATTATTATTACAGTTCCTATTTGTTAGATTCAAGCAAATTTGGGGGAGCTTCAACCCCTTTCCTTTTTCAGCGTTCAGCTCAATGCCGCTGTCTCCCATCATCACCACAAAACTATGATATTTATGAAGCCCCTCAAATGCCAAAAACTCTTGCAAGGAAGGCAGCAAATAAAGCTTTATTTCCTTTTCAAGCTGTAGTCGGGATGGGAGGAGGAGGGGTTTTGCTTACATGACTTAACAGTGACATCCAGTGGTCTGCAGGGTTTCTCAGAAGCGTATTTCCCTTTCTAGAAATGCATAGACTCCACTTCTGTCCATGGCCCATGTTTTATTAGAACTGCCTATGGAAAACACTAAGTAGGGCACATTTTCTCAGTTGATACACACCTCATTTGTCATATATTGTCCTACATCTTCTTTGCTGGCATACACAATGTTTAATAATGTTTACATCTCCAGTGCTCACAAACTACTTTCTCTCGCTTTCCTTCTTTCTTTGTCTCCATGGTAAATTTCATGTGTATGCAAATTGCCTTGTAAACATAACTCGTAATAAATATGGAAATATATTCTTTCATTTAAAGAAAAATGCATCAAAATAAAATATGTTCCTCGTGCAATATAGGAGAGAAATGCTGTTAGGTGCAACCTTACCGGCATATTTCAACCTGGTGGATGTGAGCCGACATCACGGCCTAAGTTTCATAACTTTACGAAACTGTAGCTCTGTCACAAAACTGTGTTGAAGCTCTGTTCGTGTATTGTGAAGATATGCTTCCAAGGCTTGTGATGCTAATTGGGTGCAAGTTTGTTTTAGCCCTGGGTCAGTTTAACCTTAAGTTTCGTTTTAGTCTTGGAGTGCATCTACACCAGTGGTTCTCAACCTTGCTAATGCTGTGACCCCTTAATGCAATTCCATATGTTGTGGTGACCCCCCAACCATAATATTGTTTTTGTTGCTACTTGATACCTGTCATTTTAATACTGTTATAAATCGTAATATAATATATCCGATATACAGGATGTATTTTCATTCACTGGACTAAATTGAGCACAAATACCCAATATGCCCAAATGTGAATGCTAGTGGGGTTGGGGGGGATTGATTTTGTAATTTGGGAGTTATAGTTGCTGTGATTTATAGTTCACGTATAATCAAAGAGCATTCTGAACTCCACCAGCGATGGATTTAAACCGAACTTGGCACACAGAACACCCATGACCAACAGAAAACACTGGAATGGTTTGGTGGGCATTGACCTTGATTTGGGGAGTTGTAGTTCACCTATATCCAGAGGAGTGTTATGGATTCATGCAATGATGGGTCTGGACCAAACTTAGCACAAACACTCAATATGCCCAGACTCCCCACTGGTGGAGTCTGGAGAAAATAGACCTTGACATTTGGGACTTGTAGTTGTTGGGGTTTATAGTTCACCTACAATCAAAGAGCATTCCGAACTCAACCAACATTAGAAGTGGGTCAAACTTCCCACACAGAATCCCAATGACCAACAGAAAAAACTATGTTTTCTGATGGTCTTTGGCGACCCCTCTGACACCCCCTCATGACCCCCTCAGGGATCCCGACCCCCAGGTTGAGAAACACTCTGAGATCTTCTGGGGAGGCCCTGCTCTCTATCCCGCCTGCTTCACAGGTGGGCCTTCTCTGTGGTGGCCCCTCGGCTGTGGAACGCCCTTCCCACGGAGGTTAGATCAGCCCCTTCGCTAATGGTGTTTCGAAGAAAATTAAAAACTTGGCTGTTTGAACGGGCATTTGGATAAACAGTGCAAAGAATATGATGAACACAGGAACGGAATTATGGACAACGAATTGGATCACGATTCTAGTTACGAGATGCTATTGTGCTGTTATTGATGTGTCATTATTTTGTATACTATGCTTTTAATGATTTTTAAATTGTATATCGTTTGATTGACTTTTTACCCTTAAGTCACCTGTCGGGTTGAAAAACTGCGGTATACAAGTAGAGTAAATAAATAAATAAATAAATAAATAAACACTGATCTACACTATCAAATTAATGCAGTTCGATGCCACTTTAATTGCTTTAATTCAAGACAGGCAGACAGACAGAGAGTACATCTACATTGTAGAAATAATGCAGTTTGACACCACTTTAACTTCCGTTGGCATGGAGTCATGGTTTTAGTTGTTATTTTCCAAGATCTTAATCTTCTCTGCCAAACAGCAATGGTGGCATTTGGGTGGCATTTGGATATTTGTGGCAGTGAAGGAGAAAAACAGCTCTCCAAATGACAGCTCCAGAGTCCAGTGCCAAAGAACTGGGGGGCTAAGATATTATATTTCAAAAGCAACATATTTCCAGATTGTTGATGCTGGTTTTTTTTTTCATGTTTTGTTTCATAGCTGCTAATTATTCAGAACACTGTCAGATGGCCGGGCAAATTGAAACCAACAATGTCAACCTGTTCCATCCATTTCAAAAACCTCTCCAAGATCATAAGGGACCTTGTCAGGCCAAGATCATAAGGGACCTTGTCAGGCACTGCCGGGCCAAACCCGGCAGTGAAACCATCTTGCTTCCTTATTAATGCCCGACCAGTTTTAAATCAGAACAGATTTTCCTGAGCACAGTCCCTTCCCTGCTATTAGCAGGAGGCAGCAATGGGAGGAGCACCAGAAGATGCCAGCAAGGTTGCGGAGCCAAACAGCAATGCTCCTTCTCTCCACACTTTTACTACAGAAAACATAGTAATGCAAATTAATGAGGAACCTGTGACAAAGGCTTGAAGGAGGCTTAGCTCCGAGGTCCCACAATCCCATAGGGCAGCGTTTCTCAACCTGGGGGTTGGGACCCCTGGGGGGTTGCGAGGGGGTGTCAGAGGGGTCGCCAAAGACCATCAGAAAACACAGTATTTTCTGTTGATCATGGGAGTTCTGTGTGCCAAGTCTGGCCCAATTGTATTGTTGGTGGAGTTCAGAATGATCTTTGATTGTAGGTGAACTATAAATCCCAGTAACTACAACTCCAAAAGGTCAAGGTCTATTTTCCCCAAACTCCACCAGTGTTCACATTTGGGCATATTGAGTATTCGTTCCAAGTTTGGTCCTGATCTATCATTGTTTGAATCCACATTGATCTCTGGATGTAGATGAACTACAACTCCAAAACTCAAGGTCAATGCCCACCAAACCCTTCCAGTATTTTCTATTGGTCACAGGAGTTCTGTGTGCCAAGTTTGGTTCAATTCCATAATTGGTGGAGTTCAGAATGCTCTTTGATTGTAGGTGAACTATAATTCCCAGCAACTACAACTCCCAAATGACAAAATCAATCACCCCCCCCAAGGTTGAGAACCACTGCCATAGAGCCTCCTGAAAACGTACAATGAAATAAAGTTATTCTATTCTCTTAGGAACCGACCCGCTGATGCCAAGCTAAGGGTGGAGGCTACATCTTGGTGACTTTCAAGGTTGTTCCCAAGTAATAAAGAAAGGAAGGAAGGAAGGAAGGAAGGAAGGAAGGAAGGAAGGAAGGAAGGAAGGAAGGAAGGGAAGGAAGGAAGGAAGGAAGGAAGGAAGGAAGGAAGGAAGAAAGCTTGCTTCAATTTGGATTGGGGTGCCAATGAAAAACTTGAGTCGTTTGGCCAACAGGGGAGTGCACGATTTTGTTTTTATGTTCCAGATTTGACAGATTTGGTTGCCAAATGCATCAAAATAAGCTTGGTGGGAGGCAGATATTGGTGGGAGCAGCCAGATATTTTTGGCTAATATCTGGCTAATAATGAGGCTAATAATGGGGACCAATGGGGCTGAGCAGCACTCTGAACTCGCTTTTCATAGAATCATAGAATCATAGAATCATAGAATCAAAGAGTTGGAAGAGACCTCATGGGCCATCCAGTCCAACCCCCTGCCAAGAAGCAGGAATATTGCATTCAAATCACCCCTGACAGATGGCCATCCAGCCTCTGTTTAAAAGCTTCCAAAGAAGGAGCCTCCACCACACTCCGGGGCAGAGAGTTCCACTGCTGAACGGCTCTCACAGTCAGGAAGTTCTTCCTCATGTTCAGATGGAATCTCCTCTCTTGTAGTTTGAAGCCATTGTTCCGCGTCCTAGTCTCCAGGGAAGCAGAAAACAAGCTTGCTCCCTCCTCCCTGTGGCTTCCTCTCACATATTTATACATGGCTATCATATCTCCTCTCAGCCTTCTCTTCTTCAGGCTAAACATGCCCAGTACTTTGTGCAGAGCAAGCATTGAAGGAGTTTTGTGCTCCCTCCTAGGGCATGATAGGAGTTGAAGTTTCTCTCTGGGTGAACATGTGTTTTGCTTTCTTTCTCAGCCAATCAGAGGTTGACTGTGTCCATTCTTCTCCCCTCTTATGGCATACACTTTGGACTTCCATTTCCAGAACACCCTCTTGTGGGTTTTTTTAAAAAAATTATGGTATAAAATTTTTAAAATTCCAAAACATTAATGGATTGGCAAAACTGGCAAGCTTGCAGTAAAAGATGTGGCCTACAAGTGAAGCAAGTATCATGCAGATAGGACTACAAATGATGGAGAAATGAGTTTAGCACCGATAGATTAATCTCTACAGCATGAAACCTCTCCCAAATCTGATATGCTAAAAAATTAAATTTTACCTGGCTTTTAATGGTTTAGATACTGATTTTTTTAATTGTTATAATTTAAATTACTTGTTTTAATGTGTACTGTATTTTATTGTTTTATTGTTTAATTGGGGGACATGAGAGAAGCCTCCTCGCAGGATTGCAAGACATCCGGGTGTCTCCTGGGCAACCTCTTCATAGACGGCTGATTCTCTCACTCTAGAAGCGACCAGAAGCAACAAGAAGCAACTTGCAGCATGCAACCAAACAATTGACCTCTTCAGGACCAACCATGACAATAATCTCAATCAACATTGAAGGCATGTCAGCTGCCAAAGAACAACTGTGATGAGATAAGAAATGTGATGTGCTGTGTGCTGACTGGCACAACCTGGGGATCACAACCAGATACAGTGAAGACATCTGCCCTTGTGCTATTCTATTGTGCATGCCCAGTGTAGAACACATCTCACTACGCTAAAACAGTGGGTGTGGCTCTTAATGAGGCATATTTATTGCGCCTTACACCACTGGAGAAATTATACTGTTTAGCCGGTATTGCACCACCCGACATCTGCTGGGGAGTAGCAACCAATAGTGAAAGGACCAAGGCAGTGACATCTCCGGCCCACCCCTGTTTGGGTATCAGCCAGCACGCCAATGGCTTAAATCAAGAAATAGTTTTCCAAGATCTACAGAGACACTCGCTGGAACACCTCAGCAAGCAAGAGTCCAAAAGTGGCTCAAACCCAGAACCTCAATCAATGGCTGATAGCAAATGAGAGACTCACTCCTGGGCACACAGAAAACTGGGTGACTGGGAAGGCGCTGAACAGACTGTGCTCTGGCACCACGAGACGCAGAGCCAACCTTCAGAAAGGGGGCCACAAAGTGGAATCCACAACATGCGAGTGTGGAGAAGAGCAAACCACAGACCACCTGCTGCAATGCAGCCTGAGCCCTGCCACATGCACAATGGAGGACCTTCTTTAGCAACACCGGAGACACTCCAAGTGGCCAGCTACTTGTCAAAGCACATTTAATAGAATACCAAGTCTGCAAACTCTGTTTTGTTTGTTTATTTTTAATGCAATACAACTGTTTTGGTTCGCTGCTGACACGATAAATAAATAAATTTTATTGTTTGTTGTTTGTATTTTTACTTTTGTTTTTGATATGAATTTTTTTAGAAAGTTCCCTAAAAACAGAACGGGGGTGGGGGGCAGCCGAAAACCAAATATCAAATACCAAAGATGTCACAGGTATTTGCCAAATTGGGGTCAATCCACTCCTGAATTTGATCCAGATTTTAAAGGTTTTATCCAACAGTGCATCTATACCTGGCACAGCCCAACTTCAACCCTCCCTTCAGGTGATTTGGACTGCAACTCCTACAATTCCTAACAGCCAGTAGGCTGTTAGTGCTAAAGACCTTATAAAACTACAACTCCCACAATTGCATAACATTGAGTCACGGCAGCATTGCATTGACTCTACAATGTAGATGCACCCCAAAGTTCTGAACTGAGCAATCAGATCTCCATACCCATTGGTTCTGCATCCACAGATTCAATCAACTGTGGCTCCAAATATTTTGAGGGGAAAATATCCAACCATTCTGTGCATTTCATGCTGCAACACTTAGTTACCAACTTTACGCCTATCCTATTAAATCATATTAAAACTATTGTTTGTGCCACCCATTGGTTTCATTTTGAGTTCATTTCCAAGCACCGGGGCCCTGGAAACTGTCCCATTCCCTGTTCATTTATTTCCCATTAGTGTTTCAACGTTGAATATTGCGTGATCCAACAATCCAAGCCAAAGGCATGCATGACAAATTAAGACTTTATCAGGGTTTCTTTTTTTCCTCCTAACGGAAACGAGCCGATTTTGCTTCTTTGAGGCTGCCTGACAGCTTCATATATTCGGTGTCAATGGAGATAGGAGAGCGCCGTGCCATTAGGCTCCTGTCAATTCAATGTTGAATTTTTGATTTTTAATTTTGTAAAAGCAACAAAAATTGATTGGGTTCTAAGGTTTCGCAGTTTAGGACGCACATGTAGTAATGGTAGAGATGGAAGAGCATTAAATAAAAGACTGGCCTCATTTTAGGATTATTTACACTCCTGGATCCATCCAACTGATGAACATCGTTGCTAAACTTTGTCATAACTCTGTTCTGAATACAGTCCAGTTTATATGCTTCTGCCAAAAGGCCTATGTTGATCTCCAGTTCTGATGTAAAAGAAGAGTCTAAATTATTTTTTCCTCCAACATATTTATTGTTGGAATTCAACCCCACACTGCCCAAGTCTCAAGTCCTCAATGAGGAGCAGAAGGAGCAAGCTAACAGAACTGCTGGATATGTTTTTCCTCTGAAATATAGCCTACTGCACCAATGGTGGTCTCCCATCCAAGTTCTAAGCAAGGCTGGCCCTACTTAGTATTCGAGATCAGGTGGGATCTGGTGCCTTTGAGGACTGGAGGTGAAGTTGAACATGACCCCCCCCCCAAAAAAAAAAAGAGATAGCAACTTATAGTTTTGCTAAGGACAAGGACATCAGGCTGGATAATAGGGGCAATTTGGTCAATTTGCAAAGTCTTGGTCAATTTGCAAAGACACTAACAACAACAGGGACCCTTCCCATGTCAGATAGTGTGTACATTTAATCAAGGTTTTATGCCCTATGTTTCATATATAGCAGAAGGTAACACATTTATTACTGAGAAACCACCTCCCTTTACACTTATGTATTCTCTTGAACTTCTATGGGACTTTTTTCCCTTCTGAAGGACTCCTAGAAACTTTTTGGAAACTTTACCTTTTCAAGCCCCCTATGAATGACCCTTATCTGACCCTTCTGCCCTTTTGTAGGAAATGTATAAAAAATATATAAGAAGCCATTCTCAGTGACCCTGGGAAGGAGGAAATCTCCTTTGAAAAGAACCTTGTCAAAGGACATATTTACATGGACAATACAATGGGCTTTGACCCTGGGGCTCGGAGTTTGACCCCCAGAGGGAGATGCCCACTTGGCATAAATGATGATATCTCAACAGGACAAAGGGTCTTCGGAAAGCCACACTTTGTCCTGATCTGTTTACTCATTCAAACTTCCCTTAACCAAAACTTCAACCAAGATTGCTCCATTGTCTCCATATCCTGGCTCAAGGAAAATCCGAATCCTGGTAGGCTTGCCAGACATCAACATTGATTGTCACCCTTCAAGACAATAAGCTGGCTGGCTTGGGCCCCTGAGGACTCACCGGCCATTTGGACACCACATATTTCCATACTCCACTCAAGACTTCATTGTTTCCCTCTCATCCCACCTCACTCTCTCCTGATTGGCCAGGGGGCCGAGGCGGCAGAAGCTCACCCATTGGCTGAGGTGCTCAGGAGGCGGCCAAGCCTCCTCCCAGCTGTAGAGCGCCAGCCAATCATCGCTGAGCTGGCAGAGGGGCGGGGAGCGGGAAATTCAAAACTGACAGCTCTGTTTTATGTATAAAAAGGCTTTATTTTGTATTCACTGTATGCTTGCCTGAAGAACTATCGCAGCTTTGCATCCTTTCCAGCTGGATCACAATAAAATATCTCGGTGGCTTCTGCTTCAACTTGGTGAGATTTATTTTGCAATATTGGCTTCTGTTTTCTCACCAGGCAACCCACAATGGCTTGGGCCTAATCCACAGCCATTCTAAATTGCTCAACAACAGAGGCATCTCTCTGCCCTAGAAGTCCCTTAGAGCCTTTATTCTGGTTTGCTTCCATGCTTTGCCATCAGTCTCCTTAGAAAGGAAATGTCCACATATCTCATCATGTCTGTCCTTGTCTATACTAGATGGCCATTCATCCTCTATACCAGGCTTGGGCAAACATCGGCCCTCTGGGTGTTTTGGACTTTGACTCCCACAATTTCTCAGGCCCTTTTCTTTTCCTTTTCCCTTCCATTTTCCACTTGATTGGCTGAGGGGGAAAGGAAGGGGCCTAAGGTTGTTAGGAATTGTGAGAGTTGGAGTTCAGGACACTCAGAGAGCCAAAGTTTGCCCATTCAGCCAATAATACATTGCATTTTGTGCCACAGGTTATTTAACAGCAAACTGCACTTCTGGCGTGATTAACAAGCAGAACTCAATAAATGGGTTAGTAAAGCATTTTGTCTTCTGCCTTCTTCAATTGCTGCACATAAAAGTGATTATTGTACAGCTGACTTTTATATGGAGCAGCTGAAGAAGGCAGAAAATGAAGTGTTTTGCTGATACATTCATTACGGTTGTTGGTTACTGCATACTGTGTTTAAACAGTGAGAGAGAGTGGGCTGTATTGTTGTCGTCGTTGTGTACCTTCATTTCCAACTGATGCGGATCCTAAGGTGAACCTCTCATGGGGCCGAGAGCGTGTGGCACTCCCAATGGGTTTCCACAGCCAAGCCGGGAATCAAACCCTAATATCCAGAGTCCAGTGTTCAGGCGATTGAACCATTCAAACCACTGCTTATATTATCGCAAAAGAGGAGGAGACTGTTTCACTGAAGGTAAGATGATTGATGGTAAAATCGAACCCACAGTGTCAGGCTGTATCTTCAGTGTAAAATGAATGCAGTGTGACATCATTTGAACTGCAACTCCCAGGATTCCATAGCATTGAGCCACGGCAATCCAAGTGGTGTCAAACAGCATTCACTCTACAGTGTAGATGCAGCCTTTGAAAATTCATTATTGAGATCTAATGCCAAAAAAAGGTGATCGCTTTTATGGCTCACCTGTAAGCATGGTGAGCCATGGAGACCTGATCTAGCAGAGTTACTCTCGGTCTCCCAAAAGCCCAGTCTTTCCTATTCTGAACCCAAAAAGCTAAACAACAATGGCTGAGCCCATTCCATAAATAAGATTAATGACTCCGTTAGATGAATGAACAGACCAACGGGCTCAAGCCCGGACAATTAGGAAGGGTCAATGTATTGTCAACGGCTTTTGTGGCCAGAATCACTAGGTTGTTGTGAGTTTTCCGAGCTGTCTGCCCATGTTCCAGAACAGAAGCATTCTCTCCTGACGTTTCACCTGCATCTGCGCAAGCATCAGAGGTTGTGAGGTCTGTGGAAACAATGCAAGGGGGGTTTATATATATACCTGTGGAATAATATTGCAAAGTGGGTTACAGCATTCCTAAACACATAATCATTTTTAAATACTCCTTAAAATCAACATAGAGAATGCTTCTGGAACATGGCCATACAACCCGAAAAAACTCACAACAACCTAGAAAGGGACACTTCAACCAATTAGGATACCTGATGCTTCGCCGCCTATAAGCCCCCATGTTGTTTGATGTGCTTTATTCTTCTGGTCACATGGCAATCCTTCCTTCCTTCCTTCCTTCCTTCCTTCCTTCCTTCCTTCCTTCCTTTTGCACCTTGTCAAACACTTCCCTAGCCTTCTATTATTCCTGTCCTCGCCATTGCCGTCAAGCCGTCCAACGCACTTTCCTAACAATGTGACCTGACGCAAGCATGTACCTCTTTGTTCCGCGCATTGTCTGTGGCCATCCATCTCGCAATGCGATGGCCTCCTTTGAAGATGGAAAAATCACCGGTTTCTATTTTCCCCGCAGTTCTAAGCAGCCAGATCACTGAAACACACACAGCCTTTTCTGCAGCTAAAAGGTTCGGCGGGGATATTTATTACTCTCGTAAGGCAGCTAACAATGCATCCGTAGGTTGCGGCTAGGTGAGAAAACGGTAATCAGAGCTAAGGAAAAAGCATCTCCATTTACTCAGGAATGGACAAAGCATGGCTCCCAAGATTTGTTTCATGTTGTAGACCAGGGGTTCTCGAACATTTTAAACAGAGGGCCAGGTCACAATCCTTCAAACTGTTGGAGGGCCGGATTATAATTTGACAACAAAAAAAAAACCATGAATGAGTTCCTATGCACACTGCACATATCTTATTTGTAGTGAAAAAAACACACTTAAAACAATACAATAATTAAAATGAAGTTCAATTTTAACAAATATGAACTTATTAGTATTTCAATGGGACGCGTGGGCCTACTTTTGGTTGATGAGATAGGATTGTTGTTGTTGTGTGCTTTTAAGTCTTTTCAGACTTAGGTTGACCCTGAGTGAGGGCCAGGTAAATTACTTTGGAGGGCCGTATCCGGCCCCCGGGCCTTAGTTTGAGGACCCCTGACGTAGAGCTTCGGAAAGCCTCTGTTTTACCATCTCAAAGCTCCCTGCTTGAGCAGTAATGGCACGATCATCAGGATAGATTAGTCACCGGAGCGTCATACAGGGAGCATACCACCCCTCTGTTATGTCAGCTCCACTGGCTGCCGATCCAGTTCCGAGCACAATTCAAAGTGCTGGTTCTGACCTACAAAATCCTATACGGCTCCGGCCCAGTGTACCTGTCCGAACGCATCTCGCTCTATGTCCCACCTCGGAGTTTGAGATCTTCTGAGGAGGCCCTTCTCTCGATCCCACCTCTATCACAAGTGAGATTGGTGGGGACGAGGAGCAGGGCCTTCTCGGTGGTGGCCCCTCACCTGTGGAATTCACTCCCCAGGGAAATTAGGTCATCGACATCCCTCCGCTCTTTCAGAAGGAAATTAAAAACATGGTTATGGGACCAGGCTTTTGGGCAATCTGGCGGTTAGATAAAGACAATGATGACCAGAATCGAGAGTACTTGACAATGTGGAATGAATTTACAGACTATGAGATGGCAAACGCTGAGCATTAGATTGTTTTTATTGATTTTAATGTATGGACTGACTGTCTTAATTGTTACAATTGCTGTTTACATGTTTTACATGTTTTATCCATTATTGAAGTCATTTCAGACTTAGGTTGACCTTGAGCGAGGGCCAGGTACATGACTTTGGAGGGCCGTATCCGGCCCCCGGGCCTTAGTTTGAGGACCCCTGTTGTAGACACTCCAGATTGTCCTGGGCTCAATGATGGCTTCAGCATTCCTTATCAGTCATGCAAGAAACCCTGTTTTGTAATTCATTCAGCCTTTACACCCATTGATTCCGCATCCAAAGATTACACTGCTTGGAAATATTTTCCCCAAAATCCCAAAAGCAAACTTTGATTTTGCCATGTTATATAAGGAAATCCAACTTGCTTTGAAAGATCTCTCCAGCTACAAAGACTTCAGGTGGTTACAAAGATAACCACCTGAAGCCTAGCCCTGCCAAAACACAAGTATGTGCTTTCCATCTACGCAACCATGAAGCCAACAGGAAATTGAAAGTCATCTGGGAAGGGCAAGACCTTGAACATTGTTTCCATTCTAAATATCTCGGTGTCACCTTAGATCGAACACTAGCATATAAGAAACACTGCTTGAACACCAAGCACAAAGTAGCTACACGCAATAACATCCTCTGAAAACTTACTGGCAGCACATGAGGTGCAGACCCAAAATTAATAAGAATACTCCACTTAGGCAGAAAAAACGAAATGCAAAGATACAGAATGGGGGACGCCTGGCTCGAGAGCAGTACGTGTGAAAAAGATCTTGGAGTCCTCGTGGACAACAAGTTAAACATGAGCCAACAATGTGATGTGGTGGCAAAAAAAGCCAATGGGATTTTGGCCTGCATCAATAGGAGCAGTGTCTAGATCTAGGGAAGTAATGCTACCCCTCTATTCCGCTTTGGTTAGACCACACCTGGAATATTGTGTCCAATTCTGGGCACCACAATTCAAGAGAGATATTGACAAGCTGGAATGTGTCCAAGAGGAGGGCGACTAAAATGATCAAGGGTCTGGAGAACAAGCCCTATGAGGAGCGGCTTAAGGAGCTGGGCATGTTTAGCCTGAAGAAGAGAAGGCTGAGAGGAGATATGATAGCCATGTATAAATATGTGAGAGGAAGCCACAGGGAGGAGGGAGCAAGCTTGTTTTCTGCTTCACTGGAGACTAGGACACGGAACAATGGCTTCAAACTACAAGAAGGAGATTCCATCTGAACATGAGGAAGAACTTCCTGACTGTGAGAGCCGTTCAGCAGTGGAACTCTCTGCCCTGGAGTGTGGTGGAGGCTCCTTCTTTGGAGGCTTTTAAACAGAGGCTGGATGGCCATCTGTCAGGGGTGATTTGAATGCAATATTCCTGCTTCTTGGCAGGGGTTGGACTGGATGGCCCATGAGGTCTCTTCCAACTCTTTGATTCTATGATTTTCTATGATTCTATGATCAGCCCTGGCCTTGTCTTAATCAACTGCTGAGTATGCCTGCCCTGTTTGGCTTACGTCTGCCCATGCAAAGCAGGCGAACATAGCATTGAATGAAACATGCAGAATAATCACAGGGTGTCTTAAACCTACACCTGTTGATAAGCCCTGCAAGCTAGCTGGTATTGCCCCCTCCCCCTGATGTGTGAAGGGAAGTTGCAGCTAAATGTAAGAGAAATAAGGTTGAACACTGTGAAAGCCATCCACTTCATGGCTACCAGCCTCCTCCCAATAGGCTCAAATCAAGGAAAAGCTTTATGAGTACTACCACTCCTCTTGGCGTCATTCCAGCAACAGCAAGGATATCCCTCTGGGCCGCTAAATCAGGAAATCCCAACTGAATGGCCCCCCACGAGGGTCTTCCTCCAGGGGCAAACCAAGAATGGGCAACCTGGAAGTCCCTGAATAGACTCAGAAGCAGAGTGGGCAGATCAAAAGACAACCTGGCAAAATGTCACTACCTAAAAGAATCCCACACCTTGTGTGACTGTGGAGCAGAACAGACAACTGTATCTGTATGCTTGTCGATTGTGCCCTGCCTCATGTACAGAGGAGGAATTGTTGGAGGCTACGGACAATGCCATTTCACCTTTTTGACCAAAAACGGGCAACAGCAAATAATAAATATTTAGCCGCCTGCACGCCTTCTTTTATTATTATTATTTTATCATCCACTAAGGCGACCAAGACTGTTTCATTTCCATGTCCCGGCCTAAAGCCAGACTGTGCCGAATCCAGATAATCCGTGTCTTCCAAGAATAATAAATAATAAATAAATAAATAAATAAATACATTTTATCATTTCATCTTGTTCATGTGGCCCGCTCATTGTGATTGTGTTTTTGCACTGTTTTATTGTATTATTATGTTTTATTTGCCTTTTTACCATGTTTGTTTTGTGTTTTTGGTTTGATTTTGTTGTAATGCACTACTGGGCTTGGCATCACGTAAGCTGCCCCGAGTCCGTTCTAGAGAGATGGTATAAATAAAGTTTATTATAAGTTTATTAAGTGGGTCATTCTTAATTAGCACAGAACACCGGTGAAATGCTGTCTTTCTTCAACACCGTATTGATCACTAAAAGCTTTGACATATTTATTCAGGCTTTAATTGCAAAGCATGTCTCTACGGTAAACATGCACATCCATGCATTGATTCTGGTCTCCAATCTCAGCTCACTTTCTTGGCCAATACATCCAACATGATCAATGCCATTTTGTTTCCAAAAGTCTCAGGAGTAGTTGGGTGGGTGGATGAATAGAGAGGTAGCAGACCATCATAGCCAATAATAATAATAAGGGGTTGCTGTGAGTTTTCTGGGCTGCCTGACCATATTCCAGAAGCATTTTCTCCTGACATTTCACCCACATCTATGGCAGGAATCCTCAGAGGTTGTGAGGTCTGTGGAAACCAGGCAAGTGGGGTTTATAGATCTGTGTCCAGGGTGGGAGAAAGAAAGAACTCTTGTCAGCCTTCAACAACACAATAATAATAATAATAATAATAATAATAATAATAATAGTTTTATTCTTGCCTGCCTCTCCTCGCAGTAAGTTACAGATTCCTAAAACACACAACCATTTTAAAATACTCCATAAAAACAACATATGAAAACAGACCTCATATTTAAACATGGCACTCAGGTCTGCTCTTTGTCAGAGTGAGACCCTTGGGGTCTATGCACAGCGGAATTGAGGTTACCAGATCACACAGACGCAAAACAGGACTCACTGCAGTTTTCAGTTTCAAAAATAACAAAGTTTACTTAGCACATCTCAAGACAGGTCTACTTCCAAGCGGACTACATCATGAACACTACAAAGCACAGCACACAACAGTTTCCAGAACATTTGCTTATCTCATTTCTCTCTGGCTGAATCCTCCCTTTTTCTTCCCAGGCAGGAAAATTTGTTATCTAACTTCTGTCAAGGTCTTTACTCTCTCTGCCTCTAGCAACAACAATTCTAGCATACAATTGAACATAACTGAATCCATTTTGAATACATATGAACACCATTGTTAAACTTATTGAAGCACATTGAAAAACATACATGCATACTTTCAATAATCCTGACACTCTTTGCCTTCTTTTCTCCATGCTAAACATCCCCAGCTCCTTATACTGCTTCTCATAGGGATTCACAATCTCCAGACCTTTGATCATTTTGGCCATCTTTCTCCCGACACTTTCCACCTTTTTATATCCTCCTTGCCCAAAACTGCATTGCAAATGGATTGACTTGTCCTGAGGTTGCAAGAACGGAAAGGGACTGAGCACAACAGGATTTCTCACAAGTCTTATTATTGTTGTTCTTGTTATTATTATATTTATTTATACCCCACTTTATCAGCCTTGCAGCTCAGAGGAAGGAAAGGCAAACTCTCAGAACCAATCTTGCCAAGAAAACTTTGCAACAAGCTCACTTTGTGGTTGTTGTTGCCATAAGCGAAAGGCACACACCAGCAAACTCTCATCCCAGTTATTTGTATTCTCAGTGGGAACACTTCTCCTCTTAAACCTCAAATGAAATATGAGTAAATAGAAAGGATGACATAATTTAAAGTGTAATGAGTATATGGGTGCCCAGGAATGATCAATGAGTGGGGGCAAAAATCACTTTCTTTTTTCTTGTGTGAGGTTAAATGACTTGTGAAATGGTGCATGGAGAAATTGATAGCGGCAAACAAAGGGCCCCTGCCAGCAATCCCTTAAATGCGATATTGATTTTAAAGATTAACAATATTTTCAGAGCTTGTGGATGTCAAAAAATTAAGCCAGATGCCCAACTACTCAGCTATACAAGTCAAATAAAGCCTCGAATTAACATCCTAGTTGAAATAAATGCTTCTTTTGTTGTTCTCTAATCCTGTTGGAAGCTCCAGGGAGTTCTGCCATCCTCAAAACCAATCCACAGTCAATAGACAAATAAACCCCTGGTTGGATTAGCAAGTTTTGTTGCTCTCTGGGGAAGGACATTTGCATTGTGTGTGTTTGTTTCCTTCCTTCCCTTCTTAATAGACAAGCAAAAGCAGTCCTTGCAACTGCATGGAATAAGACACAACATATATCATATTTTGCACAGAGACGGGGAACCTGCCGTTATTAATATTAGTAAAACAAAGTTTCTGTGTGACTTTCGTTCAAGCATTTCTTCCGCCTTTCCTTCCTAAAAGGCTTTTATTATAACTCCTAAAAACAGATTTCTAAAGAAAGAAAACCTACAATCTTTAACTGGACATAGAGATCCTGACTACTCTGCACTTTAAAAGCTCTCTACTACTAACTTTTATCTCCCAGCTGCTTAATCCCACCCAACTCCATTAGCTGAGAGTTTTTCAGCTAACTGAAAGATTGTCAAGGAAGTGGTCTGCAAATACTTAGAAACAAATGCGGTCATCGCTAATAGTCAACATGGATTTATCAAAAACAAGTCATGCCAGACTAATTTGATCTCTTTTTTCGATAGAGTTACAAGCTGAGTAGATGCGGGGAATGCCATGGATGTAGCGTACCTGGATTTCAGTAAGGCCTTCGACAAGGTCCCCCATGACCTTCTGGCAAGGAAACTAGTCCAATGTGGGCTAGGCAAAACTACGGTTAGGTGGATCTATAATTGGTTAAATGGACGAACCCGGGGGGAGGGGGGATTCTCCCCAATGCTTCCTCTTCATCTTGGAAAGAAGTGATGAATGAAGTGCCATCAGCAGGGTTCCTTCCTGGGCCCTGTTAAACATCTTTATTAATGACTTAGATGAAGGGTTAGAAGGCATGATCATCAAGTTTGCAGATGACACCAAATTAGCCAATACTCCAGAGGACAGGAACAGGATTCAAAACGATCTTGACAGATTGGAGAGATGGGCCAAAACTAACAAAATGAAGTTCAACAGTGACAAATGCAAGATACTCCACTAGGGCAGGAAAAACAAAATGCAAAGATACAGAATGGCGGACAATGCCTGGCTCGAGAGCAGTATGTGTGAAAAAGATATTGGAGTCCTTGTGGACAGCAAGTTAAACATGAGCCAACAATGTGATGTGGCAGCAAAAAAAACCCAATGGGATTTCGGCCTGCATCAATAGGAGCATAATGTCTAGATCTAGGGAAGTCATGCTACCCCTCTATTCTGCCTTCGTTAGACCACACCTGAAATATTGTGTCCAATTCTGGGCACCACAATTGAAGAGAGATATTGACAAGGTGGAATGTGTCCAGAGGAGGGCGACTAAAATGATCAAGGGTCTATGAGGAGCGGCTTAAAGAGTTGGGCATGTTTAGCCTGAAGAAGAGAAGGCTGAGAGGAGATATGATATCCATGTATAAATATGTGAGAGGAAGCCACAAGGAGGAGGGCGTAAGCTTGTTTTCTGCTTCCCTGGAGACTCGGATGCGGAACAATGTAGATCACAGTAGGCTGACCTTTTGCAGATACTTAAGGCGAGCAGCCCTATTCTTCCTGGCTTGAGCCGTCAGCGATTGGCAATGACAGCAGGAAGAAGTAACGTGGGCTTCGCCAAGACAAAGAAGGCACTTCAAGTGGTTTTCAGAATCAGGAATCTTCTTCGAACACTGCAAGCAGTGCTTAAACCGTGTTGACAACATAGCAAAGGAAGTTTCCGAAGTGAGCTTTGCGGCGCAAGAACAGGAACTGCGGAGCATGCACGCGGGGTGCCTTTATCCCCTGCAAGGGGACTGGGTGGGGTTACCGACAAAACTTGCACTTTTAAACTTGGAAAGTTTTCTGTTGGGGCCTGTGCAGGTGCAGACACTCCACATGTATGCATTCACAGAGTCCACAAAGAAAAAATACATTTAACATACATAAAACCCCTAGGTTAAAATAAAACGAACAATAAAGACAGAAACAATAAATAATACTTCATTACAAATACTTATACTCGATTTCTTTCTTTTTTCAAAACCTGTGCACCTCCAAAAGCCTACGACTAATCCTGTCATTCAGGAAGGAAATGGTCTTTTTACCAAATTCATTATTCCTTCTGCAAGTATTATCTCTGAATTATCGTAGCTTATGCAGACCGAGGGCTTTTAGGCACATAAGTGCCTGAGATCATTTTTCAGCTCATCATCCCATTACCTATAATGAGGAAGTACTTCTCAACATGGCGATTACTCTTCCAAAAGGATCTCTGGCAAATGATCCCGCCAGGCATTAATGGCATTACAAACTGCTGCTCTGCTGCATAGAAGCGGACTGGAGGGGCCAGCGGCACCTTAATTCCCAGGATGCATTCAGACCCTAAAGAGACAATCTTGAAATATAGTCCAACGGTTCTAAATTTAATTTTACAGCCACCTGGCAATGTAGCAACTATTCTTTACGTTCCTCTCTCCCAAAGAGGCATTCCCTTTTACCTTCCTCTCCATCACTTCTAGTATCTATGGTTAACTGCCATCAAAGTGACTTTGACTTATGGCGGTCCCGTGGATGAGAGCCTCGCCTTCAGGTCTTTCAGATTCAAGACCTCCCTGATTGTCTTTCTCAACCAAATATAGAAACTGAATGGCATGGGCAGCCCTCACTAGTTGCTATCTCGCTGCTATCTCTAGACACTTCACAGACAAGTGGAAGATGCTCCACTGAGGCAGAAAAAAAATGAAATGCAAAGACACAGGATGGGTGATGGCTGGCCCGACAACTGTCCATGTGAGAAAGATTTTGGAGTCTTTATTTATTTATTTTGTTTATTTATTTCCTATATTTATACCCCGCCCTTCTCACCCCCGAGGGGGGACTCAGGATGGCCTCACAAACACCATACGGTGTCATCATAATAAAACAATCAGCAATATATTAAAATATTTAAAATATTAAAACAATAATTAAAACAATTGATTAACACATGTCTATTAAAAGAATAAAAGGAATCTTAGAACAATTTTATTCAAGGAACTCAGCAGTGGTAACCATAAACGATGGAGTGACAAATGAAATAAAAGTGACTAGAGGAACGAGACAAGGATGCCCTTTGTCGCTGATATTATTTGCTATGGTGATAGAACTGTTTGCTAATGGTATAAGGAATGATAAGAATCTAGAAGGGTTAGGAAAAAAGGAGAAACAGAAGGTGAGTTTATTTGCTGACGACACATTGTTATTTATAGAAAACATAGTAGAGAAAATGGATAAAATAACATTTGGAGACATTTGGGAAAACAACAGGCCTACAAGTTAATTGGAATAAGTCAGAAATGATGGTACTTAACTACACAAAGGAAGAAGAAAAAGATTTTATAGAACAGAGTAAAATGGGAATAAGAATCAAGAATAAATTAAAATACTTGGGAGTAATAATAACAAAGGATTTAAAAGAAATGGAAGAGGTAAATGTAGTAACATTAAGGAAAGAGGTTCAGAAAAAATTAATAGAGTATGAAGATATACGTCTATCCTGGTTTGGAAGAATAGCATTAGTAAAAATGAAAATACTTCCAAAGATAAACTTTATATTTAGGATGCTACCACTTCAAATCACAGAAGAACTAACTAGATGGCAACAAATGATCAATAAGTATTGTAATGGAAGTAAAAGAAATAGATTAAATAAACAGTTATGGTATAGATCGCAAAAAGAGGGCGGACTAGCACTACCTAATATTAAAAAATATTATGAAGCAAGTAGATTAAGCTTGGCTATAGAAGGAATGGTTAAAAAAGAGGGAATCAATTGGCTTAGTAATGATTCAGAAAAAGTGGAAGAAGAAATTTGGAATATATTTTTTAAACAGTTTATGAGAAAAGAAATTAGGGAAATTGGAAACCCAATGTTGAGCAATATATTAGAAGTATGGAACAAATATAGGAGGAAGTTAATAATGGAGGGGTCAATTATAACCCCAATAGTGATGAAAAAGAAGTTTCCAAAAAAATTTTAAAAAGTAATGGACAAAAAGGTAAGGGAAAAAATCTAGATAGGATAGGGGATTGGATGAAGGTGGGAATGAAGAAGGAAATAATGATGGAAGAGTTTAAAGAAATAAAACTGACATGGTTCCATTGTATACAATTAGAACAATGGCTTAAAAATTGGGAAAAAAATAATAGAAATGGAAGCCAACTTAACCAATTTGAACAAATAATACAGAAGGGAAGGCCTGTAGAAGAACATGAAAACTTGAGAGGTATAATTAGTAAAATGTATAAGATATTAACTGAAATGAAGGAGGGAAAAATAAAAAATAATACCCTTAAAGAGATTTGGGAAGAAGATTTAGGGATAAAAATAAGTGAAACAGAGTGGCAACAATTATGGGGACAAAGACATTTAAAAAATCTATCAATACGGGTTAGGCGTTGTCCCCCATTCTGTATCTTTGCATTTCGTTTTTCCTGCCAAAGTGGAGTATCTTGCATTTGTCACTGTTGAACTTCATTTTGTTAGTTTTGTTAGATAGTTTTGTTAGATACAAAATGGGGGATGCCTGGCTCGAGAGCGGTACGTGTGAAAAAGATCTTGGAGTCCTCGTGGACAACAAGTTAAACATGAGCCAACAATGTGATGTGGCGGCAAAAAAAGCCAATGGGATTTTGGCCTGCATCAATAGGAGCATAGTGTCTAGATCTAGGGGAAGTCATGATCCCCATGCTCTATTGCGCTTTGGTTAGACCACACCTGGAATATTGTGTCCAATTCTGGGCACCACAGTTCAAGAGAGATATTGACAAGCTGGAATGTGTCCAGAGGAGGGCGACTAAAATGATCAAGGGTCTGGAGAACAAGCCCTATGAGGAGCGGCTTAAGGAGCTGGGCATGTTTAGCCTGAAGAAGAGAAGGCTTAGAGGAGATATGATAGCCATGTATAAATATGTGAGAGGAAGCCACAGGGAGGAGGGAGCAAGCTTGTTTTCTGCTTCCCTGGAGACTAGGACGCAATGGAACAATGGCTTCAAACTACAAGAAAGGAGATT
>NW_026847993.1:21761205-21777421 GCF_025583915.1 Anolis sagrei ordinatus | reverse complement strand
CACCCGAGGGGCTTCCTTGAAATTAGGTGGAAAGGAGTAGTAGAGTTGTGTGTCATCTGCATAGAGATGGCACCCAACTTCAAAACCCCAGATGACCTCTCCCAGCAGTTTCGTGTAGATGTTAAAAAGCATGGGAGACAGAATAGAGCCTTGCGGGACCCCACAGGTCAAAGGCCAGGGGTCCGAGCAGGCGTCTCCCAGCTTCACCATAGTTGCCTTGAGGGACGTTTACTAAAACAGAAAGCCCACAGGATATGTGTCCTGTGTTCTCTGTTACTCTGCTGTTCAATGTACATTAATTTTATTTTCTGACAAAGAGCTGGAAAGTGGAAGTTGGTAAACAGGAAATTTGGGTTGGAAGGTCACTGTGGAAGAGCACCACAACGAAGCCCTTGATCCTAATCTATGGATTATTTTATGGAGCAATATTTCTCAGTATATGAAAGTCCTGGAAGCTTTTCTTTTAAAATGTAAGCGGGGCTATTTGGAATTCTGCAGCATTGACCATCAATCTGAATTGTTCTCATTCACCAGAGTAATGGTTCTGCTGTGTTTACAATGTTATCCATCAAAATAGTGAAAAGGGTCAGATTTGCTCCTCAAGGTTTGCCATCTCATCTTCCTTCCCCATCCTAAGTATTTTTTTTGTCACAATTTGGATGTAAGCAATTTTTGCAGAATGTTGACATCTCCTTCTTCCCTCTTTTCTTCCTTCCCTTCCATTCTAGGAGAGGAAGCATTGACCATGTACATGGACAAAAGTCGGCTTGATCGAAAGTCAGGCAATGCCACCCAAAGCGTTGAGTCCCTTCACCAGCTCGCCTCCTCCTATTTCGTGGACCGGGATGGAACCATGAGACGTCTCCATGAGATCCAAATCTCAACTGGAGCGATCAAGGTATGCTATGGATTGTGTGTCTAAAGAAGCTAGTCTTGGAATGGGAAAGGAGAGAGTGAAGATGATGATTATGATGGTGAAGATGATGTTATTTATTTATTTCGGTTTCTTTTACCCTGCCCTTCTCACCCCGAGGGGGACTCAGGGCGGCTTACAAAAGCCAAGGCACAATTTGATGCCCGCATCACAGAACAATCAAAACACAAAATTACATCAAATTCACAGTTAACAACAATTCATGCCTTATACCAAAAAAATCAATAAAATCAATACAAACCCAATTCCTCCTCCTACACGGTCGACGTTCGCTATCTCATAGTTCTAACTTTCAATTCCACTTCGTCAATCCTGTTGGTCTTACTCGTCTGATTGTCTTATTTAATTGCCAGATTGCCCAAAGGCCTGGTCCCATAACCACGTCTTCACCCTCCTCCTGAAGGAGAGGAGGGATGATGATGCCCTGATTTCCCCCGGGAGTGAGTTCCACAGGTGAGGGGCCACCACTGAGAAAGCCCTGCTCTTGTCCCTACCAGCCTCACTTGTGACAGTGGTGGGGTCGAGAGCAGGGCCTCCCCAGATGATCACAAGCTCCGGGGTGGGACGTAGAGGGAGACGCGTTCGGACAGATACACTGGACCGGAACCGTACAGGGTTTTGTAGGTCAAAACCAGCACCTTGAATTGTGCTCGGAACTGAACCGGCAGCCAGTGGAGCTGGCACAGCAGGGGGATAGTGTGCTCCCTGTATGTCGCTCCAGTGAGCAGTCCGGCTGCCGCTCGCTGGACTAGTTGAAGTTTCCGAACAGATGGAAAGTAAGGATAGAACCGGCGAACGAGAGGAAACAAAAGAAGATTGAAGACAAGCACAGACGATAACACTATTACTAACGCACTATCGGGGAAATAATGAGCAAATAATAATATACAATATTAACACACTCCACGTCCCACTCTCCCAACCACATGCACACCCCGCTTACCTACCCCTACCTACCACTAGATAAGGTATCCCCCCCTCCCCGATCCCCCACAACCCTACCCTTCTCGCCAGTAGTTAGGTACCTTACCCACCCCTACTTCCCCTTCACCCTACCACCCCCCCCTGCTTTCTTTTTATTTTAAGGCATAACTTGTACGTCAATGATCAACATCCTATTGATGTATTATTATCAAAAAACTCTCAATAAAAATTATTACAAAAAAAATAAAATAATATTTATTTATTTGATCAGTCATATGACCATTTCAAAATAGAACACGAGTAAAAAACAAGGCAACAAGGTGAAGACAGCAGCCGACCTTCTCTTTATAGTCAGAATCTTATTTTCCTGGTTCTTCTTTCAGGAAATCTTCTCTTTTCTTAATAGCTTTCAGAATAAAAAGGCTTACTCTGATTATGCTGGATCTTTCCTGCCCTTGCAAGAGGGATGTCAGAATATCATTTCTGTTGGGGGACCTGCAGTTGGATAATACCGGATGTAAATATCTGTCTTGCAGTTCGGTATATGCTGGACAGTCAATTAAGAAATGTTCAATGTCTTCCACTGTTTGTTCTCCCCAGACACAGAATCTCTCACTTCTTGGGATGTTACAGTAGCGCCCGGTTTGCACCATAGTACCGAGTTGTTCAAACCTAGCCCTAGTATATATTCTTCTTAAGGGTAGTGGAAGTGGAATAGTTAGGTAGTGCTCTAAATAAATATTCCTTTTGTGGGTAGCTAAAAACCTTGTGGCAGAAGACCTGCCTATGCTCTCTAGGTCCAGCTGTGCATAGACATCCCGAAAGCGTCGCTTGAGCACTTGCCCTGCCCCCGGACCCAAAACACCCAGAAATTGCAAAGGCAGACTGAATCCAGCCAACTCATTATTCAGAGCCGCCATCCACGATGACTTCTGGTCATGCTGGACTTGATCCTCTAGACATAAGCGAGGAACTCTACTGGGATCCATAGAGTTTACTTTTGACCAGTAATTAAACTGTCTCATTAAGATTTGAGCTTTTACTGGGAGTATTCCTAGCTCAGCCCTTACTGCTGCCGTCAGCGTTGTTCTGGAAAGGCCCAGGAAGGTGTGAAGCTGCTTCACTTGGAAGGCTTCGATCTTGGCCAAATTGATGTGCCCCCAAATTTCAGTCCCAAATATAAGTGTTGGTATTATTTTTGTTTTAAAGACTTCCAGGGCAGGTCTGATTGTGCCTGGGTATCTATGATGGTACAGATTATAAATGGAACCTGCTGCTTTCATTGTTCTTTGTATACTATGAGTAATGTTGTTAGCCCAAGCACCAGATGAAGAGAACATAATGCCTAGATATTTGTAGCAATTAATTTGGGGCAGATCTGATCTCATTCGGGAGGGAGTTCCACAGTTGAGGGGCCACCACAGAGTAGGCTCTGTCTCTCGTTCCCGCTTATTTATTTATGATATTTATATCCCACCCTTCTCACCTGAAAGGGAATCAGAGTGGCTTACATGCAATATATTATATTATTAGCAAAGCACAATATTAGTATTATATATTACTACTAGCTGCCCCCTGCCATGCGTTGCTGTGGCCCAGTCTGTGTATATGTATTTTGTGAATATATATATATATATATGTGTGTGTGTGTGTGTGTGTGTGTGTTTGTGTGTGTGTGTGTGTGTGTTTGTGTATATGTGGTTTTGTGCATGTAATGTACATTTTAATTTTTGGCTTTTAAAGTCTCTTCCACTGTGTTTTTCAGTGTTTTTATGAATGATGGTCACTTGTTGGCCTGATAAGTATGTTGTGTCCAAATTTGGTGCCAAATCACCCAGTGGTTAATCCCACAAACAAACATTACATTTTTATTTATATAGACATTGTACTATACCACTATACTGCAATATCATTAGTAATATTACATGTAATATATAATTATATTATTATATTGTATTATCATTAAAATTATATTGAATAGCTATCAGAAATGTATAAGAAATCTTGAATTTCTCTGTACGATTATGCTTGTACATTTCTTAAGCAAAATTGCTGTTCATGCATCCCTTCTGGCCAGATTGAATAAACCTCTGTGACTCTTCTTCAACTTGGTGAGTTGGTTTCTTGCCACTTCATCACACTAGAGAAAAATCTGCTTAAAATCAAGTTTCTGCCTCTTGCAGAATTCTGGAGTTTGTAGTTTAGTGAGGCTGTTAAAGTGGATTTTAAGTGGACTTTTTCTCTAGTTTGATGAGGCCTATCTGGTTTTTAGCATAAGGCTCACCAGGCATGGATCTTCTTTAACTGCCATCCTAGCTCTAAATTCTACTACAACAACTTCATTGATAGTGTCATCTCAGGTCTATCTCCCCACAAAGAGTAGAGCTATAAAATTTCCTTTCTAGGCATTGCCATCTTATTAAGCTTTCACGTCACTTCCAACTTGTGAGTTTCATTGTATTAGAAGAAACAATGACTTGCAGTTTTTGCAGGCCAGCACAACATGGCACTGAACAAAAAGGGTGCCATGTTGCAGTGGCTGAATAGATAACACATGTCAATGGTGTAAAATACAGTGATTTCCTCTAATGGAAACATTTGAATTGTTCAGCGTCACTTATCAGAGCCTAGCAGCCTATTTCATTAGCATTTTCATTTTTCTCCCTGTTGTTTAATTTAATCTAAGCAAACAGAAGAAAGTTCATATGTGTACTTCCCTCCCTCTGTTCCCTTTCATGAGTAATATAGTGTGAGAGGAGAGAAAAATCCAAAACTAATTCCCTTGCCTCGGCTGGACTGAGTTGACTCTCAGGAAATGTAAAATGAAAAAATGCTAATGGTTGAGTCACTGTAACTGTGGTACACAGTGAGTGTTTTGAACAACCCCAGTCAAAACATTTGCAGATACCAATTGAAACACAATTAACTTGCAGCTGTTTAGAAAGGATGCCCCAGATTAAGAAACGGTTTACAAAGAGTAAGATTTTAGGCTCATGGTGTATACATATGCTCCAATATCACAAAGAAACATGAGAGATAGTACTACTTGTATATCTTTATTTGGAACTACATTGAACTAACATGGAACTCAGGCTAGATCTAAACTGGCATATAATGCAGTTTGAAAATTCAGATTAGGGCCCCATCTACAATGCCATATAATCCAGTAAAATCCACATTATTTAGGCTCCATTTAGGTCCCCTTCGAAACTACCATATAGTCATGATTATCAAAGCAGATAATCTGGATTTTATATGGCAGTGTAGATGAGGCCACAGTTAATTTGCATTCTGAACCTACATAATATGACAGTGTAAATGGGCCCTCACTGTCATGTTCTGCTATGCTTCAGCAATTAGGATCCAGTAATTAATAGACAATATAATACAGATTTAGGAAAAGAGTAAAAATATTAAATGCATCCACTTTCAATATAAAGTCTCATTCCTTTGTCAGTTTTTCATGGGATAAGTTTCCATCCAAAGTATTACATTATTTATTAAAATACAATGTATCAGAATTTTCTTTTGCAGGCTACTTTGTACTCAGCTATTATCAGAGTTAATGGAGTCGATGAAATACAAGCCTGGCTGAAATGCATCACAAGCTGATTCTATGTTTATTGGATAACATATCCAGTTCATAATGCATTCATATTCTTTTGTTATAATTAAATAACATCATGAATGAATTTGTTACATCAGACCCAATACTGTAAGCTATCTTGGTGGCTCATCATAAAATAAATTTACAAAATTTAAAATTCAACACTATATTTCATCACTTTAAATCCTGTTTCTGCTTTCTACAGAGTTCTGGGGTTTAATTTTAAATTGAATAATTTTTAAAAGTTAGACTATTTTAAAAATGGCAGTGTTGTATATCACATTCTATTTTGGTATTGGCAAAAACTACTGTAGAATATAATTGGATGATTGATTCCCAATCTATCAATAATTTTGTAAGAATTATCAAAACAGAACTGTTAGGCCAGTGGTTCCCAACTTGTTGTTGACCACGGACCACTTTGACCAGGGACCACTCTCCAACATTAGTACCAAAAGGGTTACAAATCAGTTTTTGGTCAACTTTAGATTTAGTTTGCTTATTTGGGGTGCTGATTCAGAAAATTGCATTGGATAGACCACATCAGTTCTAGTTTCTGATACAGAACATATGCCATCCAGGAGACACCACAGAAAAGCATATTTAATAAGACTCATGACTATAAGAGGGTTTTGTGAGACCAGTGAGGCTGCAGACCATATTTTAGCTCTTGTGGACCACGGACCACAGGTTGGGAACCAATGTGTTAGGCAATAATAGAGGGAAATATGCAGAATGATTTAATGTGTTTTTATGGTAGGAAAATTACATTTCCCATCCCTCACATGATTAGAATTAAGAAGAAGGGAAGCATCTCTCTGATGAAACTCATCAGCCATTTGTCTAGAAAGAAAGACCCAATCCTGTCAGAAAACAACCTCGAAAGTAACACAGATCTCTCAGACCTTTACAGTAGTCAGTTAGTGGTCATATGTGAAAGCAATACATCTGCCTACGAAAAATCAATTTCTCGGGGTTCAAAACTCTTTTTGAGAACATATATTTTGTTAGGTGTGCAGTATATATATTATTAATATATGCAGTAAGCCATGAAGCCATTGTATTTGTCCATACCTCTGCTAATGGATTACATTTTGTATAATTAAATTCAGCTATTTATTTTTCTAATCTTCTGTTGTAATTTCCTTGTTTTAGAACTGTGAATTATGAACAAAGATTATAATTTATTATAAATTCAGACAATAGTTTCTACATATATCAATACAAGAATCCTTGCTAGTGCACATATGATGAAAGGAGTCTTCTCTGCCATCCATGGTCACCTCTGATTCAAGATAGGATTACATTACAGATTACTGAAGACATTATTCTATTTTTTTCATGGCAGGAGTGACTTGGGAAACTGCAAGTCACTTCTGGTGTGATTATTCCAATGCAGTAGTGTTATTGGATTGCTGTGACTTTTCAGGGCTGTATGACCATGTTCCAGAAGTAATATCTTCTGACATTTTGCGCACATCTATGGCACGCATCATCAGAGGTTGTGATGTCCTATTGTTGAGGGCGGATGCATATTGGGTTGGGCACCTTCAATACTGTACCTCTCTTCATTCTTGCAATTGCACTGATTTGCCAATCAATGGCCCAACAATTGTAATTCTGCATACCATAATAACCCTGCCTTTCTAGACTTTTGCTAATTCTTACTTTTTTTGTTTAGAGTAATTGCAGAATTTTAGCTTTTAAGAGCAAAAAAAAGCAAATTTAACTATAAAAATATAATAAAGAGAAAAGGAAGAGACTCTCACCCCAGGCATCACTTAATTGCTGACATGCTGGCACAGAAGTGGAAAAGATCAATCACAGAAAAGTAGGTGATGGAAACATTGTGGGTTGGGGGCTATTTACAGGTTTTACATGTCAATAGCTAGGGACAGAAGAATCAAGAGGGAGGAGGTAGTGGGATGCACAACTGTGTTATGCAATATTCACTGTCTCTTGAGATTACAGTCTATCTGCAATTGCCTACTTTTTGCAATAAACTCCTTCAATGTAAGTAATATACCATTGAAAATAACAATTACATATCCATTTTCTTATTACTATAGCACACATTGCCTCCATAATTATTTGTGGATAACGACTATTTGATTTGAGGAGCACTGCCTTTTATTATTGTGAAACATTTGTGCAGTCTTCAACTAGTTTATCAATGAACAAAATATTTAGTTGATAATGATCTTCACTAATCAGTTGGTGGATGGATGATAGTAGTTTGGTGATAAAAAAAGAACAACATTGGTTATTTACAGCAGACTATGTGATAATATAATTTATCCAGCCAGAATATTCCAGAAACAGGGCTCCCAAATAAACAGAACAAAATCAAGTATTGCACTAGGGCTATGTTTGTCATAATATAATCATTTCCCTACAGCAGTAAAAGACAAGAGATTGAACAGAGGATCTGCAGTTCCCAAGGGGTGTGATTATCTCCTGACAACCATTATCTATATTTGCCTACCTGCTGTCATAAAAAAGTCTGCATTGTGCAAGATAATGGAGCTTAATTTTGTAGGAGATAAAGTCCGTTTGACACCAGATTCAGTGTATTAGGATTGTGTTGTAATGTAATAGTTTGGTCATTTGGCAGCCAATGGGAAGTCTCACTGTAAAGGTTCCATGGTGATCTTGATTAAAGTGCGAATAAACTATATAATCTGAAGGAGAAATTTGGAACTTAAGAATGGTTATGTTTAGTTTCTTTTCTCAAGTAAATTGGGAGAGCCATCTTCTTGCTAAGAACTTGATAGTGGCTGTTCTCATCAGTTTCAAACACTTCAGTTAACTGATAGGAGTTCATTGCTTGAGAAATGAGAAGGTATGCTGGGAGTTTTATTTAATGTCTTTAAACTAGGCATATCCCCAATAGTGTTTCACAAAAATTAAAATTGGGAGAGTAATGTGTGTGTGTGTCACACTGCTTTTCCACAATCAGTTTTTCATACTAAAGCCCCTTCTAACTGCCATATAGTCCAGATTATTAATGCAGATAATCCACATTATCTGTTTTGAACTTGATTATATGAGCCTACACTGCCATATAATCCAGTTCAAAGCAGATAATCTGAATGTTATATGGCAGTGTAGATGGGGCCTATGTCAGGGACAGTTGGAGTTTGGTGAGCATTCTTTGTCAGAGAAGGCAAAATACATTGCGAAACTACAGTTTCTATGATTTCATAGCATTGAAACATGGCAGCTAAAGTAGGGTTAAACTGTATCAATTCAACAGTATAGATGTACCCTGAGTTTGCTTGAAAGGTCATGCAACTGAGGGCATTCGATGTAATCCTTCGAATACAGGATACAGTTTCCATGATAATGGCACATTCTTTGTTTTTATTCGGCAGGCTATAAGTACAAAACACATTAAGAAACAGTGCTAACCATGGAAAATAATGATGCTTTCCTGTTTTTATTCAACCTAAAGTGCATCTCATAACATGCTCAAACTTTGCTGTTACCGTGAAATGTGAAATTAAATACATGCTGATACCTGCTGCAAAGTAGCAACTGTGATACCACAACATTTCCTATAACTAGGCAAGGGAATAGCTGTAGTGTATCTGATATTCTTTTGTGGTTACCATTACAACACTGATGTAATTTTAATGGCACTTGGTTTTAATTATAAATATGCTGCATGACTTGAAGCCATTCAGTGAGAAAAGCTGGCAAGTGCAGCCTTGCTTTTTCCACCTTGCATAAGAGGAATGATCCAGATCATTAAATTTCAATGGCCCAGAACAGGCTAGTTCTTTGCTAATTTGGCATCCATGCTTGCAAATGGAGATGTGTGTGTTGACGGCTCCTGTTTGAAACGAGAAGTGTTGAGCTTTGAATGTGCCAACCATGAAAGAAAGTATATTAAAGGGTATATCATTAGTTAGACCAGCCTGCTACTTCTGAAGATCCAACAAGCCAAATATATTTGTTCCACTTTAAAAAGTTAGAAATGCCCTTGAAATATTGATATTTTACAACTACAAGATTAAATGTGATTAAATATGGGCTATGAAAAAAGTTGGCAAGAAGTGAAGAATCTGAGGAAGTTGACTGATCAAAAAAGCACCAAATATTTGCACTGGCCAAGATTTTTCTCTCTGTCTCCTTGTGTATAAATAAATATCCACTTCAATTGGTTTTTTACTCTTTGTTTTATATTTTTGACCTTCTTAGTCTACAGCTGAAGAGAATGGCTGTTAGCTCAGAACATTTATATAACCAGCTATTACTTCTGAACAGAAATATAACTGTACTTTAAAGTCATGACAGTATTTTGCTATAGTGCAGGGGATATAGACCATCCTAGGACCATAGAAAGGAATAAGAAACTGTAAAATGGATGGGTCACTTGTCTGGTATTCATTAGGGGTGTGCAAAATTATCTTAACTCTTTGTTTCATATCAAATGTGTTAATTTTGTGCATACCAATCAATATTAGAAACATGCAGGAAAGAAGTGGGGGAGGGGTTAAGAATTGAAACACTCACCAATAATTTTTAGTAAGATTCTGTAACATTCAGATGCCTCCCAAGGTCAGTTTAATTATCAGTATAAGCACTAAGCAACTTTGGTATAGCCAAGAGAACTTAAAGTGTGTTAAACTCCGATCCTGTTTTTCTTTGGTCTGATCACCATAAGGATGGCACTGGGAGTGGGACTAGCAAACTTGAGTAGGAGACTGAGAACACAGAATTCTTAGAAATTTAATTTGGGAAGGTAAGGTCCTCTGTGGCAGAGAATGCAAAAAGCCTTTCCCTAAACTACATTTCCTAGAATACAGTGATCAGCAAAAGAAAACCCCTATGGCACCAGCCTTTTAGAGTCAGTGTAATAGTACTGAAGCCCCAGGTGGCGCAGTGGGTTAAACCCTTGTGTTAGCAGGACTGAAGACTGACAGGTTGGAGGTTTGAATCTGTGAAGAGCACAGGTGAGCTCCCTCTGTCAGCTCCAGCTCTTCATGTGGGGGCATGAGAGAAGCCTCCCACAAGGATGATAAAACATGAAAAACATCCAGGCATCCCCTGGGCCATGTCCTAGCAGACAGCCAATTCTCTCATGCCAGAAGCAACTTGCAGTTTCTCAAGTCGCTTCTGGCATGAAAAAGTATAATAGTAATAAATAAAATGGTAAATTTGCAAAGAGGACTAAAGCAAGTAAGTAATAGTATAAATTTGTGCTAAGTTGAAGTTATGTGGTTGTGTATTATAAGACAGACAGACATTCAAGGGGAGTGCTGTTGTTGCTTTTTAGGGGATATTTTTTTTGTCTAAATTTTTTAAAATCCCCAAAAGTCTGTAGATGTGTGAATCTTCTTGAAACTTCTGAGGATTGATGCCCTGGTTATCTTGTCCACTGTATATAAAATTCAAGTAGATAGTTCTTGCAGTTTTTTTTAAAGTTGTTTATAATAATTTTGAAAATTCCCCAAAAATCCATGGATAAATGAAACATTCTGAAACTTGAAGGGCTAACAGTGGTAAATGTGTTCTACCATTGTAGCAAGTTTCTCTCCAATCGCTTTAAAATGAAGGACCAAGGAGCCCCTGAAGTTTCCCTAATTATAGTAATTATGTGCAATTACTATAATGAAATAGTAATGAAATTTCAATACTCTTGTTAGAGTAAGGAATTTTTCACTAAATATACTTTGGAAACATTTTAGAAACAAAATGCCAGTGCTCCCCAGTTTTGTAATGATTTTTGAACCATTTTTAATTGATTGCACATCTCTAGTATTCATGCTAGTCATGATACTGCCTTCAAAATGTATACAATGTCTCTCTTTACAGACAGGAGTACTCTTATGCAAAATTGTGGCATACCAGAGACTAAAGAAATCAAACTGAAATGAGATGAATTACAAGATTGAAAGTTGTCACCGGTCATCATTCATAATAGGCATCATTATTGCCTCATAATTTTATAGTGAAATTCTTACATAGCTTGATAAGCACGCTAAACCTTTAGTTTAATATGGGAATTGCCATTCAGGAGTACATTTAATTAGTCTGTAATCCATCTTTGGATGCAAGCAGACATTTTCTTAAGCTATATCCTTAGATCAAGGTGGTTGTTGAGCCACAGTACCCCCTCCCCAAAAGTTATAGAACAATAAAGAGACTGCAAGCATTATATATTATTTTTTCTTGATTTTTGAAAACATTCTCTGTAGCTCTAAAGTTGTACAATGTTAAAGCCACTAGGGGCTCCGAGATGGACCTAGAAGCAGCTGTCCCTAAAAGTTATATAACCCTTTAATGCATGTATCAATTTGATATTTTGTGTTTGACTTGTATCATTTGTATAATGTGTCAATTCCTAAATGTATATAATGCATCAAAATGTATCTTGAAGGCAGCCCTTAGATTGCTTAATTCCTTGGGAACAGACCATGGTCAGGGTACCTCCAGCTATTTCCGAAATCACATAATATCAGGACCTTTGTGTGTATAGGCAAGACAGATGATCCCCTTTGTCACAGAGATAAGCTTGGGATATTTGTCCATGTAACTTGAGGCCCTTGATTATCCACCTTTGTCTTTTGAGTCTTGCACCCTTCATCTCACACATAACTATTCACTGGAATTAATCAAGGATTCATCTGCATATCCATGTCACCATTTCCTCCAGGTTCTCTGTCACAGATTGGACCTTAAAACTGTCCAACCAGCAGCTGTCTTTCTTCCTGCTATAGGAATCCCCTTCAGACTGTGACATCAGGGTAACCCCCAGGCAATTCCGGCACAGATCCTAACCAGGTAATCAGGGAAGGGGGTGGAATATCTCATTAGCTTTCAGAACTGCATACAATGTCATGTATTTTCCCTGTGAATTTGTGCTTGTACCTTTTGAAGCATATTCCTTGTACACCACATATGATCTTGTTGATGATGATAATATTAATCTTTATTTGAATCCTCCACCAAGTGTCACATGCAAACAACAATACATAAGTATAAATACAATGACATAAGTATAATAACAATGCATAAAATCTCATTAATAAAATTATAAAAAATGAAAATTATAAAATTCCTAAAATGCAGTGGGATCTATCAAAAACCTGCGAGAATCATCCATTTGTTTTTATAGAGCAGCACAAACAGAAGTCAAAATATCCATGTATTTCTTTATCACAACTGGTGTGATGCAATATGACTGCTTGGCAAGAACTCTAGTAGTTTAGGGCTCAGAATCTCCAAACAGACATAGAAATCTGCAGGATGACCTGGACAAGTAAACGAGAGAAAACTTCTCAGTAAATCTTGCCAAAAAATGACATGATGGAATCAATCAAACCAACATTTCAAAAACATTAAAGCCAGATTAAAACATGCATAATTAGATATGCATGCATACATTAGAACAACAATTAAAAGGATCCAAGATATTGTTTAGGTAAGACAGCATTTAAACTGTTCCTCATCAAATGCCTGTAAAGAAGGAGGATTAATGTAAACTTTTTATATTTGCCACTGAGAGTCTGTTAGAAACTCTACAATGATTATAAATATTAGCAGAATTCTAATTCCCCAATACACACTCATTGAGGCTGGATCTATACTGACATATAATTCACTATTAGGTCCTAGATTATCTGCTTTGAACCGGATTATATGAGTCTATACTGCTATATAATTCAGATTATTTGCTTTTGACCAGATTATATGAATCTACACTACCATATATTTCAGTTCAAAGCATATAATTTGGAATCAGAAACCGGATTATATGGTAGTGTAGATGGGACCCAAAAGAACAGTATAGTTGTGGACTGTTGAATAGACACATCCCATGTACATGCCTCATAGCCACTCCTTACCATCAGGTAAGCATCACATGATTTTCTGTGTATGGTATAGGCGGAAAAGATGCAGAATATAGATCACCTGGCCTTCTTGTGCCCCTTCCCCCTACATATCCAGTTCACTAATGGTACAAATATATGTACATAAGAGTCATTCATGTGAAGAGAATGGTGACTCAAACAGAATGACCCTTTGCAGGCCATAGGTCATTTTCTATATCTCCCTCTTTAGGTCTGATGTATGAACATTTGGTATCTAACAAGCAGGATGCAGTGTACCCAATGCAATATGAATGAATGAGTTATTTATTACGATGAAGAGATCAGACATATACTATATATACTTGAGTATAAGCCTAGTTTTTCAGCCCTTTTTTTATGCTGAAAAAATACCTATCGAATTATAATCGAGTCAAGGTTATTTATTATTTTACTCTATTTATTATTATTATTACATTTATTAATCCATTATTATTACTGCATTTATTATTTTACTCAATTATTATTGTTATTACATTTACATTATTTTACTCTCTTTATTATTATTGGAAGGATATGTAACCACATTTACACTGAATAAGGTTACAATAATGGTTTAATCAGAATTGGGCGGTCTTATCTTAAATTAAATATTAAATAAAATTAAAATAAATATTTAAAAACATTTAAACTTCTGGTGCCTCAATTAATGTAATTTTATTGGTATTTATTTTTGTTTTTAAAGTTATCAGTAGCTGCTGCATTTCCCACCTTCAGCTTATACTTGAGTCAATCCGTTTTCCCAGTTTTTTTGTGTGGTATAATTAGGGGGCTTGGCTTATATCCAGGTCGATTTATACTCGAGTGTATATGGGGTACTTAAAATAATATTTTAAGTTTTGAAAAGAGGAAAACTTACATTTATTATTTCAAATAATAGGAAAGGAGGTAGACAAAAAGATCAGCTTAGAGCCCATCTTAGTTAATTGCTCCTGCCCCCCCCCCCCCGGGAGGACTGCTGGAGCAGCTTAATGGCAGCCTGGTAAGTTTTTTTTTTAATTTTAAGGGTTTTGAGGTTGGGGGTGCTTCTGGGTATTTGGGTGCTCTCCCTGTAGTTACTGGGAGGGCACCTAGACACCCCACTGGGAAAGCCCTGGTTTTTAGGGTGGCATGGGGACTTAAACCCATGCTGAAATAGGTTTCTTAAACCTGTTTTGGTGCAGGTTTAAGCCCTGTTTGGAAGCACTCTAAATTTCGGTAGCAGGTTCCCTAAGGATGACTCTCAAATGTGAACAGCCAGCTTTAGGTTGCATATACATTCCTTTCCTAGACAAAGAGAAATAAACTTTTGGAGGAAGAGGGAAATTTCCTCTGCAGACAGGTTTCACTTTCAATTGTATAAATGTTTTACCTATTACAAAAACCAAGTTAGGATTGCAGCATGGTACAACATCTTACTATCGCTCTTCCTGTATCCAATAGTTTTGATTCTAGTCTCTTCTCCCTGTAGTTTCTCTTTCCAAAGCACAGATGTACATATACAAAAACAAAACTTTACTGTAGCATAAAATTAAAATACCACTAGTAGAAACATGCTGGATGCTGAGGTTTCAGTTAGAAACTTGTTTCTTTGAATTGCATCTTCTTAGCCAAAAAAATCTCTAGTTTCAAAATTGAGTTCATTATTTACATTCTTATCTCAATCTAGATACAAATATGGACATTTTAAAAATCACTTACATTGAAATATAGCTGTGCATATATATGGAGAAATAATATTTTTAAAAGATGGAGGATTACCTATTCACTATCCAGTTCATGATATGAAGTGAGGATTTGTGTCCTTAAGGTCAAAGATGGGCACATGATGGATGAAGAATCTGCTGTGGCTGCTTTTAGCATCCCTGCATCTGTCTGCATCCTAGAGTGTATATTATTTACACCTCCTGCAATGTAAAGAATAGAAAAGCCTTAGCACATTTTTTTCTAAATAAGGAACTCTTAAAAGAGCATTTTCTGGTAAAATGAGACTTGAGTTACACTCTAGCAGAACATAATGGGATAATCAGTACAGAGTCTGAATTACCCAGATGTGAGCATTGCATTATGAATCCCCAGATCTTAGCAGGGAGAGATAGCATTCGAAATAGAGAATGGAAAAAGTTGGCAGGGAAACAGATAGCAAAAGAAGACATGGACAATGAAGTAAAGATTATCATCAGGATTTCATTTCTTGCAGGAGGCTTCAATATGGCTCTCATCTCTCTCTCTGTAAGAACACAGTTTACAGCCTGTAATAATGCTTTGAAGCTTTCTACAAGGTAAGTAATATACATACACCTAAATCCCAGAGATACACTGCTGTGCATTTTTCTCATTCTTACTTATTTTTAGGACATTCTAGAATGAGGAAAAAATAGACTTGCTTTTCATCCATATTGGCTATAGCCTCCCAAATAAAGGAGGGGAGCAACATTTCAATCTGGCATACAGCAAAGTAATAACACAGATGTTCTCTGAAAAGATGTCTTATTCAGCTTCATGTGATGTATGTGTTAGAAAGCTATATTCAGTTTGAGACATTTCTTTTACATATAGCTATAGCTATCATGTTGATTCCCTCTAAGTAGTTAACCCCATTTTACTTTTTTAAAGTATCACTTGAATGCCCTATATGAAAATAGACACTTTTGTGTAATTGTGTCATCACTATCTTTCCACCACAAAGTTCTTCTGAAAGATGCCTATTTCTCCTTTCATTCCAAGATGATGTTTTCTTGAGGATCTTCTTTGTTATATTTCCTTAGGACTAAAATGACACACCATACTACACAATTATAATGCTCTTAATCCACTTTTAACTGTTGTAGTTCCATCCTGTAGACTCCTACCACCTCATCACTCAGGGCTTTTTCCACATCCTAGGATGCTGCC
>NW_026847993.1:21738211-21761105 GCF_025583915.1 Anolis sagrei ordinatus | reverse complement strand
AGGGGGTTGGACTGGATGGCCCAGGAGGTCTCTTCCAACTCTTTGATTCTATGATTCTATGATTCTATGAACTGTTGTACAGTTGATTCACGCTGAGTTTGAAGGCAAGATGTTCAGGATCAAGGACAAGTCCAGGGAGGTTCAAAGGCTCCATGATTTCTTCAATACAGGAGCAAGGGAATGTCTAGCTCAGTTGCTGCTTCTCTAACGTGGAAAACAGTATGTGTGCAAAGAAATTCCTTCATGGTGCCTCTCTATTCCACTTTGTTAGACCTCTCCACCTGGAAGGCTGTGCCCAATTCTGGGCCCCACAGTTCAAGAGAGATATTGACTCTAAGCTGGAAGGTGTCCAGAGGAAGAGGACAACTAAAAGAATCAAAAGCCTGGAGCCTCTTAAAAGGACTAAAAGGATCAACGGCCTGGAGAGTCTTAAAGGACTGGATCTGCTTCTCCTGCAGAAGACAAGGTTGAGAGGAAACACGAGAGCCTTGTATAAATATGTGAAGGGGTGTCCTAAGGAAAAGGGAGCAGGCTTGTTTTCTGCTGCCCTGGCGAATAGGACTCAATGGAGTCATGGGTTCAAATGACAGGAGAGGAGATTCCACCTCAACATGAGAAAGAACTTCCTGACTCTAAGAAGAACGGTTTAGCAGTGCCTCGAATTCTGGTGGAAGCTCCTTCCTTGGAAGCATTTAAACAGAGGCTGGGTGGCCATCTTTCGGGGATACTTTGTGCTTTTCCTGCATGGCAAGGGGCTGGACTAGATGGCCCATGTGGTCTCTTCCAACTCTTATGATTCTATGATTCAGGTCAGTGGTTTCCAAGTGTTCTGGAACAGCTGTTCCAGGAGCTCCAGATTTATTTGCTGTGTTTAAATGTTTGTGTGCAATCCCATGCTTGGGATTTTGCAGCAGGGGGTTTCCTGTTATAATTTGCATTTATAGGGTAAGCCACCTGCCAATTATAGTTAGGATCCCTGATCCCGCCCCCTTTTTGCTTTTTGGAGGGAAGGGGCCATTTTTCAGTTGGTCACAGCAAGGGAAGCCAAGGCAGAGGATGCATACAGACGCTCCTCCTGTGCAAAGGCTTCATCTTTTAAGACTTCCTGGGGGAGAACAGACTAAAAGCCTCTACAGATTCCCAAAGGGTTCCAGGAAACAGCTTCACAGCCCTGAGGACCTCCGGAGGGAGTAACAGCTCTTCATCTTCAGCTAAGTGATTTCAAGCCTGGTGGTACGTCTGTTCGGTTCTGAGACTCAGTTCAGCCGGTAGCAGACTCAAACCAGTCAGGTTTAAGTTCACAGCAGCTTGGGAGGAGCTTTAAAGGGGAATTTTTCTGTTAAACAAAGTTTTTTGAAGATAGTGCCTGTTTCCTGTAAACAAGACTGCAAGAGCCAATAGACTATTTAGAAAGCTTACAATCCCTGCTTGTTCATTAATAAAGACTGTTGTATTTAAGCTTAAGTCCCCTAAAGCCTGTTTAATAGGGAAAATTCCTCTAAAGGCTCCTTCTCGGGGACCCGGGCTTCCCGCTGGATGCAAGCCTTACATCTTCTCTTAGAAGCATTTAATTTTAGCTCCAGCAGCGACAGAACACCAACTTCCAGAAAAGTTATAGCCTTCTGCTTTGGTCAAACCTTTTCAAGTTTACTCTTCGTTTAACATGTTTTGTAGCAGTGTATCCTCAGCTGGGTATTACCATGTAAATAATCTGTGAGTGAAAGTGGCCGTTATTCTGCATAGTGGTTTTAGGATTCATAACACACACACACATACATTCATTTTTTAATTATTATTATTTGGTTAGGTCTTTACATTGCAAAATATGAATGATGTGCCTGGACCTGGAATGCTGGGTCCAGTTCTGGGCACCACAATTCAAGAAGGAAATGGACAAGGTGGAACTTGACTAAAATGGTAAAAGGTCCGGAAGGCAAGCTCTATGAGGAATGCCTTGGGGAACTGGGTATATATAGCCTGGAGTAGAGAAGGCTGAGAGGAGACACAATAGCCATCTTTAAATGTCTGGAAAGAGGTCCTACTGAGCAGTAGGAAAACTGCTGCTCTAGAGCAGGCATGGGCTGTTAAGAATTGTAGGAGTTGAAGTCCAAAACACCTGGAGGGTCGAAGTTGGCCCATGCCTGCCTGAAGTAGAGCAACGAAACCAACTTGCAGTGTGGTAGGAAACACTTCCTCTCGTATATAATAGGGAATTATTATTTTGCCTTCTAAGTATGAAATGAGAATTACACAGAGAAGTCCATTAATTCCTTCCCTTTTGTCTTAATTGGAACACGTGAAAAGTTTGCTGCCATTCATCTGCGGCAAAGACATGTGAATTAGCCATGTTTCAATGTGCTGATCCCCTGCTTGAGATGCCGAGTGGGGAACGCAAGTACGGCCTTGTAACAAAGGGACAAACGCAGCCTCAATCGAAGCACTGGGAACACTGCCACTCTCTTAATTGATTCTATCCCAATTATCTTCATTACATGTGACTGACAGAGAGAACGGATTCAGATGCGTTGAGAACTGCCAAACGGTCCCTTCTTTTCGCCTCCCATCCTCGCCCTCTTTTACTTTATTTCATCTTGTTTGATTAATATAATGCAACTCTGTAATTTCTGGACAGAAAATGGAAGGGAGAATGACAACAGCAGAGAGATGCAAGAGTGAAATTAATGTTTTGCTGCTATTACCCATCGTGAAATTCCGCCCAAAGTCAATTGATTTATACATATTTTAAGATGATGAATAATCCAACTTTGTTCGTGTCAATTATTTTTAAGTGATGTATAGTATGGATTTTAACATGGTAGATCGTTCACAGGAAGTTGGCCGATGACCCGGGAATTCAGGTTTCTTTATCCTATACATCAAATTGGGGGTCACACATTTCATGCAGCCTGGGCTCCATAGTTATTGCACCTGAAAACCCACAAAATTTCCTCAGCACAATTTCCAGGCAGGTTTTCCCCACCCCATCATGTAGAATGTCTCCTAAACATGTGAAGTCATGGCCGAATAGAGCCATTCCATCTTAAAATATCCCCCACCCCCACCCACCCCAAAAAAAATTACCGACATGGCAATCATCTATTGAAAAGATGGCAAGCTATTTAACCTCGGCAGACTGAAAGTCAAAACCAAGGCCACAATAACATCTGTTATAGACCTTCAGTATGTTGATGATAGCGTGGACTGTGCTCATTCAGAAGAAGACCTACAAGCTGCCATTGCTGCCATTCATCTGCGGCATCTAAACGCTGTTGCGGAAGATATAAAAAGCATGGCCTCTCACTGAACATCAAGAAAACCAAATTGCTCTTTCAGCACGAAGCACCAGCCAGTCCTTCTGCAATGCCAGAAATACAACTTAATGATGTAACATTAGAAAATGTTGACCATTTCCGCTATCTTGGCAATCACCTCTCAGTCTTCATTGAAAGCATCTGACATCACACACAGGAAGCAGGAACTGACACATATATACCTTTTTTAGGATTCGTATAAAACTCTGTGGTTCGTTAACACTATCCCTGCTGGACATTATTATATACACATGCTTACAGCTTTAAAAACCATTTTGGAAATATACTATATAACCCAAAATATAGAAACTGACATTAACGCGGCTTGGCTGAAATGGCACTCGGCAACAGGTATACTCTGTGATGAGAAGATGCCTGATCACTTGAAATAAAAAATCTATCAAACTGTCATAAAGCCTGCCACAATCTATGGAGCTGAATGTTGGCTGGCAACAAAGGAAGCAGAATGCCGCCCAAGTGACATGGCAATGAGGATTCTACGACTTACAGCTGGTGTCACACACCTTGACCGCATCCTCAATGATGACCAAAATGGTGGCCGACCCCCTGCGCCACTGGCATTCCCGCGCGCGAAGCCATCCGCCTGTCCCTCATCTCCTTCTGATGGCAGAAGGAGGCAAGGGACGGGCAAGCGGCTCCGCGGGTGGCTAGGCCACGCGCAAAGCCATCTGCCCGTCCCTCGCTTCCTTCTGATGGCAGAAGGAGGTGAGGGATGGGCGAGTGGCTCCTTGGGCACCCCTCGCCTGCTCCGCTCTACCGCCGGCTGGCAGGGGTGCGGAGCAGGCGAGGACTCTTCGTTGCAGGTGAACTATAAATCCCAGCAACTGCATATCCCAAATGTCAAGGTCTATTTTCCCCAAACTCCACCAGTGTTCACATTGGGGCATATTGAGTATCTGTGCCAAGTGTGGTCCAGATCCATCATTGTGTGAGTCTGCAATGCTCTCTGGATGCAGGTGAACTACAACTCCCAAACTCAAGGCCACTGCTCACCAGACCCTTCCAGTATTTTTCCTTGGTTGTGGGAGTTCTGTGTGCCAAGTTTGGTCCCATTCCATCATTGGTGGAGTTCAAAATGCTCTTTAATTGTAGGTGAACTATAAATCCCAGCAAATACAACTCCCAAATGACATAATCAATTTTCCCTCCAACCCCACCAGTATTCAAATGGTAAAAGTTTTCCCTTGTCATTAAGTCCAGTCGTGTCCAACTCTGGGAGTTGGTGCTCAATTTCTAGGCCAAAGAGCCAGTGTTGTTCATAGACACCTCCAAGGTCATGTGGCTGACATGATGGCATGGAGTGCTGTTGTTGGGTATTTGTGCCAAATTTGGTCCAGTGAATGAAAATACATCCTGCATTTCAGATTTTTACATTATGATTCATAACAGTAACACAATTATAATTAGGAAGTAGCAATAATAGTAATTTTATGGTTGGGGGTCACCACAACGTGAGGCACTGTATTAAGGGGTCGCGGCATTATGAAGGTTGAGAACCACTGGAATCGAGATACATTTATCTAAATTCAATCACTGATACTCAATTGAAGATCAAATAAATCATTGGGACCTTGATAAGTTAACACATATGCAACCTCCATTGATTCAGTGGATGTGCCCAAGTTGGGACTCAACACTTCAATTTAAGGCAAGTAGGGTTGAGGAAGCTTGCAGCCTAAATAGGACCAAAGCAAACACAACAATTGTAGCTGCTGCAGACTGAGCAAATGCTATAGTTCAAATAATCCTTTTCTAAAAAGTATTGTACGGGGAAGGGCAGAAGCAAATGACTCTGGAAATCAGAAAGCCATACTTTTAATTGCATTCCTTGCTTTCCGTTGCATTGTTGTAATCCAATTGAGGTTTAATCTGTTTTCCAGTGCCAAACATCCCCACCAGGCAAAATGTTCTCTTTTTCCCAATACCCTATGTTTGTCTCGCATTGATAAATACATTTTTCACACTGCTTGCTGAAATTCTGCAGCTGAGATGACAACCTAATCAATGAGCTTAATGTTGCCAAAGGTTCCTATTATCATTGTCATTATTAATAATATTATTACTGTCACCATCCTTCGTTAATCATGGGAGATTTTAGCGCAATTGTCAGATATTTCATAAACTCTTCTCTGCTTTATAAATTATATAGAAAACAAAAAATGTGCCATTGAGAGCTCATAGTTTTATGCAGACCTCAATTATGACATTACTTGTCCTTCTGATATCAAGGGAATGTGTATACTTGAGTTTGTATCTGTGTGTGTGTTTAAAAGGGTCACCACAAGTCAGAAATAACTTGAAGGCAAACAACAACAATAACATGTTACCAATTGTCCACAGCACCTTTTTTCCAAAAGCAGGTTTCACCAAAAATGAGAACACAGTCTAAAATGTGTCTCCTCTGCTAGAGGCAAAGCAAACAAGGTGTAACTCTGACATTTTTTGACAAGTATTGTAATACTGACCATGTCATTCTGGGTTATTTGCTTTCTCCGAAAGCAAGAGGGTTAAGTGAGAGGGTTAGGGAGCCAGGAGTAGGGACTCCCCTGGATAGGCTCCCAAATTAGGTAGCCAGAATCCATCGAGCTGGCTAAGGGCAGAGGAATGGACTGGGGAGGGGGAGTTCTGACAGCGAGGGAGGGCATAGAGGTAATACAAGGGAGAGGGATGCCAAAACAACTAATTTGGCCTAGGGAATCAATTTGGCCCATTGGAAAAGAAAGAGTACTAGTAGTTTCAAAATGATCTCCTGGCATGGTAAACCTGGGTCACCAGGATGGTTGTCCCTCCAGACTGAGAATGGTGCTGTTGAATGCCAGGTCTGTGAATGGAAAAACAGCTACAATCCAAGACTTAATCCTGAATGAGTTTGCAGATCTGGTGTGGATAACGGAGAACTGGTTGGATGAGGCTGGGAGGTGGAGGGGTGGGGGAGTTAATCTTTCCCAGCTCTGTCCACAAGGATACTCCATGCAACACCAGCCCAAGGCCAGAGGGCAGGGAGGCGGGGTTGCAGTTGTCTATATGAAGTCAAACTAGACTTTAAGGGGGGTCAACTCCAAGGAGAGATGACCTTTAGTTCCCACCAAAGAGGGAACGCTACCTTGGCAAGCCTTCAGAGAAGCCTGATTCCAGCAATTTTATTTAATATTAATAATTGAAATGAGACTCTTGCCAAAGCGAAGAAGGGGCATCGAGGTTTAATGAGCGATTCAGCTGAGATCGGATGCACTGTGGGAATAATTCCGCCACAGGCATGCCAACATAAAGTTTTACAAGCATTTTTATAGGCAAAGTTCAGAATGGGAGGTGATGGGATTAAGAAAGGTTTTCCTGTCCCAGATCTGATAAGGAGTGTCCTTGATTAGCCTTGTGGAGGAAACAAACAGAGCCAGGGCGAGGGGACCCCCTGGAGTCTGCCTCATCCCTTTGTAAAGCAATCATGATGTCCAAAGAAACTTCCTTGTCTGCCAGACGAACTCAGAGAGCAAACAAAAGGATGTTTCACTTGTTATTGTCCATGCTGATGTTTGGTGACAAGGTTGGTTTCGGGGAGAGATAATGACTCTCCCTCAGGCACTAAACAGTCTCTGGTCACATTTTTTCTGGGGCAAAGAGAATGAAAAGGCAAAGGGGCAAGCAATATTTTATACATACACAATCAATATATCATACAGGAAAAGATCCTGTCCCCATCCCTCATCCCAAATATTTAATAAAGGAAAATTATCATTTTATTTGAAAGCTTGGAGTCAGAAGTTTTAAAAGGTCTCTGAGGAAAGTTCATGAGGGAGATAGTATGTACTGAAGTCCAAGACATGCAGGCAGAGAGTCCATGATCATTGGGAAGGCTGGCAGATGAAACCCCAGCTGTGCTGCAACTGATTCACACTTTGGTCCTTGGGAAACTACAACTCTCACAAAGGGCAGAAGTCCCAAGATCCAGCCATTTCCCAAAAGCCTCGTGGGGTCCTTGTTGTTGTCAATGCCTTGGCAATGTGACCAAGACTTAACCCCTATTGCGCAGTCTGGTACCTTTGTCCTTTGCAGAACTATAAGTCACCTTCCCTTGTTGGGGGGGGCATGCTCGACGTCATATAGGGATTCCACCTCCCTGACCAGAATCCCCATCCCACAGACATCCACCTGAGGGAAGGAGGGAAGGAGACCAGGGGCAGAATAGGGATACTTGTACCAACCACACCTAAAACCTTCCAACCTGAAATAGCCGAGATGATCTCAAGCCTGGTGTTGGAGTCTCAGCAACTTGAACATCTTTTGGCCAGTTTCCAATCTCCCCTTTTTGGGCAAAATCTTGGAACATGTGGTTACCTCACAGCTCCAGGTGTTCTTGGATGACACTGATTAAATGGCTCAGTCACAGTCTGGCTGCAGACTGGGTCATGGAACTGAGACAACCTTGGTCTCCTTAGTGGATGATCTATGCCTGGAACTAGACAGATGGAGTGTGTCCCTGTTGGTTCTCCTAGAACTTTCAGCAGTCTTCGATACAGTAGACCACGGTATCCTTCTGGGATGCCTCACGAAAATGGGGCTTGGGGGCACTGTCCTGCAGTGGCTCAAGTCCTTCCCGAAATAAGGTGTTGTTGGGGGACACCTGCTTGGCCCCACAGTCATTGTCCTGTGGGGTCCCGCAGGGGTCAGTACTGTCCCCCTTGTTGTTTAACATCTACATGAAGCCGTTGGGAGATCATCAAGAGTTGTGGAGTTTGATACCATCTGTATGCAGATGATGTCCAACACTATTATTCCTTTCCACTTGCTGCTAAGGAGGCTGTTCAGGTCCTGAACTGGTGCTTGGCAGCTGTGACGGTCTGGATGAGGGAACGAATTGAAATTGAATCCAGACAAGACAGAGGTACTCCTGGTCAATCGCAGGGCCAAGCCGGTATACGGTTACAGCTTGTGCTGGACAAGGTTACACTCTCCCTGAAGATGCAGGTTCGCAGCTTAGGAGTGATCCTGGACTCATTGCTCAGCCTGGAACCTCAGGTCTTGGCAGTGGCCAGAGGAGCAGTCACACAATTAAAACTTGTGTTCAAATTGCGCCTGTACCTTGGGAAGTCAGACTTGGCCACGGTGGTCAATGCTCTGGTTACATCTCACATAAACTATTGCAACACACTCTACATAGGGTTGCCTCTGAAGACTGCCGTTGGACAACTTCACCACTCCGCTGCGCAATACTGCCATTTCGTCTATGCAAACTCATCCACACAGCTTCATTTTCTACACATTTGCCCTAACCTACACATACAACCATTGTTTTCCTAATTATTTTTCTACTTTGCTACAAGTGTGCAGGTATTCCCATGAGACTTTCCTCCACTTTGCAATGCTGGGACTACAGCAGTAGGAGATTATCACACTTACAATAACAAAAGAACAACAGCAATATTGGATTCATTGATGTGAGCACCATGAAGCTATGTGTCAACCATGGACCTATGTGTCAACCATGACGATGCGTGGTAAACCATATCCTGTCAATAGCACGTTTCTCCTATAGTAATTGCGATCGTGCGGCCTGCTGTGATAAAGTCCAATATGTTTTTTTTTCCAAATCAAACATCTCAAGCTTTTTCGAAAAGAAAAAGATGATCCGCCGTAAGAGAATTAACATCAGCGGAAACAATATTCTTGCATGGAAGCCACTTTGGAGGCTAGTCACACTCTGCCAGCCTCAAAGTGGGGCTGGGACAAAGCCCTCTGCATAAACCTGGCCACAGGAACTGTGTGTACAGTGAGGGCAACAGAAGTCAGAAATTGCTCAACTGTTCTTTCTCCCCCTCCTACTAATAACAGTCAAACAAACTGAAATAACTTCATGTCATAAGCAATACAAACACCCCTCCCCTTTTGGGGGGGGGGATTCCCGTTTGAATTAATTTGGGTTTCTGACAATGCATTCATAGCAGTGGTTTCTTTGGCCTCGGTGCCTCAATATGTTTTCTTCTCGTTACTAATGATCTGCTAATGATGGGTCAATTGCTTATTCAAATGGGGGTCATGGTCACCCAAGAGGCAAAGTAGGGAAGTAATGGTCCGATATCTTCTTCTTCTGAATGTTTTACCAATGTCACGTTTGCCAGAGAAGACATGCAGAATGGCTTCTTGCTGCCCGACAACGACTAACCTTGGCACTGGAAAACACCTTTGTGACGGCGCGAGTGGCGCTACCTATGTATAGAACTGTTAGTTGTAATACTTAAACTGTTGTATCATGCTTAATCCTGCCCCTTTTTACACTGCTTATGTATAGTTGTATGGATTGGTTGCTTTGTAGCTGTCAATCAGTACTGTTTGGCTCCACCTCTTCCTGCAAGAGGGGAGAACTTCCTTTTTCTTCTTCATTCTGCCATCAGAGTTCCTACGATATGGACGTGAGTAAAAGACTTGATTCTAAAGGACCCTGATTTAAGTTACCTCTTAGCACCAGTTCTGAGGTTTTTTACCCCTGGGACTCATGCTTTATGTCCAGATCGTCCTGGACAATTATTGAGGAGACCCAGGTGCCTTCAAGCCGGTTCTTTTGGCACCAAAGGAAGATCCTGAATCTTCAAAACATAGGCCATCTGAACTGGGGTTGTGGTTTGCTCCGGCATTCACAGCCATTGAGGAAAGAGGAAACTTGGTGAGGCTTCTCAGCTTCAAACCCCTTGGACCCAGGACTAATTGAGACTGTAATGTATGTTTTCCTTCACCCCTCTAAAGTTCTCCAGCTCATTGCTTTGAAGAAATGACTTTGTGATAAATAAAACTTATTTTGAGCTATTTACAGCGTTTTGGGTTTTGGGAGTTCCAGTTTCCTATAGGAGGGCAAGAAGCAACCCCTTGGGGGAAAGATGCCACGTCCATCCCTCCTTTATTGAGAATAATAGCTCCCAGGCGCGACGGCACAGCCTTCCTACCCACTCCGGTCATTAAAAGTTGAGTTTTTTTATTGGAATCCCACTATAGTTTCTCTAGCTGCCTAATAGTGCAGGTGTTCGCTGTTATAAGGTTCGCCGCAGTGGATCCAAGGAGCAATCTATCACTCAGACCTAAATTCTGGCTGTCGAGCGGGTTTCACATGAAATACAACTGGACACTGCACAGGCGGCATTGAAGCACCTCATTTATCTGATCTAAGAATTTAAAACAAGTGGAAGAACTTGTACCTCGGAATAAAATAATAATCCCTTATGCAAAATGCTTGGGAACAGAAGTGTCTTGATTTTGGAACATTAGTGATTGTTGTTGTTGTTATGTTTATTTCTATCCCACTTTTTCTTTCCAGACGGAGACTCAAAACGGATTACATTAAAAGCATTTCAATACAATTTAAAATGTACAAATATAAAAACATGAAAACAGAATTAAAAATCAATGGTATTAGAAAACAGTTAAATTCTTAGACAGATATCTCATTATAGACATGAGGACATATCTTAGAGATGGGATCCCAAGTCTAAATATGAAATTCATTGACACCTTAAACATACATACATAACTGTAGACACAATACTGTCAATAAAGTTATGCATTGAAGCAAGGGGATCACTATCTTGCTTCTTGGCAAAATGGGGTTGGACTAGATGGCCCATGAGGTCTCTTGCAACTCAAGGGTTCTATGATCTCAGCCACCCATTTGGACAATTTGGGATTTTGGAGTATTTCAGATTTCAGAATGCTGGATAGCCCAAAAGTAAGGAGGGAGGACGCCAATCTAATCTCTCTGGGGAGCGAATTCCAGAAGCAGGGGGTCACCTCCGAGAAGGCCCTGTCCCTCGTCCCCACCAGACGCGTTTGAGACGCTGGTGGGACCGAGAGCAGGGCCTCCCCAGTAGATCTTAAATTACGAGGTGGAACGTAGAGAGAGATACGTTCAGATAAGTAAGCTGGGCCGGAGCCGTATAGGCTTTTATAGGCCAAGACCAGCACTTTGAATTGTGCTCAGAGGTGGACCGACAGCCAGTGGAGCTCACGCAGCAGCGGGGTGGTATGCTCCCTTTATGGCACTCCAGTGAGTAATCTGGCTGCCGCCTGTTGGACTAGGTGAAGTCTCTGAACAGTCTTCAAAGGCACTCCCATATAGAGTGCGTTGCAGTAATTTATTTGGGATGTAACCAGAGTGTGGACCACCATGGCCAAGTCAGACTTCCCAAGGAACGGGTGCAACTGGCGCACAAGCTTTAACTGTGCAAAAGCTCTCCTGGCCACTGCCAAGACCTGGGGTTCCAGGCTCAACGATGAATCCAGGATCACTCCCAAGATGCGAACCTGCGTCTTCAGGGGGAGTGTAACCCCACCCAACAAAGGCTGCAACCCTATGCCCTGTTCGGCCTTTTGACTGACCAGGAGGACCTCTGTCTTGTCTGGATTCAATTTCAATTTGTTAGCCCTCATCCAGTCCGACACAGCAGCCAAGCACCGATTCAAGGTCTGAACAGCCTCCTTAGTAACAGGTGGGAAGGAGTGACAGATTTGGATGTCATCTGCGTACAGATAACACCTTAGTCCGAAACTCCGGATGATTTCCCCCAGCGGCTTCATGTAGATGTTAAATAACATCTTCTCTACCCACCTCCATTCATATCTATTTCAGGCACAAGTTAACCAGTGTGCCATTGTACGGTCATGTTCATCTCTCACATTATATACCATGTGGAATGAGTCAGACCATTGGGTGGGAGGGCAACCAAGAGGTCTTGTCCATCCCTATGGGTACCATATTGCCATGCTCTGCCCATGAGGTCTCTTGCAACTCAAGGGTTCTATGATCTCAGCCACCCATTTGGACAATTTGGGATTTTGGAGTATTTCAGATTTCAGAATGCTGGATAAGGAATGCTGAAAACTCTGTGTTTAGAGAGACATCCCAATGAGCCGTATTTTGAGGGAGGCATGGGCGACCCATCTTTGTCCATGTCTCCATGCCATAGCACAGGGCAGCTAGCACAGTTGAGTTGAGCAATGGTGCTCGTAGAGGTGTTCTTCTGGTTGAGTCTGCAGCATTTTTCATAGAATTTCCTGCATCTGTTCAAGCCCAGCTTCAGTTCATTCCTTGATGCTAACAGCCTTCCGAAGTAGACATATTCTTCTACATTTTCAAGGTCAACACCATCTACTGTCACTGCGGCACCTTCTGCGAAGCTGTTCCTTCGTCTTTCACACGTTCATCTTTAATCCAATTGACCAACTTTTGCCAAGCATGCCGGAGGCTTCCAAGGCTGTAGGTATGATGAGAACTACATCATCAGCAAAGCACAGGTGGTTATGCTTACACTCATCAATGAGTATTCCTTTGTCCAACCAATTACAGGCTCCTATTACACTTTCCAGAGCACATCAACATCCATAATGTTAGTCCCAAAACCTGCCCTTGACTTATACATGAGATGAAGTGTGAATTGATGTGGGATTTGAGTATTTGTTGTCTCACTAACTGCCAATCTTATGCATGGGGTGACCTTCTCAATGAGTATATTATACAGTATTTGGCACCGGATTCTGAACTGAAAGAAATACCATAATATCATTTTTAGCAACAGCCAGAAGCCTAGTAAAGGAGACCATGACAGCGATGGGATGGGATTTGGGAAGGTGTGTCCTCCAAAGAGAACTTCCCTTTAGGCCAGTGTTTCTCAACCTGGGGGTCGGGACCCCTGGAGGGGTCGCAAGGGGGTGTCAGAGGGGTCACCAAAGACCAGCAGAAAACACAGTATTGTTTGTTGGTCATGTGGGGTTCTGTGTGGGAAATTTGGACCAATTCTATCATTGGTGGGTTTCAGAACATTCTTTGATTGTGAGTGAACTATAAATCCCAGCAACTACAATTCCCAAATGTGAAGGTCTATTTTCCCCAAACTCCACCACTGTTCACATTTGGGTATTTTGAGTATTCATGCCAAGTTTGGTCCATCATTGTTTGAGTCCACAGGGCTCTCTGGATGTAGGTGAACTATAACTCCCAAACTCAAGGTAAATGCCAAATAATCCTTCCATTATTTTCTGTTGGGTCACAGGAGTTCTGTGTGCCATGTTTGGTTTAATTCCATCGTTGGAGTTCAGAATGCTCTTTGATTGTAGGTGAACTATAAATCCCAACAACTGCTACTTCCAAAGAACAAAATCAATCCCCCCTCAACCCCATCAGTACTCAAATTTGAGCGTATTTGTGCCAAATTTGGTCCAGCGAATGAAAATATATCCTGCATATCAGGTATTTACATTACAATTCATAACAGAAGCAAACTTACAGTTGTGAAGTAGCAACAAAAATAATTTTATGGCTTGGGGGTCACCACAACATGAGGAACTGTATTAAGGGGTCGCGGCATTAGGAAGGTTGAGAACCACTGCTTTAGGCCAACTGGGTGCTTCTTTCATTTTCAGGAGCGATTTCTCCCCGTAATGGAGTGTACTCGAGGCAGCTCCATTTCTTTTTGGTTTTCTGCTTGAACAATAAAAAACCTGGCTTTGCTTTATGGAGAAGCTGTCTCTTTAAACAAATTGCGCTGTTAAAAATACCAGGTTATATTTCAGCAACTAAGTTTGAAAAAGAAAGGAAGAAATGACAATTTAATCAATCTGCACCTTTCCCTTTGGAAAGGAAGAGAGAAAAATCCCGACTGCCTAAAATAACCCATAAACGTTGGGAATCAATCACTCTGCAAAAAGCCTGCAGCATCAATGTTTATTAAAGCCAGGGGAGCCTTGGGTTGGCCTCAGAAATTGCAGGAAACTGTACCCTTCCAGCCGGATCACACTTGTTTCGGTGCTTAACAAATAGACTGTGATGTTTCCCCCTTTGCACTGGTTCGAATTTATCCATGCTTTGGGAAATGGCTTAAGTTGTGCTTGTGTCCAATTCTGGGCACCACAATTGAAGAGAGATGTTGACAAACTGGAATGTGTCCAGAGGAGGGCGACTAAAATGATCCAGGGTCTGGAGAACAAGCCCTATGAAGAGCGGCTTAAAGAGCTGGGCACGTTTAGCCTGAAGAAGAGAAGGCTGAGAGGAGACATGATAGCCATGTATAAATATGTGAGAGGAAGTCACAGGGATGAGGGAGCAAGCTTGTTTTCTGCTTCCCTGGAGACTAGGACACAGAACAATGGCTTCAAACTACAGGAAAGGAGATTCCATCTGAACTTTAGGAAGAACTTCCTGACTGTGAGAGCTGTTCAGCAATGGAACTCTCTGCCCTAGAGTGTGGTGGAGGCTCCTTCTTTGGAGGCTTTTAAACAGAAGCTGGATTGCCATCTGTCAGGGGTGCTTTCAATGCAATATTCCTGCTTCTTGGCAGGGGGTTGGACTGGATGGCCCATGAGGTCTCTTCCAACTCTATGATTCTATTATAGCCATGTAAAATACGGTGTTTCTCAACCTGGGGGTCGGGACCCCTGGGGGGGGTCGTGAGGGGGTGTCAGAGGGGTCACCAAAGACCATCAGAAAACACAGTATTTTTGTTGGTCATGGGGGTTCTGTGTGGGAAGTTTGGCCCAATTTTATCATTGGTGGGGTTCAGAATGCTCTTTGATTGGAGGTGAACTATAAATCACAGGAACTACAACTCCCAAATGTCAAGTCTCTTTTCCCCAAACTCCACTAGTGTTCACATTATTGAGCATTCATGCCAATTTTGATCCAGATCCATCATTGTTTGAGTCCACAGCGTTCTTTGGATGTAGGTGAACTACAACTCCAAAACTCAAGATCAATGTCCACTAAACCCTTCCAGTAATTTCTCTTGGTCATGGGAGCAATGTGTTCCAAGTTTGGTTCAACTCTATTGTTTGCGGAGTTCAGAATGCTCTTTGATTTTAGGTGAACTATAAATCCCAGCAACTACAACTCCCAAATGACAAAATAACCCACCCACCTACCCCCAATATTCAAATTTGGGCATATCGGGTATTTGTGTCAAATTTGGTCCTGGGAATGAAAATACATTCTGCATATCAGATATTAACACTACGATTCATAACAGTAGCAAAATTACAGTTATGAAGTAGCAACAAAAATAATTTTATTGTTGGGGGTCACCACAACATGAGGGTCGCGGCATTAGGAAGGTTGAGAACCAGTGTTCTATAAGTTGGCAAACTTGGTTCGGAAAAGGGGGGAATGGGTATTGATAACGTTGCTAGAGAGAGAACTAGAAAGAGAACCTGCTAGAGAGAGAACCTGTGCCTTTAAGGCATTTCAACAGGTATAGTTTGTATGTTGTGTTTCCTCATCAGCTTCCCTATGCGGTCAGTGGTTCCCTTGATGTATGGCAAGAACACTTTTCCTCTGGGTGGATCTTCATCTTTACTCTCGTGGCTTGTTCTCAGTCTTGCAGCTCTTCTGATGTCTGAGGTGGAGTATCCATTGGCCTGGAGAGCCCAGTTGAGGTGGTTCAGTTCATCTTGGAGGAGGTGGGGTTCGCAGATTCTTTTTGCACGGTCTGCCAAGGCTTTAATGGTGCTTCTTTTTTGACTTGGGTGATGGTTGGAGTTTTTATGTAGATAATTAGGCTTGGGTAACCACGGAAAAATTTGGTTCTAAACTCGTTTTGTTTTTAGGGGGCCCTTGCGTTTCGTTTTTTTTAATAATTCCGAAATTTTCCTTTTAAAAATTTCGAAATATACGAAATTTTGTATAATTACGAATCGATTCGTTAATGGCGGACGCGATTGCGCAATATGCTAAAAAAACCTCCAAATGGGACAGGGGAAACTTCTGAAGCTTCCCTCTCCCTCTGTTGTTGACTGTTGGTGTGATAAAACAAACAACTATAAAACTTGCACCAGACATGCCAAAATAATTACGAAATAATTACGAAATAATTACAAAATAATTACGAAATAAATTGAAAAAATTGTTTCGAATCTAATTTACTCCTCACACTATTCCTGCATGGCTCAATACTGGATCGTAAGCTAATTTAAATACGAATTAATAACGAATTACGAAATTAACGAACGAAACCGCCCAAGCCTAGTAGATATCTACTCTGTGTTTTTATGTAGATATCTATCGTGTGTGTGGGTTTTCTGTAAACGGTGTGACCCAATTGTTGATCTGGTTTGCGGATGACTAGGACATCTAGAAAAGGCAGTATTCCTTCATTTTCTTTTTCCATGGTGAATTGGATGTTTGGGTGGATGCTGTTAGATGGTCCAGGAACCTGTTGAGTTCTTCTTCTCCATGGCTCCAAATGGTGAAGGTGTCATCCACATATCTGAACCATATCGTGGGCTTTTTGTTGCTGTCTCCAGGGCTTGTTTTTCAAAGTGTTCCACGTAGAAATTAGCTATGACCGGGCTGAGAGGGCTCCCCATAGCTACTCCATCTTTCTGTTCGTAGAATTCATTGTTTCACCAGCTACTTTCAGTGGGACAATGAATTCTATGAAGGAAGACTGCCTTTTCTAGATGACCTAGTCATCCGCAAACCAGATCAACAATTGGGTCTACAGAGAGTAACGATGAAGATCCACCCAGAGGAAAAGTGTTCTTGCCATACATCAAGGGAACCACTGACCGCATAGGGAAGCTGATGAGGAAACACAACATACAAACAATCTACAAACCCACCAAGAAAATCCAACAAATGCTACGTTCAGCAAAGGAAAAGAGGGATCCTCTCACCTCTGCAGGAGTCTACCGTATACCATGCAGCTGTGGACAAGTCTACATAGGGACCACCAAACGCAGCAGCGCCCAGACACGCATCAAGGAACATGAAAGGCACTGCAGACTACTTCAACCAGAGAAATCAGCCATAGCAGAGCACCTGATGAACCAACCTGGACACAGCATATTATTTGGAGAACACAAAAGTGCTGGACCACTCTCACAACCACCATGTCAGGCTACACAGAGAAGCCACTGAAATACACAAGCATGTGGACAATTTCAACAGAAAGGAAGAAACCATGAAAATGAACAAAATCTGGCTACCAGTATTAAAAAACTCAAAAATTACAACAGCAAACAAGTAAACAGAGTAAACAATCAGGCACATCAAATCACTCTCAACGAAAGATTCCCCCCAGGCACTTTCAAGCCATTAAATGCTAATCAAGGTGGTCAGTTGAAACATTCACACCTAGCTCCAGCAGACAAAAGTCCTTTGTCCCACCCTGGTCTTTCCACAGATATATAAACCCATTTTCCTACTTACAACAGACCTCACTACCTCTGAGGATGCTTGCCATAGATGCAGGCGAAACGTCAGGAGAGAATGCCTCTAGAACATGGCCATATAGCCCGAAAAAACCTACAACAACCCAGTGATTCCGGCCATGAAAGCCTTCGACAATACCTTGTAGTTTTGCTGACTGGACTCAATGCCAAGGAATCTTGGAATTTGGAGTTTGGTGAGCCACCAGCACTCTGTGGTAGCGAAGGCTAAAGGGCCTGTAAAGCTACAACTCCCACAATGTATTGTTGAAGGCTTTCATGGCTGGAATCAATAGGTTCTTGTGGGTTTTTTCGGGCTATATGGCCATGTTCTAGAGGCATTTCTCCTGACGTTTCGCCTGCATCTATGGCAAGCATCCTCAGAGGTAGTGAGGTCTGTTGGAAATAGGACAATGGGTTTATATATCTGTGGAATGACTGGGGTGGGGCAAAGAGCTCTTCTCTGCTGGAGCTAGGTGTGAATGTTTCAACTGACCACCTTCATTAGCATTTGAAGGCCTGGCTGAGCCTGGGAAAATCTTTTGTTGAGAGGTGTTAAGCTGTGCTTGGTTGTTTCCTCTCTGCTGTTGTAATTTTTGAGTTTTTTAACTCCCACAATCCTTGAGTCCCGGCAGTCAAAGTGCATTAATCCAGCAGTGTAGGGCATAGCTAGTTAAAGCTTATGCGCATGCTCCCTGCCAGGTTCTGAAAGGGCCGGAAGAGCTTCACTGCTTGTAACTGAGCATGCGTGCGAAACACACACCCACACCCACCCCGGGCATGCGCAGTCGCAGGGAAGGCGAAAGCGAGTCTGAAGAGACGCCGCGCCGCCACGTGACGAGTCCAGGCGGGCCCTCCACGCCCTCTTTCGGCCATGGCTCGCGACGTGAAGAGCAAACTGTCCAAAAACCTTCTCCGCATGAAGGTAATGGGGCGGCGGGAGGGGGAGAAAGAACCGGTTTCACGGCTCTTTCGGGAGTGGGCGGGGTCTAGACGGCTCTTCCCGAGCGGCTTCGGCAAGCGTCGGCTAGCCCCTCCCACTTCCGAAGCCCTTCGGCTGCGGGAGGCGAGGGGCGGGGAGAGGAGCCGAGTGGTCTCGGGAAGAGTCGCTAGGCCCCTCCCACTTCCGAAGCCCTTCGGCTGCGGGAGGCGAGGGGCGGGGAGAGGAGCCGAGTGGTCTCGGGAAGAGTCGCTAGGCCCCTCCCTCTTCCGAAGCCCTTCGGCTGCGGGAGGCGAGGGGCGGGGAGAGGAGCCGAGTGGTCTCGGGAAGAGTCGCTAGGCCCTCCCTCTTCCGAAGCCCTTCGGCTGCGGGAGGCGAGGGGCGGGGAGAGGAGCCGAGTGGTCTCGGGAAGAGTCGCTAGGCCCCTCCCTCTTCCGAAGCCCTTCTGCTGCGGTTGGTGAAGGGCGGGAGATCTGAGTGGCTTAGGCAAGCGTGGGCTAGGCCCCGCCCACTTAAGAAAGCCCTACAAGAGCCGCGTGGCTTCGGGAAGAGTCGGCTAGGCTCCTCCCACTTCCGAAGAACTACGAGTGAGGAAGGCGGAGGGGAAAGGGAGCCGAGTGGCTTCGGGGAGATAGTATGATAGCTGGATCCGGAAGCTCAGAGCGTTACACTGTTTCCGCTTCTCTCCTTCGGGGGCGCTGTTTGCATTGGTCTTTTTATCATCTTACTTAGGCGATCCCTCGTTGGACGAGTAAGATGGTCTTCCTTGATGACTTTTAGTGGGTTTGTAGGTGGCTGTGGAGCCCTATTCTTGACCCGCATCTTCTCCCACAGTGAAGGCATTGGTTTCCAGGTGGAAGGCGGTCCCGGTCGGGGTTGGCTTGACGCGCCTTCCTCCTGGCACGTTTCTCTCTTTCACCCTCCACTCGTGCCTCCTCGAATTCTGCAGCACTGCTGGTCACAGCTGACCTCCAGCTGGAGCGCTCAAGGGCCAGGGCTTCCCAGTTCTCAGTGTCTATGCCAGAGTTTTTAAGGTTGGCCTTGAGGCCATCTTTAAATCTCTTTTCCTGTCCACCAACATTCCGTTTTCCGTTCTTAAGTTCGGAGTAGAGCAACTGCTTTGGGAGACGGTGGTCGGGCATCCGGACAACATGGCCGGTCCAGCGGAGTTGATGGCAGAGGACCATCACTTCAATGCTGGTGGTCTTTGCCTCTTCCAGCATGCTGACATTTGTCTGCCTTTCTTCCTAAGAGATTTGCAGGATTTTCCGGAGGCAGCGCTGATAGAATCGTTCCAGGAGTTGCATGTGAGGTTTGTAGACAGTCCACGTCTCACAGGCATATAGCAGGGTTGGGAGGACAATAGCTTTATAAACAAGCACCTTGGTATCCCTACGGATGTCCCGGTCCTCAAACACTCTCTGCTTCATTTGGAAAAATGCTGCACTCGCAGAGCTCAGGCAGTGTTATTTCGGTGTCGATGTTGACTTTGGTGGAGAGGTGGCTGCCAAGGTAGCGGAAATGGTCAACATTTTCTAATGTTACACCATTAAGCTGTATCTCTGGCATTGGAGAGGGGATGGCTGGTGACTGCTGGGACAGCACTTTGGTTTTCTCGATGTTCAGTGACAGGCCAAGCTTCGTGTATGCTTCTGCAAAGGTGTTTAGAGTGGCTTGTAGATCTTCTTCTGTATGCGCACAGACGACATTGTCATCAGCATACTGGAGTTCTATAACCACACTGTTGGTTCATGTTCAGCTTGTGGGAATACATCTGCTTATTTTTAATAACATTAATTTTTAATTCTGAATTGATGTTTGTATTAGTACAAAAAAAAGATTTTTTAAAAAATAATTTAATAATTAATTTACGAGTGTTATCCGGAAAGTAAAGTCACAAATTTTTTTAAAATACAAAGAATGAATCTGTTTTAATAAAACGTACATGGATTGTCGCCTAGGGATTACATTATTTTTCCACATAATCACCATTTAGTTCAATACATTTGGTCATCCGTGGGACAAGTTTTTGATGCCTGTGTTTCCCTCCGCCTTTTTCAGCCAGTTCATCTCTTCGATTTTCACCTCATCATCGTCAGAAAAGTATTTCCCACCCTTCAGTTGAGTGAACAAATGATAGTCCCTGGGTGCGAGATCAGGGCTTTGGGAGGGGCGGCTCAAAACATCCTAACCAAATGAAGTCAGCCACTGTTATGTTGCATGAGCGGTGTGCAAATGTGCATTGTCATGAAGGAGACCATCACCATCCACATCCCACCATGTTTGTTTTGGATGGGTCTGCGAAGTTTCTTCATGGTCTTACAATATATTCCGTACCCATTTTGTCACATGCTGTCACATTACGTCCTCTCCATAAACTGAAACACATATTATAGCGTTTAGTTTTGTGGGTTTTTTTTGTCATGTCAGGAGCGACTTGAGAAACTGCAAGTCGCTTCTGGTGTGAGAGAATTGGCCGTCTGCAAGGATGTTGCCCAGGGGACGCCAGGATGATTTGATTTTTTTTTTATCATCCTTGTGGGAGGCTTCTCTCATGTCCCCGCATGAGGAGCTGGAGCTGATAGAGGGAGCTCATCCTCCTCTTCCCGGATTCGAACCTGCAACCTATCGGTCTTCAGTCCTGCCAGCACAGGGGTTTAACCCACTGCGCCACCGGGGGCTCCATTATAGCGCTGAGAAGTTGGCACTTGGGGAGGAACAGAATGGGGAGGCTCACCTCTAACCTTCACCAAAACGCTAGTTGATGAGCTACATGCGCCTGGCATGGCTCATTCACTTCTGCTGGCTTCCTGCTACACAGCAGTGAGACCAACTTCCCCCAAGAACAGGGATGGGCAACCTTTTGAGCTTGGTGTGTCAAATTTTTCCAAAAACCTGAGCATAACTTGGGTGGGGTGTCAACTTCGAGAAAAAAACACATAATTTTGCAATATTTATAGTTTAAATAAGAAAAATGTATATTCCATGCTGAGTTATGGAGTGAACAATGCTCAAACATGCAGATGTTAAATTTGTAGAGCCTTTTACAAATTTAAGGATGGAATTAGATTGGCTCTTATAAGGTGTACTTCTCTGTATGCAGCCGCATGTGGCCGCGTGTCATCAAAAATAGCCATGCGTGTCAGTACTGACACACGTGTCATAGGTTCACCATCATGGCCCAAGAAGATTCCCCATGAGAGAGAGCTACGTGCCTTGGAACCTTACTTTCCAGATAACCCTTGTAATTATGTATTTAAAATATTGATACAAAAAAGAAAAGCAACAAAAAACACAGGATCATATAACCGCATCTCTGTCTACGAACCCACGCATTCACTTCGGTCATCTGGAGAGGCCCTGCTCGTGATCCCGCCTGCGTCGGGAGATGCTAGCGGGGTACAAATAAAGTTTAATAATAATAATAGTAATAATAATAATATGTTGCTTCCTAGACTGCTAGGGTCTGATTCCCCTCCAGATACCAAAATCTGTGGATGCTCAAGCCCCATTAGATACAAGTGGACAGAAATGGTGCCTGTTCTATAAACAGCAAAATCAAGGTTTTTCTCTTTGGGTTTCCAAAAATATTTTCAAGCCGTGGATGGTAAAGGGCCGGCAGCGCACGTCTACGTCTGCTGACAGAATCATGTAAGCAAAGAGATAGATTATGATTTCTATTTCTAGGGTCAAATTCCAACTGTGAGCCAAGGAAACTAATGAAGCCAAGGGGAATTTGGTAAATCAGCACTTGGGTCCATTCCACTGACACAGTGGAGATCAATAACAACAATGGAATGTAGACCTAGAAAGAGGAAGGGGTGAGCCAAAGAGAAAGGCATATTGGAACAGAAAATGACAAAGATCCCCAAGTCAGCCTGGAAATCCCTGGCGTCATGCTGGAACTAGAAAGAAAAAGAAGCCCTGGCGGTTGCCAGTTCACACCAGCCCAGCATGCAACAAAAGCAGGAGGAGTTCTATCAGAATGAACGAAGAAGTTGAATTCCAAAAGGGATGTGTGTCTTTAATTCTTGGTGGCACCGTCCCATCTCCCAATGGGACTATGTCTGCATCCGCACTCGGCTGTACTCTGTCTCCACCCTCCTTTCCTGCCCTCTAAGACGGATGTCCCCTCGACTAATGCCTTCATATTCACAGCATCGGCATCGTTTCTCAGATGTGCAGCTGCAGGGTCACATCCGGGCACCCGGGTCTACTCTGTGGCGGGAAAAACGATAAAACCAGTCCTTTATAGATTGATATATCACATGTAATTCATTTTAAAATGAGGCTGAAGCGAGCGGGTGATTGGGAGGACGGGCACAGCATTTGTGTGCCACAGCCAGTTGATCCTCTTCCATCCCAAGAGAGGCTGATTTACAAGTAAAAGCATTAGGTGGATCTGCATTGGTTCCAGAGGTTTGGAGGGATGCACCTTTTGGGTCTA
>NW_026847993.1:21701216-21738111 GCF_025583915.1 Anolis sagrei ordinatus | reverse complement strand
TATCTGTGGAATGACTGGGGTGGGGCACAGAGCTCTTCTCTGCTGGAGCTAGGTGTGAATGTTTCAACTGACGACCTTCAGTAGCATTTGAAGGCCTGGCTGAGCCTGGGAGAATCTTTTGTTGAGTGGTGTTAAGCTGTGCTTGGTTGTTTCCTCTCTGCTGTTGTAATTTTTGAGTTTTTTAACTCCCACAATCCTTGAGTCCCGGCAGTCAAAGTGCATTAATCCAGCAGTGTAGGGCATAGCTAGTTAAAGCTTATGCGCATGCTCCCTGCCAGGTTCTGAAAGGGCCGGAAGAGCTTCACTGCTTGTAACTGAGCATGCGTGCGAAACACACACCCACACCCACCCCGGGCATGCGCAGTCGCAGGGAAGGCGAAAGCGAGTCTGAAGAGACGCCGCGCCGCCACGTGACGAGTCCAGGCGGGCCCTCCACGCCCTCTTTCGGCCATGGCTCGCGACGTGAAGAGCAAACTGTCCAAAAACCTTCTCCGCATGAAGGTAATGGGGCGGCGGGAGGGGGAGAAAGAACCGGTTTCATGGCTCTTTCGGGAGTGGGCGGGGTCTAGACGGCTCTTCCCGAGCGGCTTCGGCAAGCGTCGGCTAGCCCCTCCCACTTCCGAAGCCCTTCGGCTGCGGGAGGCGAGGGGCGGGGAGAGGAGCCGAGTGGTCTCGGGAAGAGTCGCTAGGCCCCTCCCTCTTCCGAAGCCCTTCTGCTGCGGTTGGTGAAGGGCGGGAGATCTGAGTGGCTTAGGCAAGCGTGGGCTAGGCCCCGCCTACTTCAGAAAGCCCTACAAGAGCCGCGTGGCTTCGGGAAGAGTCGGCTAGGCTCCTCCCACTTCCGAAGAACTACGAGTGAGGAAGGCGGAGGGGAAAGGGAGCCGAGTGGCTTCGGGGAGATAGTATGATAGCTGGATCCGGAAGCTCAGAGCGTTACACTGTTTCCGCTTCTCTCCTTCGGGGGCGCTGTTTGCATTGGTCTTTTTATCATCTTACTTAGGCGATCCCTCGTTGGACGAGTAAGATGGTCTTCCTTGATGACTTTTAGTGGGTTTGTAGGTGGCTGTGGAGCCCTATTCTTGACCCGCATCTTCTCCCACAGTGAAGGCATTGGTTTCCAGGTGGAAGGCAGTCTCGGTCGGGGTTGGCTTGACGCGCCTTCCTCTTGGCACGTTTCTCTCTTTCGCCCTCCACTCGTGCCTCCTCGAATTTTGCAGCACTGTTTGTTTTTAGGGATTGTCTAATTGTTTAATTACTGTTTATATGTTTTATTTCTTTTACCTTGTTGTTGTGCCGGCATCGAATTGTGCCTTGAGAGGGCGGAGTAGAAGCGCGAGAAATAAATAAATAAATAAATTGTGTGGAAACATCAGAGATGTTTTTCTAACGATGGGAACTAAGAAACTAAGAAACGATGGGAACTAAGAAACCTCACTGACCAAAGATAGTCAAATTCACTTCCAAATGAAGATCCTGAGCAAGTGGGATTTACTTCCAAGCAAAGTCAGCGAGCTTTCGCCCTCAATCACAATGCTCGGGTTTGGAGAGGAAATGGACAGAAAAGAGAGAAGGGAGCATTTTGCTCGGCATGTGCCTCAAAGGCGGCGCATCCTGAAAGATGGAGATACAAAAAGAATGGCGCTAATGCAAAACCGGAGCAAACAAACCATGAAGGCCCGACGATATTGAGTTATACATATTTAATGAATATTTATATTTTTAAAAATTAATGGCAATCTCAACTCAGATGTTGTTCTCTGAGAAAACGGAGCGATCATCAATCTCGCCACTGCGTTCTTCCACTGAGTGATGTGTTACATTATAGGACAGGAACGGAGTCCATTAACCGCTGAGCCGAGACTAATTCCACTTTGGGCTCAGCACCGGATTTGCAAATCCAAGGGCAATGGTGAGGTCAGGGCTCTTGTTAATATCTCTCGCTGGACCATCGCCACGTGGCTACGCTGATGGGTTGGAGCAGAGAGGGAGAAATTAAATGAGACGAGGAAACCACAAGTAACATTAGCACATTGGCAGGTCCTGCCATTGGAAGTGGAGGCAAAACTTGGCCAAAATAAGAACGACCTTTAGTTCCAATTAAAACAAGGACGACATTTGGTCTGAAGGAAACATCTTAAGCTAAAACGTAAAGGAGGAGGAGAATTTGATTGTGCTGGTAAGAAGTATGTCCCATGAGGAACATGATGATGTCTGCTTTATACCCTGCTTTTTCTCTCTACAAACAAGGCTCAAAGCAGCTGACAACCAATTCAATACAATTTAAAACCAAAATAGACAGATATTAATCTTATCCTACCATATCCAACTTGTCGTCCATTCACTCCTTTGGACTTCACACAAATCTACTATTTGCCAAAATTATTTTTATTATTATTATTATTATTAAACTTTATTTGTACCCCGCTAGCATCTCCCGAAGGACTCGATGCGGCTTACAAAGGCCAAGGCCTCAACACACAATATAACAATACAAAACCCAAGGCAAATTAAAAACAATTAAAGCAATATAAACAACAAGCAATAAGCAATACACTAAGACACAATGAAACTGGGCCTGGCCAGAGTAATGGGTACAGGATTAAAAGTGCTGATGTGACAGGTGGTACATAAGGCTTATAGGGCAAATGCAGTGTGCGATGTGCAGCAATCTTAGTTCTAATAAAGTGCTTATGGGACTTGGTATTGGAGATTTCCTATTCTGGGAAGGCACATCGGAACAGCCAGGTCTTCAAGTTCTTTCTAAAGACTGCCAATGTAGGGGCCTGTCTAAGATCTTTGGGGAGGGTGTTCCAGAGTCGGGGGGCCACCACAGAAAAGGCCCTGTCTCGTGTCCCCACCAAACGCGCTTGCGACGCAGGCGGGATCACGAGCAGGGCCTCTCCAGATGACCGAAGTGAACGCGTGGGTTCGTAGACGGAGATTTTGCTTCTGCAGATATCGATAGACCACAACCAGAATGCCACAGTGATAACGGCATTCAGTTTCAATCCACATCGAAGTGTAAACTTGTAGTGGAGTGTAATAGATTTAACTCTCACAGGATGTTTAATCCAACTCCCGAGCAGTGTAAGATCCACAGTGTAAGATCCACGGGAGTGGTAACTGTCCAATCAGAACTTCAAATGAAGAATGCTGTCACTAGGAAGACGCCAACTCAGTCTATCCCACCTTGCAGGGTTGCAGTGAGGATGGGAGGAGAGTGAGTTGCGTTGCCCACTCAGAGTTAGAGCAGTTTGTTTAAATGTTGCTGTGTGTTATGGTAAGATATCACAACTGAGAGGCCCTTTCTATGTCTTCCTTTTTCGGTTTCAGTTCATGCAGAGGGGCCTAGACTCCGAAACCAAAAAGCAGCTTGAAGAAGAGGAAAAGAAAATAATCAGCGAGGAGCATTGGTTCCTAGATCTTCCGGAACTGAAGGAAAAAGAGTAAGCGGGTTGGCAGGAGGGGTAAATGCCCCTACTAAAGCCACTACCCTGGTCCCAATTCAGTGTAGGTTATGACCTACAAAGTTTGGGCCCTGCCTGTCTTCATGACCACATCTCCCCCTGTGAACCGGCACAGGCTCTAACATCCGCTGAGGAGGCCCTGCTCTCAGTCCCGCCTCCTTCTCAAACGCGTCTGGCGGAGGAGGGGACCTTCCTTCTCGGTGGTGCCCCCTGTCCCAGGGAGAGTAGGCCAGCCCCCACACTGCCCTCCATTTGCAGGGAACTGAAAACCTGGACATTCCAGGTGGAATTCGAAAACAACTCGTCCCTAGTTATAAAGGTCCAGTCCCTCGGTCGCCAGATATATCACACTCTGTTTTGCACTTCATCCACTTCCCTGGCCCGATGGTACGCTGTTTGCACCACCCCTTGCCCAGCCCTTTATAACTTGGTCACACCTCCTTTAGTAATCCTGGTCTTTGGTTTTTGTCTAATCTTGTGTGATGGAGCTTCAATGCAATCTGTTTTTTACTTTTAAGTTTAGTGTGTTTTTGTCTGAGTGGTTGTATTTTATGAGGCTCCTGTTTTAATGTCTTTTGTTTTATGGGTTGCTTTTATGTCTTGTGGACTTTCCATCCCATGTATAAGCAACCCCGTATCCCTCCCTTCAGGGAGGTGGAGTTGTTATTATTATCACTATTATCATCATTAATGTTAAATGCAGAAAAGCGGAAGCACCCTCTCTGGTGCGAGGGTTTTGTTTCATGCTTTGCTTCTGGCTCCTTCCTTCTGCTCTCTCAGGCCTCCTCTCTCCTTTGCTTTGCAGGAGCTTCATAAGAGAAGAAAGAAGTTTCTCCCCATGCGAAGACCTCCTCTATGGCAGAATGTCCTTTAAGGGGTTCAACCCAGAAGTGGAGGTATCGCCAAGGGGGGCGGGGGGGGGATGGCTTTCTTTATGTATTTAGCACAGGGATTGTGACGCAGCTGGCTGAGTGTCAGCTGCATTAAGATCACTCTGACCAAAAGGTCATGAGTTCGAAGCCAGCCCGGGTTGGAGTGGGTTTCCAACCAATTGTGTAGCCTGTTGTCGACCTTTGCAACCCGAAAGACAGTTGCATCTGTCAAGTAGGAAAATTAGGTACCACCTTAAAGTGTGGGGAGGCTAAATTAACTAATTTAGGAGGCCATAAAAAAGACCCCAGCAAAGCGGGGAATGTGGAAGTACTTCATCAGTGTTGCAGATGGACGATGAAAGCGACAGCTCCCCTGGCGGCCAGAAAAAGTTAAATAGCCTCTGTGTATGTCTGTATATGTTGTAAGTCAAAATTGGCATTGAATGTTTGCCATATATGTGTACACTGTAATCCGCCCTGAGTCCCCTGCGGGGTGAGAAGGGCGGAATATAAATGCTGCAAATAAATAAATAAAATAGATCCCACCTCCGCCACGGGGACTCAAGGCAGCCAACAATCTGTCCACACTAAACAGTTTTAAAAGAGCTATACAAAAGTTTAAAAACCATTAAATAACAACAGTGGCCTTTAAAATGGCCTTTAAAATTCACACACACCCCATCCCATGCCCATTTAATGCTCAGTGGAGCTGTTGAACAGATGATTGCGCGAATGTATGCGAATGCCTTAAGTGCTTAGGAGAGGCATCTTACTTTAGATTGAGAGCGTTTGCAAGGAAAGGTGGAGTATTCCTTTTTTCTATACAATATCCCAGAGTACTTGTAAGGTATCAGCACAAACACAAAACAATCTATGCGTAATGTCAAAGTGTATTATCAAAGAGCATATTGTTGTTGTTCATTCGTTCAGTCGTCTCTGACTCTTCGTGACCTCATGGACCAGTCCACGCCAGAGCTCCCTGTCGGCCATCACCACCCCCAGCTCCTTCAAGGTCAGTCCAGTCACTTCAAGGATGCCATCCATCCATCTTGCCCTTGGTCGGCCCCTCTTCCTTTTACCTTCCACCTTCCCCAGCATAATTGTCTTCTCCAGGCTTTGCTGTCTCCTCATGATGTGGCCAAAGTACTTCAACTTTGTCTCTAGTATCCTTCCCTCCAATGAGCAGTCGGGCTTTCTTTCCTGGAGGATGGACTGGTTGGATCTTCTCGCAGTCCAAGGCACTCTCAGAACTTTCCTCCAACACCACAGCTCAAAAGCATCTATGTATTCCAAAATTTACCAAAATCCCCAGTACATAGCTCAGTTCAGTGGCACACAGCAAAATCAAAAGGAGCAGCCGCTCTCAAACGTGACAGTTCTAGGTCTGGATAAGGATTCCACTGTATATAGGCTTCAGGGATACATTCAATAAGAAAAATCATATAAACACAGTAAGCATTGAGTCATAAGGCTATATGTAGACTGAAGACAATAATGAAGATGGAGCATCACTCTCAAAACAATCTTCATGGAAAAAATCCAAATCGAGTCCAATGAAAATGGAGCACTGCTTCTCAAAATAAGTCTTCAAAGGAAAAGTCCAAATGGCATCCAACAGGGGTGTCCTTTTTTCAGCTCACAAAATGTCCTAGCCAGCAACGGCCTTGTCAGCTGTGACCTTCAGAGGATGGTAGCCTTAAAAGCATATGTTTCAGCATTAAAATACTATGTTTAAAAGCAGAGTTAGGAGACAATATTAAGCAGGAGAGTTAAAAGCAGCATTCAATGGTGGTTTGTGTGTGTGTGTGTGCGTGTGTGTATAGCAGTGATGAAAGCTGAAATAAAATAATAAAACCTTTTAGGACCATGACAGCAATTGCTGCGGCACAAAAACTGGCAAATTTGGCTGTCAGCTCACTAAATCCAACCATAGAGAACACTTTCCTATATTTTGGGATCATTGCTTTGCTCAGAAACTCTGCAGGTAGAAGAGCCCACTGGCGCCGAGAATATTATGATTACTATTATCTTTATTGATGCCCCTCTTTCTTTCCTTCCTCCCCCCCCCCCCCCCCCCCCCCCCAATGAGACTCAAGGTGCCTCACACTCCACACCGGGCGAGTTTAGAAAGTGCAGTGCAGTAGTTCAAAAGCCATTAAAAAGCAGTTAAATAGTAGCAGCATAGGGGTGCCCTCTATGTTCCGGTGCTTTTGGAAAGTGATGTCCTTTTCCTCCCAAACCGGCCTCCTTGGCTCCCCTGGTGGGGCGCAGTGCTTGAGATGCGGCTCCGCTTCTTCATTTCCAGAAGTTAATGATCCAGATGAACTCGAGGCTGAAGGCGGAAGGAACGGACGAGGACGACAATGCCATGGAAGCAGATGTGTCGGATGAAGAAATGGCCAGAAGGTAGTTCTTCCCATTTATAACATTACTAAGAAGATGAGTTGCTGCTTTTCCCCCCTTATAAAGCCCAAAGCTGGCCTGGAATGGCCAATTGCTTGCCGTGCAAAACATTTATTTTTAGAAGAGAGCCATTTATTGTGGAAATCGGCCGCTGATCTGATGAGTTGTGGCTCCAGCTTGGAACCTTTGGCTTTCTTCAGGCACTTGAGCTCGAATTCGGTCACAATACTAATACTTATTTATTTCTGTTCCCAGCGATGTGTTTCCATAACAAAATGCTTGGAGGGAACAAAACGCAGCAATTCTTTAGAAATATGTCTTTACACTTCCACCAAAATTGGAAGCATTCAATCCCTCGCAGTCATTTCGGAGACTAGGATAGGAGTCCTCTTCTTGCAAAGAGGAACGCAAAGGCCGGCTCTGAACTGAAACATCTGCCCATTTGTCAGGGAGGGAAAACTCTGGATAAGGAGAGCCTGGCACAATTAAGGGGCAGGACTGCATCTTATATATACTACCTTCATATTTTTCTCCTATACATATACAACCAATTGATAAGTTAGTTGCTGTAAGAGAGAGCACTCAATCTCATATATCACCATCATCACTTTATTTCTTAATTAGTCGCTCTCCACCAAAGTGCTCCGAGCACAATTTAAAATAGCTTATGCACAATATAAAACATTCAATATAAAAACATTCAACATAAAAACATTCAGCAGTGACTATGGCAAAATTTGATCCGATTACTTAAATGCACAACCAAACAGCCAAGTCTTGGGTGCCTTTACAAAAGGTCGCAACTCCGACATTGCTCTAATATATGGAGGCAATGAGTTCCAGAATTGGAGCATAGATCGAAAAAGTTCTATGCCTTGTAGCTTCCAAATGTGCCTCCCCAGGACCCAGTATGTATAGGAGATTTTCCTGGGTGGATCGAGATGACCACTGATGGAGAAAAGGAATGAGGCGGTCCCTAAGATATAAAGGTCCTTGGCCATTTTGAGCTCTAAATATCAGGATCAGTATCTTGTAAGAGATCTGATGTTCTATTGGTAGCCAGTGCGGTTGTTGCAGTATCGGTGTAGTATGGGAGCTTATAGATGATCCCGCTAGCAGCCTGGCTGCCGCATTTTGGACCATCCGAATCCTCTGGGTCGTTGACTTCGGAAGGCCAGCATATAAGGCATTGCAATAGTCCAACCTAGTGGTGACTGTTGCGTGGATTACCGTTGCCAATCCTTCTACCGAAAGGTAGGCTGCCAATTTCCTTGCCTGGCGAAGATGAAAAAAGGCCTGCTTACTTATGGCAGTGATCTGGGCCTCCATTGTCAGCGATGAGTCCAACACAACCCCAAGGCTTTTAACAGTGGCAGATGGAACCAGAGCTTCCCCATCGAAATCAGGCAGAGACTGGGTTAATTCTGGTGGCTGGCCGGGCCAGAGTATCTCAGTTTTTGCAGGATTGACTTTTAGTCTGCTTGCTCATAGCCAACTCATCACTGCTTCCAAACACAGCTTAAAGTTCTCAAGAATATCAATCCCATTGTTGGTGGGGTTCAGAATGCTCTGTGATTGTAGGTGAACTATAAATCCCAGTAACTACAACTCCCAAATGTCAAGGTCTATTTCCCCCAAACTCCATCTGTGTTCATATTTGGGCGTATTGAGTGCTTGTGCCAAGTTTGGTCCAGATCCATCATTGTTTGAGTCCACAGTGCTCTCTGGATGTAGGTGAACTACCACTCCCAAACTCAAGGTCAATGCCCACCAAACCCTTCCAGTATTTTCTCTTGGTCATGGGAGTTCTGTGTGCCAAGTTTGGTTCAATTCCATCGTTGGGAGTTCAGAATGCTCTTTGATTGTAGGTGAACTATAAATCCCAGCAACTACAACTCCCAAATGACAAAATCATAATTTTTTGAGTGATGGTCACTCCTTGTGTTGTGAGACGTTTTGTTGCCAAATTTGGTGTGATTTTGTTCATTGGTTCTTTTGTTTTTAAGGAACTCGTTATGCATAGAGCATTTATATATAGATAGATTTCTTTAGATCCAGTAGTATGTAAGGATAATTTTTATTGATATGACCGTATAATTTAACATGCAAAAGCTTGCAAGAGGACTGTGGGATCCTATGTGACGCACCTGTTTATATTAATGCGAAGGCCCACATTTGGTCCTTCTCATTAATATAAACTGGTTCGTCCTATAGGATCCTGCAGTGCCCTTGCAAGCCCCGGATTTGCTTCTCATTCAGTATGCTGATGGGAGATAAATATTAATATCCCCATCCCTGGTTTCCAAGGTCATATGGCAGCTTTTGTGATATTTTGCATGCTTCAAAGCAACAAACTTCTTTTAGGGATGCTTCTTAAAAACCCATGTTGGCCTTTCCAGGTACGAAACCCTAGTGGGGACCATTGGGAAGAAGTTCCTGAAGAAGCGGGACCACCGTCTGATGGAAGACCCTGTGGAAGAGGAGGGCGGGAGCGGCAAGGGGCCCAGCAGAGCCAAGAAGGCCTTCCTGAAGCCCCGGGATTAGACGCCGCCACCACGGCTGGGTTGAACCTCCTTCCAGATCACGGGCATCCCTTCCATCCCACGGTAATGCAAGTCATTTTGGGAAGTGGCCAGGCCTCTTCGTCTCACCTCCTTTTGCAGAGTGAGGGAGGCACATAGCCCTGGATGGGATACACCTGTGGCTCCTTGCACACATTTCTCGCGTGGGACTGTGAACAACACAATGCTAATGGAAAGACGGAGCACACACGTGATGATTCTTAATTATAAGAAAGAGTACTTTAAGGTCAAGTGTGCATGATTGGAATTTTCATTCCCTTTGAAAAATATTATGCTTTAAAAAGAGATTACGTCTGAATGGTTTCCTGAAACAGAATGTCAATGCAAAATGGGCCCTAATTCCAAATTCTAGTCCTGAATAGGTTCGGTCCTTTAAATCGGATTTATTTATTTATCGTGTCATCCGCAACCAGAACATTGTATTACATTTCTAACAGAACAAAACAAACAAACAGATAAAACAAAAAAATAAATAAAACCCTACAAATTTTGCAAACTTGGTAGCTGATTAAATGTCCTTTGACCAGTATCTGGCCACTTGGAGTGCCTCTGGTGTTGCCGCAAGAAGGTCCTCCATCGTGCATGTGGCAGGGCTCAGGTTGCATTGCAGCAGGTGGTCAGTGGTTTGCTCTTCTCCACACTCGCATGTCGTGGATTCCACTTTGTAGCCCCATTTCTTAAGATTGGCTCTGCATCTCGTGGTGCCAGAGCGCAGTCTGTTCAGCGCCTTCCAAGTTGCCCAGTCTTCTGTGTGCCCAGGGGGGAGTCTCTCATCTGGTATCACCCACGGATTGAGGTGCTGGGTTTGAGCCTGCCACTTTTGGACTCTCGCTTGCTGAGTTGTCCCAGTGAGTGTCTCTGTAGATCTAAGAAAATATTTCTTGATTTAAGTCGTTGACGTGCTGGCTGATACCCAAACAAGGGATGAGCTGGAGATGTCTCTGCCTTGGTCCTTTCACTATTGGCTGCTACTTCCCGGCGGATGTCAGGTGGTGCAATACCGGCTAAGCAGTGTAATTTCTCCAGTGGTGTAGGGCACAAACACCGTGATAATGCATGTCTCATTAAGAGCCACATCCACTGTTTTAGTGTGGTGAGATGTGTTCCACACTGGGCATGCATACTCAGCAGCAGAGTAGCACAGCGCAAGGGCAGATGTCTTCACTGTATCTGGTTGTGATCCCCAGGTTGTGCCAGTCAGCTTTTGTATGATATTGTTTCTAGCACCCACTTTTTGTTTGATATTCAGGTAGTGCAGCCTGTGCCAACTTGGGCCCTCCCTACCTCCGGGTGTTTTGGACTCCAACTCCCACCACTCCACACAGCCTCAGGCCCCTTCCTTTTCCCTTTCCTTTCCTCTAAGCAACTGAGGGGGGAAAGGAAGGGGCCTGAGGCTGTGAGGAATGGTGGGAGTGGGGGCCAAAACACCCAAAGGGAGGGAGGGCCCAAGTTGGCCCAGGCCTGCTGTAAAACAAGCCATTGATTCAATGGATCAATTCCAGGTTATGCTAGCAATTGAACTTAGGCACCAATATTTGCTTTATTTGAAAATATTTTTGGTGGCAATATTTTTGGCTGTTTCATTTTCTCAAGATGTTTTCCAGCCTGAGCCAACTTCTGTCCAACTTATTGCCTGTTACAAATAAAATGTTTGCCCAACTGCTTGAAGTCCCCACTGATTCCGGTAGAACTATGGCTTTTCATTGCCTTGTCAAGAGGAGCATCTGCCCACTCAATGTCTCTTCCTCCTAGAATCATAGAATCAAAGACTTGGAAGAGACCTCATGGGCCATCCAATCCAACCCCCTGCCAAGAAGAAGGAATATTGCATTCAAATCACCCCTGACAGGTGGCCATCCAGCCTCTGTTTAAAAGCTTCCAAAGAAGGAGCCTCCACCACACTCCGGGGCAGAGAGTTCCACTGCTGAACGGCTCTCACAGTCAGGAAGTTCTTCCTCGTGTTCAGATGGAATCTCCTCTCTTGTAGTTTGAAGCCATTGTTTCGTGTCCTAGTCTCCAGGGAAGCAGAAAACAAGCTTGCTCCCTCCTCCCTGTGGCTTCCTCTCTCATATTTATACATGGCTATTATATCTCCTCTCAGCCTTCTCTTCTCTCTTCCTCTTTAGAATATTTATTTATTTTTAGATGTGACTTTTCTCTATGGAACTTTCCCAGATTTGTGGCTGATAGAATGATAATGCCCAGCGGTCCCTTCCTAAACTTCCCTTGCTGGTTTCCCATCTAAGCTGTCTTCACTGCTATGGTGGGCCTTTCCCATCCCTACATGTCTTTTGACCAATCAGAAAAATCCCTAAAGAAATGCCTAGATATTTTACGCTACCTACTGATCAAATGAGCATTTATAGGGAGAATTCAAAGAGTGATCACATTTGCCTGACATTATTTCCTGATCAGAATGAATCCTGTGAAAGATGCTTTATGTTTTAACCAATTCTCACCAGAGAGGCACTATCTGTATCAGCTTCTGTGTTGCGTCCAAAAGCAAGCCCTTTCTGGATTTCGCAAGTATATACGCAAATATACAGCAAGTTTTTCAACCCTTTTTTCAAGCTGAAAAAGTCCCCCTTGGCTTATACTCAAGTCAAAGTTATTTATAATTTTACTCTGTTGTTGTTGTTACTATTATTATGATGGCACACCAGGAAGATCTAATGAGAAACTAAATGTGTCTGGCTATATTCCCAGTGACCATCGGTATGCCCTAAATTACTTTAATGCCCCCAAAAATGATACTCTACAGACAAGACTAAATTAACCAAATTGAGTTTACTGAATAAACAGGGTGAAATAAAACAAGCTCAGAATGTGCTTTGATTGTAGGTGAACTATAAATCCCAGCAACTACAACTCCCAAATGTCAAGGTCTATTTCCCCCAAACTCCACCAGTGTTCACACGTGGGCATATTGAGTATTTGTGCCAAGTTTGGTTCAGAGCCATCATTGTTTGAGTCCACAGTGCTCTCTGGATGTAGGTGAACTACCACTCCAAAACTCAAGATCAATGCCCACCAAACCCTTCCAGTATTTTCTGTTGGTCATGGGGGTTCTGTGTGCCAAGTTTGGTTCAATTCCATTGTTGGTGGAGTTTGGAATGCTCTTTGATTATAGGTGAACTATAAATCCCAGCAACTACAACTCCCAAATTACAAAATCAATCCCCCTGCCCAATCCCACCAGTATTCAAATTTGGGCATATTGGGTATTTTTGCAAAATTTGGGTCCAGTGAATGAAAGTACATAATGCATATCAGATATTTACATTACGATTCATAACAGTAGCAAAATTACAGTTAAGAAATAGCAACAAAAATAATGTTATTCATGGGGGTCAGCACAACAGGAGGAACTGTATTAAGGGGTTGCGGCATTAAGAATGAGAACCACTGGTTTAGTTGATGTATTGTGGCCAAATTTGATGTCAATTCGTCCATTAGTTTTTGAGTTATGTTAATCCCACAATATTTTTCAACAATCTTATGATGCCAAGAAGCAGAAGTAACTCATTTTATTTTTCAGGTATGTTATGACACTAGAAATCCCAATATATTCAGAAAATTGAAGTTGCATCACATTAACTATTCCGCTGACCTTAACCTTCAGTGTATTTGAATTCTCATGGAATCAGAAAACACTCCAAAGTCCAACCAATGCAAGTTTGATGGGGTTTTTAAATCCACCTGGAAGAGGTGAAAGCCCTGACTTGTCAGCAAATGCGAACCTAGCAATTTCCCATCAATGCAAAGTATTCTGCATTTCCAGCATCTAAATGAAGTCAGTCCACGCGGAAGTGATCTTTTCCACCGGCAGAGTTGCTTCTTCTACAGAAAAGAACGAAGCGTGTTGTATACAGCTTAGTTGTAGATGTTCATCAGAACACATTCTATTCTTCATTCAGATGTTGCTGTTGTGTGCCTTCAGGACATTACAGACCTACAGCAAACCTTGTTGATGTATTTGCTTTATGTCCCAAATGGGGCTCCAACCTCAGGTGAGCTTCTCAGGTGTTTATTGAGAGAGGGGTAAAAGAGTGTGACTTCCCAATGGGTTTTCATGGTTTACCCTGGTCTCGTGTGTATTTGTCCAGTGCTGAAACCATTATACAGTGCCATCTTGGCTTTTCCAAATTCAGATCAGTGTGGATTAATGAAATCTGAACAACAAATTCCTCTATTTTCAAGTGCTTAAAATTTTCCTTATCTGAGACAAATGGTTTAATTTCCTTTCCTTTCATTATCCTGTTCTTTATCAAGTTTGGGTACTTTGATCATGAGTCAGAGTTTAATCCATCGTTTAGTTAATCGTTAGAGAGAAAGTCTTACTGCTGGCTTTGATCCTCCAGGCTAGATTTCATAGTTCCCGGGGAGGTTAATTGGGGCCAGCTTCCTCTCCAAAGAGATGCCAAACTCCTCTTGCAGGGTTGGCTCCACCTCGTCATCCCGCAAGGTCTTGAATTCCACCAGGTCTGTGTCCTCCTTGTAGTTGTACTTGGTCTCTGAGAAGGTCCACCCAACCAGAGCCCGGAAGCCGCCCACAGTTTGGAGGGTGCAAATCGACTTCCGCGTAAACAGGGAATCGGGGGACATTTGGAGGTACAAACATTGGGGCTGGAAGTCTTCCATCGTAACCGGCTCCAGGCTGAATGAATAAATCCTCATGTGTCCCACTTTCCCTACCTGGTCACTGAAGTTGGGATTGGGAACATGTTGTTTCCTTCTGATTTTCTCCAAGTGCCAAGTCCCGTTCTCCCCTGTGAAGCGAAAGATCCCCGGTGTTTGAGGCTGGTCTTTGCCAGCCACCAGTTCCATAGGCTCCCACATTTGGTAGGAAGAGCCGTAACCACCATCAACAATATAAGTTGTTCCATCAATCACAACCTTCATGATGAGGTGGTTCATGTCCGTCCCATAGTCACCTTGCTTCGGGTTGTAGCAGTAAGCCCCCAGGGTGTTTGTGTCGTATCCCAGGCTTTTGAGAACCCAAAAGAGCAGCTGGTTGTTCTCCATGCACCACCCACCTCGCCTTTTCCTCACGATTTTCTCATACACATCCTCCAGGTCCAACGTGATGGTCTCCCCGCAGTGGATGCTGAGGTTCTCAAAGGGAACGGCCCGGATGTGGTACTGGAAGATGGCCGTCAGCGTCGCCAAATCGAGCTTTTCCAGGGAGCCTTGGTACCTGGTTCTTGCGAAATACTCTTTGATGTTCATGTTTCCTGCAAAGACATTGTGAAGGAAAGTAATTGAAAAGGAGGCTGAGGCAAAAGCTTCCCGTGGTTTCCTGCCAAAGGGTTGCTTTTTTAAAAAGGGGTTTTTCAAACAAATTTTGTAGCTGAAGCAACAACAACAATAACAACACTTGATTTACATTCTGCCATTCTTCCCGAGGGGACTCAGAGGTTTGTGTGTGTGTGTGTGTGTATGTGTCAGGAGTGCCTTGAGAAACTGCAAGTTGCCTCTGGTGTGAGAAAGTTGGCCATCTGCAAGGATGTTGCCCAGCGGGTCCTCCGCATGATCTGAATCAATCAGAAACCAATCGCAAAGCCTTCCATGATGCATTTGCTCACAGGCAAAAGGGATCCTTCTCTTCTTAAACTTCATGCAATTCTGCAAGGCCTCTTTGTATCTGAGGTCATGCTCTTTTCTTGTAATGAAAGTCAACACAGAGTCCCACCAAAAGCAGACCTCTCCACTAAGGAAAGGCGAAGGGAAAAGATAGTGTAAAGAGAAGAGGTTTACCTGCTCAGCCGTACAATCTCTGCTCCTTGGAGGTGTCTTTGCTTTTGGGGAAGACCAAAAGCACATCACGGAAACAAGCAAATAATTCACATTTCATTCCTCCTTTTGCGCGATCTGTGTGGGCAGGCGCTTCTCGGGAGCAGAAGAAGCAAAGTCCATTGGCAGCATTCCTGCACATTTCCCTTCTGTCAACTGAACTTCGGTTCTTACATTCTGATGAGGCAGACTTTCCTTTATTGTGTGCGTGATTAAAAAGCAAGACAAAAGTATTTCCATTTGGCTGATAGGTAAAGGTAAAGGTAGTCCCCTGACACTAAGTCCAGTCATGTCTGACTCTGGGGTGTGGTGCTCATCTCCATTTCTAAGCCGAAGAGCCAGCGTTGTTCGTAGACACCTCCAAGGTCATGTGGCCGGCATGACTGCATGGAGCGCCGTTACCTTCCCGCCGGAGCGGTACCTATTGATCTACTCACATTTGCATGTTTTCGAACTGCTAGGTTGGCAGAAGCTAGGGCTGACAGCGGAAGCTCACGCCGCTCCCCGGAATCGAACCTGCGACCTTTCAATCAACAAGCTCAGCAGCTCAGTGCTTTAACCCACTGGCTGATAAGGAGGGGGAAATATTGCTTTCTAATAGAGAGATCTTACTTCTGTTTCAAACAGGCAGAACATCCAGAACTGAGTGCATAACAGAGGTTTTGTCTGGCCTTGTTTGGCAACAGGGTCCCAGTGGGGAGAGAACAAGCACCGCTTTGCCAAATGCCCTTAACCTGTCTGATCATATTAATGCATGTGCACACGCACGCACGCACACACACAGCGCCAAGTGCAGGGGTTAGGCAGAGTGGCCGTGGGTTGCATGCACAGGGAGGGAAACGGGTCTCCAGTCCCCGTGTGGTTGTTCGCCTGGAATTAAATGCTGGTGATAAGTTTCCAGATTAGGAGAGTTGGAGATGGGATTGATGTGGGATATGGATCTCCAGCCTTCCCCCTCATCCCTCCCCTTGTCCTTCCTCCTCATCTCCATCATATCCTTTTCTCCTCTCTTCCTACTCCTCCTCCTCTTCCTTCCCTCCCTCTCTATCCTCCTTCCTCTCCTCCACCTCACCCCCACCTCCTTTTTCTCTTAGTCTCATTCTTCCTGTTCGTCTTTAGTTTTCTCCTTGCTCTCCATTTATTGTCAGCACCACAATTCACTCCAAGCACAACAGCGAACCCTTCATGGCCACCAGATGTCATCATCTCCTTTCACTTGCTCTATTTCTTTCTGCTCTGCCTCCTGAAGATAGAGATAATGCCTCAAATATGCAGAGTGAAAATATCTCAAAGGGAAATAGATGGGAAGCCGCACGCTCTCAAGCTTCCTTTTCTTAAAAGGCATGATTGTCAGTCTTTGTCCCGGAGGGAAACTTGTACTATCAATGGGATGCCCTAAACCTGTCTTGCTCATTTGTTACAACTATCATTAACTGAAGGCAATGCATCTTGTTTTGTTCATACTGTAGAACAGTATTTCTCAACCTGGGGGTCGGGACCCCTGAGGGGGTCGCGAAGGGGTGTCAGAGGGGTCGCCAAAGACCATCAGAAAACACAGTATTTTCTGATGGTCATGGGGATTCCATGTAGGAAGTTTCACTTCAGTCTGCACTTCAGAATGTTCTTTGATTGTAATGAACTATAAATCCCAGCAACTACAACTCCAAAAAGTCAAGGTCTTATTTTCCCCAGGCTCCACCAGTGTTCACATTTGCGCATATTGAGTATTTGTGCCAAGTTTGGTCCAGATCCACCATTGTGTGAGTCCACAGTGCTCTCTGGATATAGGTGAACTACAACTCCCAAACTCAAGGTCAATGCCCACCAAACCCTTCCAGTGTTTTCCGTTGGGCATGGGAGTTTTGTGTGGCTAATTAGGTTCAAATCCATCGCTGGTGGAGTTCAGAATGCTCTTTGATTATAGGTGAACTACAAATCCAGCAACTACAACTCCCAAATTACAAAATCAATCCTCCCCCAACCCCACTAGCATTTACATGTGGGTGCATTGGTATTTGTGCCCAGTTTGGTCCAGTGAATGAAAATACATCTTGCATATCTGATATTTACATTATGATTTATAACAGTAGTAAAATTACTGTTATGAAGTAGCAACAAAAACAATGTTATGGTTGGGGGTCACCACAACATGAGGAACTGTATTAAGGGGTCACGGCATTAGGAAGGTTGAGAACCACTGCTGTAGAATGAAGTTTCAGGTATGCAGGGTGAGGCAGCATAACTTCCTTTTTTCAAAACTTAATAAAACCCATTGTATGAATCAAACATTTTTTATTTTTTTATAATGTAGGCGCATACCTAAAGTTTTGTTTTATGTAGTTTTGAGGATCAAATTAGGTAGGCGACGTCCCCCATTCTCCATACTCTGAGTAAACCGATTTCTGGCATTTGTCATGATTCTTGCTAGCATAGCAGGCGTTACGTTGGCAATTTCTTCCTGGATGTTGGTCTTCAAATCTTGTAGGGTCCTTGGTCGGTTCACATAAACATGAGATTTAAAAAAAAAACCATAGAAAAAATCACAAGGCGCCAAATCTGGAGAGCGGGCCGGCCATTCCAAATCCACTCGAAAAGTAGTTCTCAACGGCAAAAGCATGCTCTTCACTGTTCCAACGCATGATGGTGACTGAACTGTGTCAGGACAAAACTTTATTCTCCTGCCTCTCGAACAAGACCATAGAATCATAGAATCAAAGAGTTGGAAGAGACCTCATGGGCCATCCAGTCCAACCCCCTGCCAAGAAGAAGGAATATTGCATTCAAATCACCCCTGACAGATGGCCATCCAGCCTCTGTTTAAAAGCTTCCAAAGAAGGAGCCTCCACCACACTCCGGGGCAGAGAGTTCCACTGCTGAATGGCTCTCCCAGTCAGGAAGTTCTTCCTCGTGTTCAGATGGAATCTCCTCTCTTGTAGTTTGAAGCCATTGTTCCGCGTCCTAGTCTCCAGGGAAGCAGAAAACAAGCTTACTCCCTCCTCCCTGTGGCTTCCTCTCACATATTTATACATGGCTATCATATCTCCTCTCAGCCTTCTCTTCTTCAGGCTAAACATGCCCAGCTCCTTAAGCCGCTCCTCATAGGGCTTGTTCTCCAGACCCTTGATCATTTTAGTCGCCCTCTGGACACATTCCAGCTTGTCAATATCTCTCTTCAATTGTGGTGCCCAGAATTGGACACAATATTCCAGGTGTGGTCTAACCAAAGCAGAATAGAGGGGTAGCATTACTTCCTAGATCTAGACACTATGCTCCTATTGATGCAGGCCAAAATCCCATTGGCTTTTTTTGCTGCCACATCACATTGTTGGCTCATGTTTAACTTGTTGTCCACGAGGACTCCAAGATCTTTTTCACACGTACTGCTCTCAAGCCAGGCATCCCCCATTCTGTATCTTTGCATTTCACTATGTCTTCAACCGACTGAATGGCACACATTTTAAAAAAGGAAGTTGTGCTGCCTCACCCTGTATTTTGGATTCATTAAGATATAGAGCTCTTTGCACAGCACACAAAATGGTTTACAATTTGATGTCAAAGTAACTTAGGACCCCGTATCTGTAAGAGATACATTCCTAGACTTTGTATGGATGCACAAAACTTGTTGTTCATTCGTTCAGTCGTCTCCGACTCTTTGTGACCTCATGGACCAGCCCACGCCAGAGCTCCCTGTCGGCCGTCACCACCCCCAGCTCCTTCAAGGTCAGTCCAGTCACTTCAAGGATGCCATCCATCCATCTTGCCCTTGGTCGGCCCCTCTTCCTTTTGCCTTTCACTCTCCCCAGCATCATTGTCTTCTCTAGGCTTTGCTGTCTCCTCTGATGTGGCCAAAGTACTTCAACTTTGTCTCTAATATCCTTCCCTCCAATGAGCAGTCGGGCTTTATTTCGTGAGGTAAGGACTGGTTGGATCTTCTCGCAGTCCAAGGCACTCTCAGAACTTTCCTCCAACACCACAGTTCAAAAGCATCTATCTTCCTTCGCTCAGCCTTCCCTAAGGTCCAGCTCTCACATCCGTAGGTTACTACAGGGAATACCATGGCTTTGACTAGGCGGATATTTGTTGCCAGTCTGATGTCTCTACTCTTTACTATTTTATCGAGACTGGATAATGGCAAATGTCATTGAAATGAACCTCCAGCCCACAAATGCTATATAATTACATGGAAGGGCCTTAAAAATGGGCATGTGTGATGAAATCATGTGTTTTGTTTCTGTTGCATTTGCGTTGGGTATTTTCCCCCAAAGTTCTGCAAATATTTACACGTCTCCCACATCACCCTCGTTCCACCCACGCACAGCGTCAGCTTATCCTTTGTCTTCCAGTACTATGATTCTATGATAAAGCAGGACTTGTTATTAAAAGCCGTCCTGGGTCATGATGTCAATGATTACCATTGCCTTTTCCCCCTTGCGACGTCCTTTGCATTATCATGATTAGAAAAATACTTTGTCCTTCAATACACATGTTTTTGAGTTGTGGTGTTGGAGGAAAGTTCTAAGAGTGCCTTGGACTGCGAGAAGATCCAACCAGTCCATGCTCCAGGAAATAAAGCCCGACTGCTCCCTGGAGGGAAGGATACTAGAGACAAAGTTGAAGTACTTTGGCCACATCATGAGGAGACAGCAAAGCCTAGAGAAGACAATTATGCTGGGGAAAGGAAGAAAGGAAGAGGGGCCGACCAAGGGCAAGATGGATGGATGGCATCCTTGAAGTGACTGGACTGACCTTGAAGGAGCTGGGGGTGGTGACGGCCGACAGGGAGCTCTGGCGTGGCTGGTCCATGAGGTCACGAAGAGTCGGAGACAACTGAACGAATGAACAACAACAACACCCCCGAATACTGTATGAAATGGTGAGAAGAGTGGCCCTTGCATGTCTCTTTTGCCAAAGGCCCACCTGGAGGATGCCACCCTTTTCCACCAGTCCTTGCAAAGAATTTCACAGCAATTGATGGCGGAGCCTCGCTTGCTTTTGGGTGGGTGCCCGTTCATGGAGGAAGGCAGCCAAGTTCTTATAAAAAAGGAACGCACAGATTTGTTTGCCAATTGTGCCCACTGCGGAAGAGCAAAATTAAGCAGTTTTCATCCAAGGAAACAAGAAAAAATATTCATAATATTTAACGCCTAAAGCACCTTGCCCAGATTGAGCTATATATATATATTTCTCTATTAAATTATGTTCACTCCACTCTATAGCTGTGGGTCTCACGGTGGAGGAGGATGAATAAAAACAGCACAAAGAACTAAGTGTGGGATTTACATCTGTGTAAGCAAGTAGAACTGAGTCTGTACTCAGCAAAAGGTTGCCCTGATATTACTTTGTTGAGGACTCTGCAAAGTGACAACTGTGCAATGTGTGCCAATGCACATTGGGTGCTCATGAGGCCATTCTCTGGACAACAGGTAGAGACTGCAGATACACACTGATAGAGCCCAATGTGCATTAAGTCATGGGTTAAGGGGTGCCAGTGAGCATTGGGATATGCTGCATGCGCGTTGGTGATGCAGTGATGCACACCTTTGACTCAAGGTGAACCTACATAGGGTTTTCTTGGCAAGATGTGTTCAAAGGGATTCACCCACGCTTTCCTCTGAGGCTGAGAGAGTGTGACTTGCCCACATTCACCAAGTGGGTTCCCACAAATGGGATTCCCATCCTTATCTCCAACACTCAAACCTATTCACCCCATTGATTGATTTCCAGTGCCCAAATCTATCCATGCTATGGCTCTTGCTGCCATAGTATGCAGGTGTAATCTTATATTTCTGTTGTGTGCCTTCAAATTGTTTTTGATTTATGGTGACCCTAAGGCAAACCTATCATGGGGTTTTCTTGGCAAAGTTTGTTCAAAGGGGATTCACCCATACCTTTCTGAGGCTGAGAATATGACTTGCCCAAGTTCACAAAGAAGGTTCCCACAAATGGGATTCAGACAATAATAACAATAACAATAACAATAATAATAATAATAAGTGAAAGGCAGTCCAGAGGAGGGCGACTAAAATGATCAAGGGGTCTGGAGAATAAGCCCTATGAAGAGCGGCTCAAGGAGCTGGGCATGTTTAGCCTGAAGAAGAGAAGGCTGAGAGGAGATATGGTAGCCATGTATAAATATGTGAGAGGAAGCCACAGGGAGGAGGGAGCAAGCTTGTTTTCTGCTTCCCTGGAGACTAGGACGCGGAACAATGGCTTCAAACTACAAGAGAGGAGATTCCATCAGAACACGAGGAAGAACTTCCTGACTGTGAGAGCCGTTCAGCAGTGGAACTCTCTGCCCCGGAGTGTGGTGGAGGCTCCTTCTTTGGAAGCTTTTAAACAGAGGCTGGATGGCCATCTGTCAGGGGTGATTTGAATGCAATATTCCTGCTTTTTGGCAGGGGGTTGGACTGGATGGCCCATGAGGTCTCTTCCAACTCTTTAATTCTATGATTCTAAGAACCAACATTGAGGGAAGTCAATAGTAGTAAACTGATTAAAGTGCAAAAGACAAAGAGTAAATACCGTAAAAACACAATCCAGAGCAGAAGACACAACTGGCGAAAGAAAGCTCTCCATGGGCAGTTCCTGGGGAAAATTGAGAGCTAAATTGACAAAGAAAAAACATGGCTGTGGCTCACAAATGGAACCTTGGAAAAGGAGATGGAAGGCCTGATTCTGGCAACCCAAGAACAAGCAATTAGAACAAATGCCATCAAAGCCAGAATTGAAAAGTCAGCGACAGATCCCAAGTGTAGACTCTGCAAGGAAGCAGATGAAACAATCGATCACATCCCCAGCTGCTGCAAGAAGATCGTGCAGACAGACTACAAGCAGAGACATAACACCATTGCTCAGATGATTCATTGGAACTTGTGCCACAAATACCATCTGCCTGCGACAAAGAACTGGTGGGATCACAAGCCAGAAAAAGTTACAGAAAATGAACACATCAAACTACTCTGGGACTTCTGAATTCAGACAGACAGAGTTTCTGGAGCACAATACTCCTGACCTCACGATCGTGTTGAAAAACAAAGTATGAATTGTCGGATGTTGCAATCCCAGGTAATAGAAGGATTTATTTATTTATCGTGTCATCCGCAACCAGAACATTGTATTACATTTCTAACAGAACAAAACAAACAAACAGATAAAAAAAACAACACAAATTTTGCAAACTTTGGTAGCTGATTAAATGTCCTTTGACCAGTATCTGGCCACTTGGAGTGCCTCTGGTGTTGCCGCAAGGAGGTTCTCCATCGTGCATGTGGCAGGGCTCAGGTTGCATTGCAGCAGGTGGTCAGTGGTTTGCTCTTCTCCACACTCGCATGTCGTGGATTCACTTTGTAGCCCCATTTCTTAAGATTGGCTCTGCATCTCGTGGTGCCAGAGCGCAGTCTGTTCAGCGCCTTCCAAGTCGCCCAGTCTTCTGTGTGCCCAGGGGGAGTCTCTCATCTGGTATCACCCATGGATTGAGGTGCTGGGTTTGAGCCTGCCACTTTTGGACTCTCGCTTGCTGAGGTGTTCCAGCGAGTGTCTCTGTAGATCTAAGAAAACTATTTCTTGATTTAAGTCGTTGACGTGCTGGCTGATACCCAAACAAGGGATGAGCTGGAGATGTCTCTGCCTTGGTCCTTTCACTATTGGCTGCACCTTCCCTGGCGGATGTCAGGTGGTGCAATACCGGCTAAGCAGTGTAATGTCTCCACTGATTGAAGAGAAACAACTGGAAAAGCTGACACGATATGAGTTTTTAAAGATCAAACTGCAAAGACTATGGCACAAGCCAGTCAAGATGGTCCCAGTGGTGATCGGCACACGGTGCAGTACTTAATGACCTTGGCCTGCACTTAAACACAATTGGCGCTGACAAAATTACCAGCTGCCAGCTGCAAAGGGCTACCTTACTGGGATCTGCACACATTGTTCGCCAATACATCACACAATCCTGGACATTTGGGAAGTGTCTGACGTGTGATCAAATACAACAGCCAGAAGAGTGATATTGTCTGTTGTGGACTCATCTTGTGTTTCAAATTATTATTATTATTATTATTATTATTATTATTATTATTATTATTAATAATAATAATAATACTTTGCCACCATCTGCCTGAAGGAACTCGGGGCAGCTAACATGAGTACAGGCCAAACAATTACAATAAAGCAAAACTACATATACAACAAACAATAACATCAAATAAAATGCTTAATAATAACATAGAAATGAAATGAAAAACAAAACCAAAATAAAAAGCAAATGATAAAATGGTAATAGAATTAGACAGAGTGAGCTATGTCAAATGCAATGGGTAAAAATTGATAAAAGCTGTGGGTGAGATAGATAGAAAGTGCTATAACTGGTGGGACGGTCGAATGTGGTAACAGTAGAATTAATCATAGAATCATAGAGTTGGAAGAGACCTCATGGGCCATCCAGTCCAACCCCCTGCCAAGAAGCAGGAATATTGCAGGAATAAAGTAATGCAACCAGCATGTGTGTAGTGTAAAATTACTCTCATTCCAAGAATAACTAATCACAACAAGGTCAAAGTTGGCCCCTTATTCCGGATTCCTTATTTCCATGAAACTTCAGAATGCAACCAGATCATCCAGATGAATGAGGACAGGAGGTTTAAATTGGCTGCACCTCAAACCGAGCTTTCAAACAGCTCAAGTTGCATATTACTGTAACTGGAAAAGTTCGGGATAAATAAACTCAATCGAGACACTGAGAAATTGCACATCCAATACCAATACTGAAGAAGATAATAACTGGGTGCAAGGAATTACCTTTACTACTGTCTGATGGCAAAGCGAGTCAATTGTTTGGATGCTGTTGGGCAAATATAGAATAATAGAGAATCTGATCTCTTTTTTCAATAGAGTTACAAGCTGGATAGATGCAGGGAATGCCGTGGATATGGCGTACCTGGATTTCAGTAAGGCCTTCAACAAGGTCCCCCATGACCTTCTGGCAAACAAACTAGTCCAATGTGGGGTAGGCAAAACTACGGTGAGGTCGATCTGTAATTGGTTAAATGGACAAACCCAGAGGGTGCTCACCAATGCTTCCTCTTCATCCTGGAAAGAAGTGACGAGCAGAGTGCCGCAGGGTTCCAGGGCCCGGTCCTGTTCAACATCTTTATTAATGACTTAGATGAAGGGCTAGAAGGCAGGATCATCAAGTTTGCAGACGACACCAAATTGGGAGGAATAGCCAATACTCCAGAGGACAGGAGCAGGATTCAAAATGATCTTGACAGATTAGAGAGATGGGCCAAAACTAACAAAATGAAGTTCAACAGTGACAAATGCAAGATACTCCACTTTGGCAGGAAAAACGAAATGCAAAGATACAAAATGGGGGACAATGCCTGGCTCGAGAGCAGTACGTGTGAAAAAGATCTTGGAGTCCTCGTGGACAACAAGTTAAACATGAGCCAACAATGTGATGTGGCGGCAAAAAAAGCCAATGGGATTTTGGCCTGCATCAATAGGAGCATAGTGTCTAGATCTAGGGAAGTCATGCTACCCCTCTCTTCCGCTTTGGTTAGACCACACCTGGAATATTGTGTCCAATTCTGGGCACCACAATTCAAGAGAGATATTGACAAGCTGGAATGTGTCCAGAGGAGGGCGACTAAAATGATCAAGGGTCTGGAGAACAAGCCCTATGAGGAGCGGCTTAAGGAGCTGGGCATGTTTAGCCTGAAGAAGGGAAGGCTGAGAGGAGATATGATAGCCATGTATAAATATGTGAGAGGAAGCCACAGGGAGGAGGGAGCAAGCTTGTTTTCTGCTTCCTTGGAGACTAGGATGCGGAACAATGGCTTCAAACTACAAGAGAGGAGATTCCATCTGAACATGAGGAAGAACTTCCTGACTGTGAGAGCCGTTCAGCAGTGGAACTCTCTGCCCCGGAGTGTGGTGGAGGCTCCTTCTTTAGAAGCTTTTAAACAGAGGCTGGATGGCCATCTGTCAGGGGTGATTTGAATGCAATATTCCTGCTTCTTGGCAGGGGGTTGGACTGGATGGCCCATGAGGTCTCTTCCAACTCTTTGATTCTATGATTCTATGATTCTATGACACGGATCCATCCCATCCACACTGGTTTAAACAGACACAGGAGAGAAAGGAGAGGAAAGAAATCCATCCACACTGATTTGAACTGATGCAGATCCATCCCATCCACACGGGTTTAAACTGACATGGGAGACAAAGGAAAGGAATCCATCCACACTGGTTTAAACTGATGTTTTTCCTGATGTTTTTCTCCCTTCCTGGCTGGATTTAGAGGAGAAAATGAAGGGGGAAAGGAAGAGAGATAAGGAAAGAGGAGAAGGGAAGGGAGAAAAACAGCAGGAATAACATACAGGCAAGAACAGTGCAGCAGGAGACGACGGGATCCCAGCTGAACTGTTTAAAATCTTAAAAGATGATGCTGTCAAGGTGATGCATGCCATATGGCAGCAAATATGGAAAACACAAGAATGGCCATCAGACTGGAAAAAATCAACTTATATCCCCATACCAAAAAAGGGAAATGCTAAAGACTGCTCAAATTCTGTACAGTGGCCCTTATTTCTCATGCCAATAAGGTAATGCTCAAGATCCTGCAAGGAAGACTCCAGCAACACATGGAGCGAAAGTTACCAGATGTTCAAGCTGGGTTTAGAAAAGGCAGAGGAACGAGAGACCAGATTGCCAATATCCGCTGGATAATGGAGAAAGGCAGGGAGTTTCAGAAAAACATCTACTTCTGCTTCATTGACTATTCTAAAGCCATTGACTGTGTGGATCATAATAAATTGAGGCAAGTTCTGGGTGGGATGGGCATACCAAGCCACCTTGTCTCTCTCCTGAGGAATCTGTACAAGGACCAAGGAGCAACAGTAAGAACTGACCACGGAACAACAGACTGGTTCAAGATTGGGAAAGGCGTACGGCAAGGCTGCATCCTCTCACCCAACCTTTTTAACTTGTATGCAGAACACATCATGCGATGTGCGGGGCTGGATGAATGCAAGCTGGGGTGAAAATTGCTGGAAGAAACATTAACAACCTCAGATATGCAGATGACACCACTCTGATGGCCGAAAGCGAGGAGGAGCTGAGGAACCTTCTAATCAAGGTGAAAGAAGAAAGCGCAAAAGCCGGGTTGCAGCTAAACATCAAAAAAACCAAGATTATGGCAACAAGAATGATTGACAACTGGAAAATAGAGGGAGAAACTGTGGAGGCCGTGACAGACTTTGCATTTCTAGGTGCAAAGATTACTGCAGATGCAGACTGTGGCCAGGAAATCAGAAGACGCTTACTTCTTGGGAGGAGAGCAATGTCCAGTCTCGATAAAATAGTAAAGAGTAGAGACATCACACTGGCAACAAAGATCCGCCTAGTCAAAGCCATGGTATTCCCTGTAGTCACCTACGGATGTGAGAGCTGGACCTTAGGGAAGGCTGAGCGAAGGAAGATCGATGCTTTTGAGCTGTGGTGTTGGAGGAAAGTGCTGAGAATGCCTTGGACTGCGAGAAGATCCAACCAGTCCATCCTCCAGGAAATAAAGCCCGACTGCTCACTGGAGGGAAGGATACTAGAGACAAAGTTGAAGTACTTTGGCCACATCATGAGGAGACAGGAAAGCCTAGAGAAGACAATTATGCTGGGGAAAGTAGAAGATAAAAGGAAGAGGGGCCGACCAAGGGCAAGATGGATGGATGGCATCCTTGAAGTGACTGGACTGACCTTGAAGGAGCTGGGGGTGGTGACGGCCGACAGGGAGCTCTGGCGTGGGCTGGTCCATGAGGTCACAAAGAGTCGGAGACGACTGAACAAATGAACAACAACAAGAACAGTGCATGATCCAGCCAAGTGTATGGTTTTCCTTTCTGCTTCTTCTTGGAGAAATGGAGATGCGCGGCTGCAGGGAAGCCTCACTAGAATAGGAGATTTCTAGTTTCCAAAAGAACAACGTGTAACCCCAAGGCAGAGAAAGAGGACTGCAAACTTTTATGGTCTGGTTCCCCAAGGAAAAGATTAAGAGATTTCTAATTTCCAAAATAACGTGTAACCCCAGGCAGAGAAAGGAAGGCTGCAAACTTTTATGGTCTGGTTCTCCAAGGAAAGTGGTTGTTCCCAACCCTGTTGTTCCCTTGCTAAGTGGTGGTGTGGCACCTTTCCCACCCCAGCAGCCTTTCACGTCTCTGGCTCGAACCTTGCTGAAACCCCGCCACTCCCCACATGGTTTCCCCTCATTGGCTGGAGGCAAGCATCCCAGCATGCAAGCTACTGCTTGCCTCCAAACGCTGGGTCTTTTCCGAATCACTTCCTGAGTCGTGGTGACAGTGGCTTCAAAATGGCAAGGATACTTCCAGGTTCCCAAATCGCTTCGAAATCGCTTCAAAGGGGAATTAGATCCGAAATTAATCCGAATTATGAAGATTCAGGCTGGACCTAAGCATGTCTAGTACTCACATTGACCCATGGAGGTGTCAACACAGTTTTTGGGGCTGAATGTCTAGACTTATACATGAGTATATGGGGTAAATGTACACATTTGCCAAATTCCGGGCCGTGTTCCCCAAAACACACCAAAGCATGGAATGTCTGTCTGACTCAAAGAAAATGCAAAGACAATGCTTCTCATTCTAAAAGCTGGTGGAACAAGACCGCAGTTACGGCAGTTCTGTGCCAATGCTAAAATCATTCACACAGATCTGAGAACTTGTGTTGATCCTACTTGGAAAAATCTCCCTGTCTTGCCGAAAAGTGTCTGTGGTTTCTCATTCTCAGAAAAAGACAAATGAGGATCTTATGTCGGAGGCAAAAACACAGCTGCAAAAGAGGCAATCGGAAAGGAAAAGCAGGGAAAACAAAACACCAGAATGCTGGCAATAAAAAGGATGAACAAGGAAGTACACGGAACTGAAATAACGGGAAAGCAACACATATTTAATGTTTATAAGTCCTGGGAAAACAGGAAATATACTTTTGTCGGGTGCAAGGAAAACATTCAACACATCTAATTATGCAAAAACGTTGGCCAAGGTGCTGCATTTGGAGACTAAAATCTTCAAATCTATCAAGAAAGAGTAATATCTTCCAGCCTCTTCCAAAGTATTTCCCAAAGTTCTGTTCTCAAAGCAAGTGTGACAACAAGGCTCCCAATGCCAACCCGTCGTATTTTAATCTGTTGTCAATCTATTTGTGAATAGCAAGGTTGATTGCCAATGGAGTCCTTCCAACAGTAAGGGTTTCTTAAACGCAGCAAAGGAAACAGAGTTGGGATGAAAATAATATAGCACGATCAATGAAACACTGGGGCATTTATTGGGACCATGTACAATCCCACTTGAGTCTTCTGTATGCAAAGTGCTTGGGAGCAAAAGTGTTTAGGATCTCTTCAGATTTTGGAAGACCAAAATATGCAATGAGATACCTTGGAGGTGAGACCCAAATCAGAACTCAAAATTCATTGATGATGATGATGATGATGATGATTATACACAGCAAACAAAATCACTCTGCTTGCTTTTGTATTGGATCACACGTCAGACACTTCCCAAGTCTAGGACTATGTCATGTATTGGTGAATAATGTGTGCAAATCCCAGTAGGGTGGCCCTTTGCAGTTGACAGGTAGTGATTAGGTCAGAACCAATTGTGTTTAAGTGCAGGCCAAGGTCTTTAGGCACTGCACCCAGTGTGCCCATCCCCTCTTGACTGGCTTGTGCCAGAGTCTTTGCAGTTTATTATTTATTATTTATTTACTTACTTTATTTGTATACCGCTCTTCTCAGCCATTAGGCAACTCAGAGCGGTTAACAACAAATAGCGGCAAAAATTAAATGCAACATCGTACAGCCATTTAAAAACAATTATCACAATAATACAGTAAGCAATTAACATCAATAACCATCAGTAAACATCAATAAACAACTCACTAGCGTCTCATAACTAAAATCATAATCCAAGCTCGTCATCCGTTGTTCCGATTTCCTATAATTCATTGTAATTCATTGCACTGCCTATTCAAACGCCTGTTCAAATAACCAGGTTTTCACTTTCTTCCGAAATGTCATTAATGAAGGAGCTGATCTGATGTCTGTGGGTAGGGCGTTCCACAGCCGAGGGGCCACCACCGAGAAGGCCCTGTCCCTCATTCCCGCCAACCGTGCATGAGTTGCAGGCAGGATAGAAAGCAGGGCCTCCCCAGAAGATCTTAAAGTCCTAATGGGTTCATAGGCGGAGATGCGTTCGGATAGGTAACTTGATCTTTAAATCCTCATATTGTGTCAGTTTTTCCAGTTGTTTCTCTTCAATCCTGCTGTTGCCTGGGATTGCAACATTATTATTATTATGTTTATGTTTATGTTTATTTATATCCCATTTTTTCTCTCTATAGGGCAATGGTTCTCAACCTGTGGGTTCCCAGATGTTTTGGCCTTCAACTCCCAGAAATCCTAACAGCTGGTAAACTGGCTGGGATTTCTGAGAGTTGTAGGCCAAAACATCTGGGGACCTACAAGCTGAGAACCACTGCTATAGGGGGACTGAAAATGTGTCACAACTAAAAGCATTGCATTACAACTTCAAATATACAATTATTAAGACAGTATTAGACATCATTAAAAGCATATAAAGTCACAGCAGCCCCTGACAATCTTGAAAGCCTTCTTCTTCTTTAAAAGCCTAACTGTATGTTTCCTATAAAAGGTAAACGTTTCTCATCAAGTCCAGTCATGTCCGACTCTGGGACTTTGGTGCTCATCTCCATTTCTAGGTTGAAGAGCCGACGTTGTCCGCAGATGCCTCCAAGGCCATGAGGCATGACTGCATGGAGCGCCGGAGAAGCGGTACCTATCGATATACTCACATTTGCATGTTTTCGAACTGCTATATTGGCAGAAGCTGGGGCTAACAGCGGGAGCTCACCCCACTCCCTGGATTCGAACAATCAACCTTTCGGTCAGCAAGTTCAGCAAGTCAGTGGTTCAACCTGCTGCACCACCGGGGGACTCCTGTTTCATATTTTGTTTCATACACACAATTATTACAATATTGTGAATACAATTATCTTCAGGTTTCATATCTATCTGAAGATATTTTTTTCACAATATTGTAATAATTTTGTGTACAAAAAAAGTTTGTGAACCTTGACCCATCTGAAAGCAAATGAGTCATTACTATCTCAGCCACATGTATGGGCGGTTTTGGATGTTTGGGTCTTTTGCATTTCAGGCTTTCCTTGAGTTTGGCAAGTCGAGAACCCATAGAAGGGATTCTCTTTCCTGGATTCCCAACCCCAAAAGAGGCCTTTCCTTCCATGAGTTCGCAGGAGAGGGGTGCCCTGTTGATGTTTCGGCAAGGAGTGGAGGCACCCATCAATCTCTTTCCCAGTTCCTTCCTACCCTTTGCTTCTGATTCAGCAAACATCTGTTCACGAGCACACAGCAATTAATCAGCCCAGTCTCTGTTTTTATCAGTTCACAAGCAACAGCTTTTCACCTTTATTTACCTTTACTCACAAGCAGTCCAGTTACGTGGCAAACAGCAGGCTTAACATGGCAAAAGATCAAATTTGCGATTTCACTCGCCACTTATCAGTTAGTACAGCGCACAGGAAAGTGACATCCAACTTCTGGCCGGAAATGGACCTACTCTGTCCCTCTTCACACTCTGCTGTCTTAACCCTTTAACCACTGATTTCTCTCCTGTGCATGTCTAGAAAAGAATGCTACTTTTTACTCCTGCTTAATTTCCCCGTATTCTTCGTATGCGCTTCCCAGGTGCACTGGCCCCACGTTTGGCCCCCTCAAATATTGACAAACTGAAGCAAATCTCACTCTGAAGCAGCCTTAATAAATGGCATACAGTTGAACTTTAGCGCCATTCACACCCGAGTTAAAGTTTAATCGCTTGCCATTTATCAAGCATTGCTATTAATGCCGTCACTTATCAGCTCCTTGGCACGCAGTGCGCAATACATCACCTAATGCTGAGGCAATTAGCAGAGAGCATATCTTCACTTGCATATCTCGCCACAACATCCCATTGGTCACAGCAACCTGTCCACACATACTGTTGGAACGCAGATGCCTTAAAGAGCCAGACTCGGGAGTATGTCCAAAAGAATAGTTTATTAAAGCAAAGTAAACAGAGACACTTACTTCAGTGTCTCTGGTCAAAACTCAAAAGTTGTAGCAATTTCTAGCTTGAAAAACCAATTTAGTCAATAATCCGGATTATCCTGGCAAAAAACCCGGATTAAACAGTAGGCTTGGGCGGTTTCGTTCGTTAATTTTGTAATTCGTTATTAATTCGTATTTAAATTAGCTTACGATCCAATATTGAGCCATGCAGGACTACTGTGAGGAGTAATTAAAAATCGAAACATTTTTTCCAATTTATTTCGAATTGTTTCGTAATTTTTTCGTAATTGGTTCAAAATTGTTTCGAAATTGTTTCGTAATTGTTTCATAATTATTTCCGTGTGTCTGGTGCAAGTTTTATAGTTGTTGTTTGTTTTATCAGTGATAAAAAAAATTATCGCACCAACAGTCAACAACAGAGGGAGAGGGAAGCTTCAGAAGTTCCCCCTGTCCCATTTGGAGGGTTTTTTAGCATATTGCGCAATTGCGTCCGCCATTAACAAATAGATTCGTAATTTTACGATATTTTGTATATTTTGAACTTTTTTAAAGGAAAATTTTGGAATTCTTTAAAAAAAACGAAACGCAAGGGCCCCCCTAAAAACGAAACGAGTTTAGAACCAAATTTTTCCGTGGTTACCCAAGCCTATTAAACAGGAGTTCTTCCAAAACATCCCAAAATCACACAATAAAAGGAAAACAATCAAAAAAAGAGCCGTGAAGAAGAGCCGTCATCCAAATGAAGTCCAAAGTCGAAGAAATCCAAGTCCAAGGTTTGAAGGTTCCTAAGTCCACAAGGCAGCCTTGTCGTCAAAAGCAGTCCGAAGTCAAGGAGAGGGGAAATCCGCACTTACGAGAATCTAAGCCGACCGGTACACGAAGCAAAACAGCAACCTGCAGATCCAGGACCCAAGCCCAACAGGAAAGCAGCAGGGACAAGACCCAAGGCACGAAACCAACACTTTGCCTACTGCAAAGTTCTAACACTTCAGTGCCAACTTTTATCTTACAACTCATCATCTGATGATGAGCTGCCCTCCACCCCGTCCTCATCACTCTCAGGTAGGTGAGCTTCCACAGCTGAGCGACAACGCACATCCCTCCAACTCTTCCACCTCTTGTCAAGACTTAGGTCTCCCCATGATTCTACAGTATGCAAATCCCCACCACCAGAAAACTCTGCAAATGTGTCACTGGATGTTGATGAGTACACACATTCTGAACCTCTTGTACCTTGGTCCAATCTAGTGCTTTCTCCTCTTCGCCATCACTCCCAGACCCATCATTCCCAGAAAAACCCATGAAACCCTCTTCCTCCATGGGAGCAGTAAGTATGTCCCGGATCTTCTTTCTCTGATGCTCTTCATCTGACTTCTGCTCCCGAGTAATCCTCTTAGTACCTCTATTAATATCTACTGTATCTCCTTCCTCCTCCTCACACATTTCACTTTCGGAGAACCCGTCAAAGGACTCTTCATCAGTGGGTGACATAAGTATCTCCCGGATCCTCTTCCTCTGCTGTTCCTCATCAAGCTCTTGAATACCTCGTTTCCCTCCCCTGACGCTCCTACCACGAGTTGCAGAGTTGCCAACTGACTCTACTACAACACATACTGTCTGTGAGGAAAGAATCCGGTTATCTAAAGCCTAAATTCCATTGTTGGTCCCAATGATAATATGTTGTATCATTGGGATTTGCCCTTGTGTTGAATTGCCCTTCATGCAGTGATTCAACTGGTCTCTCCCTACTTTGAATTAACTAACTGGTGAAGGCTGAAAATAATTGGTGATAGGGAAAGTTTCGTGGTTTCTACATTTAAGTTGACCAAAGATAATAGTTAACTGTGATGAACCATAATGTGGATCCATATAAATCATAAAATCGAATAACGGGTAAAAGGATGGAGCATACCTGGATTTCAGGAAGGCCTTCCCTCCTTCGACAAGGTCCCCCATGACTTTCTGGCAAACAAACTAGTCAAATGTGGGCTAGGCAAAACTACGAATAGGCAGATTGGAATTGGTTAAGCGAATGAATCCAAAGGGTACTCACCTATTCTGGGCACCACAATTGAAAGGAGATGTTGACTCTGAGCTGGAATACTGTGTCCAGAGAAAGAGGGTTACTCAAAGGATCCAGGGTCTGGAAAACAAGCCCTATGAGGTCAGAGAGGCTGAAAGAGCTGCTGGGCATGTATAGCCTTCAGAAGAGAAGGCGGAGAGGAGACAGGATAAGGGCCAGGGGTCAAGATGGGAGGGGAAGTCATAGGTGGGGGGGAGGGAGCAGGCTTCTTTCTGCTGCCCTGGAGGAGAGGACGCAATGGAGGAATGGCTTCAAACTGCAGGAAAGAAAGGAGATTCCACCTGAACATGAGGAAGAACTTCCTGATTGGGAGAGAGAGAGAGCTGTTCAGCAGTGGAACTCTCTCTCTCTCTCTCTCTCTCTCTCTCTCTCTCTGCCCTGGAGTGAATGTGATGGAGCTCCTTCTGTGGAGGCTTTGAAGCAGAGACTGAATAACCATCTGACAGGGGCGGGGGGCTTTGAATGCGATTTTCCTGCTTCTTGGCAGAATGGGGTTGGACTGGATGATGGCCCACCTGGTCTCTTCCAGCTCTAAGATCCTATGACTATGTTCTCCAGTTCCGTGCCAATGCCTGAATTGTCTTCTCTGTTTCGCTCTCAAAGGATACCAAAGGCCTTCCTGAAATCCAGGTACGCTACATCCACAGCATTCCCCGCATCTACCCAGCTTGTAACTCTATCGAAAAAAGAGATCAGATTAGTCTGGCATGACTTGTTTTTGATAAATCCGTGTTGACTATTAGCAATGACCACATTTGTTTCTAAGTGTTTGTAGACCACTTCCTTTACAATCTTTTCCAGAATCTTGCCTGGTATCGACGTGAGGCTGACTGGACCAGTTGATCTGGCCCTGGCGACTTGAATTCGTTTAGATCAGCCAGATATTCCTGGATAACTTGTTTCCCTGTTTGGGGTTGGATTTTCCCTAATCCTTCATCCTCTCAGTGTTGCTGAGGTTGAGGATGGTTTTCTTTTTGTGCGAAGATTGAGGCAAAGAAACCAACAAATCAGGCCGAACACGGGCATGCGCCTATGCAAGGGCGTATTCTGCAGCAGTGAAGGCTACAAGTTGCCTTGTGAGGTTGCCTCGTGAGGATGGGTCTTAGAGGTACTGTTTTGCAGTGGCTCCAGTCCTTCTTGGAGGATCATACCCAGAAGGTGTTGTTGAGGGACTCCTGTTCGGACCCACAGCCATTGTCCTGTGGTGTCCCACAAGGATCGACATTGTCCCCCTTGTTGTTTAACATCTACATGAAGCTGCTGGATGAGATCATCTGGAGTTTTGGAGTTAGATGCCATCTACACAGATGATGTGCAACTCTATCACTCCTTTCCACCAGATGCTGAGGAGGTTGTTCAGGTCCTGAACCATGTCTGGCCTCTGTGATGGTCTGGATGAGGGCGAACAAATTGAAGTTTATTTATTATTTATTTATTTGCTTTATTTTTATACCGCATTTTTCAGCCTAATTCGGCGACTCAATGCGGTTTACAATGCAATTTATATAACAATAACAATTAGTTAAAACACAACATACACGACAGACAATACAAGACAACACAACGTAGTCATCAACGCCTCAGTAAAAATCAGATTCCGTTCTCATAATCCTTCTACCATTCCTTTGTTCATTTATACCGTCTTCATGAGTTCAGTTGCCTTGTTGACCGAACGCCTGTTCATAGAGCCACGTCTTGACCTTCCTCCGGAATTCCAGCAACGAAGGGGCCTGCCTGATGTCTGCGGGTAGGGCATTCCATAGCCGAGGGGCCACCATCGAGAAGGCCCTGGATTTATATCCAGACAAGATATAAATACTCCTGGTCAGTCACAAGGGTTACAGCCTGTGCTGGGTGGGGTTACACTCCCCCTGAAGGCACAGGTTGACAGCTTGGGAGTCCTCCTGGACTCATTGCTGATCCTGGAATCCCAGGTTGCGGTGGGGGCCAGGGGAACTTCTGCACAATTAAAACTTGTGCGCTATCTTTGGCTGTACCTTGGGAAATCAGACTAGGCATGGTGGTCCATGCTGTCATTACAGCCAGGATAGACTACTGCAATGCACTCTATGTGGGGTTGCCTTTGAAGACTGTTCAGAGGCATCAAATAGTCCGATGAAAGGCAGCCAGGTTAATAACTGGGGTGGCATAAAGGGAGCACACAACTCCCATGTTGTGCCTGCTCCACTGGCTGCTGGTTTGCTACCGAGCACAATTCAAAGTGCTAGCTTTGGCCTAGGTAAAGGTAAAGGTAGTCCCCTGACATTAAGTCCAGTCATGTCTGACTCTGGGGTGTGGTGCTCATCTCCATTTCTAAGCCGAAGAGCCAGTGTTGTCCGTAGACACCTCCAAGGTCATGTGGCCGACATGACTGCATGGAGCCCTAAACAGCCCCGGCTTAGTTTATTTAGTTGAATGTATCTCCCCTTATGAACCATCCTCCAAGGAGGCCCTGCTCTCAGTTCCGCCACCATCACAGGCGCGATTGGCCAGGGTTGAGAGAGAGAGAGAGAAGGCCTTCTCAGTGAATGTTCCCCGGCTCTGGCACTCCCTTCCTTGTGAGATTAGATCATCCCCCTAACTTCTGTCCTTCAGAAAGATGTTAAAACCTTGGCTGTGGGACCAAGCCTTTGGGACAGTGCAATAAGGTAATAATCCGGTATGGCTGATTTGATTCTAAAGTGGATACAACTGATTTTAATGTTTGTGTATATTTATAGTTTGTTTTTATTCCGGCATTGAATGTTTGCCGTATATATGTTGTGCTCCGCCCTGTGTCCCCTTCAGGGTAAGAAAGGCGGAATATAAATGCTTTAAATAAGTCAATAAATAAATAATAATTCTGCCTTTCCCCACCTATCCCCTCTCTGTCTGCATTGCCCCATCTTCTCCTCGCAGAGGCCCCATCACCTCCTTGCTCTTCCTTTTTCTACTGACGTAAGCAAAGAAGCCCTTTTTTATTGTTTCTAATGTCCCTGGCAAGCCTGAGCTCATTTTGCAATGTAGGCTTGCAAACCTTTCCCATTTTTATTGCCTTGCTTTCATATATCCTTCAATAAATTGCTTGCTGATTTTACTATACTGGTGTGGTATTTAAGAACAGAGGTGTTCCTGCTCTGAGATACAACAGTGGTGGTCTCAGACTGGATGCAGGGTGAACTACAACTTCCATCCTGTTGAGTCAGTCCCCCAATCCCCTCCAGTATGTTCAGTTGCTGATAATTCCTCTGTTTGCTGTGCCCCATGGGAAAAGGTATGGAAGGATTAAGGGCGAGGCAGTGGGCGGGGTCATACAAATTCCACACCAATGGAGAGAGAAAGGAACACTGGGATGTGGCACAATGTCAGTGGAGAGAGTGCTTTGGTGGCTCCTAATCACTGTGGGTTATAGCTGTTTGTGGAGGTGGGTGGCTGTCTGTGTAAGTGGACACCCCTGCCACATACACACATACAGATTCTCACTTTTATTATGTGTACAGATAGAAGATAAAATATTATTATTATACTATTTTAATATTTAATATTTAATACTATTATTATTA